>CM023484.1:36738712-37338712 GCA_013339685.2 Hyalomma asiaticum | reverse complement strand
ACTACTCCAGCAAAGCACAAAACTTATCATTCGACAAATCTGTTCCACTCACATATTGTTCTTGGGGAAGAAGGACACTTTGAAGGAATATCAGTACTATATAAGAAACGCTTCGCGCACTTTATGTGGGTGATCTCCTCGTGCTGATACGTAATAAGGCTCCAGTCGCCGATCAACGCCAATTCAATTGAGTGAAATATATGAAACAGTTTTAAGCGAAGCTTTCTCCGACGATTTTCTAAAGATTCCCACTTCTGTTCAGCCGTCGCTTGAGTATCCCTAAAGTCAAAACTATAATTTGGCCGTCACAAATCTTGCAGTTCTTTCTCACCGACCATCGGAGGACTAAATTAATTAAATCAAGTGTGCGTCATGACCCACGTTGATATGTGGGTCAGTCAACCAAAAGTGCTCCAGACGCTCGGGCTATTAGCGCCATTCAAGACAGCTAAATGCGTATTTAAGGTGACCTCATCTTTTTTATATTTCTTTTTTATTGCAGCTGCATCGACTACGCAGACTTCGTGGGCGAACCAAAAGCGGTTTTCTGTCGGACAACTTCAGACCACCGCAGAGGCTTCACGGACGCAAGATCATCACTTCGTTCGCTCCCTTTTGACGCTAGGAGGAAGAACGCGCCTTTCATGCGACCACGTTCGCTTCGCATCTTGATGTATATATCTACACAATTAAGATCATCGTCAATCTCTTGGCACCGATCTCTTGCCTGTGTAACAGGCACAAGAGTGAAGTTATCCGTATGTTTAACGTATCGCTATTCCTAAATGAAGTATATACTTGCTCTATTTAAACTCTCTTCTTCGCCCCACCACAGTGGTCTATTGTGGCTATGACATTCGGCTGCTGATCCTAAGGTCGCGGGATCGAATCACGGCCGCGGCGGCTGCATTTCGACGGAGGCGAAATGTTGAGGCCCGTGTGCTGTGCGATGTCAGTGCAGGTTGAAGAACCCCAGGTGGTCGAAATTTCCTGAGCCCTCCACTAAGGCGGCCTAATAATCATACCGTGGTTTTGGTGCGCAAAATCCAATCAATCAATCAATCAATCAATCAATCAATCGATCGATCTATCGATCGATGGCCTACGAAAAAAAAAAGAACTCCTGCCGTGCGAAAATAAAATTGCTCGTCCGGTTGCGGGTTCGAGCCACCGAACGCTGGGTTGTGAGACCATCATTATATAATTCAACGACGGTCAGTTTTCTTGTTTCCCTTTATTGACGACGACGACTGTCAGTTCATCATATGCACGCTTTAAAGCGAGGTTTCGTATGCATGAAGTGCACACAGCCCAAGCCGCACGCGCCCATAACACGTGCATGCTCGTCGGCGCACGCTTGGCAAACGAAGATATGAACATATCAGCGCCAATCACTTTAGCCATAGGGGAATAGGAAGCGTTCCCCACTTTAGCCATAGGGGAACGCTTCCTATTCTTTTTCTTCTTTTGCGCGAAGAAAGAAGAGAATACGGCATGGGCGATAGCAATGACAAGCGTTTCCTCAACATGGCCCTTTGCTTAAAACCGAATCACAATCATTGCGCTAGCACCTAGCGACATTACCTCACAGCACCACCGATTACCCTCCGGATGGGGTCGTTACGGAAATTTAAAGAAATGAAGAATAGAAATAATAAAATCAAGTTCAGAAAGATTAGAGTCGTATTAGGTAGATGCGATAACAGATCGTAAGTTTAGTACAAAAACAGAGTCACAGAGTCATTTAACTACCATGGTAGTTGCTGAAAGTTAAATCGAGGTAGATGGTAACCGCATTGGATTCATAGAGATAACCTAAAGCATGAAGGATGAATACTAAAGTATATCCGAGTCAACCCAAAGTTTACCAGACCAAAGCCGCTTTTGACCAGGCGTGAGGGGGAGTTTTTTATAATCCATCTGTTGAAGGTGAGTCGGAGTCGCGAAGCCAACGCACAGCCACAGTACGCCGGTGAGACGCCCGCGGCCTTGTGTACAGATATATACGAACATAAACACATGAAATATGAGTACCACGAAAGCTTTAAAACTGAAAGCAGAAGAAAGAAACAGAAAATAATTTCAGAAAATACAATGCGGGAGATGCGTACTCCAGTGGCACAACCGGAGGGACGCGAAGATGATTAGAAAATCATTTGTTGGCTCCCCCGTTTTCAGTGCGGCAGTGGAGCGGATGGCACCACTACGGGCGGCACATTGATCACGTTGATCATCCTGCGTGACAGTTCCGCCACCAGTTGGCTGAAGACGAGCGAGTCGACGTTCTGTCCCACCAGGCTGAGCAGGAACACGTCGCCGGCCGACATGGCCGACACGAGGGCCGCGATGCGCTGACTATCTGGGTATCGCCAGCTGAGGAGGCGACGCCTGAGCGGCACGCTTACCAACAGCAGCGCGCGGTAGGACACTGCCAACGCACCAGCGGAGAGGAGGGTCGCGTACCAGAACCAGAGGAAGGCGAACACCTTCTCGTTGATGATGTTGAGCGGAAGAACGCAGATGGCCTCGAGGTTCTCGATCGACCCCGACTGGCCGTACTTGAGGAAAGTGCACATGGCGATCCGCGGGAACGCCATCACGGCTGGACTCACAAACTCCCTGTTTTCTCCGCGATGCCAGCGTACCAGGTCCCAGCCGTAGGTCAGGAATCCTTCTCCCAGGACGTAGTCGGTGAAGGCCACCTGAGCGATGACGTTGGCGACAGTGAGCAGTTCGCACAGAAGGTACTTGAACAGAAAGCAGCGGTTGTGGCTCATGTTGAGCACCAGGAAGTCGACCATCTGGGACCGAAGTTCGGCGCTGTTCTGTGTCATGGCCGAACGGATGTCGAGCGCTGCGACGATGGCGGACACCCTGCCACCTTCCCATGCCTTCCAGAGCCACCTGGGCGCGTAGAAGCACAGCGCCTGGGCGAACATGAGAAAGCAGATCCACTGGTAGTACGTGTGGTACTTGCGGTCCGCGAGTCCACTTCTTGGAGGCTTGTGACCGGCGCCCGGATAGACGACGTTTGCGTTGTACGACGCGTTGAAAAGGGGAAGAAAGCTGAACGTGGACTCGACCCAGCAAAAAGAGTCTACCACGCTCTTGGGCACCGTCGGGCAGTGGCAATCGATGGGCGTCCCAACGTACTCCCTTGTGGTGAGGATCGTGCCGAAGGCCATCAGGAAGGCGACTGTGACGATGGTGTGAAGGCGGAAGACGTTGCCGTCGGTGTGTACCTTGCGAGCCTTGAAGAGCTTCTTCAGGTTTCCGAGGAAGTGAAGCATTTTTGTAGGTCGTTAAACAGTTCTCGATAGGATATCGAAGACAAGAACACCAGCGTTCGTGAGCTCGCGCTCGCGACCGAATGAAGTAACGTCACGTGAGCGAGCTTCGGCGCCAATGTTTACAGCCTCACTGGAATGCCTGCCAATGCGAGTTCTCTCGCGTTCCAGCACGAGGGAGAATTGGCCAACACGAACGCCGAACGCGCTCGCGCCGTGGTCACAGAGTACACGCTGTCAGCGTTCCTTTTTTTTTTTTTCCCTAAACAACGCCATGTGAGCGCTGTGTCACGTGGCTGTGCCGCGGGCCAACACACCCTCTAGAAAAAAAAATTCACAGCATATCCATGGAGTGAATGATGATGAGTGGGCGAAGCTCGGGATGTTCATCGTAGATCGTGCCGAGTTCCGGATTAATTTAGTTAACGCGCACGCTACGAATCCGCATGGTTCAACTATGCACAAGTGAAATCTCCCACCGGCACTTCATTGCAAGTCAAGATCTAGTGCCTATATATATATATATATATATATATATATATATATATCACGGTCGAGCACTAAGCTAACATGTTAGCTTAGTGCTCGACCATGATCGCAGTCTTGGTTTCCTGAAAAATCTGTTGCCATGGCAGTTTTCAACGCGGACTGAAATTCTATCAGAAGCAATCTCGGAGTGTATATATACTAACAAGTGCGCCTAAAGCTAGAGAGTAGCACACGCGGGCTTCTCAATTTTTACGTAGTGACATAATTTAGTTGAATGTTGACCCGACAAACCCGGCCCTGCAGTAGGATTCAGATCTAACTTTATTTGCTCTTGAGGATGCATCCCATTGATGTTTATTTATATTTTTTTTTTGTTGTTCATTTCATGCTGGAGGGCCTGCGCTAGCCAAGAGGGATAGGCAAAAAAAAGGAAGAAGGAGAAGGAAAAAGAAGGAAGAGAGAGAGAGAGAATGAAAAGGCCAGCTGAGAAACCTCAGTTGTGGGCGAGCTCCAATTTTCTGAAAAAAAATATTATTGGAAGCAATTAAGATACAGCAAAAAAGAAAGTACATCTGAGTTTTCGGAAAGCACGCCGATTCAATGCTTTTGCATAGGCGCGACTTTTTTTTTCTTGGGGGGGGGGGGGGGGAGGGGGGCGTATTAAAAAAGAGTAATAGCAGAGTGTGGTCCGTGAGCAAGAGCATGAAACATCCGGGCGTATATTCCGGAGCGCAGTCACAAACCGCCACGGGATACTTGCTTTGGCACGAGCGTGAGTGAAAGCGTGGGCACTGATATGGCGGCGGCTCCCAAAATCGGAGGCATTTACCGCACAACGAGAGATAAGGGGATTCTTAAAAGGAAGGAAATGAGGGTGAAGGGAGCACGATGACTGTCTGTCAGGGAGGACACCTAAACCGATACACTCAAAGCGGGGAGTATAAAGATAGAGAGAAGAACAGCGCATGTCGCCACCCTGCACGGAGCGGCTGGAAAGAAGCACCCTAAATCCAAGGTGGAAACCTCCTGGCCTACACCCTACCCTTTCCCTCTTAATTCCCATCATCTCTGATTGTGATATTCTTTCATTGGTCCTAAGTTGGGTTTCTCTCTGGTGTTCCTGTTACGGGTCAAATGTCCCATATTAATTGCTGGGAAGTAAAACTAAATGTCCCTCTTAGTAGTGCGGTCCTTCGAACCTCGTTGGAAAGCACACGAATCACACGTAATGACTTTGACTTTCTGTCGAGCGACACAGAATCGTCAGTAAATTGGAAAAGGGAAACGGGGGCTTCACAGAGTGATGCATGACTTACGATTTTCGGTTCGTCCAGAGCTGATTTAGAGACCTCAACGTCCAGTCACGGGTGCTGCAGCCGAATCTCCCACTTCGTCACACTGTAACCTCGTCCAGGTCGTGGATGTTCACGTTGCCGTATTCTCGTCTACCACGGCCGCTCGATGGAAACCTCGTGCGTTTGATCGAGCGGCCATGCGTTTACATTTTAAACCATATCGCACATAATGTTAGCACTGATGGGGTGTAGTGTACACTAAAGCAAGGACTTTAGGGTAACGCCAGAGAATGTTCGAAAGAAGACATGCAAATTATGACACAGGTCACCGCTTCCATACCTGGTTGTCCTTGTAATAAACAGATAAACGTAAACACCCCGCTGACGGTTTCCGGATCAATATGGACAAACTACGTAAGCTCTTTGTTTTGAGGACAACATGACCACGTGCACATGACTCATCGGAGTCCCCCATATGCCGCTTTTTCTCGTTCCCCATAGTACGCATGACGCGCCGCCAGGAGCCACTGCCATCGCCGACAGTATGGAAGACTACGAGAGCATCTTGCTCGTTAAAAACGAAGTTTTCGTCTACAAAATACCACCGAGGACGACAAACAGAGGTTACAGGTCAGTTTCGCGCACCCATTAGTTATGCACGTTCTTTCGATAACAGGTGCCGCACGAGAAGTGAGAGCGCGCCGTCAGTACGGCTGGTTGCGGACAGCTCTTGTGGGTGTATATTTTTTCTGCTTCGTGGACTGATATATGTTCTGCATTGAAAGTACTCGTTGAATGGAAACGACTGCTCACCCTTGCTAGTCATCCTCGTATTGCGCATTTCATTAAAAACAGGAATAAACGAAGCATCTTGTCGCTGTTCTGGAGAAGTTCCTCACGGGAAACGTACTAAAATGCCACACTGCAGGCACTGCGTCGGTCATGCGGTACGGCAGCCGCGCGCAGATTATTTTTCAGGAAAGAAACTATTTTGGCCGATTTTCTTTCCTCGTTGTGGCACCGCCCTGCCTTTGTGGCTCGTTGGCCTTGTGTGCTCCTAGATTGCGCCGTGGTACAAGCGGCTCCCGAACAAAGCCGTGCGGTTGGGAGGGAAAGCGGCGTGCTGACATTTCCGATCCGCCCACCGGATGCATGTGTTTGTTTGTTTACTGGAAATCAGGGTCACACTGCAATGCGTATGCCTGAGGGTTAAGATCGCACTGTTGTTAGATCGCGCAGGCTAAATTGCCCAGCAAAAGCGTTGATTTGAGAATACGCGATTTCACCTTGTACTGGGTGCCGTTGAATCTAGTGATCGCAGGCGTGCCAGTTGCTGCGATATTCACAGAGTTACGAAATATTAGCAAAGAAAAATAACACAATAGCAACGGAGCTTTACTTTAGTCGCTTATGCGGTACTTGCAGATGCATTTGATTGTGCAAGTGCACCGTTAAAGAACGCCAAGTTGACAAAATTCATCCGAAGCCTCTCGCCACGGCATTTCATGATCATGGTTTTGGCATGTGGCAAAAGGAAGAAAAAAATAATTAGGGCCTCCTCGGAAGCTCCTCAGGATTGAATAAAGTTCACTGTCTGTCTGTCTGTCTGTCTGTCCACCCTCTCACTCCAATCTTCATTATCAAATTCTTCGAGATCAGGGTTAAGAACATGGCATTTGCATGTTGATCCGAATTGAATGCATAAAAAAAAGCTTGTGTTTTGCAAAGAAAGCTACATGCATTCAAGCTCAGTGTATGGTTTGAGAGGGCACACTTTCTGTGCAAAACGTGACATTGGATGCTGTGCACACCTGATTTCATGCAGGGCTGCGGACTGGAAGCTCGACGCTCCAGAATGGAAAGGGCGCATGAGGTTAGTCACGAAGGGCAAGGAGTGCATACTGAAACTTGAGGACAAGATTTCGGGTAAGCATCCATGACATTGGTTACTAGCAAGATGGATTACATTATAATTAATCCAAGATGACATTTCTGAAAAAAGAACAAGATAGGCATTAAGCTCCACAATGCTTGTGTGTAGCTCAAAGCGTGGTAGATGCTCACATATATGTGCTTGCATGCATTGAATTAGTTGCAGAAAAAGTTGCCCATGCCTGATTTCTCAATGTGAGGGGCCTTCTAGCAGACCATTCTCATTTTGTTTACTTTTCTTTACTTGAGCCTATTATTGATATGTAACCTCATGAGACTTACTTACATGAGACTTACAAATATTGTTGTGCTTGTGGTGAGATGTTTCTCATTTGGGCCTTGTTGGTGAGCTGGTAATTGCAGTCAACATCTTGGCTTGTTGAGTTTAACACAGCAGGCTTCAAGCGCACTTAAGTGTGCCTTACAAGTTATGAGATCACACGTAAATGAAAAACACTTTTTTTATGGGTCATTTCAACTGAGGGAGCACTTAACCATCCTGTCTCGGAATGGTATGGCTTGGTAAGCTTCCTAGCATACTAGTCATTTGTAACAGTGTCATACCCACTTGCAAGAAAACAAAAGGAAGCTCTTGTGCTTTTCAGTAGCAGTGGGTTTCACCTCAAGTTAATTGATAGGCCCCTACTTTAGGCTATTTATTTGCACCACTCACCACTGAATGGAGCTCGCTTTTCTTCATATGACGATGCAATCAGTCAACTACATTCAAGCAGACGATCAGAGTATCTTGTTACAAAAGCTTTTTTGTAGGAGTGTCTATGAAGCAGCATTGAAGTACAGTGTTTGGTTCAGTCAGTTTGGTGTGTGAAGGTGTTTAAATACAGGGAATACTGTGACCACTATGTATTTCGTAGCTGTGGCTGTGATGCTGCTTTGATATTTCGGTAAATCTTACAGAAGCCTTTGGTATTGCAACCGCTTTTGGGAAAAAAAGCTTGTGATCTAAGGTTGCAACATGGCCATGTCAGTATGCCGTCCTAAAGCTTTAGCATAACCCAACACAATAGCTCGGTGGTCAAGTGGCTGCAACAGCCACCCTGTGATGAAAGTGAAACACAGTAAGGCTTGCTTACGTACACACCGCTGTACGTTAAGTAGAACATCAGGTGGTTAAAATTTGTCTGAAACACTCCACTACAGCATTTTTCATCGTCTTGGAGTTGCTCTGAAACATCAAAACCCAAAAATGAATGAGTTGGTCAGTCAGTCAAATGTAGTGTAGCACAGGCAAGGCAAAGATAAGAGATACGCTCAAGAGACAGTGCTTGGTTCCAGCGACAACCTCTAGTTTTAGGCATACAGTTGTACTTGAACCTCCTACCCAGCATGTCATAGAAATGTATATCAAGCACTTCTACAAGAACAAGACAAAAGCCACATGGAAATGCTCTCATCCATTGCATAATTATGTGTGAATTTGGAGCTCCCACCAGCTCTACTGGTTTGGACGGCTCTCTGCTTTGGTGAACCTTCATCTTTTTTTATTTTTTAAAAGAATTTATTGCTACTTCACTGAGCAGTGTGGCAGATATGACAAAAAAGTGGGTACACTCCAAAGGTACATATTGTAATGAAGTTTCTGTGAGATATAGTCATGCATTGCAAAGGTGGATAGTGTGAAGATCAGTTGCTGGGGGTTGCAGGTGATGTCCTTTCATTTTGTATGCCAAAAAACATTGTCTTACAGGTGAACTGTTTGCCAAATGCCCAATTGACAAGTACCCGGGTATTGCGGTTGAAGCAGTGATGGATTCAAGCCGCTACTTCGTCATTAGGCTTCAAGATGACAATGGTACATCACTTTCTTTACATGCATTGGAAAAACAGTTCCACAGCAGCATTGCTTGATTGTAAGTTGCTGCAATTGTCATTCGCTGTGCTGGGTCATTATGAAAGTTTGAACAAACACAACCATTTGTACTGCACATTGGAAGTTCTAGGATGGTTGCATGGCTGTTTCTTAAAACCCATGTTAACATTTAGTAGTACGGACAAATGTAAACTGCCACGGTTATATTGCATTGTATAATACAGTGTTGCACCAGCATGATACCATTTGGCGTAGATTTAGAAATTACTCTCACACAAGCAAGTTGATGTAACAGGGGATATATTGTGTATTAAGGAAATATATGACACACTTGCAGCTATTTATGATCAAGAGGAAAAATAAAACATTAACTGTGAATTTCTCGTATGTCAGTACCGTATTTTCCGGTGTATAAGACGCAGTTTTTTCCCAAAATTTTTGGAGGTGTGTCTTATACAACATTTATACGTCTTATACGTACTTTTTTTTGTAGTTCTTTTGGGGGAAACTCGTGTTGATGCTGATGAGTCTTTTTTTCTTTAACGACTAGAGCAGTCCGATGCGAATGATGCGTCATAATTATAATAACGAAGACTCAACGCACCGGTGCTACAGTTCCACAACAAAACCAAAGTACATAAAACGGAAAAATAAAAAAAAGGTATGCCGTCGTGCGAGTTCTCAGCTCACTGAAGTTGCGCGAGTTTCGGAGGCTGCACCATAGTGAGCTGTACTCAGTTAGTGAAATCGGCGTAAGATGGCGATAGGTGCGCGACGGGTTCGGCTCGGCTTCGGCCACCACGCCGGCGACGGTTGTCTTTCAGCGAGTTGGGCTAGTCGTCATTTGCAACTTCATTTGTTCGGTTGGTCCGCGCTGAGCGTATTTCCCTAACATATCCGGAGAGCCTTGAAACTGCGGTTCACTGAGATGTCCAACAGTTGAAGCATTTTTGTCATCCCGCCTGGAATAACCGCAGCGGTGCAGTTTCTTGCCTTGATGCGCTTCAAAGTGAGCTCCGTTATATGCGCCCGCATGCTATCCAAGACCAGGAGCCCTTCTTCACATGAAAGAAACCGTCCGGTCGCTTAGAAAAGCATTTTTCGAGCCACTTGCCCATCATCTCTTCGTCCATCCAGCCTTTCACGTTCGTTTCTATGACGACGCCAGGCGGGAAGGGCTCTTTCGGCATCGTCTTCCGCTTGAATATTATTATTGGCGGAAGTTTTTGCCCGTCGGTGCAACATGCAAGCACAACCGTGAAGTGCGCTTTTTCGTGGCCGGTAGTTTTGATGGTGGTGGACTTGTCACCTTTAGGTGCCACACTCCTTTCCATCGGAATGTCAAACGTAAGTGGCACTGCATCCATATTTATTATATGGCTGTTGCCGATGCCATCGTCTTCAATGGCTTTCTTAACGAAAGCCTGGAATCTCTCAAGCATGTCCTTGAAGTCTGCTGGCAGATTCTGGCACGTGGTTGTGCGGGCCCTCATCGCCAGCGCTTTGCGGCGCATAAATCTGGAGCACCAGGACGGCCCGCCAACAAAATCAACGGCGCCCATCTCCTTAGCTAGCGCCTGCGCTTTGAGACGCAGCTGCACCATTGACATCGCCCTACCTTGGGCACGCTGCTCGAGTATCCATGAGTGCAGACGTCCCTCAAGGACTGGCCATCGTGGTTTCTTGCCGCGGTCAGCTTTCTTGTCTCTCTTCATGGCCTGAAGCTTAGCAGTTGACTGTCGCCATGTGCGGATCATCTTCTCGGTGAAGTCGAAATGACGGCCCGCTGCCCGGTTCTCGTAGTTCTCTGCATACTTCACAGCTGTAAGCTAAGCGCGTCGGAGGACGAGGACTTTGAGGGCTTCGACGGATAAAATGTTTTTCCTGCAGTCATGCGAACGTTTCAGTGGGTGTGCATTATTTTTTCTCGCAAGTTTGGTGTAGTAGAAGTTTTCTTACGGACTAGCGCTCAGAAACATAAGTACAGCATTTTACAATGATCGCTCAACCCCATGTTATGAAGTTTCTTTGCGGGAAGTGAGTGAATATAGGTGCGTCTTATACAAAGGTGCGTCTTATACGCCGGAAAATACGGTATTTTTTTTTAAGAGCATAATTTCAGTGTGTTATACCTTGTAGTGGCATAGGATATGGATAGGATTTGACACTTGCATGACCTGACCTTTTGTGTGCTTACTATTAGAAACAAGCATACCAGATTTGCTGTGAGACTGCAGTTGTACATGGTGCTTACTGTGTGCGCTTTTAATTGTATCAAGTCTTTCATTACAGGCCGTGCAGCATTTATTGGAATTGGTTTCGCAGACCGAGGTGATTCATTTGATCTGAATGTGGCTCTGCAAGACCATTTCAAGTGAGTGGTCCTTGTTATGTGTTGTTGAAAAGCTCCCACTGATTGATGCTTGTCGCAGATACCACTGCTTCTCACTACTGAAGTTAAGGGAGAAAAATGAGCATTGGAAGCTTTTAAAAGTTAACTAAAGCAAGTTTAGCAGTCTTAGTTGGCATTTTTTATTAATTTGAAGCGTATACTAATTTGTCTTGGGGCGAATGCATCAGAAAAATAGTTTTCAGTCATTTTCTTACATGGCTTTCCGGCAACTTCACTTTGTCAAATGCAAAAGCAATACACATACTAATTGGATTGCCAGAGTTTTGCTCTAGCTGATGAGGTTAACTTTATTGTTCTCAATGCACTTCACTGCAAAATTAATGGATCTGAACTCGAGCGCAGTATTCTTGCTAACTGTTAATTTTTATTCTAAGCAATCATAGTTTAATGAGAAGTAGTGTGGCCCTGTGCTTTACTTTTGCATTTGAAAATTTGAAGTTATTGAAAGGCCCAATAAGAACATCAACTGTATATATGTATTAAAAATTTTATGCATATTTAGTGCCTACAAAAACAAAAGTAAAATCTGAATGAAACTGCCATATTTAATGCAGTTTACATCAGAAATAAAATGTATAGAGACCCATGTCTTCCTATAAGTGTGTCTGCACTGTGTTATTGTCTAAGCATCATCATTTCTTCGTTCAGGTGGCTGGAGAAGAGTGAGGAGTTGGAAAAAGGTAGCAGTGATCCCAGTCAACCACATCTGGACCTCAGTTTCAAGGAAGGACAAACAATCAAGATCTGCATGAACATTGGTGTAAGTTGGGTGTACTGCTGTTACATAAAAAGTAGAGCTGTGCGAATAGCAAAACATGGGAGTGCGAAGCAAATTTGAATATTAATGTTTGAGTGTGAATCAAATCGAATATTTCTCTAATGATGGTGCTAATATTTTTCAAGAAATTTCACGTTGAATTACTCCAAAAATGTACTGCTAAACATGGACATAAATAAGTTTACTGCGTGGCTGGTGTGTTCCCACAATCTCATTCCTAAAAAAAAAGAGAATAGCAAGAAAAAAACAGTCTAGCAAAAAACCGTGCAGATGCAAGAGTTAGCTTTGCCGCAGTACACAGGTGTTAGCTTGGCCGCAATATACGAGTATTAACTTCACCGCACTACACAAGCGTTGGCTTCGCCGCAGTACATGAGTGTTCTGCCACCGTGCACGGGTGTTAGTTTCGCATCAGTACACGGGTGTTATGCGGCGAAGCATACTGTATATGAGAATGGGCCACTTGTCGCGTGTTTTTCCCCCCTTAATTACAAGCCTTGAATAGTTCGAACAGGAAATGTTAAGTGCGAATCGAACCGAATAGCAAATGCTATTAGAAAATTATTTGAAATTTTTAATATTCATACACCCCTTGTAATAGCTAGATATTGAAGTCCACAAAGTATTTGAATACTTGTTGGAGGGTGAAAGGCCCTGAAGCGGACCACATTGCACTTGCTTCTTTTCTTTTTTTCTTTTTTCATGCCTAGCAGAAGTCTGGCTCAGGAAAAAGCAAACCAAGGGCACCCACATCTGGCAGTGGTGGAGGAGGAATCGGCTTGCTGCCACCACCACCAGGAGGTGTCAAGCTTCCTCCGCCAACATCGCAGTCCGGTAGTGGCCTTCGACCACCTCCATCAAGTCCGGCCACAGCCCAGACGCCCGAGGGCAACGGCACTTCCTGCTCGCCCTCAACCACCTCCCTGCCTGCGGCAGCCGGAGCTGTGGGAAACCTGTTGGACCTGAGTCCTCCGAAGGAAACTGCCCCTCCGCTCCTGTCTGGCGATGGGCCATCCGGTAATGCGACATCGGTAGCACCGGCAGCAGTCACATCCGCTGACCCTTGGGGTGACTTTGCCAGTGCTCCCATCACGTAAGTTTCTTCACGGCTAGGTCATGCTCGTTGACAATCTGAGAATCCAGTGAAAGCTTCACCCATGAAACTGTGGTGCACATGCCCTTCATATTTTGCCGGAGAGCTGGCACAGAGTTTAAAGGGCATCTCATGCACCTTGAGGTTGAAAATTTTGTGTAGCGGCAGTTTCGCATCAGTCTGCGAGGAACATGAAGCCGCAAGAATTTTTTCAGGATGGAGTAATGATGCAGTAATGACGTGGTTACATGCGTTCGATGATGAAAAAAGCAGGCACCACTCATGTCTGTCTGTCTTTCCTCCACTTCTGTCACCCCACCTTGTCTTATCATTGCACTCCTCGGTGCCAACACTGTGACACTAGGAATCATCACGGCCGTGCTCGCCTTGCAGCCAATGCCGTGTTGTTCGAAGTGTTGCATGTCACTATGAGCGACCACATTTACATAGGCGCACTGTCAGCCATGTCATACCCTGCATCTTGGGAGCACGGCAGCCGCGAAAGGGCAAACGATGTTTCGTGTGAAATTTCTACTCTTTGCGCAGTGCGTAGCCATGTAACTCTTGAGAAACGCTATCTCGAGTCCACACTGTATGTATTGCACTTGCCGGCTCAAAACAGCCAAACCTAGTTGGAGGCTCTTTATGTGCTCCTTGCTCAGCAGATATAAATGCTTGGCTTATTGAAAATCTCTGTCAAGAAGCTGTCAAGAGTTATAGTTTGTAGAAAATCTCTGTCAAGAGTTATAGTTTGTTTTTTCTCGTCATTGTCACTTATCACCAGTGACCTAGCGCTCTTTGGCCAAACCTGGCTCTTGCACCATAAGACAACATATATCATCATCATTACAATGCTTCACGGTAACAACAATAATTGCGTTGTCACACATTGCCTGCTCCCTGTTCCTGCACTTTGCAGACCACCGGCGAGCAGCAGCGCACCATCGCAGCAGTCTCCGAGTCAAGGGGCCTGGATTCAGTTTTGAGCCATTCCGACACCTGCCAAAGGCACCCCTTCAATGAATGCGAAATAAGGCGCAGTTGCGAGGCACATTCCATTTTCCTTCCTGTCTCCGCCATATCCCCTTCCTTTTCAAACCTTTCCCCTCTAAAAGTGTTCAGCTAAGACTGTAAAGAAGGAAAAAAAAAAAAGCCCCTTTTCTCGCTACCCCATCCATCTGTGGATGGCTGTTTCTTGTACATAAGTTATAAATATTTATAAAAATATATATACATATACATTGTGATGTACACACAGCTCGTGTGCTGCTTATTAGCTTTTGCTTTTCCTTGAAGACTAGATATAGGAGTTATTTTCTTACTCTTATTGTTAGGAAAAGGAAATGTGATACAATGCCTGGCCAAAAGGGCTGCGAAAAGCCTGGTTCATGCCCTGATGGTGCAGTCTTTCTTTTCTTTTATTTTCTTGTTTGTTCATTTTGGAAGGAGGGGTCTTTACACTCAAAAAGTTTGTTCATCGTTTCCTCCCTGTGCTTAAAACAAAAGAAGAAAAGTGTCCCTTGTACTTAGGTGTGCCGTGTGTAAGACGACGGAATTCATGTTTGTGCCTGGCTTAGGAAGAACCAGCGCTGTTCTTTAGACAGGAATCCTGGATTTTGTGTGTATGTCACACGTGTAAGCGATGGTATTAATGCAACGAAAGTAAACGTTTGCATATGAGAAGCCTGGTGTCATTTACTTCGAAAAGTTTGTTTTGTGGCTTTCAAACAAAATGGACTCATTCAATGTAGTCACATATAATTTGCTGAACGATGTGCTACATACAGTTGCATGCAGTGCAGAATCAGTCATTGTAGGAAGTAATTAAATAGCGATCTGGGTATTTGCCACACGTCTTGGTATGGACGAAAAGTGAGAAGGTAGAGGGCACCTTCTCTAGGTGAGTACCACACCATTGAGCTCCAGACTGGAGAGCCTCTCTGCTTAGTGGCAATGAAACCCAGTACACTTGACCACTGGGGCGGTACCAACTTTGGAGGTCAGCTGACCATACTGACAAGCAGTCTTCCAAAAGCCTTTTAGAGTTTAAGTTTGCAAAAGATAGTGTGTGCACACATTCTTGAATATCCTAGTAAAAGACGGCACAGTGTCAGCGAACAGTGAGCTTGATGGGATGGTGTTTTCTCGGGGTTCGCTTCTGACACCTGGTGTCATTGTTAATTCACCATATATCATAGCCTCTTTGTGCCTTATTTTAAACATTGTCATGATTTCTTGCCTAAATACCATAGCTTTACCTGACAGAAATATGTGCACTAATGTAATGCTACCGCTTTGCTTCCATGGCACAAGGACAAGTTTGTAGCAGGCTCAACCTAACAGAAAAGCTGCAAGGACACGTTTATAGCAAAATTTTATTTGACTAGCTTTGACGAGCACAAGCAAGAAGACACAATTTGAAGCGCAACACATTTCCTACCTATCCTGTATATACAAGCTATATGCAGCAGGACAGTTTGATTGAAATTGGCAGTGTTATATAGCCACTGTAGAAAGTCTTCGGCTCAAAACCTACCGCCAGCAGTTGCCAGCTCTAGCTCTGCGACACATATAGACATCATAATCTGCAAATCACAAATACCCCAAAAGTGGATGAGACATAATGTGACTGTTTATGCAACACAGCCTAGTTGCGGAATGGTGTTATCCATTCAGAGTAGCCAAAAATGACGCTATGCATATAAGTTTTCCCCAGCTTCAAGCAGTCCAAAAGGCATGGAGCTGAAATGACAAAGCTCATCCAAAAGTGCTTATTTGTACAAGCCCGTGGGCCACTGCTAATCATGCCCAGCATCGAAATTAGCTGAAGTCCACTTTTGCAAACCATTCTGCCATAGTGGCTTTTTGCGAGCATGGACCTTGTCTTGCATGGTTACAATAACTCTTCATGTGGTGGGAAACTATCTATAACATTAATTTTTAAAACTTATGATTTCATTATTTTAACAAAAAGGAAAAAAAAATGACATAAGCAAAATAATTTGACAGTTTTCTGAAAGTGCAGAAGATTTCATTCTAAGTAGCTGTTGAGTGAGAGCAGTTTTGTGCATAACATATTTATGCCGAGATTGCTAAAGGTTGCGTTTAACTAGAAGCCATACATAAGCTATGGAATGTAAAGAAGCACATGCAAGAAGGGCAGCATCGGAAGAAAATTATGTTTACAAAAGTATGTTTCGAAGGGCTCTAACGAAGCAGAAAGTGCAAAAAAATGAATTAAGAACTACAGGATAAGAATACACAGTATAACAATATTGCATCCATTTAATGCTTTGTCATGGTATCTGTGAACTGCTGTCACAAAAATGAGTTCTTACAAGAGAACAGAGCTTTCACAATCTGTACATGCAGACAATGCCAGCACATTAATATGCTGAGATTACATTTGGTAGTTTTTTGTTTCCGCAATTCTACTGTCAGGCTCGTGTTCACATTTTTAAGAGTGTTAGCTGAAGCACCTTGTAGCCTTATTCTTGCTTCCATCACCACGGTTACATTGTCCAACAAACCCTGTGCAGTTCAGTAATGTAGCAGAAGTAGGTAAGCTCATTCACTCACAAGTAAAAGCAAACTACCATTGACAGTTAGCGGCTGCAACTTGTTCTTTGACCTCCGAGACTGGTCAATAGATTGTCTTGAATAACACGCTTCGAGGCTGAGTGTAGCATAAAAAACTGGACTGGGTTCCAGTGCGCTTGTGAAGTAGGTATTGGGATTAAGGTGATCCAGAGGGGCTTTGTCTGCTTTTAAGAAACATTTTTTCATATTTTTTTTCTTTTTTCATTCTTTTCTTTTTTTCAGAATCTTTTAGAACAAGCGTATAACAAGAGACATTTCAGAACAAGCGTATGACACCTAGTAGCTCCCAGTTGCATGCGCTGTTAGTTTACTACACCATAACTAACGGTGCATTTCTGAGTTGCTCAAATGTAAGAAGAGTGTTATTTACACATTTAGATATAAGAAATGTGCATCAATACCCAAAAGTAGTACCCATAATTTTGTATGAAACTTAGTTCAATGCTTACTTGCAACAGTTATGGTCATGCACAAGGAAAAGTTACTGAAAATCTGTGGACTTCTGTTTTACCGCACTCCTGCTACTTGCCATTTTGTCTTATGGCTGCTAAATTTAGCGGCCTGCTTCAGTGAGAACGGGAAACTGTTAAGTGTGGATGTTTGCAAACAGTGAAAGGGTCGATAATGCAGCTATCACTACAGAGAGCATGCGGTGCAAAAGGATGGCAAATAGAGATGCAATGCAAGTACATTTGTACTTTTGTCGTGCACATGTGATTCCAAATGTTTTCACAGCACAGGCTAAGTTGTTAGATGGCCATACTCGTACATGGTCATCCTGACAGCATCCACATGTTTCCAGTTTCATGCCACTTCAGTTAAGCAAATAGAAGTGCGGACACTCAGTTTCCTAGAGAAGATTTTTCAGTTTGTTCACCTATACCCACAAATATTAAATTTCTGCAAAGACTGTACAGTGTGCTTCAAATAACACTTGCAATGTGCTGTTCACCGATTACTATCTTTAGAAGCTTCTTCTTGTCTCAGCAACTTGATTTCTCATGACCGTGAAATAAAACACTATATTCTGAATACGTAGCCATTCAGCCATCTATGTTGTAATAAATTAATGAGGCTGGGGCGTACATTTGCAAAACTTGTTCAGGAATTGAGAGGCAGTAATATGCTCGAAGAGCAGTTGAAGGTATGGGGTAACAATATAAATAAAAGTGGTACAAGTACACATAGTGAGCAATAACCATCTGGTACACTAGTTTTAGCAGGCAACACCCTTGTTGACAGTGCAATGCCTGGGGCGGATGGATGCCCACACCTCATTGCCACAGCTTTCCTTAACTATAAACCAAAATGTAACATTTTGCTGCCAACTCCACTTGTGAATTGCACAGTTATCGTCGCGTCCTTTCAACACACACTGTTTCATGCATAGCAGGTAATGCTTCGGCACCTATGCAAGTAGTGCAGGCATGTAAGTCTTTCTTCACGTTTCACAATGCAGCTATTTCGGACCTGTGATGCTTAATGCAAAATAACAGCTTTACTTATTACTACTGCAACTTGGGTATGCAATGTCACATGAAGTCGTATTATTTGTGCTATGCCCCTCCAATGAAAACATGCAGACTGTACTATATAGACTCAGCTCATTTAGTGAAGCTTGTTTTTTTTTTCTGTTCACCTATTTGATTTCTCATCCGATTTGTACAGAAGCTGCATTATGTTTTGGTAGCAAGGGCATGTGGTATGCTGTGGTTACTTAACCACTCAAGTTGTTCGGTGGCTAATAGATTACGATTTTCGATATACTCCATCCAACTAATGTATATCTTATGGCACAAAAGTATAAGGCATAATGTAAACATAGACACTTAAGTACATGTAGCAATATATGTGTTTAGCTTTTGTCACCTGCTTTTGTCACAGCTTTTAATGTTGGCTTAAATGTTCACCTACACTATAAATATGGCAGCATTGAATTTTTAGTGTTATGAAATAGTACGATAGCCATGAATACACCAAAAGCAGGTAGGTAAGTGTAAACTGAATGTTCTACTTGCTGTGTCGACATACACCTATTGTAGCATGCTTTTGCAAGTAGTGGCTACAGCTTACGTATATAGAGTGATACTCTGTGTGTACTGGCTTCATATAATATAGCATAATACTAGAGAAGTGTCATACTTTTCATTATAGATATCCACATGAAACACAAACTAGTATTACGAAATGTGACCTTCAGCAAGTAACGATATCCAACACAAATGTTCGGAGCACTTTGGAACCTCCATTATTGGTGTCCACAGACTCACGCAGACGTGACACAAGCCAACAAGATCAAAGTGACTCCAGCACATGAGATCAGGATTCAATAGATGAATATTCCACGTGTTCATGTGGACGCTTGAGCAAATGCTATGAAAGCTAGCGCGTACAATTTGTTAGTGCAAGGCGGAAACAGAAAAAGTTCAGGACGGCTGGCATCACAGACTGTGTGGCCAGTGGAATGTCCGGTGACGCCTTAAGGTCGCATCCGTCACGTTGCGTACGCAGCACTGAGAAGGTGGTACACTCCAGTTGTACTCGTACGAAAGTCTCCACCTCACTTCCCTCTGGCACGGTACACGAGCCTGCTCGAGGTTTCGGTACATCTCGTGCATCATGGATGCAGTCTGCTTGTGAGTGACGAGGTACGAGTTGAAGCAGCCGCGTGAGCGGTACTCCGTGTCGAAACGACGGTCATGCTTGCGGTCCAGCCTGAAAGGTGCCGTCCACACACCCACCGACACATCTTCGCTGGAGTATTGTTCGAAGGTGACAGTGCCAATAGTTCCGATCTGTCTCGCGACACCCAAGGATAGCACGTATCCCCCGCCGCGCGCGTAAGGCAAGTAATAGCCGTCTCTGAGATACCACGTGCGCTCGGCCCACTTTCCGGACGTGAAGACAGGCGCGTTTCCAGCGAAAAATCCCCAGTAGAGCTCCCGACCAGGCCTGTCCTCCTTCCAGCGGGCCAGCTCGTCGGCGATGGCGTCTACTCTGGCAAACGAGTCATCGTCTAGCTTTAGCAAGAAGTCGAAATAGTAGTGGTTTACGGCCCACTGGATGCTGTAGAGCAGCTTTACGGTTAATCTTTCGTACGAGTCGGAGATAAGGTAAAAAATCTCGATGTCGTTAAACTGACGCTGTTCTTGTCCCAGCTTGTCTACCCACTTCGGCGGTATATCCCCGGCAGCCACGAAGAACTTGTAAACAATGCGACGCTCGGACGCGGCCGCCAATTTTAACCACGTCCGGCGCGCTGCGTGCCGTAGGTGTTCCGTCTTGTGGGACGACAGTATCGCCACGAACAGAAACGCGTCGCCCTCTTTGCGCTCCCAGCTCCTCGCGGAGCGCGCCGCGATGTCGTAGCAGCACCACAGCGCGAATATGAAGCCAAGCACGAACCAAATCGCCCCTACCAAAAAGGCACGTTCTCTCCGACTCAAGCGGCCGGACAACGCGCGTATCCGAAGCGAGCGCATGACGGGGCAGGGGGGCGATACGAATTTTTTGGAAGGTTTGTAAATGCAGTGCTTCCTCTACTGATAGTCGTCGATGTGGTTCTTTCACTTTCGCAACGCTCAGTACGGTGGGCACATGTCCTGCTTGAGCAGATTGCACGGATGAACGTTGCTTGGCCACCGCTGCACAAGAGGCACGTTGCGTTTTGTTCGTACTGTTTCGAATCGCTGAGCAATCAGTACAGTAGGCTAGACGACTTCATTCGCGCTGAGCTCTGCGCGCGTCCACTGTAGTTATATCGCCATGCTCTTGGTGTTGTTGCAGCATGCCGCAACCCCGTCCGGAGCACGCGAACTGTCGTTCGGGCGTGCGGGTAGGAAAGACGGTGAACCCATGACGTATCTATGGTGCCCGCCGGCAAAGTCTGAGATGCACTGAACAGAATACATACCTTCCATACTAGCCATCCTGTGTAACACAGCAGACTTTTTTTTTTTTTTTTCTTAGACGTTCAGTTCGCAGTTTACGGTGGTTACTGTGGAGCACGACCTCCTGCTGTGGATCAGACACAGCAGAGAGCAAGATTTA
This sequence comes from Hyalomma asiaticum, assembly GCA_013339685.2. Classification (NCBI taxonomy): domain Eukaryota; kingdom Metazoa; phylum Arthropoda; class Arachnida; order Ixodida; family Ixodidae; genus Hyalomma; species Hyalomma asiaticum. The sequence continues at coordinate 37,317,944 of CM023484.1, read as the reverse complement.
TGGATATTGATGGCTGCCTATCGGTTTTGGCATGGCTGCATAGCCTTTCTCATCAGTCTGCAACTTGATGATGATAGATGGTATGGTTTTCCATTTGCTAAAACTTATTTATTTTCGTGCATATGTTTATTATGGCATATGCACCGTCATGATTTAGCAGCAGATTATTTTAAGCCGCTTCATTTTAGTTCTCTCTACGGTTCTCTTGATAAAGCAGCATGTTCCCATAACGGTGACCCAAGAGAGGAGGTCGTGCCCTTGACCATCGCCTTGACCGGCCCTGACGCCCTGACCCGAGTGAATCGCGACCTTGTGACTTGGTCACGACTACGTGTACTGTAACACGATGGACACACCTGACCTTCCTTCTGTCAAATCTCCCACCATGGCCACGTCATACCCCATCTCTTCGACCCAAGGCGTTGTTGAGGCCCTTGAGCCCATGCCCAAAACGGCGCCACCTTCCTCCACAACCAACGCCGCAGTGGAAGGAGATAGCCCCCGGTTCTCCTTCGGAACACTCGCCTATGCACCTGACCAGAGAACACCTAGACTTGACCAAGAACTTCTCGATGCGTGCGCTAAAATGAGAATCCTCGGAATCCCTTTCCCGCTTTCTAAGCGAATCACGCTCTTCGAGCAGCGGCAGCGCGCCATTGAGATAGCGATGCGCAGTGCGAGGTTTCGCCTTGCCCCATTTTCTCGCTCCCCCCGTAGCGGCTGAGGGAGAAATAGCAGGTGCTCTGCGTGCGCACCGTGCTATGTATCCTCGGTGCGCGCGCTGCTGCGTTCTTTTCTGCTCTTGCCGGCATCTGCATACAGAACACAAGACGGCGTGGAGGTCGCGGGATCGAATCCCGGCCGCGGCGGCTGCATTTCGATGGAGGCGAAATGTTGAGGCCCGTGTACTGTGCGATGTCAGTGCACGTTAAGGAACACCAGGTGGTCGAAATTTCCGGAGCCCTCCACTACGGCGTCTCTCATAATCATAGTTGGTTTTGGGACGTAAAACCCCACAAATCAATCAGTATGGCAGGGAGACGACAAAAGAATGCAAGGACCGGGGTTCCCTAGCGCTTGGGGACACCAACGCGAACTTTGTTGAGTGATTACCCGATTGAAACAAGGAGACCAGCAGCCTGGCAGCTGGCACACATATATTGAAGATGCCCAGCATAATTCAGCCGCTGCCTAAGAGGCCATGAACGCCTACTTCGTCCAGTTGTCCCGCTACAAAACAGCAGAGGCAACAGACGTCTGCAAGCCCTGCATCAAAACAGAGCACACCTGGTCAAAGCCAGAAGTGCAGATGTGACCCAACACTTTTGCATGTGTAATTGGAGCTGGACTTCGATGCCCTGACCAAAGTCCACACCTGCCTGATGACAACGGACAAATTCATCAAGGACTGTTGAACGCTGTTGCAGTCTCCTGACAAATACCTTTCAAATGTTCACAAGTTCTGCCCATCTATGTAAACGACCCACTTAACTGGCAGCTATGAACACGCTGCGTCAAGTGTAAGCATTGAAAATGTGGCAACAATTAAACCATATATTCATTTTATACATTTGTGTGCTGTTATATGGTGTGTATCAAGCAAGCAAGTAAAATTCTTGGGCTTGAGAGCATAAAAACCACTTTCATCCTATAAATGCCTAGCCACATTTCCTGGCTATGCCGGTAAAGCTAAAATACTGTCTGCTTGAATAATTTGCTTGAAGGAAATAGGCGCCCCGCCACGGTGGTCTAGTGGTTATGGCACTCGGCTGCTGATCCGAGGGTCGCGGGATCGAATCCCGGTCGCGGCAGCTGCATTTCGATGGAGGCGAAATGTTGAGGCCCGTGTGCTGTGCGATGTCAGTGCACGTTAAAGAACCCCAGGTGGTCAAAATTTCCGGAGACCTCCACTACGGCGTCTCTCATAATCAGAGCTGGTTTTGGGACGTTAAACCCCACAAATCAATCAGGGAAATAGGCACAGGATTGAAGGGATGGTAATGCTGTAAGATATTGCTGTGGTCTGGCGTAGCCTCGGACACAAAGGGAGCATGCTGAAAGGCAGCTCAAAGAAAAGCATGCAGACACAGGCACAGGGCAAAGGCCAGAGAAAGCGCCCCTCTTTATTCCTCTCACTTAAATAGGCACTGGGGCAGAATGCAACACCTCCTAAGGCAGGGCCTAATACCCCTAACGGCCAGTCTACAGGCAGTGCGTAGCGTCCCCTAGCGATGGGTCTACAGCGGTCCAAATTGAAACCAAACCCAATACACAACAGATATCAAGCTCACAAAAGCTCTCTGAAGATGCACTTTATTGGGAAGTTGTATATGTGAATACCTAGTATGCAAGTCCAAAGACTGTTCAATGAAGCAGTGGCCAAGGCAGCAGTCATTTGACTCAGCATGCAGAGCCAATTATAAGCATGTGATTAGCTGCCCATAGACTAAGGGTAAAAAGCTGGGCTAGGCTGGTGTCTGGTACATGATGGCTATGATGGGACAGACATTCATAGTTACTCTAAGTAGATATTAAACCTTTTAAGTGTCTATCCCAAGCATTGGTATAGTCACGAAAGTTTTTCTACAGCCATATATGTGCCTTTGGTTAAAAGTTACCAGGGCAAACAAACACTGCCCATAGATCTGGCTGTAATTATAGAAAGTTATCATGGCAAACAAACACTGCCCATAGATCTGGCTGTAATTATAGAGAGCTTCAGTTTGTAATAGGAAAGCATGCAATATTCTTGAGATGCCCCACATTTCATTCAGAAACTAAAGATAATGCCCCCTATGCCTTCCTTGGCTTAATTAGCTGAAGTCTAAAATAAACAAACCGTGGAATCCATTTTTCTTGTCTTGTTCTTCAAATGAGTGTCCCATACACTACTTCAATTGTCACTGACCGTCGCACATCATTAGAGTTCATCATCAAATGTGGACCGCAGTGCGTCATAATTTGAAATGTGTCACAAAGCATGACAGAAAGAAGAAAGAATTACACAATACACATCACGTGAACATATGGCATGTCACTTAGCTCAGTCACATGCAAGAATGCAAGGAGGGTACACTGCTTGCTGAAGCGATGTGGGGAGAGCGTCTCTGCTGGCAGTGGCTATTGCGTCCTAATGGCATGACAAAAGGATCATTCAATAGTTTTCTAGCTCCTTCAGTAATTGACTGACATGAAAAGATTATATTGGTCAAGTGCTTCCTGAATAGCACCTAACTTATGTGTAACCGGCAAGGGGGCCTAGTGTAAAGTTCTTTACAGAAATAAAGACATGCACGACAGATAACAATTATTGTATGCAGCAAACCCTGAAATGGGCAACAGGATTGGAAGTTGGACTACTAGTTATATGGTGTGGTACAGTGTAAAAAAAGCAGCAAGAGATACAGAATGCATGGGAAAAGCACTGCCTCTGCCCATTTGCACTGCATCCTATTGTACCAATTATCCCCACTTTTAATCATATTGCAATGTATTTCTTGAAGAAAGGGCTGTATTAATTCTGACAGTATAAAAAAAAAACAGCATGGTGTCCAATGCGTCCTGTTTCTCTGTCTATGTCACCTTGTGCACTGCGCTAAACCAAAAGGGGGTAAACTTTCTTTTTTCTTTTTTTTTTCCGTGTGTACATAGAGCTTCACAGCTGCTACCGAATCTCACGCTGGACAGCTGAAGGAACCCACAAATGCTTAGCCTGAATCGTCACTTGGATCCAAAGGAGTCTTTGAAATCTAACGCACATATTGACAGACATCAAATTGTATGACAAAGCAAAATCATCAGCACTGCTGGATTTTGAATCGACATCACTAAGATGAAGATTGCAAGTTGCCACTGAGCCATAGCACAAGTTTATAGCTTGGAAGTTTGTGCAGCTTTTGGGACATGTCTTCAGACAGTGGCACCGTGTATGCAGTTCTTAGGTGGCAGTAATCATGCAGCACAGTAATGAGCTGTGATAGTGGGATGTTCACATGAGTATGAGGCACACTGTAGTGGGGTATTCTAGACTAATTTTGACCACCTTTATTTTGGCTTCAGTGAAGCATGTCAGCCATGGTCGGGACTGAACCCAAGTGACCCCCAAGTCATCAGTGTAATGTCGTCGCCACAACGCTACAATGGCAGGTGAATAATACAATAATACACACACGAAGACACAGCATGCACCGGTCACTGAAAGTGTAAGGTGAGTTGGTGATGTCCACATAACTTTTGGTGAGGAGGATATTTGCTGCACAGTTGCTTGTAAGGAAGTTGAAGGTTTGACGGAAGCCCGTCTGCTTGGGATGAGAGATGGTGAATGGCAGAAAAATAACCTGGGGCGTTACATCAACCAAAGTAATATGTCTAATAATAATAAAAAAGACGCTTCAGTGCCCACATTTCAAAGTGTGAGCCAAAACATGTTTTTCCTGTTAGACTTATACTTTGATCAGTGCAATGCCTGGACTTTTTCTACTCTTCACTGACTGCTTGCAAACATGATATTCGAAGCGTCTGTGGATGGCAAACATCACGGCCCAAAACTTGATGGCAAGGCCTCTCTTTGCAACATAACATGCATATGATTACACATGAGGCACATGTGATTACAGATTTGGATGCATGTTGCTTAGCCACAGTGGCACAAACACCAGGACGTACCACACACATACATGAAGGGTTATGAAGTTTCCATGTAACAAATGTAGGGTGTAGTTTGTGAAATAAAAAGAACGAAACACTTTAATGATTACATTTATTCTGACACATAGAAGAGACTGGCAGTGTACATGAAGTGCTCAAGTATTTTCACGCAGGTTAGCATCATACTTTGCTCATCAACAAAGTTTCAGAGCTGTGCGAAATCTGAATAACTTTCATGAAGACACTGGTGTATAGACAACACAACACACTCCTGAAGAGAGCAGGCTCATCCATATATGTTTACATGATTGTTCGATCAATACTGTACATGAAGTAGTCTGTAACATGAAAGGCGAAATGTCGCTCTGCATGACTTTCTACCAGTTACGGAGATTATTGCAACATGAAGCACCAACATTCAGCAAAGGTAAGACAAGAAAAAGCTGCCCTGTAATGTGGCTCAATGCAAAAGTAAATTGATGCTGGTAACAAAAAATGGAGAAGTTTGTACTAAGCCGTGTAAGGCTTGGCACAGCAAAGTTGGTCGACCCTGATGTCTTATAGCTAACGCCGGTTGGTTGCCACTAGGTTGCAACTTGGTTGCTGCTAGATTGAACTTGGTTCTTGCCATGTTAAACTTGGTTATTGTTAGGCCTAGTATTGCTATTGCTTCATAGCAATACCCTGGACATGAGGGTTTGACCTAGCTTGACTGTACCTAGATTTGTACAACTTAGTCCAAACTTCTTCATTTTATTAATCAAAATGCACTAATAAGAACGACAGCAGTAATTTTTACTATGTCAAAGGAGAAGTACCTAATAGTAGTCATCCCTCGCCTCATCATCATACCATCCATGCTGTGCTCGGAACTCCTCCGGAAGGTCTTCCTCACCATTAAAGACTAGAAACACTTTTTCTTGAATCCGTCTTTGTGGCACCTTCCTGTGTAATACATTACAGGAATAACCAAACTCCAACGAGAGGAACTCGCATGGGAACCGAGTGTCAGCACCCCGAATTGAACCACAATGTCGACGTCGCTTGTACTCTGCTTCCATCACTTCAGGGTCTTTACGTAGTTTCTGCCTTCTCACCACTTCCTTGGCATTCTCTGGCCTACTGTATTCCAGATATATGCATCACCATCTCTTGGCTGCGGCCTTTTCGGCCAAGCAGGCAGGATCAGTTCGTCGCTTACCGTTGTCTCTCCACCTCACGGCAAGCCGAGCCTTGCATTGTGCAGCCTCTTCCTTGGCAGTGCGTACTTTCCTAGGTCATCCCATGGCGCCATATGATCGAGTGCCGCTGAGCACACCCCTTCTATATCTTTCTCTAAGGCCAAGCTGGCTGAGCCACAAGCTCCTCACTTCCCTTTCCCACCTCCTTGCTGTACCATGGATATGCTGTGCTATTCACCACGTAGCATCAACTGCTGTGCTGACGTATATATATCTGAGACGCTTGGTCAATCGCTTCATGTTTTTCCGCAATGTCACTGACCCGTTATTATGAACTGTTTGCCAAGTTAGGCTAGGTCAGTTGAACCCGGACATAACGAAATTGGCAAACTGCTCGAAAATTTTCGTTATAAAGAGGTTTTCGTTATATCCAGTTTCGGCATGAAAATTCGAAAAAGAAACACGCAAATGAAACAAAGGTGCCACTAGAGGTATACCGAGCTCAGAGCACATTTATTTCGCGGCAAAAACACAAAGGCATGGCTTGAATCGGCCTCCAAAGATTCATCGCCGTCACAGTAATATTTGACACTCCCTCAGCGTCTCATCCGAGATGTCTTCGGTAGGGACGGCACAGTCGCCCGCAAAAAGATTTTTTAAAAATATCTCGCGAAACTGCACGCAGTTCCTGGGCTGCTCATTCGCGCGAAATGAAATCAAGCTCTTGCGTGACGAGCAGGCCGTTTCTCCGTCGAGGCACTCAGCCTTGCAGTGATACACCTGTATTGGTCGGAAAAAATTACTTAATTAATTAATTATAAGTGAGTGAATGAGTGGATACGAGAGTCAACTCGCACGCGTGCGCACGGTGCGAAAAAAATAAAGCAAAAAGAAAAGCGAACACGAATGGCATGATGGCTAAATAAAATGAGCAGACGTGGAAAGCTACAGCAGTGAGAAGCGGCGCTGGCGGCGCGCAACCCACTGGGAACACGATACAAGGTTTGGAGGTAGGAGGAAACGACACATCTGCAGCGGCAAGAATCGCGTCGCCTGCTCGAGTGACGCAGGGGAGCTAGAAAGGAAGTGGGGCCCGCGCAGACAAGCGCCCTCCCATCTCATGTTTCGCTGGCAGCACTCTGTGGAAGCGAGATTACCGCAACGGCTGCATGTGCGCCATTCGCGATGATTATCGTTTCGCGCCCCGTCGTCGGTGTAGCCACGGGGTGTGATCCGCTCGCTGCTCGAGCTAAAATTCGATATTTCGGGTGAAATTACTAGGTTATTGGTAGGTGGGAATTCGTTATATCAAGGCTGTCTCGCGCTGCCACTTCGTTATACAGAGGTTACAAATACACGTGCTTCTATGCAGTTGCGGTGGGGAACTGAAAACTTCGTAATATCGAGGAATTCGTTACATCGACATTCGTTACAGTCAGGTTTGACGGTATTTATACCAACTTAGTTGTGTGGTCAAAGTCTATCCACGGCGATGTATATGGGTACATGAAAGAAATTTACATGTTGTGTCACGTATTACAAGCCCATTTCTCCTGTGAATACCTGTCTGATGTCTCCCACAAAAATTGTATAAAGACATATGTGATATGTTTCTTCCTATTCCATTGTACAGAATCCAATACAATGCTGGCCCAGAAATCTTAAAGAGTTAGAAATATGGCTGTTCCAGGAGGCATAAAAAGTTTTTGTTTTTTCTTTCAAATTGCACACCAACACACTGGAGGTTAAAACTTATATGGAAGAAAAAGGAATGTTCGTACCCAGGGTCAACCAGTTTTATTTGCACAAAACCCGAAACAAATGAACATGTTTTTCTGGACTTCTGGGGAGGGCAATTTTTTTGGGACATTTCCAAAGAACTCTGAAAAGATCTAGATAGGCTACGGCATTAGGTATTTACCGATCGACAACAAGGAAGGCATGCCTTCTGACACGGTAATGCTTCTGGGTGTGCATAGTATCTGGTCTTCAAGAATGGCCATGCATCATGCAAATCCAGATGCAAGGCCGATAAAGAGTTATGTGAATCCATTAGCACAGTGATTCAAGTGTATCAGTTGCAAGAACTGGAACCAGATTGGTTGCCTTGGTTAGAAAGCCTAATGAATATGCCCATTTTTCTTATTGCTCCTCTTGTCAGCCTACGTTTGGCTGGTATGTACGTACCTTACATATGTGCTTTTGAGCACCTGCCTGCCACGCAGACGGCCTGGGTTCGATTCCTGCTCCAACCCAGCTAGCGTTCTTGCGATGTTAGCATAAAGGATTCAAAGGAATAACGAAGCATGTTGCAGCTAAACTCTTCTGATCTTGTTGCTTGAAATGTTAACTAGGTGCGAAGAATTGTTTCAGTTAAATGAGAGAGGACACTAAGGCTTTGTTTTAGCACCCCTGTCGCTCATACCTGATATGCCGAGTTTTCAGGTCACGACAGACATTTTACCACGAGCTAGAACAGCTTCGCTGTTAAAGTTGGACACCGCCACTGAGGCTTATTCGCATCGCCTTTTGATAGAATATTCTACAAAATTAGTGCCTTCTCGATAAAATGCTGGAATTATTTGAGTTTCCTCACAAAAGGATTATGTTTTATTGCACATTCAAATTACAGTCTGAGCTATCATGTTTGTATGTTTTAGTTAAATCCTAGTTTATAATTTTTCTAACAGATTTCACTTTGATAAATTTAACTTTGCTCACAAAAATATGTGGGCCATGGCAGAGGGACTGCATGTCTGGGTGCTCCGGGTTGCTAAGGCAGTTGTTTGAAATGACTGTTTCTGCCGTGGATGCCTACACTGCCACCGGATTTCCTGCGACATGGGTACCTTAAAGTGACACTAAAGTGAAAAAGCAAACTGATTTAGAATGATGACTTACATTTCGAGAACTCTATTGTCAATTTATTCATTTTGCATTTAATATTAAAAAAGATGGAGCGATGAAATTAAAAAGTTTGCGGGCATAAAGTGGAACCAACTCGCTCAGGATAGGGTGGATTGGAAATCGTTGGGAGAGGCCTTCGTCCTGCAGTGGACCTAAACAGGCTGATGATGATGATGATTAAAAAAAGATAATGAATGTTAAAGTTCTAGTTTTGAAATTAGTGCTGGAACTTCGGCCTCACGACATCAGAAGGGCAATTATTATTATTATTCTTTTGTATTCTTGCCCAATTCGCTCCATCAAATGTTCTCAAACTCCCTGTGTTGTGTCTGGCTTCCTCAGCACACAATATATGTCTTTCTTTCTGACAAGTAGTTATGTAAGCCTTAGCAGAGGCCTTTAAAGGTCTGTGACGTCATGTGTACTAACGCTGGAACTTCAAAGCAGCGTTGCCACCCGTATTTTTCTTTTGCACGTTTCTAGCTTAGTGAGGGTCTTATCCTCGCACTATTGTGAAAAGCTAACCTACTAATGTGAGAAAAATTGTTTTTTGCTTAAGTGTCTCTGTAACACTGTCATGTTAAGATACAAGAGTAATCGGAGTGCTAACAAAGAACTCAAAACAAGAAAAGGCCTACAGCTCTAAAAGGCAAATACATATTGCTCACTTTTTTGCCCCACACATACCACATGAATCATACTGTTCCCAGCTGTGCATCAAAGAAAAGCAAGGGATAGCTGGTATCGTAGCTAACAGTCAAGAGGAAAAAATGGATCCGGGCAACCCACATAATGAGGACAGATAACCAACGGTTACTAAGAAAGACAAAGCATGGCTGTGGACAATGTAAAGCGAGAAGAAAGGATGAAATTTAAAAAATTGCGTGCATAAAGCACAATCAGCTCCTGCAAGGCAGGTCAGAATGGAAATCTTTAGGAGAGGCCTTTGTCTTGAAGTGGACACTAGTTAGGTTGATGATGACATGGTGAAGAGCGATGCAAGTTTTTGAGATATACATATCTGAAAGGTTCTAGAGACTGCTGCATGCAAGCCTACCTCAATTTTCACAACTGTATTTCTTTTTCGGCTAAACCTAATCGTAATCTTCCTTTGTCAGTGTGTGTGAATATTTTTTTTTAATAAAGTGTCGTGGAATTTTCAGGCTGTCATGAAAATTTTGAATAACAAATCAAATAGCATTCTATTAAATTTGGTACTTGAATCAAATAGTGCCTATCGATTCAGATTCGATTTGGCTTCATCACTATTTGATTTGTACTCAATTTGGTCCTAAGATTCACTATTTGCACACTGGTACGTGTATTCGACACAACATAGTGACGACCCACTGCGAAGGGCGAGACCAGTAGGATATTATCATCAAAAGTCATTCATACCTTGGCCTTACGCGTGTAAATATTTATTAATATTTCATCTTGCAGTCTATGTTTAAAACTAAGCTGCATCTGAAGTCTCAATTTGTATTGCTGTTACAGGCAAGCTTGTTTAGTGTTCACATATCGTCATTTCCAGTAGCAATTTTGTTACTAAATTAAATGGAATGACCTTCCCAACTTTCAAAAGAATACTCCACCATCTCTATGTATGTACATCACCTAATGTGATTAGGATGTGCTGGTAGAAGGTGACATGACTCCAACAGGAGGAGGTTTATACGTATGGTTACGGCATCAGTTACGAAGTATAAATGCATATAGCAACCATCCAGCACTTGAACACACTGGCACATTTGATTGCAATAAATATTATTCTTCTCTTTTTAAAGAAAATGGACAATGATTTTATAGTAAGGTCTTACTTTAGAGGAAATCTTACTTCACGGTAAGATTTCCATTGAGTCATCCGTGTAATTCGGTGAGAATTCTACTTCAAGTCAAAGAAATTTTGACTGATAGTTCTCGAAGCCCTTCTGTCCACAAGACAATAGAATGCTTTTTGTTACATAATTTTTGAATACTAGTGCCTTTTCCTGAATAATCGTTCAGTCGATAGGCTGCATTCCTTACACTCTACGTTGTCCCTGAACATACGCACATTTTTCACAACAGATGTTTGACCCAATATTACCAGAGAGAATTTCATACATACATCACTACCTCTGCAGATCGGAGTTTTTTTAAAACACATTTCGACTATGTCGGCAGTTGAACGGTCATGCGTGAAACTGCAACTTATACCGCTGTCACACGAGGCAACTAGAGTGCATTTTGAGCAAGTGCTCTTGCGCTCACAGAGTGCACTTACGTTCACGTGCTGATACACGAGAAACAGAAGTGTGCTTTCTAAATGTGCATTCCCCTAGCGGACGCGGCCGCAAACTGCCCAAGGGCGAGAATAGCGAGGTTTTTTGTTTAAATATGATTTGTTTTAATGCATAGCAACGTTTGTAATAACGAAAACAATGTTTTGAAAATCCTACGGGTGCCGTGTTGTGCATTAGCATATTTGTATACAAGCCACTGGTACCGAGGCTACACACTCCATCGCCACGAAGTGAGTTCGGCGAACGCACTCGCCTGCAAGTGCGCTTTGCAGCTAGTGTCACTAAACGTTCCCGTCTGACAGCGTGCGAATGACACTAGCGGCGAAAAGTGCACTTAAGTTGTCCCGTGTGACAGGGGTATTACAATCGATGAACAAATCGCAAGGTACGATTTAAAACAGGGAATGTCGCGGGAGCCAACGTTTCGACAAGCGGACTTGTCTTCGTCAGGGCGGCTTGGGTACACACACTGTCTTGGGTACACACACTAAATAACACAGATGGCAAGAGGCTGCCATCAAGAAGACAAGTCCGCTTGTCGAAACGTTGGCTCCCGCGACATTCCCTGTTTTAAATCGTACCTTGCGATTTGTTCATCGATTCAAGCATCCATCTTCCCCTGAGCTTCTCTTCTAGGGGTATTACAAGTAGAGCAAGAACTGTGTAGAATGACTAGGTAGTTGCACTTCTCTCACACACACAGTACTTTTCAGAACGCTCACTCACACTAGGATGAAGCAGCTTGTGCACTGCCAGTCACACGCATGGTTTGTACAATGCACACCAATAAAAGAAAGCTTTTGGGAACTAACTGTGCCATAGCAAACAGTGTCCAAGAGGTGGCTGCTGTGTGACATGTGGTCGTTGCAGTCATTGTACACTCTCTGGAATGTTCCATAGGAGATGTGAACCCATATCGCTGTGAAGGTGCCCAATCAACTCGTGTCTTGGGTACACACACTAAATAACACAGATGGCAAGAGGCTGCCATCAATATGCTACCTAATATGTATTTAATATCACAGATGTCTCAAATGCAGCCAAACATCCTTCAGATGCCAAAATCATCAGTGGAGAGACATAACTAGTAAATCACTAGACTTGTTGAACCTTGCAGTAATTGACTCGTGCTGCCTCCTCCCATAGTCGGTGCTATTTTCTTTAAGATGCGCAACTACTACTGTGTTGCCTAGGCAGTCACATATGGCACTGCTCTCATGAAGATACTGCGCTGGTCTGGGTGAGCCATGTAGTCATAGAGCAATGACTAGTGGTCAGCCGCACCCCTTTCCATTGAAGGCGTCCTTATATTGAAAAATCTCTCCGCAGGTGCTAAGAGTTGGCTCCCAGAAGGGCAGCGAAGCAGGTTCGACCAGATTAGTCCTGTTGCCTTCCCTTCTCCTTGCCTTTCGGCATTCGTATGTCGCTGATGTTGCGAACGCAGCATTGGGACAGTCGAGCTTTCTGGTCGTACTCGTATGACTTCCTGAGTTGCACCTCCTCCCTGCACAGCACGCCATGTTCCATCAGGTTTTTGTACTTCTCTTCCATCATGGCCACTGTCTGTTGGTGTGTCACCAGGTAAGAGTTGAAGCATCCCCGGGACTCGCGCTCGGTGTCGAAACGCCGGTCGTGCGTTCTGTTTAGCATCAACGGTGCCAGCCAGACACCCAAGGCCACATCATCGTTGGCGTACATGTCCAGGAGCTTCCAGACGTGGCTGAGGTAGACAAGAGGCATCCAGGCGATGACGTAGCCGCCGCCGCACGGGTAGGGTAGGTAACGGTCGCTGAGAAACCACACCGGCTCGGCCCAGGTGCCGCTTCGCGCCACCGGCGCGTAACCCGCGAAGAATCCCCAGCAGAGTAAATTACTTCGAGGGCCCAACCTATATATGTCCAGCTCCACGGCGATGGCGTCTAGTCTCGCGAACGAGTTGTCGTTCACCTTGAGCAAGAATTTGCACTTGTAGTTCGCGTGAACCCATAGGAACGCTTGCAGCACCTTGAACGTCCGGTTGTCAAAGGAGTCTGGCACGCCTTCGAGGAGAACCAAGTCCCGATTGGCGAGTGCTTCTCGCTCCAGGGCGATCCGTCGCTCGCTTGAGACACCGAGAGAACCGACGAAGAATCGGTGAACGACGGAAAATGGATGTCCGCGGTAGTACTTGGGCTTTCGCTTCAGCCACGTGCGGCGCGCAGCGTCGCGTAGTGCGTCGTTCTGCTGATACGACAGCACTGCCACAAAGAGGAAAGCCCGGTCTGCAATGTCGGCTCTGAAGAGCGAGTACCTCAGAGGGTCGGCGCTCTCTGAGAGGCCCGACCACTCGCGGAGGTATCGCCACGCTAGGATACCGCAGACTATTCCAAGTACGAACCAAAATGGTTTAGCGAGATGGAAGTACTGGCAGTACTGGGGCGCACGTGGTTTGGATGGGCTAGGATCCGCTTTCTGTTGGAAATACCTCATGATCGTAGCGCTGGAAACTTTTTCAGTCGGATCATATGGTCTCGACCGTGCTTGAGTCTCGTGCCGTGTAGTTCGTATATTTGCACGAGAATTACGTTATTCCCACAGTATCGACGCGAGTACAGACGTGGGTGGCCAAGTATATGACCAAATTAGCGAAGTGGTTTCATAATAACACCGAGTACGTAGCTTGAAAACTTTTCTAAACGCGCCTCTGGCAGCAGCAGCACAAAGTTTCGTGCCATCTTGATGCAGAAACCCGGAAACCACCGAAACACCCGAAATGAAATGATCCGCGAATAATACACAAAAAGTAATAATTAATAATACATTAAAACACAAATAACTTTATTACCAAAATATTTATTAAATTACGACTGGATGTGAAACACCTGCGTGTTGATATTTTCATTTCCCGTCTCCCGTGGCGTCCTTGCAAAACCGCCTTTTCGACGACTGACTAAAGAACATGGCGTACGGTGTGCTGCGTTTCTGCTGCTGTGCATTTGTCAAACTTCATGACGTGTAAATCGTTTGTTCTCAGATCTACGGCGTCGCGTAAACATCTTCGATGTGTAGACTTACGCACCGTGCCAGCGTTGGACGCAGTGTGCAGTGACATCTGCTTTCGCCTAAGCTTCAGCTACTTCGTACAAATTGCTAGGTATGGCAGTGCACGCATTCTCACTGGCCCCGTTTAGCCTTCGCACGGATTATACTGAGATGTTTGTTTGTTGCGACACCGCGCGTTCCGGGTGTACCGGAGCGGAAGTTTAAAAGGGAAACGCTTTTGACGTCATTAATTAAGCGTGATCACGTTCAACGGGGTCGCGACTCTTTCTCAAGTAGTGCCTGCATTCGCATCGGCACTTTCCGGAGGTTGCGTTTTCTAACAATAAGGACATGGACAAGGAATTCGTGCCGTTTAACCACTTGCGGCGCACGTAGTGATCAGGAAATTTAACATCCCGAGTTCTCGCCCTACTGGCCGCTAATTTTTGCCCGTCTAAAGCGCGCCAGTGTTTCTACTCGATGCTTCGCGTTAAAGCGCTTCGATCCTTGACGCCCTTATGCGTCACCCGCGTATTGTTTTAAGGTGAAATGAATCGGCCCTCAGTGCACCGCGCACCTGCCCCATATCAAAAGGCGGTTACTCGGCCTGCGCAGGTCGCGACAGCTGGGATGAACAAGAAGTACAACACGGCTGCTCAAAGACTTCGCCAAGATTATCTGAGGCTCGTGAGGGATCCGGTACCCTACATCATAGCTCACCCCCTGCCATCAAACATCCTCGAGTGGTAAGTCTGTTTTATAGTCGTGACAGTCCGTGGCAGTCATAAATGGGCGTTTTGTCAATTACCACAAGTTCTACGCGGTCGCGGTATCCAGAAAGTGGCTACTCGACGCAGCCGACGTGCTGCGCGTGTCGACAAGACGACCGTGATTATGTTTGCCGTAACCTTTGAGCTTCTGATAGTTACGACTAAACATAAACTTTATTTAGTGAAGTTCGAAGACAACCGCAGCCCAATACGCTGTTGGTGATCAGTGTCAACCAGCCTACGAAGAAACATCATATGCGTCTGTTCTTTCTACTTTATTTAAAAACGAAAGTAATACTTTCGCTTCCATTTTTTTTTTTTTTGTGGGTGTCCATGCGGTTGGGCCGATCCCAGACAGTGTGTAACCAAAGATGAGCCGACTATAATATCGGTGCACAGTATGTGTTCGCTAAATTGACGCTAACATTCTGTAATTATCTGTTAAGCTGTGTAAACAAAGCTCTGCCGATTTATGATAGTGATGGACAATACATGACCATACTATGATTCCGTTGGAAATTTCGTAAGTCTATGTCAGAGAAAGCGCAATCAAAGCTGAGCCAGTCATCACACCAGTGCTTACTGCATGTCCTTGCAGTATTTTTAGCAAAGGTGGACCACCAGAGATAGTGCCATCAAAGCTGAGTCGATTCTGGTACCAGTTCTAATGTTGACCAACTATCGCAGAGCTTTTGTGATTATTCTTAATGTGATTTCCAATGTGGGCCAATCTCAAACATCACTGAGTTGGTCCTGATACCACTGCAATCTCGGTGTCTCCTTGCAATGGTTTTTAATGTGTTTTCTAACCTGGGCTGGCCTTGGAGACAGTAACAACTCACTGCACGTACACACAACCTCTAGCATTAGCCTATTATGGTCACAAATAAGCGAACCAACAGCATATCTCAGCAGGTCTTTGCCTAATCTTTAACCGACTACATAATGATGCCGTTGAGAGCTCCTCAGCAAATTGGTCACTGGAGTTCTTGTTTCTTTAGCTACCGATGTTCTGTTCCAGGCATTATGTTGTACGAGGGCCAGAGAACACTCCATATGAAGGTAAGTTCATTTTTCTATCCTTGCACACACTTCTGGTATGGCTCAGATCGATATTTGATCTCATTGTTCTGTTTTGTTCTCCGGGTATTTGGGTTTCACGAACTTTCATCTTGCTTAGAACAACAGGAGGTTGTTGTTATGTGGGGTTTAACGTCCCAAAACCAGCTCTGATTTACTGAATTTGTTCTCGGGCTGTGGTCTATAGAACCACTATTGTCAGCCGTTGAGAAAAAAATTAGCTTTGGCAAGGACATAAGACAGGCATGTATTATTATGATATAGCAGGTAAGCACCCTAACACCTACTGCTGTAGATATGCTGCATGCGTATGTTCACCCTGACAAAACTTGGGAAGAACTGGCAGAGCAGCATCCCTAGCCTCCGTCATTCGTTTGTGGTCACAACTAAACACTCCCTCATTCGAAAGTTTGTACTGAAGACTTCCTGCATGGCAGGTTTTTTTCATGCGCTCATTCTCTTCCCTTGTACAGGGTCACTGAAAGCAAAACTAGGAATAGTAATGGAGAATTTCTGGGGTTTGTCAAAACCATGATACGACTTTGAGGTGTGCTGTAATGGAAGGCTCCAGAAATTTCAACCACCTGGGGTTCTTTAATGTACACTGATAATGCACAGTACACGGATCCTTAGCACTTTGCCTCTGCTGAAGTGTGACCACCGCGGCCAGGATCAAACTAGTGTCTTTCGGGTCAATAGCCGAGCACCATAACTACTGTACCTGTACCGTGGCGAGAGCACAACTATATGAATGCTACCAAGAAAACAGGTCGTCACTACAATAGTCAAGTGTTATCAAAACGTTGGTTCCACGAACATCTCTTGTTACAACACTGCTGGTCATGCAGTTCCGCAATCAATTTTGCATTACATATCATTTTTTTCTTCTGCCTGTAATCACAAATTTGAGTAACTTGGCAGCATGTGCAGGCTGCAGTAATTTTAACCATGCTACAATCATAAAGTGGTGTCAGCTGCTGAAAGCAATACTTCTAGAATGTTGCAACAGGCGCTGCTTCAATTTCCACTGTGCTGCAGATGGAATCTACCATGGGAAGCTTATGTTCCCTGCCGAGTTCCCGTTCAAGCCGCCCAGCATCTTGATGATCACCCCCAGCGGCCGGTTCAAGTGCAACACGCGCCTCTGCCTCAGTATCTCGGACTTCCATCCAGATAGCTGGAACCCCGCGTGGTCTGTCGCCACCATACTGACAGGCTTGCTGAGCTTCATGGTGAGAAAGGGTTCCTAAGGGACCATATTCAGCAGCAGTGGTGATGGTCTTATGCCATGTTCCACTGATGGTTAATCGTGAAGTACTAGTTAAGTTCAATCCTTAAGCGAGTTCTCGGACTTCGTGAATTGAAAAATGCCAAAGGATTGTGAAAAGCGCTTGCTCTTTTCACAGCAAAGGCTGTCATGTGGGATTGAACTTGCACGTTCAAAAACTGCTGGTCAAAGTTACACTTTGACACACCAGGGGGAAAACTGGTCTCATAAAACCAACAGAAACCTAAACCCTTTTTGTCTTAACTAGTGGCAAACATGGTTCACCGAAAAAAAAAAAAAAAAAGTTTCTATTCAAGTTGCGGAATTCAGTTTGTGCTAAGTTGCTGTGCCATGAATGATCACATAATTTTGTCCCTTAATGCTTGCAGGTTGAAAAAAACCCTACGCTTGGAAGTATTGACACGACTGACAGAGAAGTAAGTATGCCAGCCTCTTCTCTCCATTTCTCCAGTCAGAAGGCACAAACTTAGTGTGTGCTGATGCACAGTTTCACAACAGCTGGTGGCCTCACTTTATTTCTTCTTCTTTTTTTTCCCCCACATTTCAGAAAAGACAGCTTGCAAGGGAGAGCCTAGAGTTCAACTTGAAAGATGAAATGTTTTGCGAGCTGTTTCCAGACCTGGTTGAGGTGAGACTAAATCCATTGAGATTTCATGCAGAATCTGCATGCCAGTCTGGTATCTGTCCTGCTCACTGTAGCCATGTGTGCTTAGGCAAAACATGTTAAAGGGGGTCTTGTGACACCTTTTCGGGTTGTCATAAAATTATTCGGCTTTGCTACCTCATGAGCACACATTCTATGAATTCGTTAAGTATACTGTAAGTGAAGTTATCACATATTATTGCACGAATTATACACCGGGGCATGCCAGTTGCACCAAAGTGCTACATTTACAACTTGTTGCACCAACTTACGCCAAAACCGTGATGTTCCCTGAAATTGCTCCACGTTGCTCCAGAACACAGAAATTGATGACTGCAGACTTGTTTTCTGAAAACTGGAAAGCACTGTAAGCTGAAGCTGAAGCCAAGAAAAGTAGCAACAAACTACATTTGCATCCTGGCCTTCCAGAAGGGACCACAAGGCCTAAGTTATCAAAAGTATCAGCTAAAGAATAAACAAATGTCTGCTACTTCGATGATATTTTGTTTTCTGAACAGATACCCAGGCTCTTCTTATTTTGCATGAAAGCAGTATAAGAACTGCCATTCGCATCATCTTGCGACTTCCCTCACAAGGTGACTGCACTGCAAGACCTCCACGTTTTCATCCGAGATGTGACTATCCGTCATGCGCCATCTGTTACCACCATCACCACCACTACCACCACCTTGTGCACTTGATGAGAATGTTTTTGCTGGTGAACTGGCCGTCAGTAAGTTGTTCCTCCATAGCGATGTTGCCCGCTAGTTTGATGCCATCATGAGGACCACAGCAGTATCACTGGTATTCAACAGCTTCTGCCATGTTTGAGTTTCGTGTCACCACACATGCACTGCACCAGGTCAAAACAAAACCACGAAACTGCTGAAAGCTTCATCTGCTGTGTGTGGACAATTAAGCCGTAGTGGCTGTTGCAGCTGGCGGCACCATCACAGGGTAGTTTTCACACGTCACCAACAGCACACGCAGCCTAATTGAAGTAAGAATAGAAACGAAGGTACTGGTCGTAGAATCCACTTTGGACGCAGCCCCGCTGGTGATGTGATCGAGGTTCTTATTTGCAAATTTCTGAAGGCACGCATGTTTCCTATGCTCACAGTCAAACCTACTAGATGAATGCCGTATACGCTGTGGACGCAGCCGTGTTCGAGCAACGCGATTGTAGATACTGTACGTGCAGTTACGTCACCGCGTTATGATGACTACTTATGCTATCATGTGCGTCGTCAAAATGAAACTATCACAGCCACTGTGGACGCGCCCTATTTGTTAACAATAATTAATGCAATCATGGATGACAACTGGACGACACATGACCAACGAGGTGTCACACACGGCGGTAAACGCAAATAGGCATGCATTGTTCTGGCCTTGCCATCGTTCCCACATGGTTCGCTCTAGTGGTGATGGCTATACAAACGGTGCCGCTTTGTATCATTTGGACATTAATGCCGTTTTTTCACATTGCATGTTCACGGCACTTGCGCGCAATGTGTTTCGAAGATTGTCCAAATTATCAGGGGTGCAGCCGGATATAGCTGCATTAACGAGAGTTTGACGCCATTAAATAATGAATATTGTTACCAAGACCAGAGAACAGGTTTAAGTTATCTGATCTCCAGAATTAACAAGGGTTGAATTAACAAGCCTTTTACTATACATCACACTGGTGACAATGAAGAGCAGCTATTTGCTGCTTAATATTGCAAGCGTAAATGGAATGTGAAAATAAGAAGTCGCCAAAACCACTATAGTAGTGATGTCATGAAAATTACACTGACTGCAGTTCTGTTCAGGATTGTCGAGTAGTCTGGGACCAAGTATGCGCATTGGCCCAATTCTGAAACAAGTGCAACAAGACGGAAC
Source organism: Hyalomma asiaticum (assembly GCA_013339685.2). NCBI lineage: Eukaryota > Metazoa > Arthropoda > Arachnida > Ixodida > Ixodidae > Hyalomma > Hyalomma asiaticum. Next base: position 37,298,235 of record CM023484.1, on the reverse strand, counting down.
GCATATAAAGTTACCACTGCAGAGGAGCTGACACTGGGCGGCGGACAGAAAGATTTTATAAGACAAAGTGACGTCAAGTACAGGGCTGCTTTTAAGTGGGGATGAACTCATTAGCTCTGGGATCAAACGTAATAATCTTTTGAAAGTGCAGATTGGTCATGTTCTGGGCCCATATCCATAAAAACACCTTTGTAAGAGAATGTTCATAAAAGAAAATGTTCTTGAGAGAATACCTCAATACCTATGCTGGACACATCGTTAATGAGGCTGTCCAACGAATCACAGGAAAGCACTTCTGAAAAAGAAGCTTTGTGATTTCGTCTCTTGCTCGCTATAGGCAATTCTGTTTTAAGGGTGGCACTTCAGAAAAGTGAACAGTTTGACGAACTGAGAAAGCTGGAGCATTTATGTGAAAATAAGATATTCATGCAAAGTTTATTTTATTTTCTATGATATGAAAATATCACTTTAAAAATTTGAGCTTCGTGGTTATTTTTTTCCAACTTTCAACTTCATCATGTGAATGGCTCTGACGTGGAACATTATTTACTCGGGCTGTGAAAATAATTTCTGAGAAGGCAATATTTCCTATGCTATTCTGTAACTGGAAGGAAAGCTCTTGGTTTATTTCTTTCTTTTTCTTTCTTTCCTTTTTTTTCACATGCTGTTCTAAAATGCAGTTTTTTTTCTCCACCGAAAGCTGTTTTAGATGTATCGCCCCTGTGTTGAGCATGAGAGCATTTTGGTAAAGGTGTATTAGCTCGCGGTTAAAATGGTTTTATGTCAGTGTCACTTTTCGTACTACTACCTTTAGTTGTAGGAAGACGCATATCTGAAACGCACCTTTTCTGAAGTGCAAGGTGAATTTCACAATTTTAATAAAATAAGTGTTGTAGTGCCTCTTTTTGAACACAGGAAATTATGTCTAAAGGACTCCGACACAAAAATTTCATATTTTGCTTTTTTTGCTGTGATAAGTAGCTAGTGGCTGATATAGCATGGCTGGAAACATCGTTTGCCTTAGTGCACCTTAGTTAATCATTTGGACAGATTTTTATAGTGGCCAGTCAGTTTCAGATTCTCAAGGTAGTGACAAAGCCAGGCCCAGGAAGGGTTGAATGTGAACACAGCTGGCTGTGTGACCACACGAAACTGTGAAGTGTGTCCAGAGACAGCGAAAACTTATATATAACAAATCCCGAGCCTTGTGACATTGGTGAATTCAGAGAGGTTTATCAGATTCCAATGCCGACGCAGGAAATCAAGGAGCAGATACAGAAGAGGAAGACGGAAGTGGAGGCGCAGAACGCATACCTGGCCGAGCGCAGCATATCGGGTAGCAGCCTGGGCGACCAAGGGTACGGCCTGTTGGGAAGCACCCTTGCCAACATTTTTGTCATCGTCGGCTTCGCTGCATTTGCGTACACCGTGAAGTATGTGCTGACATTCAGCGCCAAGTGACTGCGGCCGCCGCGCGCACAAGACCCAAGGTGGGGCGTTGCGCGTGCGGACAACAAGGGACTCAAAAGAAACTGAGAAAAAAAAAGAAGGGAAAGGAGGGGAAGGAAATACGTGTCGTGCCACCAGCCACTTTAGCATTATGTACATAGCTACGCGCGTTATTTTTACGGGAGTTGTTTCTGCGTGACGGTAATGAGCAGTGGCGAGACTCAACTCTTCCGAAATATGAGGTGGCGAGTGGGGGACATGGCGCATGTCCCCCCGAGCCTCTTCGATTTCTTCTTCCGTTGCGAAGAAAGCAGATGATGAGCAAATGGCAAAATGTTTATGCTGTTTTTAGTTCTGGGAGAACTTCGGTTTGGTAAAGGTCGTCAAAGTGCTTTAGTGAGGGTGCATTCACTTACAGAATTTGAGCAAGTTTGGGGAGTTTTTGAGGTTTATTCTGCACTCTTGGAGCTTGTGTGGCAGAAGCATGGAGAAGAGCTGTTTTCTGATGAAGAAGAATGCGCAACTTCTTGTTAAAACTGTCCTTTGTCAGTGTTGTTGGTGTATGTATGGAAGGAATGCGTGTCAGAATGGCCATATTTCATAGTTTTTGTTTTTCCCACAAAGCTTGCAGGGCGGTATTTTAATGTCATACTACTAATAGCGGCAATGTTCTCTGTGGGAAACCAGTGAAAAGTTGAAAATCAGTTCTGGAAAAGCATTTTTTTATGGCATTACCAATAGCTTTTGGTGTATGTATGTGGTTAGCACGTGTCATTCTTTTTATTGATTCCTGTATAAAAAACAAAAAGAGCAATTAAATAGAAGGTGTCTCTGTGCATGTCGTGCAAATTGCGTGCATTATCATGCCCGGGTTGCCCGCTGTGTTTGTTGTGGGGTAAACGCTGTGTACAGTTAACAAATTGCTGTGAAACTGAAGCATGATGTTTTCTGGCTGATGTACAATTTGCGTTTTGCATCAAGGTTCGATTGTAGACATGCAAAAGCCATATTCCTCGCCTTGTTAAAACAAGCAAAAAAAAAGTGTATATTAAAATTTTTCAGAAACATTTGTCTAGTGTTCTCTATAAGCATGTTCCTTGTGGCTACACTGGCAAATATTTGACCCATTTCTCCCTTCCCCATCTGTTTCTTACCCCAATTTACATCTTTAAGGCTTTGCTGGATGTCCTCTGATCGAGCCGTGCCATTTTTCCCGGAATAAGCTGGTAAAGGCTGCAAGAGCATATCTAGAACTGGTCTAAGAAAAAGAAGGTAATAACATAAGGTGCTGACCACTACAGGAAGACTAACAGTAACTGTCATGTGGTCTTAACCCCTTTCGTTTACCGAATGGATGGCTGTCAAATTAAAGCTCTTGAAGGAAAGTGCCTATATATAAAATAGAAGAGTGCTTAAAATAGAAAACAAATTTGTTCACTGGTATGCAAAAGCAAATATTGTACATACATAATGCTAAAGGAACTTAATATCTTTTAATGTCGCTTTAATCAATTAGCTTTCCTAAAATCAACATTGTAGATGGCATTGAGCGCCTTCCACCATCTTCTCTCTTCGTTTGTTCATGTGTGGTAGCACCATTGCGGCAATGACCTGGCCAATTTTATATCCTGTGTCTACAAGGAGATAATGCTGCATACATGCTATTAAAATAGCTCATTCGATTTTCCTCTACCACGTGAATGGCCCATGAGGTGCTACACCCTGCAGTCCGTTTCATGATCGGTTCACGATTTTTCTTCAACTCCCATCGTTACTGCCCTGTCGCCAATGTATGTAAAGCAGCAGTGTAGCAGACAATGCAGCATGCAGATGCAGGCACCGTTTCAAACCCAGCTAAGTGCATGTGCTGCGTCTGTGCAACGTAAGGTGCATTTACAGTTCAGAAACCAACCACACGCGAAGCTCGTGAACTCTGGGACGGAGCTCACTAATTAGACGAAATAAAAGGCCTGCACTTCGTTGGAACCGTGCTATCGGTTTTCTGGTGCTGCACTGTGCCGGCACCAGTGAACACCCAGGCTACTCTCCATTTCTCGTGCTGCACTGTGAACTGGTTCTGAGCGGTGAAGGTGTATTGAAGGGATCTATCCAGTGCCTGCACTTGCTTTCTTCCCACTCCTGAACGACCTAGACAAATTTATCAGGTTTTACTTGGCACAGAAATGTATGACAAATTTAGATGGCTGGATGACTTTAGATGGCTTTTCTTAACTATACCATACCTAAACTGACAATAGACAAGTGTTTTTGGATCCTGCACCCACTGCAGTCCATTGGCAATTGTTTTTAACATCCAGTAGTTGAACCTTGCTTGTTGCCAAAGCGGCTGTTAGTGGTGGAAGGATTCTTACCCTTCCTTTTTACAGCTTTAGCTATGATTATTTCCCGCAGCATTTGTGGTGCTGCTGTAGGTTGTCATTGGTGTCCTAGAAATGTTTTCTCACGATGAATCTGACAGTGACAGAACAAGTTTTGCATGCGTGTTTGAAGCAGCATGAAAAAAATAGCAATTTTCCTATGAGTACTATTTCATGCAAGAAAATAGACACTGTTCAGGCAGATACTGTCGAACAGGAGATTGAGTTTGAAGGGCAGCGCCAGCAATGGAGGATAACGGGCAAAAGTAGCGGACCTCAAGATATAGATGGCTTGCACAGCAGGGATTTTATTTGCATTCTATGCAAAGAATCTTGTTTTGGTAAGCTTCACCACATCACAAGCTTGTAATGCGGTATAGAATACTGATAGAACTGCTGTTTGCTGAAGCACACTACTTGAGGATGTTTGTTATTGGAAAGAGAACTGCAATGCTGGGAGAACACAAGAGCCTACCTGGTCTGATATACACACTCCACAACAAGGCATAGATGAAAGAAAGAAACAAGGCATAGATGAAAGAAAAGCCACTCAAAGCACATTGAAGCTTGTCAATCCTCACGTCTAGCAACCATGCGAAAGCATAGTCAACTGAAATTCAACCTAGATGAAAGTCATTCATGGTAATTCCCAAGTTTCATAGATGATTGATCGATTATCGGATAGCTATCGATTGGCATGCTTTAGGGCTAACCTGGGCACCACTGAGTAGTTCCTGGCAATTTCCAAGATTTCTCAGTTATTGATTATGGATTGGCTATCAATCGGCTATCATGTGGTATCCACATGCACCATGGCTAACCTAGGTGCTGCCAAGTCATTCCATGCATTTTCCAAGATTTATCAATTACTGATTGATTAGCTATTGATAAGCTATCAATTAGCTAGCATTTAGCTATCAGATGATATATACATGCTATAGGGCTAACTTAAACACTGCCAAATCATTCCTGGCATGATGTCAAGCAGATGTGCCAGCCGTGGTGTGGCTGGTTGCTATGCTATGCGAGGCAAGGTTTTCTGCGAAACATCGACATTTTACCTCGAGCTAGAACAGCTTTGCTGTTTTAATGAATAAATGACTTCTGCACCTTTATGTCCTGTCTATTGTACTTCACATTATTCAACAGTAACTTCCTACATTGACTGTTAAATAATGGTGTACCAATGGACAAAAGTTGTTTAAAATGGATATTACATTGGAGGTTTCTCCAAAAGGTGTGGAGTTTTTGAACAAGCTTCAGATAGGCCTGTATTGCATTTTGAATTGTCAATTTATTCAACTATTTTGCAATATGCTTTAAGTTTGACATATCTTGGTTATGCTGTACTGATGAGAATAGCTGTAGTGCTGTAATCATTTGAAGGTCAGTTTTTACCAATGGTGGTAGTACTTCTGTAAGGCTGGTACGAATACATAAAGAGGGTAGCTACACAAAAGTTTCATGTCAGTAATGTTATTTGGCCACACTTGTAAGCCCTTGTGAGAGCATTAGTGTGGATCGCTGGAGAGCACTGGAGCACAAAAGGGCAACAGCACTTCTTTGTAAATTGGAAAATCATTTTATTTTTATAAGGACCAGTAAGCGTTTCATACATTTACTTCACAAGTGCATTAAACCAGTTTTAACAGTGTCCAAGCAGTAATATACATAAATAATGTTTATATGAATAAATATAACACCATGCACGAAGCATACTACTATGAGGACAAAGTAAGAAAAAAAAAAAGGTCTTTTGAAGACGTAAAATTTCTTTTAAACCAAACTCATTAAACAACAAGCACTCGGGACATTGAGCTTCGTGACACATCCTGTAGAAACAACAGGATACATTACTCCTCGGCACAAGTGTACGGGGATATTTAAAGAATGTACATAACGTACCAAACATTAAACAACATTCGGGACACAACAGAACGTTTCACTTCGGGGGCACCGCATGACATGCATTCTCAATGACCATAAGCATGTTCCAACAAAAAATCTTCGCTCAACTGTGTAGTGTCGCTGTTTGCAGCTACATTGTACATGTCATAAAAACAATGTCAACATCCTGGGATGTTTTGATCAAGCTAAAAGCAAGTGTAGTCGTAACAATATTCCTGTGCAAACCAGTCTGTAGTGGTATGACCTTTTCAATAACAAAAGCTGAATGCTGCGAGAATGTTCAACATGCCGGCCTTCTTTTTTTTTTAAGAACCATCACGATACACTTTCGCACCCTGTGTTATTACGGTAATACTATTTCTGTGTTTGCATGCGTACAAGCCAGAATGGGGCCCACGAAGTTCGCAAACCAAACTAATTTGAGGCTGGCAAAAAATCTATGTGGCTCACCTACATAGCTCATTTACATATTTGTTGCTGGCTATCCTGTATAAGTTTCATCAATCGGCAGCACTTTGGGGCCAACTGCAACACAATTTTAGACTGCATAAACAACAGTCTGAGAGAGCATAAAGGAGCCTGCTTTGAGAATGTCGCATTTGAAATACTGGCGGAAACTGCCAGTAATGCTCATGAAAATGGCTGTTTTTGTTAGAACTGTGCGAATATCGAAACTTTGAGCGCGAAGCGAATCCAAGTTTAAGTGTGAATCGAATTGAATAATTTTCTAACAGATCTCTTGAGTATTTTTGATATAATGCCATATTAAATTACTGAGATGTGTACTGCTAAACATGGGCAAAAAAAGAATACAAATTGGTTTCATGACTAGTCTACTCCTACAGTGTCAAACGAAAAAGAACAGTCCAACAAAGAACCGAGGATGAGTTAACTTCGCCACAGTACACAAGACAAGGTTGTGGGAGGAAAAACCAAGTAATGGTGGCAATGTTGTGGGGGGAAAAAAAAAAGCATGAATTCGGTTTCAAGTCGCACAGTCCATTAAACAAGTCTAACATGAAGGCAAATGGTAACTAAACCCTTCGCAACATCCTGTAGCCTTCTTTTGTGGTCATTTTAGTTGTAGCATGCCCACGTCGAAAGAAGGGTTTATCAGAATATGAGAACATAGCACCCTGCTTATAAACTTGTGGAAGGAACAGAAAGTTCTCCGTGAGGCATGTCTCTTTCAAGTGTATTATTATTATTATTTTTTTTTTTGCAGTGCAGATCGGACTGAACGGCAAGTGCTACTTGAAAAATTTTCTAGTATTCTCGTGTCTTTATTTTTTATACCAAAACGGAGGGGTAAAAAGAAACAACAGTGCCATTAATGTTCCCAAGCAGTGAGGCTTGACAAGTGCATGACCTATACTCGGTAATAACTTTCCGTGGCTGTTGCAGTCAATGGTACTGAACCAGAGCATGCCTGTGATTGTGCTGCTAGGTGTAGCTCCAAATTTAAACTGTAGCTTCATGGGAACATGAGTGTCATGACGCAATAGAATGTTGGCATTGACTAATACTGCAAAATGCTCTTTTGCACAAGGGTGTTTGTTGCTGGGTTACGCATGACATAACAAAGTCAATAGCATGCAAATTTGCTGGAATCCCTGTGAGATATTACCTTGCAGTATTTAATAATAATTAACCAGTGAGAGGCATGCTAGCGGGAAGTTCAATGCATGTTACACGTGCAGTATGCGTTCCAATCATAAGGGTCTCAGTGGAAGGTGATTGAAAAACTCTGCAGCAGTGACACTGTGGTCCCCCGAATGGATTAAGAACCATGTATATGGTTCCAATGAACCTTTCAAACCAGAGCTTATCTACTGGTAATCTACATGTCTGAACAGGGAGATTAGAGCTTGCCTGAAAATTTGTGTAATGGCCACGAAACAAGCCTTTAGGAGAAGCCCAGCTTGAGCGCCATCAAAACTAAAATGGGGAGTTATGTCATACATGCCCAAACTGCTTCTGTATACCGATACGTATCCTGTAGCTTTGGCTGCATAGCCACAGACAGCTGCCACTATGTATAGAATTCCTAGCTCCTCGGCATGACCTCAGAGATACAAGGGCACTGAAACACCCCAGAGATGGCATGCTGGGTCAGGGCAACAACCGCCACATGCACACATTGTCTGCTCATGTTGTTTGAGGGCTGTTAACAAGAAAACTGTACATAAGCGGCCATGCGGTCTTGCCGAGGCTGCTTCACTGGCACATATACTCATTGCTCAATTGTAACGAATTTAGACGAAGCGAAAGCTGGTTGCAGTTGGTCTTCAAAGTAGAGCTTTGAAGTACAATGTACGGCTTTGTAGTCATGTCAATTGCATTAAATACTTTCAACTGCACCGCTTTGAAATGCTAGTGCGATGCTGCTCAGATGCAAGAAGCATAAGTTTCGCTCTAGGACTGGTTATACCGTCGGTGACTTGAGCCTCGAAGAAATAAGTAACATAGAATGTGTTTGGAATGCTTCGAGGATAACGCTTTTCACCTTCATTCAGTCTGTCAACAGCCAGCATTGAAAATGTGATGAAGTATACCCGTTTTCAAACAGCGGCAGCAATGTTTCCTCCAGGACACACTCTGTTTTAAAAAACTCAACGGGGATGCGCATGTGAAAAAAAAAAAACAAAAAAACGGGGACAGGACAGACATGCAAAAGCTTAGATATAATTTTCTTGTAAAGTTATAACAAGTTCTCTATTTGACACTAGGCCTTTTAAAAACAAGCGTCTTTTTTCTTCCGTTCTTGCAGCAACATTTGTTGAAATGCCTGCAACAGTGCAAAAAGAGTGTGTTTGTAAAACTAGAGAAAGAAAAAGAAAATGGCTGCAGACAACTCGGCCAGCATGTAGCAGTAGTAAAATTGCTTTTTTTTTTTTTTTCCTAAAATATGGGCACTTTCATGAAGTGCCCAAACACTTGAAGGACCTCGCCTTGCACAGTGTTGACAACTTTCATGTACGTATCTTGCCAAAGCTGGGCCCCGTTTTTCTGGACGGTCCTGAAAGATGCAGGCAATGTGATATCGATAGAATCAAATGCTAAGCATGTTGATATTTCATACTATGCAACACAATGCAAACAACATAGACAAGGACAGAGCCATCCAAGCACAGTATGCTGTGTTTGTGTAGTTGCCTCCTCATCCCTGTTGTTTGCACTGTGTTAAATAAGATCGAAGTGAAGAAGAATGCCCTTTTGCAATGTACAGAATGGAAGGAAACTTGAAAGATCAATGTCACAAAGCTCAACTCTGAAACAGTACAACAGGCCAAGGTTCATTTATTTTTGAACTAAACATGTCCTGCATTCCCCATACACAAACACCCATGAAAATGGTTGGGAGAATAGCGGACCTTGTAGCCAAATTGCAAAGAAATGTATTTACAATGAAGTTGATGTGGTTAGGCTCACATCTGTGGTAATTTTCCTCTCTTCCCAATTTATTTTCTCTTCACCTTTCTAGTCATGTGTTTCAGATAAACGAGAAAACTAATTTTTCTCCTACGATTTATTGGACTAGACTGTTACTCTGCATGGTCATAACACACCACACAACAACCTGAGAGAGAGAGAGAGAGAGAGAGAGAGAGAGAGAGAGAGAGAGAGAGAGAGAGAGAGAGAGAGAGAGAGAGAGAGAAAAGAAGCCGAGCCCCTCAGATTCATTAGCATTTCTAAGGACACAAGAAGGAACCTCAAGGATGCTGCACTGTCGTTGCTCTATATGCTTTTTGCTTTGCGAACTGAAAAGCGTGCTGGCCTATGGCAACAGCTGTGATCATGAACTGTACTTCACAATCTTCATCCCAATTGACCTTTCCGGAAACTAATCTGACCCCCCAATAGCATCTGACTAGAGTGCCCTGAAGAAAGTGCACCACATCAGCTATCATCTGCTACCACCATCCATTTAAATGGGCGTTGTGACAGATGCCAGCATCATGAAGTGTATTCTTGCTGTTTTACGTCAACAATGGACCAAGACCAACTCCAACCCCGCGCGCTTTTAAGGTTAAACCTTCCTGCTTTATTCTAATGAATTCGAATGCTCACTCAGCGTGCTTAGGGCCTAAAAAAAATCAAGGAGGTCAACTGCTTCTTACTTCGTTTGTTCCTGGGAGTGCGCAAGGGGGTGGGCACTCTTCCTTATAATAGAATGATATCGTACTCACCACTGCGCTGTTTGTGATCAAATGCTGCAGAAAGGCCCCGTTTTAGAGTTTCAATATTTTGCATTCAGCCTTGCTACTTGCACAATTTGACAAGAAAGCAGTGGGAACTTGTCTTTGGTAGTACTACTTCAAAAACACCACTGACAAGTTCGTCGACATCAATCTTGAAGGCAAGACTTTTCCTAATTGAAATGACAAACGTGCGGGAAAAATGTTGAAATTTGCACAAAATCTCTTTATCTGGTTCGAATCTTCGGATGTAGTGCTGTTGTTTTATTTGTAATGAAGGAGAGCACACAAATGCCTTTTGTCTGCAGCCTTCACGCTGAAGATGAGGCCCAGGGTCGTCTTTGTGTTTGCACGCGGTAAAGCATAGCCTTCGAGATGGCAAATTCACCATGCCTATCCTTTGTGCCTTGGTTGCATGCTTAAGGGGGGACGTGGCAATGAAAAGTATCTTTGCTATTTATGGGTATAATCTGATGAAATTTGGCACACTGATGTAGTTTGTTATGGTGATATCTTAAATGAAATCGGTTTTAAGCTACCTGTCATAGTTTCTGAGTTACATCACTTCATAGACCCTTACAGTCACCCCCTAATTAATCGGTTAATTAGATAAAACGTCAGAACCATTTTTACTTAAGCATATACGCTAAGGCCCACTGTGTGCTGTAAAGCTGTTCATTGCTTTTTTTAATGTCCAAATGAGTACAGAAAAAATATTTGAAATGTCCTCATCATATTTTCTTACTAACAACTTTTGCAAAAATACAATTATAAAAGTTTGTGTGATGTGCAGGTAGAAATTAATAGCTTTACGGCGCTCATTAATGTTTCAGGATCTAAGTGAAAAAGACAGAATGAAATTAGCTTCATTAGTTATGATATGGCACTGGGATGACTGACAGCAACTGCTCAAAAAGTGGAAGCTGAGAAAACAGAGCTCAAAGTTTTATTTCATGAAAACAGTCAAATGTTAACTTTCAGCAGCTAGCTTTTTGCTCGCTTTTGCAGATCGTATTTTTTGTTGGAGAAACATGACGGTGTGGCTATCCTAAGGTTCGATCTCTCCTTTTTATGATGATTCCAAGATGGCGGCACTTTCAGAAGCCCGATTTTCTTGCAGTTTTGGATGACGACACATAAAGTGGCATTTTCCCTACTACTACTGCGTATTTCATTATAATATTCCACCACATGGTAAAAGAAGGTCCGAGGATCGTGAAAAAAAATTAATTGAAAAATGGAAAATTTTGACCAAATTGAGCATTCCCATTGCCACGTCCCCCCTTAAAGGGATACTGAACAAAAATTGGGAAAACTGGCGAAAACATCGAAAACCTACTCGGAAGACGCCACTATTCCGATTAACCGAGTTCATTTTACGTTATTTTCGAACAGTTGGACGTATTTTTTGTGGACTGTGAGAGCGCACCGGCTGCACGCCAGTGTGCTTGTCAACAGCAGTGACGTCACATGCAACCGGCGCCTTCTCTCCTCCAGCCACTTCACTCTCCACCTCTCCTCCCGAGAACCACTTGTGTCGCGAGTTGCTCGTCCCGAATAGACCGATCTCACCGCGCAGTTTCACTGCGCCACCGCTGCCGCAGTGCATGCCGGAACTTGTAGTACTCGCGGCGGTCGCGGTACGCTCAAATGCGTGGCCGCTGCATCGGCGAACGGCGTTAACGAGCTTTATCGGCCTTCTTTCGAAGAATTGTGATGGTTGGATTTACGTCCTATGTGCCGGGATGCTACAAGAACAGCTTGAAACAAAACCGCGTCGGTTTTTCTCGTGTTCGCGAAGAATGTCAAGCTCCGGCAGGAACTCGTGCGTCGGACAGACCGGCTCGGCACAAGGCTTGTTCAGCACTGTTTGCGAATTTTGTTTTTTTTTTATGCACGACACTTTAGCAATGCCCTACAGCGTCAAAACACCTCAGGCACATCACGGACGTACCGATCAGTGACCGCAACGATCGTGTGCATGATCACCTTGCCGGGCGGTCTCCGCCAACGGCGTCGGAGTGGATACAGCTTGTGTTCTCGACAAAATTGTGCTCGTAGAAAATGCTTAACCTCTTGCGAGCGATAACGACAGTCATGCGTCAACGTGAACGAAAGATGTGTGTTATGATCTAATGTGATATGTGTACTGGAAAAGTGACCCTATATGTGTGATGTGATGTATTGTGATATGTGTGTCCGTGCCTGAGTACTTGTATTGATGAACTTTGATGAACTGTACGTAACTTTGTGATGTAAGCCACCCTGTAAGAGAAGAGGAGTAGCCGGCGCCGCACGTGGGCACCAACCTCTCCTTAAATTACATTTATTTAAAAAAAAGATTTGATGCAAGCCCAGCTTAGCACATACTTTACGCTGCGCAGGGCTGTTGCTACGCCACGCCAGCTCAATAGCAGCCATCGGTGCCGCCGGTGTTTCGGTTTTCAATGCGTGATTTTATTGCGAGCACAAGTTCAAGAGTAAATACCAGTGACAAAACGTGTCATCTTATGTGCGCGAGAGCGGCCTGCATAGGGTCTTACGCTTGCTGAGTTTATGTCGACGCAGTTTTGAAGCAGTAAGGCCTAGCGACGACATCGGCGCCGAGCCTTCGGGTCTGAGGGCGGCGGGCAGAGCGGGCTGCCGCTTTTTCGTCGTTTTGCACCTGTCGCCAAAGTTACTCACCGACTCATCCGTACTTTATGCAGCAGGAACTGCTCTTTGTTTGCGATATTAGCAGCGGCCCGTAAGCTTTCGCTAACGGTGTGCGGCAGGTCATCGTTCCGCTAAGATGGACGCGCCTTTAACCTCTTCATCGCGATCGTTTTCCACCCATTCACATCTAGCTCATCACTGTGATCGAATCCCTGTACTAACAACACACTGTGCATGTGAAGTTTTGCTTTGACAAAACAAGCGCAAAATTGTTCCTTCGACTGAGTCTTCAGTTTCCACCATTCCGCGCTCTTGGCGTTCTGTCTCTGTACGATACGTGTTCTGAGGCGTCTTTACTTGTTTTTTATTGCGAATTATCCAGCGAATACGGGTAACAGCAATTCGAAGCGACACGGGCGCACGGTCTAACGACGAGATCCCGACCAGGTCGCATGTTTACATTCCAACCTTTTTTTTTTTCTTTAACAGGGCTACATCGCGGGACAAATTTGAATGAAACACGGTCACAGGAGGTTCGGACATCGTTTTCTGACGCGTTCAATCGTCGTCCACGCCAAATGATTCGTGAAAAACGCCAGTAAACTTATAGCATGCAGCACACACAGCCGTATCAGCTGTGCTTTGAGAACTACAACTAAGATGGCGGCGGCGCCGCTCCTGGAAACTCGCGCATGCGCAGATCACGCGGTGAGATCGGTCTATTGGTCGGCGTGTCAGTATCCGGTGGGTGTCACACAACTTCCTCTAGTTCACCGCACGGCCGCTAGACGCACGAACTTGCGAAAAATGCATTAAATTCAATATTTTCCGCTGGTCTCTGGCTGAGACGAAGGTTGTGGAAACAAATTTCAGTACCCAATATTTCAATTGGATCATTTATTTCGACGGCGAAAGTTTTGTTCAGTATCCCTTTAAGGCTGTAAAATCCTCATGAAATGCTTTTCAAAGGTTCAACAGTGTAGCAAATGGAACCTCCTAACCAATCACAACAAAAGAAAGACAGGAAAGGGAAAATAGCACAAGTGCGTGCAGTGCCTTTACATTTCTACGGGCAATTGATTGTCGGAGCGCCCTCTCGCCGAACTCTGCCACCAGGGGAAAGCGCGGTGCTGCATGTTTCCAAAGAGGTCCATTGTAGGTTTTAACTAATACATGCTTATTTGGTCATTTTGCCAACTAACCTTTGCACATTTTCCCCTGATGTGCTCATGTGACTATGGTACTTAAACACAGTACAAATTTAGGCTTGTTGGCGCACAAACTTCAAAACGACAGCACATACAGAAGTAAGCACATACGGCAGTATAAGCACGTACAGAGCCTGCAATCATTGCTATGAGACATGTAATTCGGTCATCCACAGCAGGGTGGCATACACTATTGCCAATGGAAAGGTGCCACACACAGCCTAGCAGTCAAAGCTACCGACACAGAAATTTCAGAGCAGTGAGCTCCTGGGTGTGGCAGCTACACAGGCTCCTTACGCAAATACGTGCATAGGCATAGGTAATCTTGGAGGTAACCCGTTGCAGGTGTTTCCCCAAGATGGCCAGTTTCTTGATGTGCCATTCCTGCAAACTTAGTCAGTCTTAGATCTTATAGAATTGTAAGCTTGAAGACTCATCAGATGCGGGTGGTCAGGCTGGTTTGTGCTGTCCTGTGGCTACAGCAGCATACAGAGTTCGCAAGCCACTCTTCGTAACTACCTAGAAGACTTAACCTTTACAACAACAAGCACTAGTAACACAGATATGAATTGCTCACCTGTGAAAGAACTTGAGTAGAACATCTAGCATTTCCAGGTTTCTCTCATGAACAATGCTGCACAGGACGTTAGTCCACGCCACCACATCCGAATTTAGAACCGAATCTGCAAAGATGAAAGCATAACCAAACATGCCTGCATGACACTCTCGTGCACATGTCTTGCCAAGGCTCAGCCAAGTGCACCTAGCTGGCTTTCATCTGTTACACTTTAAAGCAGCCTGACGTGTACAAAAGCAAGTTACTCAGCAAGGTACCACATTATCACAGTGCCATAGACAGATTTGCAGCCATCGGAAGATATGCACATCTGAAAACAAAAGTTTGGATATTATTCATCAGCAAAAGATACTGCGGGAAAAAAAGAATAGATATCTCCAAGTATAACTTTGCAATATAGGTTAGTTTCAATATGCTGTGTTAGCACAACATGCACACATTGGCTAGGCACGTAGAGGCTATGAAGAAAGGTGTTTTCACACAACCGTAGGTATCAGAACTTTCCCTTACTATTGTGCAAGCTATACTGAACCAGAATGAAATTAAAAAAAAAGAAATAGAGATAAATGCTCTTTGCTTTAACCAGCCCTTAAACAATGTCATAACAGGTAATCAAACAAGTAGCAATGCTGGAGGCGATGCTCGGACGTTGGAACTTGTCAGAAAAGTTCATTTGTGAGAATGGCTCGGCCAGCGACATTTCTCATTCGACAATATCTGTTATCATCACGTCAAGCCTCCGTCTTTTTCTAGAGGTCTTCCTTGTTCCAAAAGGACTTGTGACTACAGGTCTTTTTTCTAAATGGTCAGTTGACTGATAAACACTATTTGAGGTACAGTGATGGAAAAATTAAACACGAACAAGAATTTACAAAGTAGAATAGGTTTTGTGAGTGCTAATTCGAGAGTAATATACGCTCAATGGTTTGGTTGCCAAAGATGCACATGCTCTTCCTTATTATGTGCAATTTCAGCTACATGTTGGTGAAGATGGCTTGGAAGTGTACACTTTACTCACCAGTCCAGCGAAACATCTGTGTTCGCTGCAATTTGGCACCGAGTGGGCACATAGCATGCAGGTTGTAAATGGCCCAATTTATTGCATGGATCAGCATCTGCCCTTTTTTTCTTAGAGATGTTAAATTTGACATGTGACAGATAAGTGGCATCAGACAAGATAATGCAAGTCGGTGCAAACACCAAAAGCTTTATGTTTCACTGTAAGCACACGTCTGTCCTGTGACCAAGCATTTAGAGGACCACACAGCACAAGAGGCCTCACAAAGAAATATAAACAGCAAAGTAACTAGTCCCTTCAGCTACATAATGCATGGAAATGTAACAAGTTTTTCCCGTGTAGCTACAGTAAAACCTCGTTATAACGAAGTAGAAGGGGGAGCGGTAATCACGTTGTTATAACCATTAGTTCGTTATAACCAATATCAATTCCACCTGTAGGAATTTCAAGGGGAATAGCGATTGCTTCGTTATATCCGATAGTTTGTTATAACTGGGTTCGTTATAACGAGGTTCTGCTGTAATTGGCAAACATCCTATGACACTAAAACCTAGCATCCAAGCAGAGTTTAGCAGTCCACACAAAAATCATGCAGGTGTGAAATGGGAAGCATGACAAAACAAATACTTATCCCATTAGAACTGTTTCTATGCATGTTTTATTGTGGCTATTTGGTGCAACATTGTCACTGCTCACATATTCCCAGTGGAAAAAAGTGTATTAGGAAAGCCTGAATGTACCAGTGAATTTATTAAACAATAATGTTTTGCAAACATGTTAAGCACACTGTCAAAAACCTTACTGGTGTAGTAGAGCTTGGTTTTCAGCTGTTTTGGTCATTTGTGCTTACCGTATTTACACGATTGTAGGTCGGCCCTTTTTTTAAAATTTGACAATGCAATGTTGGGGGGTCGACTTAGAATCGAAGTCGAACCGTGTGCCGCTAGTAACGGCAAGAGAAACGAGAAATTAGGGGCGCTGCTAGGTGGGGACAGCTTTGTGCCCTCGTTTCCATGGTTACGGCCGAAGCGTAGCGTATTAATTTACCATTGCATACATTCTGGCGCAAGTAAAGGTGATGCCGACTTTGAAAGTTGCCAGTTCCCGATCTGTGCCCTTTGGCCACCATAGTGACTAACCTCCCACCGTCGTGTTCGGAAGTGTATTAACGTGATATGATTGTGGCTACGTTAGCGCCATGCATTGAATCAAAGGACTCGCTAGTACTCATTTTGTTTATTTGAGACGAACAAAACGCTTCTTGAATGCGAGTAACATACGAATAAATGGAAATCGCGAGCGGCCACTTCCATCTGCCGCCATGTTTGTTCTGGTATTGCGCGGCAGCTGCTGCCAGTGGCTTTGATGGAGTCATCTCGCAACGAATGTGTTCTCATAATTGCGAATAAAGTTTCCCGCTCAACCCACAGCGCATGGTTATTGCGCGTTTTTATACAAAAGCTGTTCTTTTTTAAAATCTACCGAGCGCACGGCTCTTTTGGGAGCATCAATCATTGATGGAAGAGCCACCGTATAGGGGGTATTGATAGTTGACAGAAGAGCTTCGCTTTGTGTGGTACAATCTTCTAAGCTGCCGTGTCGCCACGTGCTTCTGTGTTGTGCTGAATCGTGCCGTCTCTCATGAGTGCCCCGGGGCCCCAAGAACTGTCGGCGCTCGTTCACAGCAGCGTTCAA
This sequence comes from Hyalomma asiaticum, assembly GCA_013339685.2. Taxonomy (NCBI): domain Eukaryota; kingdom Metazoa; phylum Arthropoda; class Arachnida; order Ixodida; family Ixodidae; genus Hyalomma; species Hyalomma asiaticum. The sequence goes on along the minus strand of CM023484.1, from coordinate 37,281,148 downwards.
ACGGGCTGCGATTCTCCATGCCGAGGAGACTAACAACTGCGCAGCAGGACGCAAGTTTGGGATCAGTGAGCGTGTGCTGCGGTAGTGGCTGCTTCAGCATGAGGAAATCTCATGAGACTCCAAGTGCCGTGGCTTTCGCGGGCCAAAGTCTGGATGCTTTCCAGAGCTGGAGAAGAAGCTTGCGGCATACGTGACTGATTTACGCGATCGATCGCTGTTGGTCACCTGTGATATGATCACACAACAAGCCCGTGTCTATGCTTCTGAGGCAGGGATACCAAAGGCTCAGTTCAAAGCTAGCAGGGCTTGGGCATTGAAATTTATGAAGAGGGCAGGCTTTTCTCTGCGTCGACGCACCCGCGTGTGCCAAAAGTTGCCGGCCGCATACGAGGAAAAGGTCGTCGCCTTCCATAGGCACTGCCTTAAACTAAGTGACACCTGACAGTATTTGCTTGGCCAGATCGGCAATGCTGACCAAACACCCGTATACTTTGACATGACCAGCAATAAGACAGTGAGCGTGAAGGGTGCATGCAATGTGAACCGCGCTTGATTTTTTTTTTTTTTTTTGAGGGATGCAATTTTAGGGGGGTCAACCTACATTCGAGTCGACTTACAATCGTGTAAATACGGTATGTATGTGTGGAACAGCTGTAAATCCTGAAGACTTTGGAATGCATCAGTCATGCAGCGTGATTTTGCAGTGACTTAAACACAGAGGCCAAGAACTGTGGGTGTAATAGCTAATGCTTTGGTTGGGTTAATCCATTTTGCTAGAAGTGAAAGCTTTCTCTCCAAACACTAAGCTAAAAGTACTAAAAGAACACATGCAGCTACCCCAGAAATAGTGTGCTGAGGGCATCTCTCTGAGCAGTACTAAAGGCCATCCCTCATATGAGGTAAAAACTTACCACTAGTATTGTTAATCCACTGCTTCAGCAAAGCTTTAACCTGCTCCAACTTCTTTTCAGAGTCAATGACAGACTCAAATGTTTCTACAGCTGTCTGTACAGGCTTAGTCTAGAAGGACAAAAAAGAACATTTCAGTCATCAGATGAATTGTCTTTCAAAGCAAGTAAATTGGCAATCCTTTTAGATTCGTTGCACTACCGACAATACTGTCATTATTTTAAGCTGAATCATTAGTGAGCATACTGTAGCACCATAGGACTAGCACACTATTGACTTAAAAAGTACTATCAATGCATCGCTACATAAAAAGTAAGGTCACAAAACATACTGCACATCAACATTGCAACACAATCTTAACAAGGTTTCCCTGTATGTCACAGGTTCATGCTGTTCTTATAGTGGCAACAGTCATATTGGTCTGGTTCATTAGAGGGCATGATAGTACACTAACATAAGCAATAGTTCTCATATGATATCAATGGTAAAGCTATTGTAATGCAATTAATAGTTATTCTTGGTTACTCATGTAGCTTAGGTGAGTGAGGGCAATGAGACGTTACCATTCTTGAGGATAGGGTAAGCAGTGCAAAGCAGATGTAATGCTGCAGAAAGGGTGCCTGCTCACCATGTACTCCTTTAGAGAGTGGCATGCCAAGAGACGCGCTTTCTGTGGGCTGATGCTGCCTTTCGGTGGCCGACCTCTTCTCCTACCCGTGGGCTGTGCTTTCGGCTTCGTAGACGCTGCTGATGATGAGGCCCCGCGATGGTTGTGGTTTGAACTTTTGGTGCTGTTGACACCACTAGTGCTAGCTGCTGTGTCTCTGCAAGAAGAAAGGAGCACTCAAACGTGGCACCAGAAAGTTGCTTATACACACTGCGGCCAGTTTGTCAGCGGGTTCAACAAGCCATTCCTCTATCACAGGCCATGGAACAGCATGAGTGCTGGTCATGATAATGTCACACTGGGTGAGGAGAAGACACGCAGCTTTGAGTGTGCTATTGCAGGATGGTGGCCACAGGTGCAGCACATCTGGCAACAACGCAAGGAACTATTGTTCTTTTTTTTTTTTCCCCGTCGCTGACAGCAGAGACATGCAACCTTAGACCGTTGGCCGCATCTCCAACAGCATTTGTTGCAAGAGTTTGGTCCCAGTGGCACTGTCACACCGTCCATCATCACGTTTTGGCGCGACATTATCATAACGTGGAAGGAAGTTGAGGTGCATCTCCTCAATTATTCTTCCTCTGTGAGCAGGCCAAGAAAAGTTCTTGAGCTGGATGTCGGAACAGTTGGCATATTTGGTGCACCACACAGCATGTGCTGCACCAAATATGCCAATTATCCCGACAATTTGTGTACTTGTTTCTCTGCAGCACACAGTGTGTGCTGCAGAGAAACAAGTACATATTAGAGAAGAATGTGCGAGGCCGAAACAGCAGAAGGAGGCAGAATGACTCTGTCGCTGCCGAGAAAGGAGGAAATGCAGCTTCTGTCACAGTATGACCAGTGAAACATGTTCCCATTGTTTACATATTCATATATGAACACTTTGTACAAGAATTGCGATATCATCCCAGAAGTTGTCTATTTTACCTGATTTCAATCGGTAATGTCAGGAAATGGACCGGCACTTCAGTGGCACTCATTAGCAATATAGTACATTTTACATGCCATGATGTGCTTGAAATGAGTTACCAGTGGCAATCCTGAAGCAGAACTTCTGATGTTAATGCACCACGTGTGCTTTTCCAACCACCCCGACTACATTCGGATGCCCATGCAAGCACCATTTTGTCTCCTGAATAATTGCTGCTCCCTAAACTGGGTGTGTAGAGGTACCAAGACTGAAACTACAGTAAAACCTCGTTATAACGAAGTTGAAGGGGCAGCGGTAATTACTTTGTTATAACTATCAGTTCGTTATAACCAATATCAATTTAATCTATAGGAATTGCAAGGATTACTTCGTTATATCTGATAGTTCGTTATATCCAGGTTCGTTATAACGAGGTTCTACTGTACTTAAAAGGGACACTCAAGAAGTACTAAGTAAGTGAGTTGCGTCAGCAAATTGTGGCTCTACAAAGCCAGAAACATTGCCCCAACTGTGAAAATAAACATAAAGACAAGCAGTGACAGCACCTAGAGGTCTCCATACTAGCACGCTTTGCCATTGCATGTTTGACGTTACTTGGTGTGACATGGCAAAAAAAGAAAAGCTTGGCACTTTCTCCTTTCTCCCTCCCCCTCCTCCCCACCTTGAGCGTTTCAAAGTTCCACATTGCCATTCTCACACCCCCAGGAACAAGGAATTGAGTTAATTCGGAAATGTTGGGAAAGCAAACCATTTTCTTTAGTTGGAGCCATCGGAAAGCCTTAATTCATTAATCAAACCAGGCAAGAAATATTGTTCTAATGTTTAGCTTCAAGTATGGCTGTGTGTTTGAAGTGAACTTAGCATATGTTAAATGAAAGACAGGTTTCCAGTAGTCTGCTCATTACAAACACACTGTGCTTATGTTCATATATAAACGAGGAGCCACAATTCGACAAAGACATCACACCACTTACTTTGAGCGCAAAGGATTTCGGCGACTTTCTCTGTACATGGTGAGGACTTCATCTTTAATGTCAGGAGGTAGGCTGTCCAACACAGCAGGGTCAATCTGCAACGGATGCTTCAGTTTAAGGCTTGACTTACAGCTGACCACCGAAGCTTCCAGTGCACATAAGTCAAGAAAGGTACCAAAGAGGCTTTTCACTGCTAAACCACATGCTTGAAACTGTCCATCCACTGTGTTTAACTTTTCTAAGTTTCATTTATTAATTTCCTACTCTGTTTTATGTACAACACATAATATCAGTGCCTTCACTTTATGGTGAGTTTGCTGCTGACACCATATTCAGGGCCAGCAATGTCTTTCGTGCCAATCGTCTGCAGCAGAATGCAGTCTTTGCCACTCTTACCATATCTTTCCATCTCGCCCGACTTTGGAATACATTACCAGATGATGCTACTTTAGTGTGCCAAAGTGACAAATTTTCCTTTGCATAAACCTTTCTCCACTTCGCAGAACTGACTTCTCATATACCATGATGTAAAGATGAATGACTGGACATGTTGATTACATTGTGCAAGGCTTAAAGGCGACAAAGGGTAAAAGAGGGAAATGCAAACACAGACACTGGCACCATGCACTACAAATGTACAATGTAAGGATAGATGACATGTTTCTAGTACATGGTGCCCAAGTGTGTGCTTGCATCTCCCTCTTTTGTCCTTTGTGTTCCCTGCGCCTTACACGTCGAAATACGATTTCCCTTATTCAGCGATGAGCAGTGTAGGAGCGTGTTACGTTTATATCCTAAAATCAATCATGCCACAATTCCATCAAGTAGTCTGTATCTCCAAGTACAGTGATTGTGGCCATCAATACAATGCAGTAACCTCCTTCATTTTCTCTTCGATGCAGTTATCGAAACAGTTGTGCCGAAAATAAACCACATAAGACAAACATGCAACAGCTCGGTGGCTCACGACTCATGAGCTTCACTAGTGGAATAACAATTATACTGAAAAGAACAGGCGTGCAAAACACGGACACAAGGGGCCGAAGTAACAACACTTCGCCCCCTTGTGTCCGTGTTTTGCACGCCTGTTCTTTTCACTATGGACCCTTACCAACTCGCTCAACTTTCTGTCCTTTTGAGCAATTATACTGTATTCCCTCTAATCTATTGCACACCTTTTTTTCCATAAAACGGGTCCAAAAATTGCATGCGCATTAGAACCAAGTGCGAACGAATGACACCGTTATCATATCACCGTTGGCATCAAAATGGCTGCCTGCTACATGCTTCGGCAGCTGTCAAATGGTCACCGCTGAAGAAATGAACTAGCGGCGCGGCAGTCTTTGATGTGCATAGTTTGTGTAGTTTCTATGTCGTGACCGGTCCCGCACGTAAGGGCGCGTAATCCATAAGCCGATGATACTCGCTGCGTTGGCTTGGCCGTCTTGCGGCCAACCAAGGTCGCCGTGTCACTGGTGCAATCTCCGAGACGCCCAGCCACACCAGCTTTCGGTAGCGTTTGCAGATGGCGGTAACGGGAGAATATGTTTCTCATCACTGCACGCAAAACGGCTCATCAATGCATTTCTCTCTTATATCTGTGCTGTGCGTGCTGTATGACGTCTGAGAATGCACCGTGCCATTCTGGGAGACCACGCCCTGACCATGCTTAGGCTTAGTGATGCCAGCCTATGCAGCACGCTTGGCAGCATGCGGCAGGGGGTGTGAGGGAACTGTGATAGCACGGAGGAATGCAACACTGCGAGTAAACGATGTTACTTCAGCTAGCACGCGGCTACGCCCGGCAAAGTGCGGCAGTTTTATCAGGACACAGGAGTTATGAATTGGCGCGCCGAACGTCTTTGAGACAAAGCAGATCAAGTGAAGCGGGAAAGCCACAGCGCGGCCATTCGAGGGACTGCAGGGGTTCAAAGTTGGCGGTGCGTTTATTATGCGAGTGTGTTTATTAAGTGAGTACGGAATTTGTTTTTATGAATGTAAGAAGGTTGATTAGAAAGGACTTTTTTTTCTGCATTACGAAAAATGGGTGCACGTTACAGTCGATGGATCACTCCCTGTTTTTTTTGTTTTTTGTTTGGTCGCGGAAAGAAACTGGTGTGTGTTAAAATTGAGGGTGCGGTAGAATCAAGTAAATATGGTGCGTTGTCTATGACATGTGGCAAGTTAAATACACGTAAATCACTCTGCAGATATTTTCTTTTCTTTTCTTTCTTTTTTTTAATTGTTTATGATATAACCTTGCAATGCAGAAGATGCAGTGTGCAATCCTGCTCACCTCCGAGAACGCCGGAAGACTGACGGCCTTGGGTAGCGACTCTGTCATGCCATTCGTCGTTCCTGCCTGCCCGGAGCTCGGCCCTGCTGCCCCATGGCTTTCTGCTGACCTACTCGTCGTAAGGAAGTCCAGCATGGTCTTCACACCACCGCCTTGCCCCGACGGTAGCGGCTCTAGTCTTCCAACTTGAATGCCCACCTATAAAACAATTTCAATATTATGGCTGTGAAGTCTTTATTTGTGGTCTGTTGCAACAAATCGAGCACCCAAGCAAGCGGAGAAATTTAATTGCATTGCTCACAAATGCAGTTCTGCACACATAGATATACACATAACAGCGGCCTGTAATACATTGTAACTGTGGATCAGGAGTCACATGTAGCAGGCACCTATCATCACATCAGGCTAAAATACCAGCTAATCCAATTAAAATTGAAAAATGACTATCCCTTGATTCCCTTGATTAGTTCATAAAGGCCTACAAGAGCGCAAAGGATACAGCTAACTTCTGCCTGTATCTCTTGAGCTGTTCATTCGAAGCACAAACCAACTCGTGTAGCTTTACATAAAAGCAGTTATAATCCGTTGATTGCTTATGCAGTATTTTATATAGGAGAATCTGAAACAGTAAGCCATGTGATGTGGTTTTTTGAGCATTCCTGAATGGTTTTTTACACTGTATCAGCCCATAGGCTGCAGCATTCTCAAATCATTCGTGCCATACATTATGCAAACCTGCCAAGGCTGCTACGGGCAAAATCAGATTACCATCCTTCCCAAAACTGCTTTTCTTTCTCAACTTGGTTGGTTGGCTGGGTCCGTGCTCGTGATGACCGTGCCATGCATGGAATTTACAATGTAGTTGCTGCGTTTTTCGATGGCTTCCGAGATACGGCACGGTCCATGTATTGCGAATACTTTAAATCTCTGCTGCCAGGTGTTGCAACTGTGCTGCTATGAAAAAAAAGAAAACTCATGACGTCAGTGGGGTCTTTAGCCAAATCAGTCACGAGTACGAATGTTGCATGTCCGTAACACGACCTATAGACAGAGGCAGTTGAAAACTCTTTTCGTTGAGCTGCTTCAGTCTTTACAGAAGGGTATACAGTCGACTCTCGCTAAAACGAACGCCGCTTCAACGAAATTTCCGGTACAACGAAAAATTCTCGGATCCCCGTCAGGAGTCCATAGGAGTCAATGCATAAATATGCTCGCCACAACAAACACATTCTTTTGTGCCATTTCGCTTCAACGAAATTTGACGATGCAATTCCAGTCTCGAAAATTCAATTTGCTATGCAGTAAGCACAATCCAAAAGATTTTGGTGCATTTCAGAATATAAAAATGCGTCTACAAAGTTGAAATCGTGTGTTGACACCACCAGAAACGGCCACTGTTGATTGCGTGGTTGATTACCGATGTCTACTGATGCCATCTACCGATGTCCGTCGAGATAGCGCGCGCGACCGCCCCTCTCCCACCGGCGCCCCTTCTGGCCCTTCGCCCGACGAAAGAAGGGCCTCTGCTTCAGCCGCGTTCATCCCCAGCATTAGCGCGCTTTTACTCGCTCATAGAACATACGATGTGTAGGCGGTGTTATCGAGTTGGACTTTGTACAGAAAAACGGCGACTGCAAAAACCCGCTAACAGTGTCATATCATTGCAATAACTCCTCCACCAGGGTCGACAACTTATTTTTTATGATCCAAGCACTCCCCCCCCCCCCCACCCCCCCCTTTCCGTTAAGTACCGTATTTACTCTAACGCACACCTTTTTTCCGCTAAAACTTGTCCGAAAATCGTACGCGTGTTAGAATCGAGTGCGAACGAACGACAACGTTACCATATCACCGTCGGCATCAAAATGGCTGCCTCCTGTGTGCTTCGGGCACTGTCGAGCGGTCACCGGCGAAAAACGAACTAGCGATGCGGCGGTCTTTGGCGCGCATAGTTTCTGTAGTTCCTATGTCGCCGCACATGATGCGTAGGCCTGCGCACATGATGCATAGACCGACGATACCGCACCGGCTTGGCCGTCTTGCGGCCAATCAAAGTCGCTATGTCGCCGATGCAATCTCTGAGACGCCCAGCCGCAGCAGCTTTTGGTAGCGTTCAAGGGTGGCCATAACAGGGGAAAAGATGCTTCTCATCACCGCACGCAAAATGGCTCATCATCGCATTTCTCCCTCATATCTGTGCTGAGCCTGAGCCTCTCGGTCGTGCGCGCCGCATGACATCCGAGATTGCATCGCGGCAATCTCCAAGACCATGCCCTGATCATGCTTAAGCTTAGCTGTGCCAGCCTGCGCAGCACGCATGGCAGCACACGGCAGCGAGCCTGAGGGAACTGCGACAGCACGGAGGAACGCAGCACTGCGAGTAAATGATGTTACCGCCGCTTGCACGCGGCTAGGCCCGGCAACGTGCGGCAGTTTTGTCGGGACGCAGGAGTTATGAATCGGCGTGCCAAACGTCTTCAAAACGACGTGGATCAAGTGAAGCGGGAAAGCCACAGCACGGCTGTTCGAAGGACTGCAGGGGTCCAATGTCGACGGTCTGTTTATTATGCGAGTGCGTTCATTGCGCAAGTACGACATTTGTTTTTACGAATGTGATAAGGCTGATTACTAAGGACTTTTTTTTTTTCGAGGGTGCGCGTTACAATCAATGTTTCACTTTTTTTTTTTGGTCCTGGGAAACGGGTGCGCGTTACTATCGAAGGCGCAGTAGAATCAAGTAAATACATAAATCTCCCGGATTCTGTTTCTCCAAACTTGGCAGGTATGGTTTCTGTACTCGCGGTTTCTGAACCCTTCTGACTACCGCCGTGACGGCGCGTGCCGCGCGCAAGATTGAGGCATAAAAGTTTCATTCTTCTACCAGCTCAGGTCATTTATATTTTTTCGATTTCACTACAACGAAATTTTCGCTTCAATGAAATCTTTCCCGCGCACCGTCAATTTCGTTGTAGCGAGAGTCGACTGTATTTAAAACCTTGTAGTAAACTGCACACTTAACGTAGAGCACTCATATTGATCTGCTAATGATCAAGACTCGTGCGATGGCTCAATGTGTTTGTACAAGATCATCAAAACTGTTTCAGGGTCGCTTTAACCACAGTGCAAAATTTGCTCACCCCTCGGATGTCGGAAGCGACGAGATGCATCTGCATGGCTAGGCTGTAGCACTCCTTCGAGATGATGGCCTTGCTAGCCGTTGCTGCCAGCAGGTGGGAAGACTTGGCCAGATTGTCGCACAAACCATGACCCATGTACTTGGATGGATTCATGGGGGCATCCTTCTGTCGCACCTACGTGTGAGCATTCATCTCGTTGTGACGGAAGCAGGACAGCATATGCAATCAAGCCCTCGGCATGTTCGCTGATGCACATTTATCACAGGGAATGAGTGAGTGCTCTGACAATCGGGAAATGACGTGCAAACATGGAACACACCGAGCTGTAGATTCAGATGAAACTAAATGACCAAAGTTGCAGACTTGATGACTCGAAGTGAATTGGTTTATTAAGGCGCGTGCACACTGGCGGAAAAACGCGAGCCTCCGAGGCTGCCACACGGCAGGGATTCTGTTGCCACGAGACGATCGGTCTGTGCACGATTTTACGCGGCGCGCCGCGTGCCGCCGGGGAGCAGACCAATCAGAGCGTCCCCGCCCATGACGTATACGCTCCACCGCGGAGTTATGCGGACCCGCCTGAAGGCTCGTTTCGTACCCATGCAGGCGCTCGCTTGCCTCTCGCACTCGTTCGCCCGAAGGAGGTGCGATTTCGCGGGGCTGCCGCCACGGTTCGCCGCGAGCAGTGTGGCCATGTCGCCGCCGAAGCGTTTTTCCGCCAGTGTGCACGGGCCTTTATGCAACAAGGCTGCAGTGATGACCAGGCGAAAAAGCTACATTGGCCAGCTTGGGGGGAACCTGGCCACCTCACAAACTGGGCCGGTATGAGGTGAAGGACGGTATCATCCTGGGTTAGTTAACGCTTACTGTAACAGCAATAGTTTACCGTATTTTCACGAATATAACGCGATTTTTTTTCCAATAATTTGCGAGTTAGAAAGGCGCCTCGCCTTATATTCGGGTTCGTCACAAAAATATAGCCCCCCCCCCCCCCATTTTTTTTTCATCTTTAAAAATATTCGTCTTTGAAACACGCGTCGCATGTTGCTTGAACTTGGCGGGTTCGTCGCACCATGCGGCACATTTTATTCCGACTTGGGCTTGCAGTGAACGGGCATGGGGAGGCACCGTGGCGCCGACGCCTGCCGGGCATCTCGGAGCCCCATTGATAGCCAGTACGGAAACGCTCGTGCGTGTCGCAGTCGACGCAGGCGCCACTAGGATATGCTGCGTCCATCGCATCGCGCCGCTAGCGCTGCTAGCGCCATGGGGGCCACTGTGACAAATGTGGATAACACCCATTCAAAGTTGGTATAAGTGTTCTGTGACCCATTGCTGAATAGGCTTCGCGCTTCGCTCGGTCAGGTTCTGTCGCTCTGCGTTGTGCTGTGTTCGCGCTTGCTTCGGCATTGGCTGTCAAAATGAACAGGCGTAATCAGTATACGGCCGCGTTTAAAAAACGGGCGATCTTGCTGGCCGAATAGAGGGGAAATTCAAGTGCGGCACGTCATCTCGGACTGACCGAGTCAACCGTTCGAGGCTTGGAGAAGTGCCGTGACCACATTTTTGAAGCCGCACCGACTCGTAAGGCGTTCCGTGGGCCCAAGACGGGCCGTTTCCCGAAAATCGAGGAGGACCTGGCAGAATCCACCGTGCCACATTGCTCACTGATGCTCGGGAAGCGAGCATCAGTGAGCGATGTGGCACGGTGGATAAACAATGCCTGGGAGGCTTTGTCGTCAGCAGTAGTGTCGTGGGCATTCCTGAAGTGCTGCCTCTCGGAACAGTCCGAACGGCACGGACGACGACGCAGTTTTTGCCGACAGCGACAAGGACTCGAGCAGCGAGAAATGAGTAATCGGGCATTTTCCGACGGCTGCAAAGGTCAATAAAGCTTTGCGGGTGACCGCCTTTTGATTGCTGTTTACAGTTGCATCACTTCGCGCTATAATCGTAATATAATTTTTTTTTTTCGTTCGGACCGAAAGTACCCCCCTCGCGTTATATTCGCGGTCGCGTTATTTACGTGCAAATACGGTAGTTTGGCAAGCGTGATCACCAGACAAAAGCAAAACATTGCGCGCGCTGAAGCAAGCATGCAAGCTCACCTTTACTTTCAAAGTAATGGTACGCCCTTGAACGCCAGCCTCTAATAGTCTCCTCTCAACTTCGGTAGAGAGTTGGCCTATGAACTTTATCATGTCGGTAGGCTGAAAGAGGACAGAGCATCTTCCTATTGCCATGCTATGTTCACTGAGTGTGTATATAAAAACACAAGAAAAGAATGGTTATTGCCATGCAAATCAGTTCTGTGCCACCTTGAAAAAAAATTTGCCATGCTTTATTCACTGCGTCATGATGTGACTACTTTTATTTTTTCCTCTTTTCCCCATAAAAAACGGGTAAATGGTCACATCATGACGTGTAGACACTGCGATAAGCACATGACAAGCTACCCGCGTGTCACCGCTATGTTGCAGCGAAGAACGTCTTCTCTGCAGGTGTCCATTTCGACAGTCTGTGAGGCCCACCATGAACTGTACTTTTTCTTTTTTATGCTGGCAGCTATGAGGCTGGGGTGCTTCACTTATCAGTCACCCACAATGTTATGCGGGCACTGTCCTGTGGCTCCAAAAAAGGCCATTGTTTACTTGGGTTCGAGGTGAAATTGCGCTTGGGGATCACCACATAGTGCCTAAAATCGTCTAATTAACCAGGCTGGTGCAGATCACTGCTACAAAACAGTCGGTCAAACTTATATGAAAAAATACCCTACTACATAAATTGTATGGGATTTTGACATAAGAAGTGTTCAAATTATTTAGTTTTTACTGTAGCAAAATTGAACTGTTATCTACAACTGCAAAACCCACCATTTCACTCCATAAACAAACAATGCGATAATGTTTAGCACAGCAAGTGATCAATTATGACCTCGGGTTGATCACAGATGTAGTCAACCTGTAATACTGCTGAACCAGTCACTAAACAAATAATACAGCTGCATTTAAAAAATCGCAGCATATCCACGGGGTGAATGATGATGAGTGGGCGAAGCTCCGGAGGGAATCATCGGTAAACCGTGAATCTTCCGTGCAATTCGCCCAGTCGATCATCGTGTAAAGACGTCTCACGCAGCCCCTTACACAGGCCGGAACGCGCACCGCGTTTGCCGACACCATCACATGACTGCTGAGAGAGTAAAAGGCGGAGAGGCCTCAGCGTCTTACACCAGCTTCTTACACGGGTCGTAACGCACTAGCACAAACGCGTTAAAAACGCGCAGTCTTTCGTTAATATTGGGTGTTTACTGTCATCGTGGTGCATGTGTCCATGTGCGCTTCGTGGCGTAGTGGCTAGCGCCGCGCGTTCGGAAGCGAGGGGTCCCTGGTTCGATTCCGCGCTTCGGACAAACGTTCGGAAATTTTTTTCTCTTCGTCCATGGTTCATGAAGCGCGATCCGATGTGTACGGCGACGATCCAGGAAAATGAGAGGAGCGCTCCCGGCACAGCCCCGCGCAGCAGCTAATCGGAGAGCAGCGGCACCTCCAGCACTCATATACAAGTACCGCCATCTAGCGGACATTCCAAGAACTAAACGAGAGGTGGCTACCTACAACTACATACATCGGGGACGCACGACCCACGCCTTAAGGAGCTTCGCCCCTAAAAGGAACATCTAGTACAGCTCAGACCACTAACAACCTAACCACTTATAGTGCAGGATCGGCTATAATGCAGTATTTTCAAACAAGTTAGCTTAACTTGTCTACAATGTGAATGCGTAAAGTGACCTACAAGCGGGTGATAAATCTACAGCAGGCCTCACCTCTTTGAAGCGAATCCCATAGTTGACCTCGGCCGACACAGACTTCCGCAGTCTGTCGGACTGCAGACTCCGGTTGTCGATGCCCCTGGAATAATTGTACAGGAGAGATGACGTCTTGACACCAAACTTGGCCTTGAGTGTCTCCAGTGGCAGTGCTTGGAGCTGCTTGCATGTCTCCACACCCATCTCAGACAGCTGAGTCTGAAGCCTGTAGCCGACACCTGCAGTCAAACCAGAAGCCACGTTGGATTAGTGGTTCGATGAAGTTGGAAAGCAACACCTTCTCATCAAGGAGGCGAATAGTCAAATACAGGGAACAAGACCCCTGAAATAAAGTCAATCTATCGAACATCTAAATATTAAAAAAGGAGTGTCGCTGATGACTGCGATGGTCAGAACTATGGACCAACGAACTTATGGGTCAAGTAAGCCTTTGCAGACACAGGGTAAACTTCCCACTAATAATAATAATAATAATAATAATAATAATAATAATAATAATAATAATAATAATAATAATAAAGGCAAGTACAACTGCTACTACCATTACTACAGTTAGGTAACGTTCCACTTAAATTGCTTTTATTAAAGACAAATCTCAATATGACACTGATATTTACAAAGAAAAACTTCGTTATGTTAAGCTGAGGTTCCGATATTTCAATCGTAAGAGAGAAAAATTAGCGCAGCTTGCACTAAACCACGCAAGGCTGAGTCACAGCAAGCTTGTCCTGGCTTGGCTAGCTTGAATTTAGTGGGGAAACGTGACCACGTGTGATGTCATCTTATAGGGTCATGTAACTGAAGACTACGCTGTAACCAAGCTTGAATTTGGTGGGATCACGTGATCAGTTGTGATGTTATCCTACGTGTCATATAAGTGGTTACTATGCTGCACCAAGTTTCAAATTTGGCGGGGACACGTGACTAGTTGCGACTTCATCTTATGTCATGTGACTGACTATGACGGCTGTACAGGTGGTAAGCCAGGGTGTGCAATGTGAGGTGTAGCTGTACCAGGTGACTACTATGCAACACTAGACACAGCTGAGTTTTTTGTAGTGACACATGGACTAATGAACGCAACAGCTTTGCTGTACACAAAAGCTACTTAGGAGAAAGAACAATAGCAGTGGTATATAGAACAGCTATGGATTTCAATAAAAAGCATAAAGTGTGGCAGCTCGAGAAGGGAGCAGTACAGCTAACTGCTTGCTGTGCATCCCCTATTATGCTCAAACAGTGAGAGGACACTTGCCCTACTGAGCATATTACACATCTGCAAAGGGAGTGTGTTATGTGAGGTTTCCTCATCCCTGCATTGTGTCTCATCATGAACGGGTGTAGTGCACATATTATTTTGTTGGGAAAACGTGGTGACGGCGGTTTTGCTTTCGTTTCCGCAGGTGGTGCACTTTTGAAGTGGTTTGAAAAGAGCTCCTACTTACCTGGAAGATCTTTGACATTGACAGTCTCAAAGAATTTTGGAAGGTTGCTGCTGTCCACAAAATGATGACCATTTGGCTTGGCGAACCGATTGGCAACCCTCGCTACTAGCATGTTGGGGCCTTGAAAAAAAGAAATTGAAATTATAATAAAGAAGTTGGACAGAAAGGCGGCAGCAGTATTCATGTTCTACAGCTGCCAGAGTGGACATCTGAAGATTTGTCAACAACAACCGTTAAAAGAATACTTGTACTGTGACAAGCCAGCATTCTTTATTTTTAATGTACTCTATCATAATGCCCTCCAACACATACATACTACTGAATGACTTTACTGGTAAAACTGCACACAGTGAAGGCAACCTCTGGATGAGCATGCTTAAAAGCAGTGTCATTTTCACACTGATTGCTTATTGTCTGAGTGATGAAATTGGTAGCATAGTAAATTACTTTTCAGCCTTAGGTGCTGTTTGAAAACAAAATCACAGAGCTGTAAGCATTCAAGAGCTTATCTTACAAAAAGTTCCCTAGGTTACTCTCATCCTAGGTTTCTATATAGCGGCTATAGAGCGCACCCTGCCGTTATGTGCTTCACAAATCAGTAAATAATTCTCAGTTCATAGGATTGTGCCGTAACACGACAGACTTATTATGCGTTGCTTCCACTGGTCGTACATCTGTAGGTTCTCAAGATTTTCATCTCATGCTGTGTCTGTTACGGTGTGCCTCCTTTCCACTGACAAGGGAGCTCCTTTCATCAGTGTGTTTCCTCCAGTATAAGCAAAAGTAAGCCGTTCATTCTAGTAAGACATCTGTAACAGAAACCAGCACCGCAGGGTGCGTCACTTCCAAAAAAGCGTGGAACTGGAAGGGATAATTTGATGTCTGTAGATATACAGGGAGCTTTTTCAACAGACTATGTTCCACGGTTTAGAAGGACACCTAAACGCTTCCAAAACACTAGTTCCTGCATAGCTAAGCACATCTTGTAGTAGTCTTCATGCAAGTGAACAGTCAGGCGTTGGCAGAGAGGTGAAATTTCATGGAGATCAACAGGGAAGTTTACACACCTAAGCCCACTGATGCTGTGCAATGGGTCTTCTCCTCAATCTTTTTTCTCAAAAACTCTGCAAATTCATTCGGTGAGCAGCTGGCTTGCTGAAGGACATTGGTGACGTCGGCAAACATCTCATCACAGCTGATGGCTTCAATATCCAAAGTGAAACTGCATGGAAAAGACATTTATCATGTAAACTGGGTTTCATTTACAGGCAGAGGTGAAGCTGTTGGGCTGCTGCTCTAGCCAGTTAAAGGGAACATGCAACACTTTTTTCAAGTTAACCAAAAGAGTTCATCACCTCATGAATCATCCGCCACAAAAATTTCTTAAATCCATTAGGTATTAGCGGAGCACAAAGAATTAGGGGAGCCTCACTTTCCAAGCCTGTTCACTCTCCTCTTGTCCTGACAAGACGCACTGGAAGCTACACAAAAGTGGGTGGGTGGGCGGCGTGAGAAAGGGGCAGGAAGTTGCACCAACTGAGTGCTATAACCTTGAGCATTTTTTTTTTCTTCTCTTTGAGCATATTCGCACTTCCGGAATGACAACATGCATGCCATCAGTGACGCTGCGGGAATGTGGCGTCACCCCACGTCAACTGCGGTAACTGCCTCTGTGAATCAGCCAATGATAGTTCTTCTGTCTCCTATGCACTCATGGCCCACTTTCTGATGTCGTTTGTTGAAAGAGCAGGCGCTTTGTACCCATATTTTCAAAACCAAATCATGAATTCCTTGGTGCACAGACTGTAATAATGTTTGGCTGACATGTCCACTAGAACGTCCATGACTGGTTGGGTGCATTTTCTGGCTACGTTCAAAAAAATGTTGCAGAGCCCTTTAAAGGGCCCCTAAACCACCCCCGACATTTTTTTTAACATTTCAAGTTCACACGTGCATCAAGTTGAGAATGCCGTCACGATGAAGGATGTCAAATGCGGCAGCGCTACACGCCGCGGCCACGACACAAACTCGAAAAACAATCCCATGCGCCTCGCCGGCCATTTCCGGCATACCAAAGTTAGCCACGACGACATTGTGGTTTTTGGTGACGTCAGAAGAGTCCGAGCTCTGCTGATTGGTCAAAGGAGGACTTCGACTTCCGGTTAGTCTGCTAGCAAATGCACGCTCTCCCTGCCTGTTTGTTTTTCCTCGTCTTGTGTCGTTCGTGTGGTGTTCGCGTGTGCACGCTTTTGAATTCGTAAGTGCGCTACGCTACGCAAGTGCAAGTCAGGTGCAGCCGACTAGAAACTGCAGCAACTGTCAGAACACGACGGATATCGCTAGCAGAGAGCATTGGTACAGCACCAACAAAACACTTGTGCGAACATGGGAGCCCGGCGGAGGCGCGTCAACCAGATGCACATCACCGGCGATGTATGTCACGTGACATTCAGAGGAGCACTCGGCGAGGAGGTGGCACCGGCAAGCGGCCGGTGGGGTGCAGGAGAGAGCGAAACAAGCAAGCGCCGCGTTTTAATAATCAAACGCTTGTAACTCCGCTATTTCAGCACCGTCTCGAAAAATTTTTGCGGCTATGTGTTCGTTGCGGACACCGTCACAAAAGCAACACCACAACTAAATTTTGACCTCTGGGTGATTTAGGGGCCCTTTAACACTGTGCAATAGAGAAAAAAAAAAAATTTATGTTATTTTGGGTTGTTGCCTAAAAAAACAATAAATGAATGAATGAAAGGGTTGCACGATGGACGAGAGACACACACAAAGAAAGGAAGGTTCACTCAGCTGCACATATAGATACTCAGGCACACAAAACATACCTAGAGCCCTGCATTACAGCATGCCTAAAAACCAACTATGCAGTTTTGGGATGTATCCCCACAGTTTGACTGGATTTGAAATGTTATGGATTCAAGCAGAAAGATGAATAAAGAAGCACACTTTGCACATAAAAATAGCAAGACTTGATCTACAAAGTGGATGGAAATTGGAACACGAAGTCTCTGCGGGAGGCTAACATCATGCAACTCCCTGCTTTTATTAATTAAAGTGCTCCCTTCAGGGTAAACCACTAACAAGCAATGATGCACTTTTGTTTCAGTCTACTGACACAGTCAAGAGTATGATGGAAGCCCATCTGGTCAGGATGAAGCATATTCGAAAAGAAAGATCCGGACACCAACCGAAATGATTGAAAAAGTGTATTAACGTTTCGGCTCCCTCACGGGAGCCTTGTTCACAATGACAAGTGACAGGGCTTGTGCCCTATTTATGTGCACTTTATGACATGATTAAGGCATTTCGCATACATCGAGGGTAGACAGCCATTGTTGTGATTTGGTGTGTGTGTGTGTAGTGGTCTGGATGATTAACAATTAAAGATACAGACATGCAGGATGATTACATTCCTTGGCAGTCACACATGCTTTCTCCCAGTTGATGGTGTGTGATGTGGTTGTGCAGTGTTCTGCCAGGGCATTCGACACAATTTCAAGAGGGTCTTTCACATGCACAAGCTTGTGTGCGAGTTTGTGGGAAGGAACATGCGCAGCCTGCACGTCATATGACTGCAGAATGCGCGCAAGGGCCTCAGTTATGCCTGGGATGTACGGTATTGAAGCGCATTGTTTGGAGAGTACCAGGCAAGTCGGTACTGCGCGATCCAGCTGGCGTTGTACAGAATCAATGGATACCCAGGGTATCCACAAGCACAAACGTATTGTCCGCCTTAAGGTCTTGTGCTATTATGCACAAGTTTCTTGCCGGATGAAGGAGAGAGCTGACAACAGAGCATTTTTGCAATGCAGAATGCATGGATTTATAGTTAAGGTAGCGACCTGTGTGGGTTCGCTTTCTAAACACCTTGGTCCTTGGCATTGCACAAGGGTGCCGAAGAACGGCAGTTGGCTTTCAGATTCCTGTTCTACGGTGAATTTAACTGAAGCTTGCATACTGTTTAGATGAGCCGTCATACTTCCTGCCGACAAGGGTAGCACCACCGTCCTTCTGGACAGGACCAAGTACACTGAAAAAATGAACTTGCTATTGAGTTATGCCCACGTGTACACTGATGTTGCACGAGACCTGACATCTAGGCTTCAAAAGGACCTACAAAAACTGCTAGCCGAAATATTACGCATGGTGCCACCTCAGCACAAGCAGCTTTACCGATTACTTTGCCACAATGGATCTGCTCCAGCTATATATGGACTATGTAAGGTGCACAAACCCGACGTTGCCTTACGCCCCATACTGGACTTCACGTGTTCCCCTCTGCACAAGGTGTAAAATTTTCTTCATATGATCATACTGCCAGTCGTTGGTAAGAGTGCTACCCATGTGTACAACACGTACAACTTCACTGAAACTGTTAAGGGGACATGGGTCGACCCCGACAAAGTCTCGGTTTTCTTTGACGTGGTATCACTATTCACGAGTGTACCGACAGACATGGCCGTCGATGTCTGTGTCGTCATGACCCAACGACACCTGAATAGCAGTGCTCTGCTACTCAAGCATTCCCGTCGATACAGTTTCCCAAAAGCCCTCCTTTCATATGCCCTACACCACTTTCACACATAGAGTACATGGGATCTCAACAACTTTCACAGTTCAAATGCTTGTCCTTTTATGATCACCCAACTACCCTTTGAAGAAGCCTTGCTCAACTACGCAAAACAGCCGCACAGAGGCTTTTATGTAGGAAACCTCAAACATCCTGTATACCCGTATCCAAGAACAACAACATTGATACTTACCTCGCTACGACATCGTATAACAGCCTGGAGACTTCATCGTAGCTTTCGAATTCATATGGTATCGCTATTAGACCAGGACATAGCTTTCTTGCCTGTCCTAGGTACATACGGCTCTTAACACCAGCGCTTCTTGCTTCATAACTGCAGCTTGCTACTTCTGAACAGGATGCTAGGTCACTGCGCTCTGTTTGGGAGTTCAGTGAAGCAGAGCTTAACGAAGCGAGAGACGTCTTTCCGTGGCACACAGCCACTGGTTTTCCTGGTGAGAGAAGAAAGAGGAGGAGCAATGTTGGTTATGTGAAAATTATGCTACAGGTAAAGACAGCTGATAAATGAATGCACACATATAAACAACTAGTTAAGCATGAGTTGGACCCCCCGAGCCATATTTCTCTACTAGTACCTCTTTTCCACACAGTGACCTAGTGAAAAATCAAGAATGCAACCTGCTTCTTAGATCCCCATTGTAATGTTCACTCATACTGTCAAAAATATTTTTGCATGTTTTATACTTGTTAATACTTGTGCAACATGTTTGTTAGCACTTTCATGTTCCTACTCAAGCGCACATAAAGGGGGTATGCACTTGACGCCATCTGCGAGGATCGCTAGCGCCATTTAGCTAGGTCGCCATTTTGCTGGTCGCATGTGCACGAAACTCGCCGCATGCGCTGCGTGCGAGCTCTGTACAGCCTTTTGATGACAGAAACCCCCAAAAACTTTCCTACGACACATGCCAATGCATGGACAGCGTGTACGGACAGACTTGCAAAAGTGTGACCGCAAGGCAATGGTGTCGCTGCTTCACGAGTCAAGGCTCAGTGCATACCTCCTATACTACCCAATAAGGCACTCAC
Organism: Hyalomma asiaticum; assembly: GCA_013339685.2. Lineage (NCBI taxonomy): Eukaryota > Metazoa > Arthropoda > Arachnida > Ixodida > Ixodidae > Hyalomma > Hyalomma asiaticum. The sequence goes on along the minus strand of CM023484.1, from coordinate 37,261,322 downwards.
TCACGTCCATAGTCAATGTCTGTTCTCTCTCACTAGAACTAATTGATGAACATACTGACATCCACTCACACTCGCCAACAGTCACTTGCATTCGTACTCGTGTCCAATCAAAATAGCTGCCAGCGACTTTTGTTTGTGCAACTCTCTGCAATGTCTTTGGACATTGGGAGTAGAGGCAAATGAAATAAGAACCAGTACCCACTAGTCATGCTCACACTCACTCACACCCTTTGTTACTGGCACTCCACCTCGTGCCTCTACAATCTGCGTGGCTAGTGTACTAGTGATTAGTTCTTGTAGTTGTGAGTTCTTGTAGTTGCCGGGATTGGATTTTAACATCTGAAGAATCCAAATGAACAGCCATGAAGACGGTCATGAGTAGACAAGTGTCAGATGTACGAGCAATTCAAGTGTAAATCTGCACTCGATCATGCTGCATACTAAATTTTCCATGGAATGAAATTTGTCACGGAAAAAGAAAAAAAAAAGTTTCATTACAATACACACAAATTTGAGCAATGAAAGTCGAGCGTGAACATCATGCATATTGCCATTATACAGCTGTCAAGATGCCATTGCTTTTACAGCTCAACCAATTTTCTAGAACATTCCTCCACTCAAAATTTCACTTCAACCTGAGAAAGTCAATGGTAGTAAGCACCCACTGATTGACAAAAATGGTCACTAAACTTCACATATGCATTACATTGATGAACAGATCGCAAAATACGATTTAGAACAGGGAATGTCGCAGGTGCCAACGTTTCGACAAGTGGACTTGTCGAAACGTTGGCTCCTGCGACATTCCCTGCTCTAAATGGCATTTTACGACTTGTTCATCGATTCAAGCATCCATCCTCCCCTGAGCTTCTCTTTCACATATGCATTACAGTAATTCTTGAGATGTGTATTGTTTTTTTCAGATGAGAGGCTGTGCTGTGCTCAACTCAATAAGGTGATGGAAGAGATTCTACCTTAGGACTGTTTCAAAACGCAGTAGTTATAATTCTCAGCTGGCAAGACTGTTCCATCCAAGAACATCATAAAAGGTTTGATGATAAGCCGACATGCAATAACAAGCCTAGGCATAGGCCCTCAACAGTGACCCCAATAAGACGTACTCAATGCAATATCGTGTCTCTCCATACTAGATAGAGATCTGCATGACACAATTTGAAGGGTTAGCTTTTAGCTATTCTTGAAGGACCTGTCAAACAAAAATGCACTTCTTTAAGCCCACGGTTGGCTATATAAATGTCCTGCTTGATTGATTGATTGATTTCTTGGGTTTTTATGTCCCAAAACCATGATCTGATTATGAGGGGTGCCCTAGTGGAGGGCTCCGGAAATTTCAACCACCTGGGGTTCTTTAACGTGCACTGACATCGCACAGTACATGGGCCTCAACATTTTGCCTCCATCGAAATTCAGCCGCCGCAGCCAGGATTTGATCTCGTGACCCTCGGATCTGCAGCCGAGTACCATAGCCACTAAACGAATGTAGCAGGGCATATAAATGTTCTGCTTCAACAAATATGTAAGCATTGACTGCAGTGCACTTGGCTTGCAATGGATAAACTAGCTATAAACTGGGTCCTCACATAAGTAAAGAAACTTCACCCTTTAGGGTCCTCACCTTACCTTGCACATCTATTCTATGACATGTGCCATGCACAGACCCGAAAGAACTTTTACCCTAATATCATGGCTAGAGAAACTTCACAAGTTTCAACAGCAATCCACACATTAACGACTTACTTCATGGGTGTCTGCACATGACATTTCTGTTGTTGTTGTACAATAGTATTGCTTTACCGATACTATGTGTTAGGTGTTAGGTGACAACAATCGTTACTAACAAATGCATAGATTACAAGAGTTGAAGTGTCATGCAACATTTCTCAGTGGGGAAATCTTTGCCTATGTAAAAATTTCCCTCGTGCTGCAAAGGTATGCTTGGAGTCAAGTGAAGAAATCGATGTGCAAGAGCAACTAAACAAGTCGGCAGCATGTTTCGCTTTCACAACTTCAGGACATGCCGGCTTACCTTTTAAGTGCGGCCTTGTACGCAAGCCAACAGAAACAAAAAAACAGTCCATGTCAATATGCATGATCACTTTGTTTTCACCGACGGGCACTTGCTCTCTCGAGCTTTTTGATGCCAAATAGTGTTTCAACTTTTCGATGCCCTCAAACACACCACTGCTAACGGCCCTCTTCTGGGCAACATAGTCTCGAAGCTTGATGCTTGCTGTTGATATGTGATGCAGTCGTGACCTCCCGTAAAACTGTTCAAGGAATCCGGGATCTCCAGCTTTGCGTGCTTCCACAGCATCCTTCTTCGATTCCTGGTGAACGTTGTTCTGGGTGTGACATCCCGTCTGCTCATCTTCGTCGTGACTGTTCTCGGAGGAGAGCCAGCTGTCTTGGTCATTGTTTTGACTTGTAGAACTTGGCGACGGGGTAGCCGATGTTGATGGCTTCTCACATCTCACCACATTCAGCTTCTGCTGGCCATTTTTTAAATCTGGAGTGTAAAGAAGATAGTCCTGAACAGGCAGTAGCTTCCCGGCTTGGACGCTAAGTGGGTGAAGAAAGGAAAAAGGAAGGCAGTTAGAAAGGTTTGAGCCAAATAAACAAACACACAAAGTGTTCGTAGCGCATTGTAAACACTGATTTTACTAACCTGTCAGAGATCCAGTTTGGCTTGACAACGTAGTCTCTCAGGTCGATTAGCTTCGCCGGTGGAAGGTTTGTTGCAATCATGTAGCAATTGGGCTTACGCTTGTAGTAATGCTGATACGTGCCACCATGAAGCATCATTATCCTCCTGATTTCTTCTGCAGTAGGATCTGCAATGAAACATACTTATTGCAACGCACATGTCAAGAAGAAAGCTGCGGCTAAAGTGGACAACATTCAAGGTATCGTAGAGAGTAGAGATTGTTCTCACGACTGTCGGTCGATGAGCGCTTTTCTCGTGTAAGGGTCGTTTAACGACGCCCGCGTAAGTAGAAATGATGCGGCGCATGATACATACCACCTGCTAACTAGGAGGCGCGCTTGCGAGCACTAAAATTTAACAACATTGCACGCGCACGAGCCACGTCACCCAACCAATGTCGGGGTTGCCCAATTCATTGATGCGTGCACAAGAGAGAAAGCGTAAACACGTGTGCAATGCGGCGTCACATCAAATCCATTTACACGGCAAAGAACACTGACCCAGTGCAACATCCCTATCTGCGATGCGATCTGTGACGCAGGTAACGGTGTTGCAACTGTATACAAAGCCAACCGTCGTAATTCACGGCACAGATGAATACTACGGCTACGGAAGACTTACTTGTGTAACCGTTGACGAACACACTGATTCCCTTGAATATAGTTGACGACTGATCATCCTGACTGGAGTCGATTTCGTTTTGAGCACTGTTGAGAAACTGGTTCTCCAGCTTCTGAATTTTCGCGTTCATGTAGCCTCCCTGCAAGAAATCGGCACCAAGCGCTGGTCACGTATCTGGAGCCGTCGAGGTCGCAGCAGCTCACGCTGGTCGTGAGATTAGTGCTCTAATTACAGCAACGTGCAACAAGTAAACAAGCGTGCTCCTTACATATTCTTCGAACCCCGTAGGGCCGAAGCGCTTTCGCCTTGACCGCTTGCCCATAGCTGCCATCACCGGGGGTCATTCATTGGTGTCGAATGGTCATTCCCAGCGTTTCGCGCTACGAATGTGAACTGCAGTTGGTCCGTAAGGGCGTCTGCATCTTGGCATTGCTTCAACAACTCACTACTATATGCGCGCAGATTGCCCCGCATGCCTTTCCGCATCCCTCCAATCCGTTCATTGGTTTTCCACAGGAAACAGGAAACGAGCACTAACGACGCGCCATCTATGTGAATGTTCAGCGCCAACTTTGAAAACACGTATCGAGCTAATCAAACTCTCAGATTGGGGTCAATAGTTACTGCCTCAGGACAGTTAACATTCACGGAGTACATAACGTTACTCGATTCCCACGGGCCGCACCGATGCTTCAAGGGAGAGATGAAGGTGGAGTGTGCATAGGCATTTAGGGTAGTGCATTTACGAAACTCGACATCTTTGAAACCTTTGTCGACTGTCGTGGTACAGCGGCTGGTGTCGGAAGCTGTGTGCGTGCGTGGAGGGTGGGGAAGAAGGGGGGAAAAGATCGCCTGTGCGTCGGTCGTAATGGTCATAAAGCAAATTCGCGCCCTCGCCATCTCTCTTTCAATCTCCCCCTTTCTGCTCTCCCACACGCGCAGCGGTCAAGTACGACTTTGTCCACTAAAACGTAGCGCCAGGAAAGTTTTCCCGCCAAAGCACGGCGTCCACAAATGTACGAAAAAAAAAACAAAAAAAAACTATCGAATATAAAAACACAGCGCAAGGGTGAGAGTGTGGGGACTGAACTAGTTTTGCAACCGCCACCCCTGAAACGAAGAACCTGGTCCCGCTCCCTTTTCAGAATGGATATTGCCCTTTGCGCCTCATTCATTTTCTTTTTTTTTTTAACAGCGAAGCTGCTGTTGTAAGTCGAAGTTTTCCCAGTCGCATCGGCGTATCGCAAAGATGTAAAAGCCGACCAATTCTGGTCCTGGACCCACTGATCACATTTTCACATGACAGTGAAAGTGATTATGCGAAGGGCAAGAAAGAAAGAAAGAAAGAAAGAAACGTCTTTCTTGAAAAAGTTGAAGCGAGAAACTTCTCTGCCAAGCACGCTCATGATGTGATACACGATGATGTAATCAAAAGAGTTCATGTGTTATGCTCTGTGGAAACTTGGAATGTCACGATGCAGATCGATGGATACGCTGGTCTGGTCCCCGAATGCAACTCAAAAAGGCCCTGCTGGTGTAGTTGGGATATGCTGGAAGAACGCAAGTGAACTTACTGTCAAACCATCGTAGGCTACCTGCATCTAGAGCTCACATGAGTGGTGAAGCAGCTGCAATAAATCTCAATGATCAGCCGATCACATGTGACGGCCTATCTGGCGTCAAGCATCTCGCAAAACAACGTGACAGACTTTCTGCAGGAACTGCCGCGTCTGAGACAAAACGTGGCAGTATAGTGGTGGCTGGTGACTCCAACAATGACATCGCACTTTCGAATTTATGGTGCTGCGATTTCATTTGAAGTGCTTTTCAAAGTCAATGGTCAGCCTACTACAATAAGAGGGATGTGCATTGACTTGGTCTTTGCAAATTTTCAATTCAAAATCGGTATGCCACTGGCAGTGCATATATATATATATATATATATATATATATATATATATATATATATATATATATATATATATATATATATATATGCATACACATACGATAGTGATCGCAATAATGAAGTGCACATTTGAAAAAAAAAACACTAGAAAAATAGCTTTAGTTATGTCACTTACAGGCACCCTGGAGCGGGGCACGATTCAACCCGATCTCAACCCGCCTGTCTCATAATCGCACTCTCTAAACAACCGGTCTCTGACGCTTAGGATTTGTTTAGGCTTTCAATTTTGTGTAAATTATTAAACACCTTCAATACGCCCCATTTTTAATGGAAGACGCAGTCGCGCAGCTACAATTATGACTTGTTAAATTTAAGGATTCTCAGGGCCATCATCGTTAGCATTGCATGTCATAGCACAATCCAGAGGTATTTTCCCAAAGGTCACATAGGGAAGGGGGAGAGGGGGAGGCTCTGATGAGAACTGGCCCCCTCTCATGTGGACCCTGCGTGCGCCTGCGTACAGGTTGTGTATAACGAAGAAGATCAGGAAATGAAAGTATCATGAAGAAGAACAAAAAGAAGGTGGAGATGAATTCAAAGACAATTGCGTAGATGTTGAATAAAGGAGTGGCATTGCAAATGGTGTAACTGGTCGATGCTTTGCAATAGCGGTCGGAAAAAACGTGGCATGGCTTGGATAGAAAACTGTTCAGCCAGTTGAGCTTGGGCAAAGCAATCTGCTGGCTTTGAAAGCTTGAGAAGTTCTGTGAAGCCTTATAACTTTGCGACGGGATATGCCAGCGGCTTCACCGTTTCACCAGTGTTCGCGACTTTATGTCCCTGAAGCTGGGCTCACCTTTCTTTCTTTCTTTCTTTCTTTCTTTCTTTCTTTCTTTCTTTCTTTCTTTCTTTCTTTCTTTCTTTCTTTCTTTCTTTCTTTCTTTCTTTCTTTCTTTCTTTCTTTCTTTCTTTCTTTCTTTCTTTCTGTGTCAGCGTTGTGCACATTTATGGGTTACTGAATCGTACTAGGTCTATACACAAATCCTTGATGACCTGTCTCACCTACAAGATAAACGTAAAACTGTTCTGGAGCAGTGCATATGGTTCTTAAGGGTGCGCGAGCATTTGACGATTTCGAATATCGAATCGTGCCCGATGACTATAGAATAACCATTATTCGCAAGTCCAAATATTTTTCGGATACTGCACGAATATTTCAAAATATTATCTGCATCGAAATAAATTCAACATCGGTGCAAAATTTCTATACATTGCAACTCCCCTGGCACATTATAGGCATAAAACACGAGAGCTTTAGCGATACAGGACACATCGCTCGGGGTCCCGAAAATCACCATTCGCGCACCACTAGCGCGGTTTAGCACGATATGGAGGTAAGGCTGTGAACACTCCATGGCCTCCGGCCGTGGCGTTGTAGAAACGCGTCTGAAATGAATGAACTTTACACATATATTTTTGCTTACTGTGATCCTACCCGACCAGACGGCATTCCGCCATACCCTCGTCATGAACAGGGGCGTAGCCAGTAGATTATTTAAAAAAGGTTGGGTGGCTACGACCCGCCTATGCGTGCATTCGTCTGGCTGCGCCTATGCTTTGTAACTTACTTAGTTCACTTTTAGAAATTTTCTTTTTCGTCTTACACGAGGATGTTTCGCGGAAGTATCATGTAACTCTCTCCTGAGTAACATTACCCCCCCCCCCCCCTTTCCCCCGTTTTCTTTTTCACTGAAAATAAATAAGGTTCTGATTACGCTACTGCGCAATACGCGCATTTAGAGCCTGTTTTGAAAGGATAAATTAGCTGAAATCATGATCGAAGCCCGCCGTGGTATCTGATAGCGACTATAGTTGTCGGCTTGCGATGCACGAGATTGCGGGGTCTAATCTTTTCACGGCGGTCGCATTTCTATGAGGGCGAAGTGCAAAAAAAAAAAAAAAAAAGAAGAAGAAACGAAAGGAAGAAAAACACCTGTGTGCTCATAGGTAGGTGCACGTTTAAGAACCCCTGGTGGTCGAAATTAATCAGGAGTCTTGCACTACATGACGTGCCTCATAACTACACATTGCCTTGGGCACGCAAAAGACCTTGTCAGTTATTATACAAATTGTTATACGAAATTGTGACCGAAACTAGGACATGACTTGTGAGGCATGCAGCGGGCGACTCCGGATTAGATGTGACCACGTGCGGTTGTTTGACGTCCATCCAAACGCCAGTGTGTACACGCGCGAGTTTCTGCGTCCCGCCCGCGTACGTAATGCGGTCGCCGCAACCTTGAACCAAAGGCACCGCTTGTGGGCTCATAGCGGCTTTGTTCCCTGGGGTAAGAGGAAAGAGAGAGCGGCGCTCAGCATACAGGTGCGAGGTGACCTTCATAGGCATGAATACCGAGTGTGAATAGTTTATTCACGGGTATATGCCTCCTCCTTTTTCTTTTTTAGATAGGATAGATAGATAGATAGATAGATAGATAGATAGATAGATAGATAGATAGATAGATAGATAGATAGATAGATAGATAAAATTAATTTATTAATAAAAAGGGGGACCGAAGGTCACTTGTGAGGAGAAAGGGTAGGCAAACACTAAGTCATGCGCTCCAGGTTGCCAGAAACTCTTAAGTAGGCTATAGTGTGACGACACGATCAGGGTGTTCGAGTATATCCTTTTGTAGAGAATCCAGATCGGAGTGTGAAAATATATCACTCTTGTTTTCGATCAGTGTGGAAAGCAAGGTAGTGGAGAAGGCGGTGTTTGATGTTTGCTGTACAGAAACACTGGCAAAAGGTGCGAAAACATGGGGAGGTGGGCTACCCTACAGCCGGTCATTTAAACTTCATATTCTTGTTATTGAAAACAAAGCACATACACAAAGGCAAACCACGAGAAAGAATTAAAAAAATAAGGAAATAAAATATAGTGAGAGGCAGTATACACACACCTCATGGCTGCTGGCGTGTGAGGAATACCTCTAAGAGGAGAGTCCAATACATATAAGGTGGTCACACAGATTACCACGGGTACAGTCCGCACAAACTGTGCAAACTGTGTCCACGTTATGAGATATAATAGCCGTGATTTGGGTGAGGAAATGACGCTATTTTTAGCAGCCCATACCGAGAACACGGCTTAGCTACCGTGGGGGTAGGATAGCGAGAATGAAAGAATGAAAGTGAGAGAAAAGCCGTACAGTGGAGGTCTCCGGAAATTTCGAACACGCGGGGTTCTTCAACGTGCACTGGCATCGCACAGTATACACGGGCCTCCAGCATTTTCGGGTCGATCAAAAATGCGACCGCCGCGGCCGGGCTTGCACACGCAATCCTTTGCATCTTTCGAGATACTGTATGTGCGTTACCAACACAATACGATGGAGAGAAGCATCCCCCATCCCCCACTTCCTCGATGCCGATAATTGTTCGTTTGTTTTCCCAGTGCAATGAGCTCGCACTCACTGTGCGGGATAGGCGAAAAATTGTGATGGAATTAGAGGCAGTATACTTGGACACACACTCGATGGAGGCGAAATGTTGAGGCCCGTGTGCTGTGCGATGTCAGTGCACGTTAACAGGTGGTCGAAATTTCCGGAGCCCTCCACTACGGCGTCTCTCATAATCAGAACTGGTTTTGGGACGTTAAACCCCACAAAACAACAAACAACATATACTCGGACACACGGACACAAAGCATCTTTTTCCCGCAAGGAACATGAAACGCCTGATCAGATATTTTTCTTTCTTCCTTTCTTTCTTTTTCATTGAGATACGATAACATGGAAAGGTGGGCTACGCTAGAGCCAGCTATTCCAACATCTCATGATGTCACCATTTTTCTTTGCGCTACAGAATTTACCGGGCCTGTTGTGTGTGTTCCTCGAATATTCTGCAATTCGTTTAGTTTCGATTTTGTTAACCTAGGATCTGTCGTCATTCGGTGCAGGTCAGTTGGGTAAGAGACCTCGGCTTCCATTGTAGCAGCTCAGCTTTTTTTTTTTTTTATTTAGATGTGAAAAACATGGGCTGCGTGAGAGCCGGCTACGAAATCGATATAGAGAAACGCAGGAAAAGGCGGGAAGAAAGAATAATAAATATAGCTGGTATGTTCGGACGTGGGAGAAAGCAGGCAACAGCAACAACAACTACAACAACAACAACAACAACAACAACAACAACAACAACAATAGGGGGTGCGAATTTTCCCCCGCTTTTGATGTATAACAAGTGCTGTCATTGTGTCACCTAGTATTTTCTGAGTATTTCTTTTTCTTGCATTCGGCGTAGTACGTACAATTTCAGTATCCTTCAACGTATCCGCCTTTGTAGTCGTGGGTATGCGTCACGGGTCTCGAGGCAATAACGGAAAAACGCCGGCTCGCTCAGAGAAGAAGAAGCTTCTGCTGAGGCCCCCTGCGTCAGGCGCGCGTACGCCGGCCCAGTCACTTTTTTGAATATGAAGGCGACCCGTGAGTACTGCACTTGTCCAATTGTGGATACCGTAAGCCCTTACCAATGTGGCTCCTGTTACGTAAAACTTCGGCCGCACGTTATATTGCTTATATTGCTCCAGTACGGCAGCGTATTTTGACGACAGCTGTCGGATACGTGGTTGTGCCTTACTGTGGTGGCCTTATAACTTATGTGGGCACTCAAAACGAATATTTGGCTGATTCGGTGAAGCACGCGCTTCAAATGCAGCGTCGAAAATGCCAGTATTACCATGATACTGCAGGCTTGGCAACGCCCGCAAACCTACGAAAGCGGTGAGTGTTGCAGATAGATAGATAGATAGATAGATAGATAGATAGATAGATAGATAGATAGATAGATAGATAGATAGATAGATAGATAGATAGATAGATAGATAGATCCCCATGGCGACAATAACTTCTGAAATTCTGCGTCGTCTTTTATTACGGAAGTGTAAGTTTGGTAGGAAATAACGAATCTGCAATAGCGCCAGTACGGAGAAGCCGTTCTTTCTGCTTCATTCTATTTCTTTCCTATCAAGAACATCTTCAACGACGAAAGATATATGCTGGCGGTAATGCGCAGCGGAACGTAGCGCCGCTCATATATACTACTAGAGAAGTGCTTAAGAGAAAATGAGGAAACATTATAATCATTGTGCCAATGATATATCTGCACAATATTCATATGAAAGGGTACGTCCCGAAGTCGGCATGCGAAAATCAGAATAAGATTAGCACAACATCTCCGCTGCAAGTAATGTAAGCATTTCATTCAAGAGAGAGAGAGAGAGAGAGAGAGAAATAAAAGAAAAAGTCTGGAAAATTTAAATAGATTAAAATGCGGGACATCACAGTGACGTCAGGCGAGCACTGCGGTTTGAGCTGGAAAGTCAGAAAAGGAAGCCTTCATTTTCTCAGCGAGTAAACAAGCCTCCTAGCTGTAATGTTAAGAGGTTTGGTTACTATCTATCTATCTATCTATCTATCTATCTATCTATCTATCTATCTATCTATCTATCTATCTATCTATCTATCTATCTATCTATCTATCTATCTATCTATCTATCTATCTATCTGCGATTTGAGCGGTTTTATAATGCCCTAAATAGAACTTCACTTGTGGAAACTCAATAGAGTTTTATTTCCTAACATTGCTCTAAATTGACAATGAAGACCAGGCTAAATTTTGAAACTGAACTCTAGGAATGAAGGAGGGGGGAGGGATAGCGGACAGAGCGTTTTTATGGTTTTATTATTTTTTTATTGATATCGGAGCCAAAGCGTCAGAGTCGTGACGTCACGTATTTCCAACAACACGTTTTATCCCGAATATCAGGTACGCTTTACCTCATCTGTCTGAACACTAGAAAGAGCTCGCTTCTTATTAGCTTCAACTTTCCTTCAGTCGTCGCTTTGCGGTACCTAGCCTGAAAACCGTGCCACGATGGCACCGTGTTGCAAACAGTGTCGACTGCTCAGTGTCAGCTACCTAAGAGCTAATCAATTGCGAAGAAATCGGTCAAACGGAAGGAGTTGCGGTTCGTCGAGTTGTTCAGTGGCATCTATAGTAATCGAATTATTCGTCCTCGCCCTGGCATCCATTCCTGTCTATTGTGATTAGTTGTACTGCCGAAACACGTGCCTCGGGAAGGCTGCGTTCGATTATCCGATGAGGCACTATTTCTTTTCCCCAGAGGCAAAGTTTTCTTTCCGTGAAGCTTGTGCGTATTTCCTTTGTAATTTTTCGGATTCTTTTATGTACGTATTACAGACGTCTATATTAGATGACAAAAACAAACAAACAAACAAACAAACAAACAAACAAACAAACAAAAACAGTTGTGATCGCCGTGGTGCATGCAACGGCCGCTTGGGCCGCTGGTGTCGTACGCGCTACATATACGCGTATGTTGCCTGTAGATATAGGGTTACGAAAGCATTCATTTGCTTGTTTTTAACAGCGGCGCTGTTCTTGAGTTCCAGCCGTGGCCGGCGACCGCTCAAAACTTGGCGGAGAGAGCTCGCGATGAGGAGAGGAGGTGCAGAGAACAGATAGATAGATAGATAGATAGATAGATAGATAGAGAGAGAGAGAGAGAGAGAGAGAGAGAGAGAGAGAGAGAGAGAGAGAGAGAGAGAGAGAGAGAGCGTAAGAGAAATAAAACAACATAATTTTTGTTGGCGAGGCGGGACTCGAACCCGGATGCGGACTGTACGAAGGCGAGCGTCACAACCAGTAGGCTGCGCACACACGCTTGCAGACCGTGCATTTATGGGAACCATATGATTGTGTTGTACAAACGACTGTAACATAACTTGCTATATATAAAGAAAGAAAGAAAAAGAAATACAGAGAGAGAGAGAGAGTTGAGATAAGACGATTGCAACACAGCTTGCTATGGGCGACAGAGAGAGAAAGTGTGAGAGAGAGGAAAAGGAGAAAGAAGCTGCCGTCAGGATCTTCGAGGAAAAAGCCGCTTTACTAAGCCCCCACAGCTCCGCTGATCATTGACGTTAGCAACAGCAGAGACACGCCTAACTATTTTCTTTTTTTTTCAGCATGCTGGCCTGGAGACCAAAAAAAAAATTAAAGAGAAAGAAGAAAGAAAAAGGAAGCGCCCTAAGAACTCTCTGCTGCATATAGTTTTTCAGTAGACAGGCATTGCATATGGCTAAGAGATGATGAAAGTCGTTAGTGTAACCAGATGTTTGTTATATAGGTCGATTACGGAGAATACTCTCGCGTCTCCTGGGACGAATCCCCAGGGATTGTGGTCAGAATATAGGCGGTTCAATGATTACCCCACTTTCTTCGAAATATAGAGAGTTACGGTGACTCATCTGAGAGGGTAACCACGGTTTAACTCTGGTTGGGGGAGCCCTTTCTCACATCCTCGGTGGAGTACGTTTGCTTCGCTTCATACTAGGGAAGCGGAACTCTGTTACGAATATAATAATATAACGATGAAATTATCATACTGCTCTATCTTGAGTACGAAAGGTACGTACATACAGTCTTAGCGATGCTTTTATGCGAGGGTAACTGTCCAAGTTCAATGTATGGTCAGAGCAAATTTCAGGGCTAGCCATTCTTCCCTTAAGAAAAAGATGGGGTGATCTGTGTTCTGGAACTCTATTTAATGTATCATCTCTGGTCGAGGACGTTCGCTCTGCTTGTGCTCAGAGTAGGTTACTTTAACGCTTTATTTAAAGCTTCGTGAACAAAAAATGACTTACGGTGACCGCTTCGTGGTGGGAACACTGCCTACCGTAATAAATTCCGTTTTGTAATGTTCTTGCTGCAGCCCCAATGGGGCATGCAGATCCTGCTTGCGTTCATAGTGAATGCATTTCAAATAGGTTTCATAAAAAAGGAAAAAAGAAAGAATGAAACCCCGAAAGGCGTTATTTAAGTGTGATAAAATTTGTGCAATACTACCGTGAGATGAGTTGTGATGAGGCCCCAAACTCAAACACATTTATTATCCGATCTTGCAGTCCAATGTGGTCTGGACCAAGGTGGAGGCAACCAAGCTGACACACAAGGTGCGTTCGACATTGTCGGTACTACTGTTACCTGTAACCAAGTACATGTAAGGAAATGCGCAAGGTCTCCTGTGTACAGCACGTTGACTCCCTTTCGTATGTATCCTATCGAGCTTCCTTCAAATGCAATAAGGCTCATGTACAGAGATAGTACAGAGGGACAGACTAAGGGGCAAGGTGGACGCCGATCGAACATTTACCTTGAGCGCCACTTGCTGGCTGTATTTTTGAACTGACAATCAGGGGCGTAGTCAGAGGGTGGGGGTGTTCCGTTGTCAGAACATTCTCATTCCATTTCGGTGTCAGCAAATTTTCTGACCGCCGTACAACCACCCTCTCCCCCTGCGTTACACCTTTTTCTCAGCGCATGACATTTACGTACAACACCCACCGAAACACGGTGTATAACACCGAAAAATATTTCTGGCTACGCCAGTGCTGACAATGACTATTATTTATGACCGTTAACGTGACGATGGAATTTCACGTGGCAAGCGTAACTAAAATTCTCTCGACCAAGAACTAATAAGAGCTCACATACGCTTGCCGAAGAATGGATACGAGAATGGATACGAGATTACGAAATCGGATTTTTTCCGATTTCGTATCCTGTCGTACAACTCTAACGTCAAACATTCAAAGACCGTTTAGCAAGTCGTATGTGTGACGTAGTGTACAGTCCTGCACACGTGTTTAGCCGGCCAGACGCCGCACCCTTCAGTTATGTATATAAAACACTCGATCCCCTTCTTGAGTAAACGTTCTTCTTGTTCTTGCATCATGCCCTGATGCATCTACAGTGCGAGAGGAAGCAATCGGGCTTTTATTGTGGGGATTAGCAACACTGCTTGCACTGCGGGCGATGCCGTGCTCTAGCGAGCGCTAGCGTCGCGCCTCCTGATTTTTTCTCTCGCTTTTTTGAGATCCGGCGCATCCCGGCGCTTCCTCAGTTGTTCTGAAGAGGGCGCTGCCAGCCAGTGTACTATTAATATTCTACACGTTATGATTAGACATCGGAGGAACCGGGACAAATGCACCTCAAGGCACCGATCATATTTTGTGACGCTTACGTCTTGTACGCTGTAATCATAATGTCTAGCTAATGTAAGAGCATCTTCTGCGAACTCCACTTGAGCAGCAGCCACGCAGCGCACGATCGAGGAAAAAGTAAACTACTGCGCGCAGGTTGATAACCATTTATGGAAGCGTACCGTTTATTCATGTTGCGTTAAATTACTTCAGTGGAAGGCTTCGCTTCTAATAGGGAAGTTATGGACCCGGCACTACAATTTCGGCTTTGCAGTTGATGCCGTACAGGGAAGTTCTAGAATATTTTTGACCAGCCGGGACACCTCGAGGCTCTTCCAAAAAACTAACTGCACGGATGTTTTTCCGTCATTCTGTACGCCATTTGAATGCGGCTTTACCGACCAGGAGTCAAACCTGCGACCTGTGTTCGGTAGAAGAATGTTAAATCCACTGGCCCATCGCAATCGCGCTATTTTTGCACACAGTACTTAAACTTTAACGCAGCTAAAATGCGAAACGTTAGCACATCTATTAATCATATAGTTCATGCGAGGTATGGCCCTAATGTAAGTGGGCTACGTAAATAGTAATTATGACTCGATATAGTAGACCATGAAAAAAGAAAATGTGGCTGGTATTAACAAGAGTAGCGACTTGGGCATAGGGGCGGTTCATTTTCACTTTGTTGTAGAGCAGCAGTAAGTAAATAAATAAATAAATAAATAAATAAATAAATAAATAAATAAATATTTTACATAGGAGCGGAGTCGTCACATGGCTCGTTTCGGCGTGTCATCGTTTCCTGCTGCGCTACAAAAATTCAAATAATAATAATAATAATAATAATAATAATAATAAAAGCAGCTTGCACAGTGGTGCAAGGCTGGGCTAAGAGCGCAATATGTGGTGAACCTAGCTTTTTCCGGCTAAGTTACCTGATCTGTCACGTGACTACATATTGCATGGTTTTTGCGGGAACATGCCACGTGACTGCATGTGGCGTCATCTTACGTGGTCACACTGCTTGCAAGTAAGCTATACGCAAGCGCGGCTATGCCCAGGTAGTTGCTAGGTGACGTGGCTACGTGAGCTAGATCACATAATAGCTATTACGTCAACTTCAGCGGCCATAGTAAGTTCAAATAATAATAATAATAATAATAATAATAATAATAATAATAATAATAATAATAATAATAATAATAATAATAATAATAATAATAATAATAATAATAATAATAATAATTTATAGACTTTTCCGTCCCAAAACCATGGTACGATTATGGGAGACGCCGTAGTGGAGGTCCCTGGAAATTTCGACCTCCTGGGTTCTTTAACGTGCACTGACATCGCACAGCACACGGCACTCAACATTTCGCCTCCATTGAAATGCAGCTGCCGCGGCCGGGATTCGATCCCGCGACCCTCGGATCAGCAGCCCAGCGCCATAGCCACTAGACCACAGTGGCGGGGCCGAGACCACGCGACGGGGTGTATACACAGATGTCCACGTCTCATACTATACTCTGATGTGTTACATTACTGACGCACAATGCACGACTAGAACACACTGTATAGCCTGCATACCGAATTCAGTTTGCAGGCTTGCGCGCAGTGGTATAATGGTCTTCTCAGAAAACGCCCATCTTCTCTGGCGGCGCACTTCAATTGACCAGCGTGGAATTCGCGATATACAAAACTCACTTTTCAAATTGTTACAGAACTTAAACGTTCTGTAATAAACAGTCGTATGTATGAGTAGCTTGTAGGAATTAACTCGTTTGCTTTTTCTATTTGTCCAGAATCTTTATGGAAGACGTACAGAAGCCGTCTAAGAAAGTAAGTATTTGTAAGAACAATGCTGGTGCGTTATTTTTAGTACGAAATGAAGTTGACGAGCAAGAGAGGGCACTCAAGGTGACTGGAACAATTAGTGGTGAGAAAATCACACTAATTAAGACACGCAGAAGATACAGAATAGCGCCAGATGCGAGACACCGGGAACATCTTCACGAGTAACCATGTCTCGGGCAGCACAGGCAGGGAAAAGTTGTTTTGAAAACCTTTAGCTGAAGTTAAATTAACCTGAAAGAGTAGGAAGAATAAGTAATGGAATATGTCTACAAATAAGTGCGCTCTTACTTAATTTTCGCTAGAAGATGGTACCTCTCCTAATATAAGCAAAGTTGAAAGGGCCAACAGAAGCAGAGTGCAAATAAAACTTACAAGGTTGGTCGGTGCTTCCTAGTTCAAATGGCATCACGTTTGCCCTCGTCTGTGAAATTGTGCTATGTGCTTCTTTGCTTCCTGCCGCCGTCTCACTTGCGCTGGCCTTGAATGTGAACAAGCAGAAGCGTGCCAATGTTGGTAAATTATGAAACGACGTCGGGAAACTGCTCACAAAGTGGAGAGACGCACACGACATAAAGAAGATTTATCATTGTGCTGCACATTGTGAACCGTATTTTGCCCTTGTTTTCCCCCTTGACGAACGTATGCAGCCAAGCGTGGCAATTCAACGTACCATGCTTCCGAATTTTTCGAGTATTTTAAAACTTGAATTCGAACTCTAAAGTTCGTGCTTTTCCCACCATATCTATATTCGAAAATACCCTCTTCGTAGATGTGCAACATTCATATCTGTTCGAATATAGGGAATAACAAGGTTCACTTGTTATTGCGAATTTTGTTGTTCTTGTTTATTTATCTGCAAAAGAAAAGAAAAAAAAAGAAGGGACCCTAGTGTTTAGTATTTGATACACGGACATGTCCTCGGCGGACATATATCTATGATAAGAGCAAAGATCGCACTCCATTTACCTTAGTCGTAGGTTCTTTGTTTCGAACAACTCTGACATTTGACCGTGAATGATCCTCCAGCTAGCTTTTCTGAAACGTTTTCAATCATTCAGTTTTTATTGTGCTGTGGCCTGGCAACCAAACACATTTAAGGTGGCTTACGTGGACCCAGAAGAGCGTTCATAATTGCATCAGTCCTTTCAGATAACTAAGGATATACGTTATCCCACAGCTTCTGAGGTGTTAAATGGCCACCGAAGAGCTAGCCTAATGTATTCAGTCCAGTACTGACGTGCAGTATAGAACCACCTCGACGAAAGCTGAAGTGCAGTGTTTGTTAAGTTAATTTATCTTGCTGCTCTAACCCCCTTGCCTCAGCCCAATACGCACGGACACGGGTAACTTGAGGCGAGGCAAAAAAGAAAAAGAAAGACAGGCGAGACCAACTCGGATTGTGCTTGGAACGCCTGGGTTTCTAAACTATGCAAACTGTCTATATATGAAGATTTATCAATATCGGTCTAACTTGGAATAATTTGGTTACATGTGAGACTAATTTTTATTGCCATACAAGATAAACCGCACTGCAAGAAATGAATAAAACATTTTAAACCTCACAACAGACCCTTCCGACCTTTTAAATCGCAAGACAAAATACAATTCTGCACCCCCCCCCCCCCCCCCCCTATCACGTTCCTTTATTTTTTTTTCTTTGTTAGTACTGGAAATCTTCCACGATTTCACAGCACTGATAGGTCCGTAACATTTGTTCTAATCGCATGGAAAGCCCCCGACCACTGTGCATGCGTATGATCTTCGCGTTCAATCATATGGTTAACATTTGCGGCTGCTTAAAACAGTCCAGTTGTCACCATTATTTCAATGCGATTTACGCAAAGTGCGTCATTTTCGACCTTGTTTTAACTTGAAGAATTTCTCTCCGCTGAAGTTCATTTGCTTCTCAGGCGCAGCCCGAAGAACACGTTTCAAAGAGTGACAGTTCGCGACAGCCTGACTTCTGTTTGTCCTAGCTTCTGAGAAACAGAGAAACACTGTTCTTTCTAGAACGACATACCTAGTTGCGCCGAATACCGTCGTGATATGACTTTACGTATTTACAACGAATGAAGGACAACGACTGCCTACCGTCAACAAATTGCTAGCTGCAACATCGTACCGTCTTGTGAGCCCCACGTTGGCTCTCTTTGGCTGTCGTGTAAAGCGCGCTGACTGCATTTCGTTCTCTCCTGCATGGAAACCGCCGTGGTGGCCAGACTAATCTTTGCAAACCTACCTCTCCTTTTGTTGATCATCGGCTGCCTGCCGCTCTTCCTCGTGCTCGTCCCTACTGCGTCGTCCCGTAAGTATGCGAACACACTTATGGGTCTGACCAAAGCTGTGGGTCACTAACATTACCCGTTGTCAACCCACGCATACTGTGCTAACATAGTCAACCCGTCGTCAACGCGTCCGTACTGTGCTAACATAATCGACGCGGTAAGATGACCCCCTGCTTCGTACCTACGCAAAAATTGTCAGCTCTGCGTCGTGGACGCGTTGCATTTCAAACGACCTTCTTGCCGTCATGGTGATGCACAAATACGGGCGCAGCGTGTGCGTATACTCGAAATGACTTGTGTGGGTGACCTCCATCTCGCGTGATGGGTGTCTGTCCCAGAAAATGGACTGTGATTTAGATACACAGCGTGGATGCTCGCCTATTGAAACCATTTGTACGAGTGCAACGTGCATCCGTGTGTCTAACGTGTGTTGATACTTGCTGACAATGACGACGCGAATAAAGCGAGCAAATAATTAGTACTTACAAAAAACTCGGCTCGAAGTGCACATTCAGAGTAACATGAGCGAAAATGACACTATCTATCATCACCATCTGTCATCAATAAAAATAGTGGCGAATAGAGTGAAGTAAACTCTCGGAGCCTTAAAGAACATTCAATATCGAACAAGATATGAAAGGTATAGAAAAGAGTAGGCTTGGATATTACTTTCAAGTAATAAGACCAGGGTGCAGAGGGTTAGAAGGAAATTAGAAACCACTATCATCACGGAAGAACTTATGTTTTTCTGTGATGACAGTGCCCTGTATTTTAGCGCAGCCGGTCCTCAGGAGTATAAACGCTCTCCCCAAGTGGCGCTTCTTTTTGTGTGTTTCTAAAACTCTTCTATACCACAGTGAGCTCGTACAGCGTGCAGCCGACGCATCTTGGCGACGCAGCGGAGTTCGAGAAGCCGGCGAGCTCGGAAGCTGCCAACGCCGCCTCCGGGACGACTAGGGCGTCGCCAGCCGAAGCCGCCGCCGCCGCCGCCGCCAACAACGACAATGACGTCGAGGCTGTTGCCGAGGCCGCCGCCGAAGCTGAGGTGCAGCACTCGCCGCAGTTCCCCGAGCGCAGCCGCCCCCTCGATACCAAGAGGAAGCCTGCGGCGCGCAGAGCCGATGTCGTTTCTCACCACGCGAAGCGACACCACACGACAGGCCAACACTCAATGACACGACGACAACGCACGACTTGGGAAGAGAAGGAGAACAAAGTGCTCACGACGACGGGAACAAAGCGACGTCGAGAGAACAGCTCTCCGCGTGGTGCAGACCTTGTGAAGCGAGAACCTGTACCGGGAAAGAAGCCGATGTCGCTTTGGACTAGGGGCCCACCGCAGGAGCTGACAGGACCGAAAGGAAGGCGGCTCGTGCGACGCGTTGTGCGCAAGCGTCGCAGAACAACGCCAGCCGCAGGCAACGGGTCGACCGAGGCTTCCATGACCCCGATGAGCCTCGGAACCACGGCTATCGCTGCCGAGGGCGGCTTGGAGGACCGAAAGCTCGAAGCGGAGGATTTCGCCAAGCGTCGACGCGGGTTTACTGCTAAAACAGCTCCAGCGCCATCTGGTCGCATTGAGAACTCCGGTGTTAGCGAGACGTCCAACGGGTCTAAAAGCTTGTCTCTCAGTGCAGCGACCTCTGGGTTGCCGATGGATGAGACCTGCGTCAGCTCTTCGCAGTGTAGAGCTCCTTCCTACAACGATGGAACGGGTTCACGGAGCAGTGAGGGGCCCGAGGAACCGAAGACACTTCTGCATGCTACTGGATTAACAGGTGCCGTGACGCCGCCGAACGGAATTCACGACAGAGCGCAAGCTGAAGACGGATTAACAGAGACAACACTGACATCGAGTACAACACTGGACATATTAGAGTGGCTTTTCGGACGTAGAGTAAACAACGGGCTGTCAGGGACCGAGTCTGCCGCCAAGAAGGACAGTTTTCCTCGCCTCAAAACCAAGATTTCAGGAAGTCCTGAACCGAAGACTAGTGATATTTTGTTGAAACGATTCTCGCGAACCCCGGCCGTAGGAGCTAGTCCTCTCCTCGATTCGGAAAGCAATCAACCGACTACCAAGAACACGAAGGATTGGTCCCCCAGATTCTCGGACCGTTTGGCTGGCGTAGAGACAGCAGCGTCGTCATCCAGCCGCCGAATAGCGACCGGTTCAGGGCCGAGAGATGTGACTTCCCAGAAGCTTTTAAATCGCAGCAACGTTAACTTGCTTAATAGTACATTTTCGCCATCACAGACTGCGCTGGAAGACTTTTCGGGCAGGTTTCGGCGCCTCGGAACCAGTAAAGCTTCGGAAGGCACGGTATCTCAGTCATACCTGCCTCAAAATGAGCATGCAGTGACAACGAGCATAAAGGCGCATACAAACGGTGACCGGTTTGGCGGGTCGTTCGACGAACCATTTTTGTTTCCCACAGGGAACGATAACGGAGGCTCTGGTGCCCGTTCAGGTTCGAAAGGAGATGTGGTGGTTGATGAAGGCTCCAGTGAGGAAGACTACGACGATGACTACGAAGACGAAGACGACGACGATGAAGCAGACGACAGTGATGACGAAGACGTCGGAGCGTCGTCAGGTGGGCAAGACGATCCGATGAAAAGAGGCTTATTCCCAACGTTCGGCAAGCGCCAAGGCCTTCTCTCTGGCCTCGACGTGCGAAAGCGCAATGACATACAAACACAAACGCCTTTCAACACAGGCGACACGACCTTGGTCTCCAGGAGCCATTCGGCTTCAGCGATTGGCGATCAGGACAGAGAACCACAACAGAACGTCGCAGGCGCAACTCAAAACCATGAGGTAGCCATTATCTCCGAAGATGGAGGTCTTAAAGGCGACGCAGTTCGCGTTACCACCGGAAGTGTGTCCCTCATCAGTGACACATTGGGGCGGAGTGCGGAACATGGAAGAACTACTGACAACGTAACCGACGGGAGGACAGTAGTAGTAAACAGCTCGTCCAGAAGCGATAAGTTACCGACGACGTCTTCTGTCAACGGTTCGTCTACGAAATGGAATCCCGTCGGTAACGCGGAAGTTGGTACCACCGGTAGCTCTGTTCAAGTGGCGTTGACTGAAGGATATAGTACTTTGCAGGAACACCCAGAAGAGGCTCCTCGCCTGGTCAGCAACATAGAAAGGTACAACTTGAGTGAACCAACAGAACAAGGTAGCTTGACGCAAAGCGCGTCTGACAACACGGAATCTCTGAACGCCACCACAAGCAGCAGCGAACAAGGTAGTACCGCAAGTGTCGGCGGCGTCGTTGTTTCCAGTATCCGAACGGCCCTGACCACCAACCTTGGTTCCATTACGCCGCTGTCGCACCTTGGAGCTATTCCGAACGCCTCGGCTGTGCCCGAAACGCCAAAGAAGGAACTGTCCAAAAAGCCTACCACGAAAGGTTCTACAAGAAGACGCCTGAAAGGTTCTACAAGAAGACGCCTGAAATTGGAAACGACGCAACACAACACCGTGCCAGATGTTCTCGAACTCACGTCGCCGACTGGAACCATCAGTTCCAAGGCGCAAGGTTGGTGGTAACATTCGGCTAGTGTGTTTTACCTATCTTTGCCTTATCCGCTACGTTTAGTCAATAACTTTTTGTGTGCGGTAAAACAAAACAACATGGGAGAGAAAGTAAAAGGTTTTTTTTTTTATCTAGCTGTACATATAGATGCACTCCACCCGTTTATAAAGAAGGAGTTGTCTTCATTGGCATGTAGGATTTATATTGAGATGCCTCAGTAGGCACACGTGCAAATGATGCATATGAAGCGTTAACAGTCAACGAGAATATTTCTATACAGAAAGCTCTCCCTGCCACCGCTCCTTTCCGCTCAACAAAGTTTCTGCAATTTTTTCCTTGCAATGCGTTTCCTTCAGCAAGAACGTCCGGGTTGGTTAAATACGATGCACCCGGAACATTTATTATGTCTCGTAAAAAGGTTGTGTTTACAAATGACAACTACTTTTGAAAGGAGTGAGCCGTATGAAGGTTTAGCCTGTTTGCACTTACAAATAAAGTAGTTACCGCCACCTTGCTTGCACTTACATGCAAAAGAAAGAAAAACGCATAGATAACACTGAATGTAAAAGGAATTCCTTTAAATTCAACACTTCTGCGGAAATGTGTGAATATGATGTTCATGGTTATAAAATGTTAAACGTGTACTATACTTTTTTTTCGCATTTAGGTCATACCTTGCCAGAGAAGCTGCATATCATGTGTTCCATTGGGGCCACGTACCCGGGCCCCTACCCTGTTGATCTGTGCGACAAGATCATGATCAAGGATGCCGTGGCCTTTGATCAAGTGAGGATCAAGTTCACTGTCCGCTCTTACGGCAAGTATTATTTGCACTGTTCTAGTTATTGTTTAATCAAGTGGGTAGATCTGGCGGTGCTTCTATGTAACTTGAATCACTTCAACGGTCCCAAAAGTCCTTGGCACGTAACAATGCTAGAACTTGCTAACAGTACACAATGACTGCTTATTCACCGTCTGCATTGTGACGGAAATCGGCCAATGTTCAGAACAACAAAGCCCATCGGCATTAGGCGTTTGAGGGGGGAGGGGGGGGGGGATGTATCGGAACCCTTAGCTCTAGCAGGATTTTTCGTACATGTGCGAACACCTTCGTTAAACTTGACCTCAACGAGGCGCACTTTACACGGCACGGCAAACACTTCTGCTTACTCATCTCATTAGCTCACAATTCCAAGGTTTCCACTCCATAGTTTCCAAGGCGCCTCCACAGCGAAGAGGAAGAAGTCAAAGCCTGCCACGGTCGCACTAAAGAAATACAAGAAATTGAAGTTGATCAGAAAGAGTGCAAGATAAATTGTGCGACATAAAAGGAGAGACAGACAGTGGTGCTCCGTCCCTTCCTTACGTTGTGTGTCCCATCTTGCGGGATATTCTTTTGCGATGTTTTTGCTCAAGTAAACATAAACAAAATGAACCAACGTAGCAGCCCAAATGTTTTACGCTTCTCAATGAATATCGAACTTCTCGTAGATGCGTTCCTGGCCCTCAAGGCTCAGCAGATTAAGCGTGGCTCGTTCAAGATCGTCGGGCTGATGACATGGCGCAACATCGAGCAGTTCCGACTGCTCAACCCGTCGAGCGACGCCTTCGTCGAGAAGGTGGAACGGCTGCTTCTGCGAATCAACTTAGACGGCCTCTGCATGGACCTGGCAGGAGTAACGCGCGGAAACATCATGGCCTATAGGCACATCCTCAGGGTGCGTCGATCGCGCTCTTCAATCAATCAATCAATCAATCAATCAATCAATCAATCAATCAATCAATCAATCAATCAATCAATCAATCAATCAATCAATCAATCAATACTGTAAAGAAGGAATTTCTCGCCGTGTGGACCAATGCACATGCGAAGCCGCCCTACCATTTCGCAAAGGGTGGCTTCACAGTGAACTTGCCCTTAAAACGATGGTTGACTTCACTTTCACTCTTCGGTTCTCCTTTTGCCAGTAGTCGGCCGCCTTTGTTATAAATATGTAAAGTTTCAAGACTGCTTGAAATTCACTCTGACGAACCTGCGTAAGGGCTTGTTGGGAATATGGGGCTTATTTCTCTCCTTCATTTTTTTTTTTTTGAACGTATCTCTCTTTCGCTCGCTCCTTTGACAGACAGTTCTCTGCTAAACGACTATTGAGTGCGCCATGTGTGATTGGGTTTAATGGCTGCTTAAGTTTGAGTGTGGTTGTTTATTCCTTTAAAATTCAACGTTGGGTCAGGAATAAGAAAATGAAGACGGGTTTCAGAAACTGGGATAGCGTCGCTACCAACCGCGCGTAATTTGCATCTGCGGCTTCCTGAACGTCCACGGGTGCAGGAAATTTTAGGAGGGAGCATTACGCAACGCGACTACGGCCTTGCATGTGTCGGGGCGCAACACGTGGTTGCCATGTGCTAAAGGCAGCGACCAGTTCTGCAGGGCAAAGCCAGGCGGCAGCAGAGAACAGTAAGTGTGCATCGAGCACTAACTAACACGAGCAAAACATTGTGCGCGATTACGTTGTCTCAGAAGTGTTGAGTTGATACTGCCCGAGAAACAAACAAACAAAAAAGAACGAAGGCTTTGCGGAGGACAGCTATAAACATAATACCATTGCGCGTGTAACCGGAACTACTTTCGTTGCTTGAAAGCACCAGGTTTTAAAAGCGATAATGTTTCTCAGGGTCTTCTAAGTGCCTAGCACGCTGAAGAAACCTTACCCGCCGGTTACAGAGCTTGTTATTCAACAATCCCTTCGAAATACGAAGAAAACTAGCAGGAAGAACAAAGCGTTGGGTTCAGCACACCCTTCTAATGAGTCAGCATTAATGAGCGATTCAGCCTTAATGAGTTGGTTCTCAGTAAATGAGTGGTTAAGTTCGTTCTTTGGTAACAAGACTTCACTCGAAAGCCATTAATAAGTTGTTGCAACGAACGTATTTTGTTCGTACCCCAGCCGAAATAATTGCTGTTCGGTTAAGAAAAGGAGGCTCTT
Organism: Hyalomma asiaticum; assembly: GCA_013339685.2. NCBI lineage: Eukaryota > Metazoa > Arthropoda > Arachnida > Ixodida > Ixodidae > Hyalomma > Hyalomma asiaticum. The sequence goes on along the minus strand of CM023484.1, from coordinate 37,236,319 downwards.
TTCTGCGGCTCATGTGAAATGTGGAAAAGATGGCAACACCGTGGTGGTGGGCTCTGGAAATTTTTTCCACTTTTCCACCTGGGGTTCTTTTGCACGGCAGGCACAAAATTCAAGGAAAAACGCTTTTGAGGGCTGTGTTATGGGAGTTGGCGCCTCCACACTGTACCACGTGACACGTCGGCGACGCCAACCGAACCGCATTTGTGTTATCTTCTTTTTCGATTCACGCGCTTGTGAACGCGATAAAGTGTGGCAACACCTTTGACATGGGCTGTTAACGTGTTCACGAACGAATTATAAGTTATCTTTGCGCGACAGAAGGTTGGACAACTGTCACAAACTACAGATAAAAAAACAAAACAAAAATAGACATGAGCATCTCATTATTCCTTTAGTTCCGCTGTTCATCCCAGAGCACCGCTATTTCAGAAACTTGAGGCGCTTTATTGTATGTACAGAATCATTCAAAATTAACAGAAAAAGGGAAACCATTACGAGTAGTCGTAATGCTGGCAGTGGAGAAAGTAATTTATTTCTCAACATTTAACACGTACGCAGTCTCAGTGTTTTATCTGGACATGTGCCCAGGTAAGCGTTATCTCGTTAAGCTACTTGTAAAAAAAAAAAAAAGAAAGTAAGAGATACCAGGCAATCGTGACCGGAGCTGCACTTGATGTTGAGGGAAGTGACCAGGCAATCGTGAAACGCAGACGCGAGCGAAAATACTTGTTAATTCGGACACCGGTGGCGGACAAAGCGTAACTTCTCACGTACGGACGGTTTTATCTTTTTCTTTTTTTTTTTGCAGGATATGCGAGTAAGGCTAATGGACACAAAGTTCCTCTGCTCCCTCTTCGACTACAACGTGCTCTACAAAGCCTCATTCCAAGACCTGCTTTCCCTGCTCAGGTGAATGGTATTTCGATAATGTTCGAGTGTCTCGTGACCACCACGGGGCAAACGGTTCACTTGGCCCTCTGATTTCTGGAACTATATTTCATTTCCGAGACGGGTAAATGTTTGTGTATTCTGATTTACCGCCTGTGCAATATGGGAAGAACTTAGATTACAAAGAGAGACAATATCGAAGTTCCAAGAGAGGTGACAGTGCAACTGCTTTCGGTAATGTTGTCGTGTTACATGCTACTTCTGTAAAGGAGCATTGTCACAAATATCGCAACGCTGTAGCATGAGCGATCTTTGATTGATTGATTTGTAGGGTTTAACGTCCCAAAACCACCCAAAACCAGCTGTGGTTATGAGAGACGCCGTAGTGGAGGTCCGACCTCTCGCATCGCACTTTCTTTCTGAAGCCCCTTGTTTTCCTGCTTGCGCTAAACCGTTTTCCTCAAAATGAGGGTGGCGGTTTCCTTTACGGCGGGGAGCGAACTCGCAACCTTCGCGGATGCTGCGAGTTCGGTCGCCACCGGCGTTTAGCTTGTTACTTTGTTCCAATCCAATTAATTTGTTTTTGTTTCATAATTGCTTTATAATACACACTTCAATTAACAAAAAAGAACTACAAATAACGCACCCTATACTCTTTCCACGTCTTCATTATCTGCAGGCTTCAAACGAGTTTGACATCGGTGCTGTGGGTGGTTGACCAGTGGGGCGCGAGGGACGCTGCCATCGCTTGTCCTTGACTGTAGCAGACATAAATTGCTTAGCAAGCGGGCGTGACTCGTAACAGGAAGTTGCTGGAGTGTGTGCAATCCTTATACGATCTATCTATGCGATGCATGAAATTCATGGGCGCGCATATATGTGTACAAGTGTGTATAAGTGGCAACACGCTATATACCAGGTGTATTATACGTTATAGGCCAACGAAATCACCGGTATTTTTGGCTCCTGGCTTTTTCTTCGACGTTCCGTCGCGTTTCGAGGCTGTTCCTTTTTTTTTTTTTTCCGCGTGTTACCCGAGCCTGCTTTGTATTCCTGTTTCGAGCTTAAGTACACGGTCGTACGTGGCGCAGGGTGTTCAACACGACGGTGATACACCAGAGCGTGCAATCCATCTCGAACATGGAGACCTCGGTGCCCAACGCTCTTCGCCACCTGACCAGGAGGAAGTACTCGCTGGTACGCGTGGGCTTGCCACCGTCTTATCGTCACTGCGGCTAATGTGTGGCAATACACAGCGCGTTATTTCAGCGATGGCTGCTTCAGATGAATGCTAGTAAGGAAAGGCAGGATTGAAAGCGGTTGTGTTTTTTTGACCGAGATTTACAGAAATGGCGCGTTGCCGAATTCGGCGCCATTACCACGTTTTAATGTTTCTGAAGAAATATCAAACAGGAAAACCCCAAAGTTCTTTTTTTTTTATCAAATGCTGTGTGCGCTCAGTATCTTTTGCTGCATTTTATAAGTCGGCATATCACACTAATCAAAAACGCTAAACATGTACTTCGTAAATACTTTCGTCATATAAAATGAACATGACAAATGATTGATTGATTTGTGCGGTTTAAAGTCCCAAAACCAGCTCTGATTATGAGAGACGCCGTAGTTGAGGTCTCCGGAAATTTCGGCCACCTGGGGTTCTTTAACGTGCACTGACATCGCACAGCACACGGGCCTCGACATTTCGCCTCCATCGAAATCCAGCCGCCGCGGCCGGGATTCGATCCCGCGAACTTCGGATCAGCAGCCGAGTTCCATAACCACTAGGCTACCGTGGCGGGGCAACACGACAAATGAGTTATTCGGAATTCCGTAAGGTGAAGTAACGAATATGAAAATAAAAATTAGCGCCCATCCGTTTGTAGTAAAAAGCTAAAAGCAAATCCGTACGGATTTGTCAAAAGCGAATGCTTCTTAGTTGCCAAAATATTCGTCCTGGTCCGGGGTTCGAACACGGGACCAACGCCTTGCGCTAAAGACGGGTGGATCCCATTTTTCCGTTTCATATTCGTTACTCCACCTTGGATCGATGAACAAATCGCAAGGTACGATTTAAAACAGGGAATGTCGCGGGAGCCAACGTTTCGACAAGCGGACTTGTCTTCGTCAGGGCGGCAAAAGAACAAATCGCAAGGTACGATTTAGAACAGGGAATGTCGCGGGAGCCAACGTTTCGACAAGCGGACTTGTCTTTCAGGGCGGCAACTGCAGTTGCCGCCCTGACGAAGACAAGTCCGCTTGTCGAAACGTTGGCTCCCGCGACATTCCCTGTTTTAAATCGTACCTTGCGATTTGTTCATCGATTCAAGCATCCATCTTCCCCTGAGCTTCTCTTCGAGTTTGGATTACTCCACCTTGGGGAATTTTGCACAACTAATCTACCATACTCATGCCCTCGTGCTCCGAGATGTTGATCAATCCGTCCTCACGCTGGCGCCTCCTGGTTAGCTCAATTGGTACAACGAGCGTCCCCCGCAGAGGCGCTGGTTCCAGGTTCGAACCCAGTACCAGGGAGAATTTTTCGTCCACTAAGAAGCTTCATTTTTGACAGGTCCGTGCGGATGTCCTTGTAGCTTTGCGCTACAAACGGGTGGACGCAAATTTTCGCTTTCAAAGGAAACGTATGAATATGCACACTGCATCCGCGCTTTCTTCAGTCACGTCGTGGTCACAGGACATATATATATATATATATATATATATATATATATATATATATATATATATATATATATATATATATATATATATTGCAGGGCGCCTTGGTTTCGCATATTCGATGCACGTATACGGAGACGTGAATGTGTCTGTAGTCATTTATGGTTATTGTCATTTTCACCCTTCGAGAATGGTACTTGGTGCGCGCAGAGTTTGCCGAAAGTATACAGCCCAAAATATTCGTTGCGTCTCCTCAAAGTCGTCTACGAAGAATGGGGAAAGCTAGTACGCGCAAATGTCCTCTCTTGCTCCTCCGCATCATGTTTCAGACGGCTGCCCTGGAACTGGCGATGGAGATCCGCGGCACGTCCCGGCACCGCGGCGTGTGCTGGACCCTGACCCCTTGGGGCATGGAGTACAGGCTGCTGCTGCCCACCGAGGCTACGGGTGTCGGCGTGCTTGCGCGTTTCGTCCGGTCGGCGGTGTCGGGATCAGACGTGAGGCACACCACGCGCCCACCTTACGCGTGGCATGCGTGGTATTGTCGATCAGTAGTGCGCGCTACGAAACGTTATAACTGGAAAGTGTTCTGAGAAGTAGGTAAATGAGGCTCGACAGAACTGAAAATTGAGTGGTTAATTACCGTTCCTCTAGGAGGTTTCAGCTTAAATTGAGGACGACGCAGCGAGCTATGGAACGGAAAATGGTAGGTATAACCTTAAGGACCTTAAGGAACAAGAAGAGAGCGGAGTGGGTTAGAGAACAAACGCGTGTTAGGGACATATTAATAGAAACAAAGAAGAAGAAATGGTCGTGGGCGGGCCATGTAATGCGAAGACAAGACAACCGTTGGTCATTAAGGGTAACAGAGTGGATTCCTAGAGAAGGCAAGCATGGCAGGGGGCGGCAGAAAGTTAGGTGTGGAGATGAGATCAGGAAGTTTGCGGGGATAAATTGGGCCCAATTATCACAGGACAGGGATGATTGGAGATCCATGGGAGAGACTTTTGCCCTGCAGGGGGCGTAGACAGGCTGCTGCTGCTGCTGATTATGATGATGATTATGATGATGATGATGATTACGGTTCCGGGGTGACACTGAAGCGAAAAAAATGAGAAAGAAACACGGCCACTAACACGGGGCAAACTAGTCTTCCAGGAGTGGTTTTAAAGTTTAGTATAATTATTACTTTCTTTTTCGAATAGAAAGCAGGGAAAAGTTCTTTAATTATGTAAAGCAGTATGTGTAGGCTTTTATACAAAATCTAAGTCTTGGATTTACATTATAGCATCATAAGTAAAAACAAACAAAAACAAACAATGATATAGGATAGTGAGGCAGACTGTAGTTTGGACTCCGGACTAATTTTTACTACCTGGGGTTGCTTAACGTGAACCTAATGTTATGTACATCGGAGTTCTTCCATTTCACCGTCTTTGAAATGCGGTCGCCATAACCGGGAATCAAAGCCATGTCCTCGGGCTTAACCACGCCATACTTTAGCCTCTAAGCAACCATAATGGAATGTCGTTTAAAGCTACAATAAGTACAAAATATTCTGTCATGCTTATACAGTGTGTACTCGCACTATACGTGCCCTGGCTGATGATAACAACGGTCGGTACTATTGGCTGATCTAGAGTTGTGTTGGCTGGCGGTGCGCTATCGGCTCTTATAACAATGTGATTAAAGAATGCGTGTACGACTGCTTCTCTGCATAAAATGTCGCAGCTTTCCTTACAAAGTGTAGCCGCAATTTCTCGTTTCGTTTTTGGGCGCAGTTGTGCACCACGTACCAGAAGTTACCAAGGCTTTACGACAACATGACGGCCACGTGGTACTTGGTGAACGACACCAAGTGGGTCGCCTACGACGACCGAAACTCGCTCGAGCTGAAGGTAACGGAACACTTTTTCCAATGAATGAATTCCACTGAATCCATTCGTGGAGCGAATTCCATTGGAACCGATATCCATGTACGAATTCACATTGAGGGAATAGGAAGATATGTGTTAGCCACACGTAACGATGGTGATTAGCCCCCAGCCCGACAATGGACAACGTAAGGAAAGGCACAGTGAAGACAAGCGCTCATTTGCAACTAATACACTAATATGCTCCAAGGTTTCCCTTCCTTTGTATACCCCGTCGGGCCGTTCTCTCCAAAGTGGAAATATCAACTAGCAAGGTGTCACAATACAACTCAGCACAGGAACCAACAAAGGCTAGCCTAATAAGTCGCAACCATCTATACAGCTGGTGACGTGACCCAGTGATACTTTTGCAGTGGACGTGCGTGAACGCATTTGTTTTTAATGCGGAACAGTTGTAAACCGGAAACTTGCGAACGGGCAAACTCATGTACTTTCTATTAGTATACAAAAAAAGAAAGAAAAGGAAGAAAGAAATAATAATGATTTGTGGGGTTCTACATCCCAACTGCGATAATATTATAAGGGACGCAGTAGTGGAGGGCTGCGGAAATTTTGACCGTCTGGCGTTCTTTAACGCGCACTGACATCGCACAATACACGGGCCTTTAGCATTTTGGTCTCAATCGAAGATGCGACCGCCCCGGCTGGTGTTCAATCCCGCGACCTTCGGGGCAGCAGCTGAGTGCCATAGACAGCAGACCACCGCGGCGGGGCGCCAGCCTTCACCGGTGAGACAGGTTGTATATAGCACAGTCTCACGATCACGTTTCGGTTGCTGAGAACTGCCATATGTACTGTTCTGTGCATACGGAATGCGCAAAATGCAGTGCACTGTTTTGTGTACAGGACTCCATACACCCACAAGCTGCATTTGTCACTTTTTTCCCTGGAATGCCCGCAGGCTACTATGTTAGAAATTGTCATAATTGATTGATTGATTGATTGGTTGATTGATTGACTAATTGAACCAGGACTCTTAATGGGTTTAGTTAACGAGGCTGTAGAACTCTCGAGGGTTCTCACGTGACAGACAGTCGATTTTCTGAACCCCTGTCAGTGAAGGCCATGGCGAGCCTCAAAATGATGCACTACACGAGATTCCGGCTTTGGTGCTCCGGTTGCCTCGTTACTGTACTTGAAATGCTGTCGTACTATTGCACGTTGTCGTGCTATTACCTGATTAGCGCTTGCACCTTATGTTATTTTCCTTCGCCGTAATACACAATACACTATGTACGCTTCACCACTGTACAATCCCGCACGGTGGTGAAGCCACTGAAGAAGGAAAATGTAAGGGCTATGTCCAATTTCGCTACCAAGCATCGCTGCGAGCCGGCCTAGTGGGAACCTATTCACCGAGGAACTTCGCACTGAAAAAAACAAAAAACAAAAAACCGAGGACAGAGAAATATGCACACGGACGATCTAGTCCTCGGCTCTCTTTCTCTGGCCACATTTGTTTATCGCGGAGTTTCACGATGATTCGCTCCGCGCACTCGCGGCGCCTGCACACTGACGCTATCTACGGATATCACAGAGTTTCGAGTAACAACAAATCAATCAACCCATCGACGTACAGCTTCAAAAACACGATGAATGAACATTGTGTGCGTGTGCGCGTGTGCGTGCGTGCGCGTCTCCATCCGTCCGGTTCGCTCTATAAAATCGAATTTTGGGATTTCCAACATGCCCATACAACCACTGTGCCTTGGACCGCCTTCTCGTATGTCATTCTTTCTGGCGTAGCCATTATTCACTAAGGTTCCCGGCTTCACTGTTTGTTTCCCTTTAATGTAACTTACTCCTTATTTTTCGATCTACACTTATCTTTTCTTCCCGAGAAGATAACGTTATCGAAGTGCACGACGTCTAGCGAAGATTATTAGCCATGTCTGCTAACTCGATTGCACAGAACTTGAGCGCCACCGACAAGAAACACACCCCGCCACGGTGCTCTAGTGGCTATGGTACTCGGCTGCTGATCCGAAGGTCGCGGGATCGAATCCCTGCCGAGGCTGCTGCATTTCGATGGAGGCGAAATGTTGAGGCCCATGTGCTGTGCGATGTCAGTGCACGTTAAAGAACCCCAGCTGGTCGAAATTTCCGGAGACCTCCACTACGGCGTCTCTCATAATCAGAGCTGGTTTTGGGACGTTAAACCCCACAAAGCAACAACAACACTTAACGCAAGTGGCACGTTATCGCACAAGACTCTTCAGCACGTGTTTAATCTTAGTGCGCAAGCGCTTTAGTGGCTCGCCTTGTCGACGGCCGTCTCCTCCTGTCGTGTGCTCTCGCTTCCCGCCGATATTCTCGACACGCAAGAGAGGGCGCCACCGCTTCTCCGAGCACGTCGTTTCTCCTGCCAACGGAGCTTCTCCGGTGCACGAGAACCGATGGGTTGCCCGTGCTAAGCACTTTATCCGGTTTCACAATAGTAGAGCTGTTTAGCTGTCGCATGTTGGGTGCGTTAAGTTAAAGGAGCTCGAGCGCGCTCTGCTCGACGGAGTGCACCGACGGAGCGCTCGTTAGAGGGCAACTCCGGCAGTTTTTACACCACTTTCTGGTATCGCTGTTTTCCAATAGTATTGATAGCCCTGAAGCAGCCAGGGTCACTCTGTTTACTCAGAAACTCACCAATAATTTTAAGCAATCGAATGAACGATGTGTTCAAACCGAAACCGAAACGGGTAGACGCTTCGTGCAGCGTATGCGATGACGTCACAACTGCCCCGCCATCAGAAATATGGAGCTGGCGCCAGAAAATTAAAGTGGCCATGTGATTCAACGATGCATTGAGCTCATCTGAACTTGACAGCGTCTATTTGAGCGCTGAAGTTTCACCGTTTGGCTCTTGATCGACGTTTGGCTCTTGATCGGGTAGGCTGCGTTGCAGGTAATGATGTCAAAAGCACACTGTGGCTCGCGTGGGAATCTGCTAGAAATTTTTAAAATTCATTTTCAGGAAAACTAAATGACTTGCAGCCGCCTGGCTTGGTAGAAATTATTGTAGTACCGAGGAAAATATAGACTGAAAATTTGATTGAGATCAGTGGAAAATAAAAAATCGCCGGAGTTGCCCTTTAACTTAACGGTAAAAAAGCGACTTCCATGCGTACTGTTACGGAGCGCGCTCTACCAACGCTTCCTAAAAAAAAAAAAAAAAAGGTTCAGGCCTGCGCGTCATTTTTTCTTTTCCCTTTTTTTCTTCTTGTTACATGCTAGCGCCCGAGCAAGCATGAGGATCCGCCGACCTAGTCCCTCTGATACTAAGCTTTGTCTGCCGTGTAGGAAGGAAACGTTAGGAGAGGCCACAGCCGGCCTTCCTGCTTTGGCGAGTGCGCGGCGAAAGTGACGCGTGCTCTTTCGCGAAGGAACACGGCGGCTGGTGGTCCAAACGACCGTGTTTCCATAGCAACAGCATCCGCGAACTCCCTCTCTGCTCACGGATTCCGTTGAATAAGAAAATACTTTCTGCCCCGAGCTTTCCGTCTTACTTTTGTTTTTTTATCATAGAGAATTCCTTTCGCGAGACAATCTGTATTTATTTGCAGAGAGTGCTAGGTGTGCTTGAGTGCTATGTTGTGCGTCTTTTGAGTGTCAGCGAGCAAACAAAGGCGGGCTTTCATTCAGTCATGGTGCTGCTCTTTCTCGACGGGCGACGGAATAATACAAGAGCGTATGCTTCAGTAAATGTCTAACGGAAACTTTGTAGACATCTTTCAGACAAACATAAATAAATAGGGAAAATTAGCATCCACCATGTTTGTAGCGCAAGGCTACAAGGAAATCCATACAGATTTGCCATATACTCACGCCCATGAGCTTCGAGTTGTCGATGGATTCGCCCTCGCGCTGTCAATCGCTAGCCTCCTGGTTAGCTCAATTGGCAGAGCGAGCGCCCCGGACAGGCATTGGTCCCGGGTTCCAACCCCGGACCAGGACGAATTTTTCGGCAACTAGGAAGCTTTCATTTCTGAAAAATCTGTATGGATTTCCTTGTAGCTTTGTGCTACAGAACGGGTGGATGCTAATTTTCCCTTTCATAAACGTCACTCCACCTTGCGGGTTTCCGCAGAACTCATTTGCCATAAGTAAATAGCTGTAAATTTGTAGCGCACAAAAAACAAAGACGAAAGGAAGAGGCGTAAACAAGAGAAGCACGATCTTCAAACCATTTTTTTATTCTCAAAATTGTATGAAAATATACATACTCTAACCACAAAGATCTCGCGCTTCACACTCATCCCACGACTCTACCGATTCCCTTTCCATTTGGTATTGATTTTTGATTTGGTTGGTATAAGTGCAGCGCTATACCGACCTGCCCATGTTGTCGCACTTGTCAAACATCAGCAACCTGCCCATCTTGTCGCGCTTGTCAAACATCAGCAATATTTACTTTCAGTGGATCCTCTCAGTGAAATTTCGAAGCCCATGCCAATGTGCTTTGGCGAGCTAAGAACCGTATGTGCAAAGGAAGATGTGCAACCAAGATGACTACACTTCCGTCTTCAAGGACGTGATGTCAGGGCGTCTTCTACTTATTTCTTTCCCCCGTGGTCCTCTGCTCGTGCTATTGCAATCGCTATCGCTGGCGTTATTGATGTAAACAACTGACTAATTCCGCAGAACGCTGGAGATCCGCCAGCGCGCTAACTCCAAAACACCGGGTGTAGTTGCGTGTGGCAGTGAGCAGAACTGTAGTCCTTGAGTTCAATCACTGGGAAAGATGGGCGTTACTCGCGCCAAAATTCAAAACACGTATCAATCGACTCATCAACAAATCGTTTGGCTTCTCAGTAACGCAATTTGTCAACCTATAGGCGGTTTCACGATCACTGTAATAGCAGCAAGCAGGAGGTTGCAAGAAACATTCCGTTATGCTTGTTAACAATAACGGCGGCACAAAAACGCGTTGAAACTTGAAACGTGTTTCTATGTTGTGCCAACGTAGAGAAACTTCCTTTGCAAGTTTTCAAAAGAAATGAAAAAAAAAAATGCATAGTGACTTCAAGACTGATAGTGATCAGATGGTTATGTCAAAGCGAATCCCGATTCGTATATACTGCACGGCCTCGCTATCACATCTCTAACTTTATCTAAGATACCTCTATCTCATATGTGTGACTGATAACTACAATTTTACGTATTGCTTATGTCACTAGTCTGATTTCCGAATTCTGGTTATGTACAAGAAAAACGGGAAGCATTGTATGTCTGCGGGCCTCTGTTTCAGCGGGGAGCTGGAGTTTCCCGGTGTAATTCCTTACTGAGTGCTAATGACGTGAGGTCGTCTTGAATTAATACTCGCATGTCGAACTAGCTGGCTTTGTATGTGTTTATGTGACCTCTGACCGACCTCCTACCCCGAATAAAGAAAACATGATGATAAAAGAAATGAAGAAAAATAAACGATGGAAGAGAAGGCGAGACAAACGAGAAGAAGAAGAAGAAGAAGAAGAAGAAGAAGAAGAAGAAGAAGACCGAGATAGCAACGAGAGAACGTGCAACAAAGTCCCGATTACGCTGTGACTTTGCTGCATACTCGGCGCAAGCATGCAGTTTTCAAACAGAGAAAGAGTGTAGATTGCGTTTTTTTAACGCTGTTTTGTAAAATCCGCTAATGGGCACCGGTGGAATGTCACGCAAGGTGGAGCGTGGCATTGATCGCTCGGCGAAAAATTTGGGTAAGAAGAGCCCAGCTGTAGGAAGAAGAGCAACCTTTTAACTTTCTTAGCTTCCTTGCTACAAGGTGCTTATATCTTAAACTATGGGTCGAATGATTTACGCTACAGTTGTCGCCTAAACGCTTACACAATAAGAAAACCAGTTTCAGAGAACATTTAAGTTATCGCTGATTACAGGAGGACCATTTTTGTAATTCTTAGGTTTTCGTCGGCTACACGATGGTAGCGCCATCTGCAATCTTTTTGCGTGACGTATTTTATTCGGGCATCGTGCGTACAGATCCCGCAGCTGCTGGCAGCCTACGCGCCGGACTGCGTGTACGTGGAAGACGTGCAGAGGGACGACGCCAGGGGCGTGTGCGACCGTCCCTTCCCGCTGGTCTCCTCGCTTCAAGGGATGCTCGCCGAGGCCCTCAAGTACACCACGCACCTAGCGGACTCGTTGACAACGGCGGCAAGCGTAGCGCTCGTCACCGACCGGCAGGGAGAAGTCGTCTAGTGTCACGGGCGTTCTCTTTCCCTGCGGCAGTAGCGAGGAAGCGAGCCATTAAAAGCGCTCAGTCGGCGGCGCCATGTTTATTTGTTCTTTCTTTAAATTTGTGTTCACATAATTTCAGTGTCCTTGAGGATATATGGAAGGGAGGAACAGAAAGTCTTGCACTGCAGTCAACACTGACACGACGACGACGACAACAACAACAACAACAACAACAACAACAACAACAACAACAACAACAACAACAACAACAACAACAACAACAACAACAACAACAACACTTTGGCAGAGAGGGGTGTGTGTGAGTGTGCAGAATAAGAAACAGCACCGACTTCACCAGAATGACATAGCGCATCCTCGGTGTCATAAGTATATAGCTTGCGATCTTAGACAAAACACTACTGCTGTACATGAAGTCTCAGCGGATAAATGGCACCTTCACCGTGATTTGCCCAGTTCTTAGAAGGCGCTTCTCGCCTCATTCCGACCCTTCAATTTAGAAGGATATATATTTACCTCTGCCGTCCCTAATTGGTAATAATGATCGTGCACGCTTTCTTCAAATGTGGGCTCGGCACGATTGACGGACGCTACTACACTGTTTTGACGTCACAACCAAGGTCACTGTCGTGGCTCATAGAACGAACTTCGAGTTGTCGATTATGTCGCTCTCGCGCTCCCGTGGCTGCTATCCTGGTTAGCTCGATTGGCAGGACGACCACCCCGGATACGTGTTGGCCTCATGCTTAACCCCTTGGCCTGGATAAATTTTTCGGCGAGTGGGAATATTTTCTTTCTGTGAAATTCACACTTGCTTGCCGCTTTGTGCTACAGAAGGGTGGTTGTCAGCTTATCCGTTTCATAAAAAGCTTCGCTTGGACTGCGCCAGTGAGCAACGAAATACTGGATGTTTAATTGCCGGGAAGTAACAGCAGTTGTGCCACTTGAATCATTCTGCCTAGATGGATTTCGCGGAAAATAATACCTCTTAATATAATACGGAAATCGACCCTCGGGCCACGTGGGCCTCGCTTTGTGACCACAGCATCCTTCACACAAGGCGACTGTTCTTATACAGAGATGGGTGAATGCAACCGAAGGAAGTTATACAGAATTGAACTTCTTTGCAGTATGCATGTCATATACGCAGTGGATAACGCCGCTAAGAACATATGAGGCGGCGCTTGCGCTATCGGAGAGGCGTAGAGCAGTAGCGGTGTATTATATATTACACTATGTAAAGTGCTCACGCAATGGAATGCGGCGTCACAATAACTGGAATGCGCAATCACCTGAGATAACCATGTCGCTACGGGTATGGGCGGCTAGTCGCAACATCTTGCGTAAAACTGTTCGTGACTTGCGAGAGAATATTTCGAACAAACCGGATCTATGTTTCCGCTGGACATATTTTAAGCGAAGCCCGTTGACCATTATGGAAAGACACTTACGAAAGAGAAGTTTTGAGCATTCGGTCCCTAGCCACCAAAGGTGATGATAGCTCCGCGGAAGCGAAGCTACAGTAATTACTTATCCCAAAATAGACCCGTTTAATTCAGTGAGCACTGTACATTTGCTTCTGGCGCAAACATGTCGCAAAAAGGAGAGAAAGGGAGACACAGGTAGCGAAGCGTCGAACTGCCAACTGTTTAATGACAGTATCAGACAAAAACAAAACAAAAAAAAGAACACTACATCCATGCATGCACAACAGAGCCAATCTATGACGATTGACATAATCTTGGGTATCCTTTCAAGTTCGTTCGGATGTCAGCGATGTTCGTCAACAGGGCAACTGCGTTTTCGCACCTCGTCTTGTGTTACCGCACATGCGAGCCGCGCCAACATTCGCCTTCATACTTTGCAGTCAGTCACTTCCAACGCCATTCCCGGGCACCGGCCAACGGATCTGTAGCATAGTCTCTCACGCTGCTCGCCCGTCACTGAGCATTGGGGGATAATAATAATGATTGCTGGAGTTTTATGGGCCTAAACCACGATGTGATTATGAGGCAAGCCACGTAGTGGAGGGCTCCGAAAATTTCGATGAACCCGGGGTTCCTGAACGCGCACTGGAAACGCACAGTACGCGGACCTCTATAACGTTTTTCGCCTCCATCGAAAATGCGACTGCCGCGGCCAGGATCGATCCCGCATATTTTGGGTCAGCAGCCGAACGTGGCGTGGAGGGCCAGCACCCCCACCACGCCACGTTCAGGCCTCAGGGCTTGGACTCTTGGCGCTCTTCCCACCATCATAACCCGCGAGAGGTGATACCTCATACAGCCGGTCCCCGCTACTTTTTGGAAGGGACTACACGTTCGACGACATGAACCGGTTTCTTTCTCTGGTTCTCCCTCGTTCTTGGTAGACGTACTAGCTAGGGGTGGAATGTTTCTGTTGTTTCACTAAATTTTCTCGACAACGAAGCAGCCGACGTTGTTCAACGCTTTTGATGTTGTGCGATTGAAAATGTTCTTGCATAACGACCGAGACAATAATAGGAAAACGCTGCGATCCTTCCTGCTCCTAGTGCGGATGCCCTTGAAATTACGCTTGGGTGGGGTTCGACAAAGCCGGTAGGTGTTGCGAATCGCATTCACACCGCGGAGAGGCACGGCGCTCTTTCGAAATTAGTGGGGTGGAGCATTTGCGGCTCGCCCACAATGTTTTGCCGCCACGGACACCGAGTGCCGCCATTCTGTCCATTCGTCTCACAAGATATGTGTTTATCTAACAAAAGATGCATGTGGTCATAAACGGAGTTTTCTGTTCAGCTCTGCATGTTAAGCTGGCGAGGTATCCTCGTGCTTTTACGTACGATTCGCCCAGAGAACCAAAATGTAGAATTTGAAAGCGATGTATTGCTATGGGAAGGAAATTTGCGTTTCAGAAGCAGTTATAGGGTCAGGATTTAAAAAAAAAAAGGCATTTTTAGAGCTAAAATTGGAGGGTAATGATAGGAAAATCAGAATGCACAACGTTCAAAGCGGACAATACAGCAACGCGGAAAAGAGCAAATGTCTAGTGATGATGCAGTGACGTTAGGGGAAAATGTGGCAAATAATCTAGCGATTATAGAGAAAGGTGCTAGCGGATTCTTCGCCGATTCCCCGCAGAGCATTCTTGCCGTTATTGGCTGAAATCGTCATCATCATCGTCATCGTCACCGCCATCATCATCGTCAACGTCTCTACCTTTATCCATTTTCGACGTCGCTAAACACGAACGGCCGGTCCGCCCTGTTTTCTTTACCGCAGGCGCAAACCGTTTTCTTGTTTTTAACCAGGCCGGTCGCTCAAAATTTCAAGAATGCTCAAGAACGACGTGTAAGTATCACAAAAAAGAGATGCTGAGCACGTTTCGCAGTCGCTGAAAGAGGACGGCTCGTCTTGTTCACGTCGCACGACCCCGAGAAACGCCAAGTTGTGTAAGACCCCCACTTTGCCAGTGTAAAGTGTTGTTCAAAACGGGCAGCAGTGGCGTTGATCGACAGGTCCGATGCGTTTCCGTTCGTATGTAAAAGAACTTGTATGCAATGCTCGTCATGCTAATTAGACCTACAAGTATGTTGGTTCTCGTGTACTCTAAAGCTTTGCGTGGCGCCGCTCTCGTCTGCGATATATCTTTTTCCATGGCGTATTGGTGAGCGAGGGATCTGCACGTATCTCAACACGCCATTTTTTTTTTCTGTTGTGACCTTGCTTCTCCTTTTATGAACCTTGATCTTAGAACACTCGCAGCAGAGTTTTGGTTTGGTCAGCACCTTTCTTATCCAAGATGGCGCTGGACCAGTGAAGTGATCACCATAATGAAGTAGTTTAGCGCATGTAAAGTGCCTCCGGCTGCGCGTCAATCTGACATCTTGGCCCAAGCTTGGCTGATGTTAGTCCGTACAGTACAGTGGGGGGCCCGTTCGATTTCAGAACTCTTGCTGTAAAAGCGAGCACATGACGCTTTCGAACGTCAGTCACGTTCTCAAAAGCCAGGCCTCTATGGTATACGGCTTCAACCATTGTAATTCTAGGACGTATGTCCTAGGCTCTATGAAGGGCTTCTTGGCGTATATTGTGAGCGAGCACACAGGGGGTGATAACAATTAGCTAACACTATTTTAGCTTGGACTAAGCTAAATGCGTACAACAGCTGAGAGGCATGACGTCACGAAGACGCGATGGCACTTCTGTCACTTTCCGCCAGTGTATACTTGTATATGCGCCTTACTAGCACTATATGGTTCAGTGTGGTTGGTGTGGGGTGGGTTACGGTTTTGGTTACGGGTTGGATTACGGTGTGTGTGTATGCCGGGCGGTGGGGGGGATGAATAAAAGATGTGATGGAGACTGGTGAGGGCCCCTTTAACAGGTCTGCACATACAGATATGTTTCGGTGAGAAGTGCAAATTCAATGCGCTTTGTGTTGTGGGTTTTGACACTCAGGAATATTATTTATCGTCGCGTGAACGGAAAGGACATACTGCAGTTGTCAAGCTCGTCTTTCCTTCTCTATTTTCAGGAACGGACGCAAGAAGGTGGCGTTGTCATTGTGCACCGTCTCCGTTGCAACTGTCGCAGTTCTCTCAATTTTGGGAGTCTACAAGACCTCGAGCCACGCAAGTGAGTCATATGCGAAGCAGCTTCTTTTCCTCCGCCGTGCGGCAGTGGACTACACGTACAAAATACATTACAGCAGAAACACTCTAACGATGATTACCACCGTCAATGAAATTCAGGAGAGTGTAGGGAACGGGCGTGTCGGTTAGACGTAGTTTAAATTTTTTTAACAGCAAGGTAGCAAGTTGGGCCAGTTGGTATACTATCATGGTGAAACAGCGCGCACAAACAAGGACTGAAGAGAAGGAATAGACGACACGCGCGCTGACTGACAACTGAAACTTTTTCAATTGATTTATTTGGTTTATGGGGTTTAACGTCCCAAAACCAGCTCTGATTATGAGAGACGCCGTAGTGGAGGTCTCCGGAAATTTCGACCACCTGGGGTTCTTTAACGTGCACTGACGTCGCACAGCACACGGACCTCAACACTTCGCCTCCATCGAAATGCAGCCGCCGCGGCCGGGATTCGATCCCGCGACCTTCGGATCTGCAGCCGAGTACCATAACCACTAGACCACCGTGGCGGGGCTGAAACCTTTTTTTAAAAATAAAGTTTTAGTTGTCAGTCAGCGCTCGTGTCGTCTATTCATTCTCTTCAGTCCTTGTTTGCGCGCACTGTTTCACCATGATTTTTTACACCGTTAAAATAAAAAAAGGATAGAAAAGAGAGGACACAGAACACTGGTTTCCAAGAGCTTATTTATTTTAGAAACATTCACTATACATAAGAGTTACACACAAGCGAAAAAAAAAAAAACCATGCGTGGAAGAACAGAGATAACGAATGAGGTGAACTAAGGGTTGTTAACGTGTTGATTTGTATGTAGTATAAGCGCGTACGGAACATGTTCTTTGCTTGCGTGTAACTGTATATATACGGTACAAAAAAGGACAGAAGTTTGAAGGGACGAAGATATCGTCGAAAGAGATGAAGAACAAAGCACGTCGCTAGGGCCAGCATTTCAACCAAGTAGATTTGTCCGCGTCAGGGCTAAGAAGGCTTTCGCTGCTGGCACGGGAAGCTTTCTAAGGGATATAAACTGTTGGAAGTCAGCGCTCTGTTTCCTCTCTTCTGTCCAATTTTGTGTTGCAGCGCTCTCACTAAATCCTAATCACAGTCAATGCTTTATCGGCATTGTTGCTGATAAAGTATTTTTTTTTTTTTGGGGGGGGGGGGGGGTGTACTTATCCGCACTGAGTCATGTATCCGCGTCTGAGTCATGTAAAACGCACCGAACGTCTGAACTCGCTTGCTCAAGCGCGGGGCATCTTTATAAAGATGGGAGATAACCATAATGCAGTGCAATGAAATTTGGCAGGCCCAGCATGACGTCAGCGAACGCGACTCAAGGTCGATTGGAGATCGATAAAAATGCGTTTACCCTGACTGGAAGTCAAAATGTATGATCATAACAATAATCAGGAAGAGATTGCGTAAACCAACAACATCTGTGTACGTAGGTTTATGTGCGTGTTAAGGAACCCCAGCTGGTCAAAATTACCCCGGAGCCGTCCACGACCGTATGTCACTCATAATCATATCGTGGCTTTGACGCGTAAAGCATCAGCAATTATTATTAACAACGTGACAATAAACTCTCTTCGCGTCTTTTGCAATTTCATCGCGGCACATCTCAGTGCGTAACCACGGTGACATTGCTCAATACGCCAGAATGTGCACAAGGTTAAACCTATAGGGTGAGATTATCGGTCGGCAGTTCTTCAATGACTCGGAGACAATGTTATAATACGAAGTATCGCAACGCTGTGCCTCCCATCGTAGGCTATCAAGATGAAGCTGAACTGTCATTGCAGACAGTAGCGGGAGTTTGGTTTCCTTATTTGCTAGCCGTTCCTAAATGTGTGACGTCAGACAGCATTACCTGTGAGAGAAGGAAACGCGCAACACACCGAAATGACGATGAAGGGCATATGGTAAGCTTTGCTTTTCCTTCGTTCAGATGTCCTCTCACTCTCTCGTTGCAAGCGTATGGGAAGCATTTCTTATAGATGAGAATAACAATAATTTCTGTGGTTTTACGTCCCAAAACCACGATCTGATTATGAGAGACGCCGTAGTGGAGGGATTGGGAATTTCGACCACCTGGAGTTCGTGTACTCACGTCGCAGAGCACACTGACCTCTAGCATTTCGCCTCCATCGCAATGCGGTCGCGCGCCGCGGCAGGGATTCGATCCCGCAGCCTGCAGGTCCGAAGCCGAGTGCCATAGGCATAGACCACAGTGGCGGGGCATCAGATGGGAATATTATGAGCACATATGTATACCGATCTCGTTATCTATACTGATAATTTTAGTGGTGTTCCGGCAGTGTTGCGGAAGATGGGTAAATAAA
Source organism: Hyalomma asiaticum (assembly GCA_013339685.2). Lineage (NCBI taxonomy): Eukaryota > Metazoa > Arthropoda > Arachnida > Ixodida > Ixodidae > Hyalomma > Hyalomma asiaticum. Next base: position 37,217,664 of record CM023484.1, on the reverse strand, counting down.
ACAGAGTAATCCAGCTGCTGTATATATGAGTCTTATACCCGAATGTTGCTATACTTGTTGCTAAGCTGTGGTTTGTTCATAGCGAAACGATACGAATTAGTGCCAGTGTACCTCGCTTATAATTCATGACAGTGCTCATGCAGCAGCACAGTAAACATTATTATTATTTCTAGAACAAACGCGCATATTCGAGCTTCAGTAAGCGTGGTAACTGCTTAAGGATTTTCGGGGCACTAATAGACGACCAGTAGTGACCATAAGGATAGCCTTCTTGTAGTTGCGTTTCAGCTGACGCACTGGCGAGAAATAACAATCTGTTTTATACTTCCAGGGAACGCCCTACACCTTGCGATTCATGGTAAGCCCTCCAAATGCATACTCTTGTCAGAGAATGGTGCTGTCGCACTTCCTATTGGGGCATGCTGATGTAATACAAAGATAAAATTAAGGGGGAGTGCATAGGCTAATCGAATATCGGACTTGGTTTCATTGCGTATAATGAGATAACGAATTGATGCGTGCCAACTTTATAGAGACCAGCGATTATCTTCATAGGTGTACAAGCTTTCGTTGTGTTGAAACAAATGCATATATAAAAGGAGGAGCTATCGCGAACACCCATCTAAGCGCTCATAGAAAATGATGTATTTCTAGGTAGTAGGTACACAAGCGATTAAATGATCACGAGCGCCGAGCCACAACTCTGTTTCTGCTTCGTATTATGTTGTGCCCATCCACGTGTCAACAGGAGCGCTGTCGTTGACGTGATAATTGTCAACCGGCAAGCCCATCGATGCTTCCTCAGAAAGTGCCGGTTATCACTACGAAGTTCCGTTTCCGTTTTGCATAACAAATCACTCCCTTCGGTTCATGAGGGTAATGAATGGGGGAGGACGACGATCATGAAGCAAATATTACAAGCTCTCTCCATCGATCCTAACTAACTAACTAACTAACTAACTAACTAACTAACTAACTAACTAACTAACTAACTAACTAACTAACTAACTAACTAACTAACTAACTAACTAACTAACTAACTAAATAAAAGGCAGACAAACTGGCTCACTAGCTTTTTTTTTTTTCATTAGTCACTGTTCCCCTTCGTGTCGCACAACCTGAAAGTTTCTGCATTACCCGCCTTTGTAGAGAGACCCCACAGGGGCCGAATGCTGCTGTCCTTGCTGACGAAAGCCACGCAACCACCGAACCTGACAGAGCATGATCGCGCCGCGTTTCTTTGGGAGCGCTTCCTGGAAAAGGTCAGGGAGGCCCTGCGGTCAACGACGACGCGCAGCTGGACGGGGTCTACGACGGCGTCCCTCTCGGAAGCAACACCCCTCTCGAGCGAAATTTCAACGGCTTCTGGTACGTCGTCAAGATCGGTGGAAACCATCTCTTTCGAAGAGGAGGGCACGACGATGGTCGACTACGGAAAGATTGACGATCACGTGATACTTGACGCCGCTTCGGGGTCCGCTAACGACTCTCGAATGCACTCGGAAAGGCGTCACGGTGATAATCCGAACTGGACGCGAGGTGTACCTGCGAACGACAGTGCTGCGTCTCTCAGGTACGGCGACGCCGGAGGGAACGTGAAACTCGGGGATGCTACAAGCGATTCCAGTAAAAGCGCGAAGAGCTCTAATGACACGTCGGGCCATGGGTCAACGGCGGGAACGGAGTACATTTACAGTGGATACAACGCCGACGCTCGCAAGGAATCCTCCGAAATGAACTTCATTTCGGTTGCGCGTAAAGATCGCAAAGACACGCCCTTTTCCAGGTTGACGCCGTCGAATTCGAGTAGCGTCGGGGAAAGCGAAGCTCACAAACGTGTCAATTTAATGCCCATGAGCCCGACCCGCCTTGCAGCGCAAGGGATCAACGGACGTCCGAACGAAGTGTCGGTGCAAGACGCAAGGACGCGGGGGCTCACTAATGGCTCTGTCAGATACTTCGGTCCTCCGAATGCGACCAAAAGCGATGAAATAACTTCGTTACATCCAGAAGCACGGTTCCTGGGAACGCTTCAAGTTGTATATGCGAACAGCAGGGCTAACGTTACCGCCGTTGCTTTGTCTGGGAGTCAGTTTGAGTCGGAAAATAGAGAGCGGACCGAAGGCTGGAGTAGTGTTGGCGAACCACGAACACGACAGAGCATGGCAGAAGATCTTGTTGGCTACCGCGTTCCTCTAAAACGTCAGTGGCCCCCAATTGGCGAAAGCAGCCTGAAGGAAGGTCGTCGGTTCAGTGAGGGACCCATTTTGAATGCAGAGGCATCAGCTTCGGACCCTAGACGGCACCCTTTCCATGGTACAGGGAGCTTCAAACGGCCGCGCAATGCAGAGCAAGGCGACCGCAACACGGAGCCATTTCAAGAGGACACACAGCCGGAACAAGAGTCCGGGCCGGACAAGGAAAAGGTGACAACGTGGGAAGTTCCTGGAGCTCCGTCAATGAAAGAACATCCCAGGGACTTCACGCCATTGGACAGAACAAGTCGTACGACGATGACGACAACTGATTCGTTCAATCTGCTTGAAGAGCTTGACCGCATCGCCAACGAGTTCACCGAGTTCTTCGACAGGAAGGAGCGGAGCGAACGCGATGAAGATCTTACCCACACCACCATTGGATCTGAAGGTGAGGTGCTCGACGCGGACGAAGCGATAACGAAGGTGGTGGAGAGCGACGGTTCCTCGGCTACTCCTACCGAAGCTGATGACCTCGAAGTCGACCTAGATGCGAGGAACGTCGGTGGTCCCGAGGTCCCGGGAGAGACGGACTCCGCAATATTGCCCAGTCACGACGAAAAGGATTCCACGAAGCGCCTGGCAGATGAAAGAAGAAACATTTCCAGCGGGGAAACAGGTGAGACGGCTACGCGGACAGGCTTACGAAAGGCCACGGCCCTAATGATGAAAGTTCTAACGATTGCGACGTTCACTTACGTTCATGACACCGTGTTCGGAGGAGAAAGTGTTCTTGAATGAACTTGTTCGGGTCAGAACCCGAAAAAAAGATAGTGTGGGTGTACTTGCGAAACATCTTTTTTGTTAAAGTGAGAAAGAATTTGTTGAAAGGCGTCTTGTCATCCTATTTGGGCAGTAGATCTAATTTTGTTGAAGCGACCCCGGGAATTTCCGTCAAGCGACCCAATTTACGTCGGGACGATCAAAAAGACTTGCTTGCGGCTGAAGTGCAGCAGCGCGGAATTGATAGGGACGAAGGGACGTACCATGCCTGTATATTTAGTGGTATTTCAATACAGACACAAAATTCAGCCTTTTATCTTTTATCTAATGCTTATTAGCTAGATATATGAATAGAATCGAATAAAATCGTCCCAGATTTGGTCGCGTACGATCGACGCATTTATAGTACCACACCCACATTGTCGTCTAGCCCCCTGATTTGCTATACCCGCTGCCAATTTCTCGATTCTTCATCTATCTTCACTATTTCGCAACAGCATCACCATTGTACTGCTCGGTTGGGCCAACATACTCGGGGCCTCTGCCTCCGGCGCTGTGCAGCTACTTCATGGTTTACGACTCGGTGTATTACGATTCAGACAGGAAGTTCTTCCAGGCCGCTTCCGGAGGTACGTTTTCGTCCCTTATTTCGAAATATCGAAACGTTTGCAGCGTTCGTACGAGTGCTATCAAGTGAATCTTGGCGGCTCTGTGTTAGAGAAAGCAGTTGCGTCGGTCAAGACGTGCTCTCTGTTAAATGTCGCGTCACTTTGTGTAACGAACCAAAAGAATGGGTATAACTGCGCCGCATACTCAAGCGTAGGTGAGGCGTTCCAAGGTCAAGCTCTCATACAAGTTTTACCATTTAAGGCTTTTTTCTGTTACAAAATCGTCATCGTCTGTCTTGCGTACTTCTCCTTGCTTTAACGCTGCGCGCACGGTCCTTTTAAGCCACGAACGTCTTGTGCGATATTAGCATGACATAGCATGACACCTCCTTTCATAGGCGACGCAGTTAGAAGGAAGCAGAAGAATGAAGAGATACAGTGAAACCATTTTGATGCTATCATCACAGGAACCACTAAAAAAAAAAAGTTTATCCGAAAATCGCATCGACTGTACGCAAGCACATTGCGTCTATTGGGTGTTGACCAATCCAAGGTGTTCAAAATTTCCCGAAGCCTCCACTGCGGCTTGCATCCCAGTCATATCGTGGTAGTGGCACATAAAACACAAGCAATTATTGTTGTTTTTATAGAGCACTGGCCGAGGATAAAAAGCGTAATACAGTAAAGAACATGTCAAGCGTGGTCGTATGAACGAAATTTTACTGTAATCTTTGGAGCAGGTTCATTGATTACTACCGAGTGACTTCCTTGACGCCGCTGTGCAGAGAGCTGCAGCCAAAACTGGCTTCAAATGTTGTTTCTCTTTGCTCAGATGGAACAAAGTTTTGATGTGATTTGATTGCATCGCGTTACGAAACGTCCCCAAGCAAAAAGCGCGCTTCTTTGCTGCTCCTAAGGTTCGTGGAGCGAGGTGCCGGACAGCGATGACCGTTTTAGGCTCGGACCCCGAATCCTCCTGGTTCTCGATGCCGATCAGTTGCGGGTCGTCGTCTCGGACTTTCCCGTGGCCGCAGTGTTCGCTTCAAAGGCGAAACACCTAATCCACGAAGGAAGCCTCTCGGGGCTCGCCTTTGACCTGAGCCTGGTGACAGACTACGACGTCAGCTCGTACGCCACACTCCTACAGGTAAGACTGACGTGATTGATAAGACTAAATAGGTTACTTCATTCGGTCGCTGGTAACTTAGGAGAGCTTGTGCGCGAGCTCAGTGGTGCTAATCCATCGGAAAAAGCGAAAAGAAACGGCGCTGAAAAACTGAAATTTGGGCGAGTTTGTACGAGGTCATACTGGAAAGAAGCGCAAAGCAGAACTAGGACGGAAGGGAGAACTAGACAGGACTGCGTTGAAAACATGGCCGAAGAAGGAAGAATGTCATCTAGAGCGTATTGAGCCTGTTTATTTCGGTGGATTGGCTATTGAATTTGGCTATAGGATTGGATCGGGATCAGTTCGTTGATGAGACGTTTCACCTACCGGCTAACCGAGTCAATGACTTACACGTGCTCAAGGTTTACATCCTCGTCCGTTCCGACTGCCACGTCAATAAGGAGCGCGGAAACATTAAAAGGATCCTCCAGGTGACGTTTACTGATGTGATTGGATGACTTATACATTCATGCTTGTATTGCTTAATTTATCGCGAACTGAATACCTAAACTTACAGAACCCGGTACTCCCGGATCTTCGGCGAATGCAGCGTGGTAGAGGTACATTGTGCCGTCGGTAATAGGCGTAGGGTGGCCAACTGTCTCATTACTTCATTACTAACTAGCCGCAAAACAAATCTTGGGAGATGCGATGGTCGACCTATTGAATGAATGCGAATTCGTTTAAAATAATTTACGGTGTTTGACGAGTCAGAACCACGATATGATAATGAGGCGCGCCGTACTAGAGGGCTCCGGAATCATTGACCTTTTGGGTTTCCTTGGACTAATAACGCACAAGCAAAAGGGCCTCAAGCACTTTCTCTTCCGTCAAAAATACGGCCGCCGGACACGGCAGCCGTATTTTTGATGGATCGAGCGTCTGCCATGGAACAAGCGTTTGTCAGGTTAGGAGCTGAGAACCGTAACCGTTTTACTACGGTGGTGGCCACGAATTCATCGTCACCTACAGTATTTCTTCAAGACTACAACGATTCCAGAGCCTGTAGAGTGTTCTTTTTCATTATTTCGGTAGGAAAGAAAATAAAAAACAAAAGCAAGAGGGCAGCGGCATGTTAGGCTGCTTATCTACTGGAATGCGAAAGGTTCTTTAGTCAGCCACGCGGCTGAGACCCGTGACGTGCAATCGTGCGAGCACTAGGCATGCGTTTAGATGAGCTGCAGGTCCCGTGGAAGAGTGCTAACGTGGTTCCTTGGCAGCCCGGGCTTCTTCTTTTCCTTTTTTTTTTTGTTTTTTGGTGGGTAGTGGGGGTGGGGAGAGAGGCAGGATTCGGTTTCCTCAGAGAACACAAAATTCCCTTTTGAAAACCATGGATTAGATTCATCTGCAGGAACATCCCCGAGGAATTTGGAATCAGTAGGAGCTTCTGTTTATTTGAAAAGGCCATCACATGACAGCGTCCAGTGACGCCATGGATGACGTGACCACGTGGTCGTACATTGTGGCCTCATCCCATAGAATACATCACACGACGTCACTATGACATCGTGTGATGGCGTCACTACTTGGTCGTAGCACTCTTGGTACCATTCGAGTCCATTCCTTAGGATACCGGACGGCGGAAAAGGGATTTTTCGACTGATGAGCCAAGTGATGCTTTCGCATTAATTGATTCGGCCGAAAGGAGAATCGGGTGCATTGTTATTTTCCAGGCGTGGACAAACGTGCACCTTGCGTTTAGTTTCCATTATTTATGGACTATCACCACAAGCCGAAGGCGTTTATTGCCAGTACACGAAGTCAGACAGACACATCTCAGTTTTAAAAACACCACAAGACTATAACTAGAACATTGTTAGAACTTTGTCATAATGTTCTAAGTATCCTCCGTGACTGAAGCTCACCAATGCAGAGTGTCGTGTGCAAACGTGCACGCTCTTTTCTTCACCTGAACACGTGACGACCTCGCGCGCGGGGAGTAACCGCGGGATAAGGAAGAAGTGACTGCCGGAAGTGAAATAAAGCAGCCCGGTGACAGTATCACACAATGGAGGTGGGACCACATCAACAGACGTGTCGCGGTGACATGTCGATGTCGCAGAGCCTCGAAAAAAGAAAAGGTGACATCGAAAATAAACACCGACCCGTTTGGGGAACACAGTATACGTCAATACAAAAGAGAGGTTGAAACCAAAGAAAAGAAAGGAAAATAAAAGAAATGGTTGCTCCCTCCGCCAACGCACATCGAGTAGGGGAAGTCCTTTTTGTGCTCGAGGGGTTTTCCCGGCCTTCCTCTTCCGGCATTCCCGGAGGCCAGGCCTCCTGTCAGCTCCGAGGGATTCGGTCACCCTTCTTGCTCTCCACCCCACATTCGTCGCGAGGTAGGAAACGTGACAGGTTTCCTTAGAAGGTTCCTTCTGCCACGTTAATGCGCGCAAGTCCACTTGGAAGTGGGATAAACGCGCTACACGGAATAAAAAAAAAAGTAGACACTAAAAAGCATCGGATCATCTTTGAACGCAGAGACCACTACATTGTGGCGGTGGCCTCGACATAAAACAACACTGCCGCAGTGAATAGAAACACATCTCGGGCGATTCTCGGGGCGGCACGCTCTTCCGCCACGTGATGTGAATCCAGGCGAAGCGGTTCGATTTGTTTATTTTACCGGATTATAGTCGCGGACCGAAAGCAGCCGGGGTGCAAAACCGTTCGAAAACGTCGCTGAATATTTCACTCTTCCCTGAGCGCACGTGAAAAAAAAGGGGGGAGTGTGGATGATTTCATCTGGGCAGCAGAAAAGGAGCGCGCGAGCACACGCGAATCACGTTTTCGCGGTTGAAATGACACGTCATGAATTCGTCTTTTTTGTGAAAAACTTAAAGAGGTCCTTGAACACTTTTTTTTTAACATAGCGAGAAAGCGGTGCCAATCAGTCCTGAATCCTCCTGAGAACATGTAGGGCCGAGTATTACTGCACTGTACGCACCAAGGAATTTCGCAATTTGGTATCAAGCACACCTGGAACGAGTTCGCCCTTCTTTCCACAAATGACGTCACTGGGGGGGGGGGGCACCGACTACGTCGCTCGCTTCTTTTGTTGTACTTTAAGGGAGATGCGCACATATTCGTTATTCGTTGAATACAAAGCGAACAAGTAAAGCATAGTAGGATGATCTTTCTGCGATTATGAAATCAGCCAATGCTGTTTCTGCTTCAAGCGACATGGTCGGTGGCCCTAGTGACGTCATTTGTTTATAGAACTGAGTTGGAAACTAAATTACGTATTCCCTGTTGCGTGCAGTACAATAACATTTGGCCGTCATGTTCACACTAGCTTCCACGACTGATTGGCACCGGTTTCCGACTTTGCTCAAACAGTGTTTCAGGGCCTTTTAGTAATGAATGTTAGTTTTGCCCGCAGTTTTAAATTTTGTAAAGAATTACAGAGGCACTTAACTTCCCTTGCGTGCATTGAACTCGGAAGCGCGGGTTGTCCACAGATGCGATGGTGATGTCGTGGTCATAGTACGTTGACAACCGTATCACGTGACGCTACTGTGTACGCCAAGTGACGGCATCGTTATGATGTCATCGCGCTTTACCTCGCTATTACATCAATGGCATCGTGAGATCTCGTCATTGTTCGTTCTTGGGACTGCGACTTAGTTTTAGGTGAGGCGCATAATGCTTTGCAGAAACAATCCTGGATCTCTGCTTGTCGGTACTCATGAAATGATTATGACGCCCTTCGTATTAGTGAATAGCGGAATAATGATTTTAAAGGTTAGTTGTGCTCCAATTGAGAAAAAAAAATAACGAAGACTGTAAGAGTTAGAAAGGCACAAGAGCTAGAACTTAGTGGATTGCACTAGAGTAACGTTAAACGAAGACTTATGGGAGCTAAGTTAAAGACATAGTGAAAGGTACATTTGGAAAAAAGCATGAACCAGACATTTTCTTGGCAGCGATGACAGCGACGATTGACAGCGACGATTTGAGCGCTGAAGAACCACCGTTTTGCTTTTGACCGCATGCCTACTCGGGTAGGAAGCAATGTAGGCAGTGACGCCAATATACCGCAAGGTGTGCTACATTCAACGCTGTATGGGAACCAGCTATATTATTTAAAATTCATACTCAGGAAGACTAAATCACTTGAAACCTCCTAGTTTGGTATGGGATATTACAGACAGAGAATCTCGGAGGAAGACAGAGGCTTCAATCGATGAACAGATAGTTAAAGGCGATGGAGAACAGGGAATGTCGCGGGAGCCAACGTTTCGGCAAGAGGACTTGTCTTCGTCAGGACGGCAACTTACTTCTCAAGCGTTGTTGCCGTCTTGACGAAGACAAGTCCTCTTGTTGAAACGTTGGCTCCTGCGACATTCCCTGTTCTCCATCGCCTTTAACTATCTGTTCATTGATCACAGTGCCGAGAACAACATATGCTGAAAATTTCATTGAGATAAGTGGATATCGAAAAATAACCGGAGTTGTCCTTCAACGAGAGCGCCTAAGCCTATATAAGCACACGGACATTCAAGCACTTTGCCCCTATCTTAACGCTGCCGGCTTGGCCGAAAATTGAACCCGCATCGTCGAGATTAAGCCTCGCGACACCACAGGTAATGCGTGTTGCGTAGCGAACCTTCGAACGAACAGCGATGACCGAGATACTCGTCAAACTGGCTCAACACACGATGTAGGATTAAGTGTTGCCGACTCGATCTGTAGCCTACGTTTACCACGATCCACCATACGCTTGATTAGTTTTTGGGCTATGTATTACGCGGGTATCATTTGTGGGGATAAGCTACATGTGATGATAGCCTGCATGTGCGGTTGTGTTGCCCTAAAGCGCGAATTTCGGGCCACTTTTACGCGCCCCAGTTCAGGAATTGTTTCAGTTATCGTATACATCTTAACAACTACGCTTCCTTTGAAATTATCTCAGGACATCGCCCCGTGCGTGTTACGTAATCACGTTAGTATGCCACCACTTCGAGATAATAATAATAATAATAATAATAATAATAATAATAATAATAATAATAATAATAATAATAATAATAATAATAATAATAATAATAAGTGTTGTTGCTGCTGCTGTTGATGCATCGGTTATAAATTTGTTAAACACCGTCCTGACAACCTAGCACACCATAATGTAGGTGGTTCTCGTATCTCTACCCTTGTTTCTCGAGTAAGTTCTCGTATCTCTACCCTTGTTTTTGTAACCTAATTTATTTAATCACGAATATTTAACAGGACGTCAATTTAATTTAAATGAAAGCTTTAAGTGAGATCAGGATACAAAAAAAAATGCTGCCTTTTGTTGATTTGCCCTTCGACGTCGAAGCGTTCGTACGGATGAGCTATTTCTTGCCCAGGGAAGTTAATTAAAAACGCGAACTTAACAATGACAGGAAACGGAGAAAAAGTGCGAGAGATCGGATGGAGTCGAAAATGTAAAAGCGAATGTGAAGGTTCACAAAAAAGGCCTGTTTGAAGCACTAATCGGATAACAACAGTGAACAGCCATGCTTCACTTCTTGGATGGCTCAAATCGAATTATCTGCTACACAACAGCCCTTTTATTATTCTCCTTTCTTCTGTTTAATTAGGCGACGATGGACTACATGCCGGGCTACCACTTCGTCGGTCTCATCGACTTCATCGCCGCCACTGGGCTTATGCGAGCGAACTTAGCAGAACTCGCAGGGTAAGCTATAGTTGCCTACGGAGCTGCGGTTGGTACGGACACTGTTATTTACAACAATTTTCTTTTCCCATATGCGTCGAGTCATCGCACCTTTGTTTTACTTTCACGTTTAGGTCGCGATAAGATTGACGTGTATGGTATATGTATGTTCATATCTATTGAAAATTAAGGACATGATGTGGACAATAATAATTAGGCAGTGTCGCATATTTGCACATGTTGGTATTGTTGTCACAGTTTTCCTCAACCTCATTCACTACTTTTCGGCTACATAAGTATGTTCTGCGGAATCCTAATGCCACTCTAAAGTCTACTCTCTCTCTCTCTCTTTCAAGTGGGATAGGTTGACCCTTGTCTGTGTCTGTCCGCTTCAATCGCAGACTACAACAAACGGTGTGCCTTTATCTTGTTTAACCCAAACTAAGTGTGTTCTCATGAAAGTTTGGAAGTCTATTTTGATCGGTCTTTGATGAATATAAGCTGCAGTGCTAACAGTCTGTCACCTGTTGTGCATACCTGCATAACTCCGGCCGAGCACTCCAGGTGTGAGCATCACGTGATCGTGTTGTCGTTAATCGCGACGTACGTGACGAGCATATCATTTTAATGATGTCTACATAATCATCCGTCTTCGTCATACATTGATACCCTGCCATCCCAGTTTAGATAGATAGATAGATAGATAGATAGATAGATAGATAGATAGATAGATAGATAGATAGATAGATAGATAGATAGATAGATAGATAGATAGATAGATCTTTATTGTGTACTTTGTGGAGTCCGGTTTCACCGAGGGGTTGGTAGGCTAACTAACCCCTATAGTACGCACCTTCCTCAAACAGCGGCCACTCTTTCTGGTGTCATCCTCGGCTGTCGATCCGGACGGCCCAGAACAACCCTTTGTTGGTCCCAGCTGAACAGCAATGTCTCCCAGCTTCCCAAGTGCCGCTGCATCTCGGCAGACTACATGCTCTTCTGTCTTCTTCCCTGCAGCTTCATGTGTTAAAGTTTGGTTTCGTGTTTCTCGAAAGCATAACTGAGAAGCTTTAAACCGGCCTACATGCTTTCTTTGCTTTCCTTTTCTTCCGTCCTGCTCCCAAGGCCTTTCTCTCGCCGGTTCCCTTGCCTCTACATATAGCGCCATATATGCGCCGACAAATTAACTGTACTTTAATAAAGAGCTTTCTCTCTGTGTTTGTTTAGATCTAGGGGATGTACAGGTTGAAGAGCGCGCGACTTCTAATACGCAATGCTTCAAGAGGTTTTGAGAAGTAACAACAGTGCGCTAATCCCTGGGCGACGTTAAGAGGGAAGACATGCAGGTATATTATAGCTGCCTTTCACTATAAAACATTCTTCAAGGGAACTTGCAATGGAGTTGGGGAAACGCTTCTTGTTCCCTGGGTTAACAACCCGGAGAACACGCTGAATACACGAAGGCAGAGCCGAGCCAGTGGCCTAAGGGGCAAGAGACATCAGGGGACGGCAAGAAGAATTGCTCTGGTGGGCATGCTTCTTCATTCCTTCAGTGGCAAGAGCATGATGTGCAGAAACATAAATTCACTGCTGTGTAGTTGCAGGCAATTCGGCTTCGGTAAAAAAAAAAGAGAGAGAGAGAGAAAGAAAGAAAGAAAGAAAGAAAAAGAAAGAAAGAAAGAAAGAAAGAAAGAAAGAAAGAAAGAAAGAAAGAAAGAAAGAAAGAAAGAAAGAAAGAAAGAAGGAAAACGCTACAGGCATGCATTTGTCCGAGCCGGAATAGACAATAAACTTCATGCTACAACCAGCTGGCAACCATTCATAATGACTTCAAGACGCGAAAAAAACACACAGACGAAACACAAAAACGACGAGGACAAGCGCCTACTACCAACTGAATTTATTGGAGCATACAGATGAGGAATTTATAGGCAGCCATCTCCACGTGACACCAAAGCGAGGACGAATCATCTCAGAAGCAGTGATAATATTGATAGCATTGATACTAGCCCAAACAACAGTTCTGATCCAGCTGGCAACCGCTCCATTTTTTTTTTTGTTTAGGCGGTCGGGACGGGGTACCTGAGTACTGCGGCATGACCACCCACTCTGCCACTCTCGATATAGGATGCCGTTTCACGTTTAAGCCTGTTTGAGCCTGTTTAAGCCTGACCCGCGTGGCCGAAGCTCTCTGTTAGACTACGCGTACGCAGCGTAATCGTGAATTTATGCGTCACGCACTGAGACGGTCGGAACGGGAAATAGCCTGCACTATAAGGAATAGGTGATAGGAAACATAATCGGAAAATAGATGTCAAGTCTAACTACATAGACACGGAGATCTTCTTGCACAGTATATAGTTGCAATCGTTATAGCACTACATCCGCCAAGTAACGAAATGGTGAAACAGACGTCCCCCTCCCCCCCACCCCCTTTAACCCTCCAACGTATACCGCTTATGTGGCTCCAAATTGACTCGTCTGGACGATGTCTGCAAATAAATATAGAAAGAAAAAAGACATATTCGGGATATCCTCAGCCGCTAAAGTTTCCTCAGGATGCCGTCCTTAACATTAATGCCGAACAGCATGCCTGAATGGCACGCAGGAAAGAATGATGATTCGAAATCGCACCATTATGCTAGGCACCGAATGCTAAGTGGATAATTGGGGGGAGGCCATCATGTAGCGCGGCATCTCGATTGCGCATAAATATGTGAAACGTCCCCGGTTGTTTTCGTTTTCTTTTTTTTTTTTTTTTTGCCGTAAAAGGAGACGCATTGAGCACAGACTACGCTCGCATGCAGAATCAATTCGTTTCACGGCGACGCCTATAACTTGTTCGCCCACAGTGCGAAAAAGAAAGGTGACACCGGTTTGTGCGCGCGACGTTATTAATTTCCAGGCGCATTTGTATGCGCGAGAGCTTGGCGGTGTTGTACGCACTGTCGCGCTCTCCGATATAAACGCGAAACATTACGTTATGTCTCTGGGCGTCACTATAAACGAGAGTCTTTAACGTCACCTTCTTCTTGATAGACTTCTCGTCGGATAGCTTGCCCTCATTAACTAAGTCGACTCGTTTTGATACGTCAAAGAAGCGATAAAAAGGCGTGAAACGACCGGTTAATGTAGACCCGCAGGCGTCGATGACCAGCCGCGCGGTAAGGCAAGCGATTGGTTATTTCTTGTTTTAGCCCTCCTATATGCGCGTATACGTTGTGTCGTCGCCGTTAGGCTTAGCAAGGCAGTAGCGCTGGATGTTGGGAAGCTCCAGTTCTGTTCCCATTTCTGTGGAATGTGCGAACACCGCCGTGCTGTCTATCAGCTGAGGGAGACACAACAGAGCAGAAAGAAGGAGTGCTTGTATTCACGAAAATGCCTTACGTTAGAAACATTCGTAAATGTTTTCAGCCAATAACGATGTTGTACAAACCGTTAGCGAAACCAGACGGCCAATGGCAGCGAACGCTTGCGGGCGATGTGCTTTTTGAATTTGCGGTCTCCGAAGAGTAACACGAGTGTACGTTTAGGAAGTAAACCTTTTTGAGCCAAACGTCTGGATCCTCAGCAGCAGCATTTTATCTCCTATTCCAAGTGTAACGCAAGTGGTGGAAGCACACGGCGGTTGCTATAGTAGTGCTAAATACAAAACGAAGGACTCATTTCTTTGCTATGTGTACATGTATAGACAACATGTTTTATAATTTACAGTCCTCACGTTACATAGGTGGCGCTCTTTATCGTTCTAGTACACCCCAACACGGCGGCCAAGATTGCGTCAATGTGCCATTTTGCCCCTCATGCGCTATTTTTTTTATCAGTTATCATTGTTCACACCGGGTTGTATGACTTGTCGATTGGCACTATATAGACGAGCCTGTCCTGCCGTTACGCTTCTCACTAGCGCAGCTTCTCTGTTGTGCTGGTACCTCAATATGGCGGCCGCCATGATGCATTCAGATGCATACGATCTGCGTATACGTGTTGCAGGTCAGTGCACAAGGTATTTCTGCGTAACGACCCGCGCCACGTGCACACCATTGGCACCTCCGTTCCGAATCCGTTCTCGTCGGCCAACCGCAGGTCCTATTCCGTGGTGAGTACGCATGTCAATCAGTAGCTGAGACCGCATTTCAATTACAACAATAGTGTCTCAGTAGAACGAGCATAGTATGCCTATTCAATGATAAATGGGGCATCAGTCGATTCAAAGTCCTAATACAGTCACGTTGGTGCGAAATTTGTGACTATCTTCGGGGAACGGAGATGGCAAAGTTTCGTGCTACTGGAAGGATGTTTTTAAACACGGATTGCATTTATGCAGCTCACACGATGGATCTTGGGTGGGGAATACTATGCGCCTTTTGGTGTGACGTCACCCATGCATACACACGCGCGCTAGGCCGAGCGACATCAGCGCTGCGCGTGTGTACACCGGGTTAAACGAATAAGTTGCCACGGTGGCGTTATATATGTGGCTCTATAGTGCAGTGCGCCTTTCGTTCTAAAGAGCGATGATCGGGCCACTAAATGACATGTGCATGCCTCGTTAGGCGGTAGTTGTAAACAACATTATTGCATGTTTCTGGATAAGTGAGCGGGGTCCTCAATCCAAGGCTCCATTGGCATTTGCGGTTCTCTGGGCTTGGTCAAGCAGGGCCGACTGGCTCTCCCGACCCTGCTAGCAAGCCAGGTCTCCCGCTCCCGCCGTCGGGATGTCTCCATAGGGGGATAACTGATTGATTGATTTGTGGGGTTTAACGTCCCAAAAACCAGCTCTGATCATGAGAGACGCCGTAGTGGAGGTCTCCGGAAATTTCAACCACCTGGGGTTCTTTAACGCGCACTGACATCGCACAGCACACGGGCCTCAACATTTCGCCTCCATCGAAATGCAGCCGCCGCGGCCGGGATTCCATCCCGCAACCTTCGGATCTGCAGCCGAGTGCCATAACCACTAGACCACCGGAGATAACTGAGTTCGTGTGGCGACGGTTCGCATTATCACGTAATGCGGGCCAAGGTAGGCCGTTCCACTGCACCGTGGATGCGTGGCATTTATGTGGTGTTTCTGTCGTGGGTTAGTGTACGTATTCGTGTACATATGACGCCAACCTCGCAGCTGTTCCCTGGTGAGATCCTGATGTGGTGTAATTGAACGCATTTAGGAATGTCCCGCCCGCGTGCAAGCAGGCGCGTTTTAGGCCCTTGGTTCATTTCCGCAACGGCGATGGTTTCCTGAATCACGGCCATGCCTGAAGAATTTGGCTTGTTCAAGTTATAAAGACGCCTGGCGCGTTTTCAGAACGCTGGCGGAGCGTCATCGAGTCGCCGTTAGGCTGTTAGCATTGGCGATAACAGCCTACGCGCGACAATTTCTTCAGTAAGTTTATGTGCGTGTTTGTGGTACATACGTAAATGGGCAGTATAGTTAACACTGCTATCTGTGTATTGACTGCGTGCTAAAGGCCGTATTTACTATCCTCTTATCTGCGAAGACGTCTGCTCCGCTTCCTGTAAACATTAGCGGCAGTCCTCTAGACGCCATTCTTCACGACTGCTGTTAGGCCTGACGGAAATGCAGTCTCATCTTAGCTGAATGCCGCGGTCGCTTGGCTTGAACATACTGCAGCGTAGAAACGTGCTATCGTACTTCGAAATTCAAAACAGTGCGAAATAAGGAGATCAAAAATCGAAGGGTGCGAACAACTGCGCTGTGGCGGATGACACAGTGCTGTTGTCTGCGTCCTTATTTTAATGATCTTCCGCCATTGGCCAAGTGTATAGACAGCTGGGCTAGTTTGTTCTGTTTATGACCATAGAACACGTTACTGGAGAACTGGGACGCGGGCTAGAGAGAGGCACACGCAGCACCACCTTCAACGCCAGTCTTTCGCACTGTTTTAAGTTTCGAGGTATATGTCATACCGACTCGCTAAAAGGAATAACACATATGTGCACATGCACTTAAGTGCACCTCAGATAACATTAGTTCGTCAATATTAATCCCAAATCTCCCTTTTATACGTGTCTCGTGATCATATTTTGGTTTTGACCTGTAAAGTCTCAGAATTTATTTAGAGTTGAAAGAATTGTATGTGTCTATGAGGCAGTATTTTCCCGAAAGCCTATAATTTGACCTGACAGTGGTGCGATATATGAGATGGTTGGGCGAACCTATCGCAGTTTAACTGCGAGTACTGACGAAGGTGGCACGCCAGAGTGAGCGCCTGAACTGGTTACTGCACCGGAAAAAAACTAATCGTTAGTGTCTGGCAGAAAGAAAGCAGAATAAGATAAAAGAAAACTATATATCGCTTGGGCTTATTACGTGAACGCGCATGCACTTCTTCTTTTTAGATGCGAAGCAGCTTATGGTCGGGGCTATGTCACTGCCTCCCTCCCTCCATCCATCCGCCGTGTGGCGTCCACACCCGCACTGCGCATGCGCATCCTCCTCTCCCTCCTCTCCTTGTCTCATCTCCTCTCCTATCGGCATTCCTACTCTCCGAACGGCGCGCGTTGACTATGGAAACGCTCTTTCTTCGATGAACGCTTTACCACCTCGCAAGGAACGAGAACGCGCCCTCGCCCGCGAGAGACAACGCTGACGTAGGAAGAGTCTGCTAGTGTCAAACCGATGCAAACGCGACACCTAGTGAAACCGATGCAAACGCGGTGTGCACCCCCCGTGCTGCTTCGCATCGCCTCATGGTCCCCTTTAGCGGGAGATGGTCAAATTCTTTCTTTCTTTCTTTTTATGCCCGGTGCCGTATCTGTTAACCTTGAAGGAAATTGTGTTCCTAAACTGTTTCGGTTGCTTACCCAGTAGGAAGGTTGAAGTATTTAGCCATGTGTTACAAACATAAAAATCGGACGCAACTGAATCATTGCAGTAAGAGTGAACGGAGACAATGCTGCCGTTTTAACAGCAGATGGTCAACATTTGGCGTTATTTAACCAACACTAGCCGGCCGCGGCGGCTGCATTTCGACGGAGGCGATATATTTAGGCCCGTGTGCTGTACGATGTCAGTGCAAGTGAAAGAACCCCAGGTGGTCTAAATTTCCAGAGACCTCCACTACGGCGTCTCATGATCATAGCGTTGTTTTGGGACGTTAAACACCAGAAATCAATTAGGGTAGCGCAACGTTGGTCAAATCTGTGTTGAATCGGCAGTACACTCCTCTACGCTTGTTAAGAGAACGATGTATATTACACCGTGTGGGCAGTACTCAACTCGTTTATCCAATTCATTCAAGTTAATCGAATATTCATGCCAAACCAACATATTCAAACGACCGTTTTTCCCCCGCACAATCCATGAATGGAACGCCCTGCGCGAAAATGGGGTGCAGAGCCCAACCATATCATCGTTCGTGCACGTTCTGGCTCATCTATGGCCTATGGTGTTTCCCATACCATCTGTCGCTTTCTAGATTGCGTGCGATACCGAAAGGTATAATAACAACTCCCCCTTTTTACACAGATAACTGTGTAAACATGCGCTCTGTTGCACATTCTTGTCATTTTTTTTCCCTAAGCTGCTGATATTTGTCCATGTCATCACTCTATTTTCTTGCCAATGTTTTCACCTGTAGTATTGTGTCTGCTTTACTGGATTCTATTGTTTCCTTTGTTTGCTGTGAATATTGTTCAACAGTGATTATAGTTTCCTTTCACACATTTGTTTCGAATTGTTTTCACAGATTGCTCAACATTTTATTTTGCACCATCCACTTCTGCCTATGCTTTGTATGTCAAGCTGGCAGTCTGAAATAAATAAATAAATAAATAAATAAATAAATAAATAAATAAATAAATAAATAAATAAATAAATAAAGTTAAAGCGATCTTAAGAGACCGATAGGCAAACTGATTCCCCCAGCTGAGCTGTTTGACCAGTCTTCGCGACATGATAGGTCGGTGAAGCTGTTTCATTCGTTGTTGTTGTTCTTTCTTCCCAGGAAAACGCGATGCGGCTGGCCGATAGTTTGAGGCTGGTGTCTGCCGACCGCGACCACGTCTGCTTGAGCGTGTCGCTGGCCGTGTACAAGTTTAACGTCTTCGATCTCGACGTCAACACTTCGATCGCACCGGGCGTCGGATCGTTGGCTTCTTACGTCAACACTGAATTCTCCTATTCCGAGGTACCGTTTCTTCTTCCCATTTTCACGAGCCTCTGCTGCAATATACATGCCTCCTCGCATGCGACGCTGTTACATGCGCACCATTGTTTTCGGGATGGCGATGATTATCGATGATGAGAGCTTATTGAGGTGACTGTGATTGATGATGGCTGGCGATGGCAGCCTAATGATGTTTCCTGGTCTACACCAACAAAACCACGCTATGCTTGCTCTTGCCGAATGCCACGACAATGTAGTCATGCCATCTGTAGTCAGTTCGGACATTAATGGTTTTAGACTTACTAACGTAAATGTCAGGCTTATCTGAAAAAAAAAATGTTTCCGAAATATTTTTTGGCTAAGGGCTGATATCAGGATTTCCCATCAGTATCTGACATGACGTACTGATTTGCAATGTGAGGCCGTCTACACAAGGGTACATCTGTACGGCAAAATGAATGACCTTGAACCCACAAATATACTCTTGACGTCATGGAAGAGAACTAACGTGACTGCAGGGTATACGTGTATCTTTGGTTCGGAAACCGGCAGCCCTGATACTTTGTGCATGGGTTGTCGATGGCTTGTAGTTATTGGAAAAACTGGATGTCCGCAAAGATTTCAATATGGTTCAGACCTATCACTGCTTTCCGATATATATCAGGCGTCCCGGCTAACCTGCACGAATACCTTTTTAAGAAAACCAGAAGTTGTAAGAAGGTAGGACCAATTGCATATTAGCGGTAGTCGCTTGAACTTACAGACGGTACTGTTTTCCCTCACTAATAAATTAATTACTTCCTTGCTTTAAAATCCGGTCATCTATTTAATTGTTGCTTGAATCGCTAATGCGTAAGTTACAAGATTTTAGACCGTATCAAGTAAAGCCGGAATGAAGCATTTACTTCATGCCGAAATTTGCCTGGTTGTATCTTCATTTCGAGAAGAAAAAAATGGCCGCGTATCTGCGTGCTTAGCTGCTAATGTCGTCGAAAGACGATAGTCTTCTGCCGGCCGTGCTACGCTGCGTGAGATATGGACGCCATATGGCAGCGCCGTCGGGAAATATGAGCTTGTGTAGAATCCCTGGGCAACTGCCAGGTGGCAGCACCAAATCGTCGGCAGAGGCCTTTTTCGTGCATAGCGTCGCATTTTTAGCGCAGCCTAAGAAACACTAGGGTCTTTAGAATTACGTATCTATGTATTTTCTAGCAAAGGAACACACCACCTAATACTTACGTATTGATGTCGCGCCTCAGATATGCGTAATATTTCCTTTTTGATCGACAATGTTCACAATTATTAACGCAGCTACCAGTTCAAGATGGCTGGGCGTTAGGCAAGTGCTTAAACTTTGGCCGGGTGTCTGAATCGTGTGACAGACAGACAAACAGAAAGACGGACCAAAATTTCCGCGTTCAAGTATCCCAAGAAAGACTATCGTATTTAATAAATAACCTAAAGCCCATGATCGAAACACGCGAAATACGAAGTACGCAGCGGCACTCGAGAGCTTCTACTCGAGCGCAACCAAGCGAGCTTCGACGGAACCACGGCTGCGGCGCTTCATTAGCGGCGCCAGTTGTTCGGTTCAGGGTTTTACACATTTTGATGGTCGAGGCACGAAACCTTGCCGGTGACGCGCTGGTAATGGTGCCAATCGAGAAAGCGAGGAGGAGGATCAAAAAGCAGGGAAATCGTTGCGACGCACTTACGTCTGTCAATTAGCGCGTTTCTCGTTTTTGTAGATACGAGGATTAGAACTGAAGATTGGGCTGTTTGGAGCTGCTTCATGGTAAAGATTATATAAGAGCTGATACACAGCGGCACAAGGGGAGAAACAAACGATCCGAACGCTGTCTCGCAACTGAAATTTTAATGGAAGGTTTTTCTTAATAAAAGAGACATACAAAATGTATATTCGCATATAAAGCACATTTTCAAAGAAGCAATACCGTACCGAAGAACGATGCTATCACAATCGATGGACAGCTGTAACAAATAATCCGGGATTGAAAAAGGGGCGCGTTGTCATTAATTCATGGTTAGTACAAACAAATGACGCACTTAAAACGAAGATAAAAGGGGGTCTTGGACACGACACGAGTCCAAAGTCTTCCTTGTGTCTTCGTTTTAATGGCGTTGTTTGCTTGTACTACAAATGATCGATACTACGATATTCGGCATCACGTCAGCTTAGGGATTCTTTGCTGAGCCATGCGCCTTTGTTTCCTTATGTAGAAGGCCTCTGTTTCCGGACTGTTTGGTCCGTGCTATCATACAGTATTAAAGGCCTTACAAATTATTCCATTAAAACTTTACTTGCTAGACAGGGCTCATGTTCGTATTTTATGTCCCTGCGTTTGCGCTGTCTCATGCCCCTTTACCATGTGTGCGGGCGTGGATAATTTTTTCCCTTCGCAATCGAGAGCCACACTTTGCCAAGGCGCATGCCCCTCCAGTCTATACGTCTTGGCGAAGCCGCACGACCAGTGCGTGGCGTTGTCGACTCTGTAAATGATTCTGCTTATCTTGTCGAAAGACGGCGTACAGCATCGTAACTGGCGTTTTAGGTATTCAGGTTACAATTAAATAGTTGAGCAAATAAAAAATTGTTATTGAACCATAATTAGGGACGCTTTCGTCCCTAATTATGGTTTTAGCGCGACTACCGCTTATATGCAGATGGTACGGTTTTGCTAAAGCTGTTCATTCTTTTAAAGAAACTTGGTCCACGCAGCTGAGACACCCGGGGTAGGAAAAGTGCTCTGTCTCAGGAGAAGTTCAGGATAAGGCGGCGGCTTCAAGTACTAAGATATCGTTGAATGAGGAACGTCGCTGTTCGACAAGAAGGTCTCGGTCAATGGACGAAGACGATTGCGGCTTGTAAAACTGGTCTTCTGATTTGTCTTTGTCCCCTGGAGACGAAGACACGGGACGAGGACAGAGCCCCGGCAAGGGGGCTCGTCTTCTTCCCCTATCTTCGTCTTCTAAATTTTCTTTCTTCACTCACAAATGCAAGTCAGAAGACAAATCAGAAGACAACCCAGAAGACCAGCCAGGCGAGTCAGCGCGCGTCTTCGTCCCCTGACAAAGGCACATGCTCTTGGTGAAACAGTGGCTACAGCAACACTCGTTGTTCGACTGTTTCCCACCAAACCAAATTAATGATTGACAGCTAAAAAATTTACGCTAAAATTTACGCAGCTAAAATTTACGTTGCCGTAATCCCTGATAAACATTTGAGGAACAATTGTAACTGTAAAGCGCTATTATAAACTTTCGCGTTCTCTCTTCAATTTGCTGCTTCACGCATCCACAGCTTTGCGAAGATTACAGGGATCCCCACCGGCACTTCGACGACGCCACCCTGTCGACGTACGTGCACGTGGGCAAGGCGTGGCTCGGCTTTGATGACGACATGTCGATCGAGATAAAGGTAACTCGATTCCGCAGCGGTCGAATGCACTCTTCGTACGTGCTCAGGAGTGTCTGGATTCGCGAGAAGCACTTGACTCCTGATGGCGAAAAAAAAAAAAAACATTAGCGGCTTGCATTACGCCTCTATAACACTCGCAAAAGACGAAAGCCTGCTTCACATTCGGTGATTCATTAAGTTGTTATCTGAATCACGCTTTTGCAACATAACTAGGGAAAGACGTTTGCGAGGCTTACTGACCCTCAACGCGGAAATACACGTGTTGCCATTTAGGCTGGCATTGTCAACGGCGTACGTGAGAAGCTATTACTTTTCTGATGCATTACCAAGCGGTGCAGCGTGCTCCATGCTCTCGATCCCGCATAGCACATACCCGAATATCTTGTGATGCGATATGCGGCTATGCTCGACACGTGATCCATACAACTACTTGAACTTAATTGCTAATTAATGCACACGCGATTATGTACGTCGTAATCACTCTGGCAGTCAATTATATCGTAGATGACTAGCCATGCTATGGCGCGCTTGTGGGTTTTCTGTGGTCATGTGACATCTTTAACACGATAGCGCAGGAAGTCCGGTGTCAACGGCGAAAACCACGGCGAAAATGGTCGTTGCCAACTCTTTCAGGAACACTTCCGCACAAGACGCATAACACTTTCGCCTTAATGAATGAAATATGGCGTGGATTTGAGTAAACGGTTTCTCGTCAGTGACTTCATCAGTTGCCCGCTCGAGTATCTGCCATAGAAATTTTTCTGATGTAACCTGTAGATGTTTGGCGGTGGCAATAGAACTATTTTGCGCGTGTGCATTGTGAGCGAAGGGCAGGTGGCTCGCTATGACGTCTGCGACAGCACCCGGCTCTATGCTTTCAGAATTGCTTTTTCTATTCGTACAAACAACGATCGACCGTTGTCTGCCTTGATCTTGCCATGGTCTTGTTTGAACATTGTGTCCACAAACAACGAAGTGACCGTAGTGTATGTGCTTCGCAACGTGCTGCCCTGCCACGGTGGTCTAGTGGTTATGGTACTAGGCTGCTGATCCGAAGGTCGCGGGATAGAATTCCGGCCGCGGCGGCTGCATTTCGATGGAGGCGAAATGTTGAGACCCGTGTGCTGTGCGATGTCAGTGCAGGTTAAAGAACCACAGGTGGTCGAAATTTCCCGAGCCCTCCATTACGACGTCTCTCATAACCATATCTTGCTTTTGGGACGTAATACCCCAGAAATCAATCAATAAAATCGCAACATGCGATCCTGATCATGAAATACACCTGCAACCGTAACTTGATAAACGTGTGCACACTGAACCCCTGCTCTCCGTGCTCAGTACTTGCACAAAGCGTTGTCGAACACTTTAGGCGGAAACACTTTCCTGATGCCTGTTTCTGCATCTTTATCTCGTTCTCACTGCACTTTTATCGTGCTTGCATTCACCTTCGTTGTGTATGGAGGATGTTTGTCGAACTGAAACGAAGAAGGTTTGCGAATTCTTATCGGCTTTCAATATCAAGCCTCGTGTGATAAGGCAGGCGAGTGACGTTGTACGTCGTGTACGTGACGTGAAAACGTTCTCCATGACCCTTTCACCTTATCTGAGTCCGACAGATCGAAATCGGTAGTGGTAACGCCACCTACAGCACGACAAGTGTCTGCCCACATGAATTACTATAGGTGGAAATGTACGTACTTGCAAAAGCTCATGTACTGAGAGTGCGAGTTCATTGGGAAAGGGGTAAGAACCATCATGTGGCGTTATAGCGTAACACTCCTTTATAGGCAGTGCAAGTCAAATGTATATACTTCTGCAGGCATCTTGCTACGCATTTGCACTTTACTTTTATAACAGATTCAACTTTCAAAAGGGACACTACTTCTGACACATGGCTATGAATTTGATTCTTATGGCAAATGAGTTCTGCGGAAACCCACAAGGTGGAGTAACGTTTATTAAAGGGGAAAATTTGCATCCACCCGTTTGTAGGACAAGGCTACAAGGAAATCCATACGGATTTCACAGAAATGAAAGCCTCCTAGTTTCCGAAAAATTCATCCTGGTCCCGGGATCGAACCCGGGACCAACGCCTGTCCGGGGCGCTCGCTCTGGATTTCCTTGTAGCCTAGTGCTACAAACGGGTGGATGCTAATTTTCTCTTTCATGAATTTGATTCTTGTACAGGCTTTAGGAATCGGAATCAGTAATTGATGGAGTTCTATATGGAGTGCCAAAATCAGATAAATGACCCGGCAAGTCAGCCTCAACTGTCCCGCGTGTTGAGCATAGAAGACAGCATGGTGTACTTTTCCGACTCTGTGCGTTCTCGTGCTTGACCCAGTGTCACACTAGGGGGAAGGGAAGTGCACGCGTCACACTTGACTTGGAATCCGTCACGCGCGAACCGCGCGGAAACGCGTTGAATATTTACGCTTGAGTGCCGGGAAATAAAAACGATCTTGAATTGCTACGAGGGAAGCGGCAGATGCGACTCGTGTAACGCGAAAATAAGTGGTGGAAAGGAAGGAACGTACGCTTCCGAATAAGGTAGAATCAGAGCTCAACAATGGCGACAGCTACGGACAGCATGCGTTCGTCACATTGGGCTATGCGCATTTTGTCTGAGCGTGGGCCCTGCATCATTCGAACTTTGCGCTATACTTACATGCAAATGTGTCTACTGAAGTGAATATTGAAAGGGAAGAAGAATTGTTGTAGCACCATGTTACAAGTCAATTCGCAAGAAAAAGAACATTATGTTTCCGGGACGACGAAGAATTTGTCTCGATCTGGCGTTCGAACCCCAGGCCTTTCCGAGCCGGTCAATCTGCCGTCTTGGTTGACGGCTAGCGAGCTCAACGCGAGGATAACTTGGCCGGAGACTGGAACCAGTCGTACACTGAACACGGCAAATCGGAAGGCGTTTTCTTAAATTGAAAAATCCGCGTAAATTTTCCTTATGGCTTCGTGCTACAAGCCGGGTGGACAACATTTCTTTTTCTTTAACAAACCTTGGTCTACCTTGTGGATTTCCGATGAATTGCGCTTACAGCCACACGCGGGCATATGCAGATAAGGAAACCGAACGCTTCCACTCTCACAGCTCCAGAAGAAAAAGAAAAGTAATAGATATGCCAGCCACGCCTCTGCGCCATACTCATCATAATTGCCGAAGTTTTACAAGCCAAAAGCACGGTACGATTATGAGGCATTCTCCGTAGCGGGTGACTCCTGAATCATTTTGACCACCTGGGGTTCTTTGACGATTGCGTGTCTTGCGTTTCACCCCCATCGACAGGTGTATGCAGGCAGATGGCTTTCAAATTTATTAGATTAATAACGCACTTCACAGAGAACTTCACCGTACGCGCCTAAGAGCGCCGCAGCTACAGGTTTCCTCAAAGACCTGATGCCACCAACGTATACTTCAGGCAAGATAGACTGCGACACTGTTGAACAACCTCCAGACGGGAGCAGAGCGGACGGCCGCTTGCACCGAAGGACGTATACGCAATGGATAGTTTCTTGATCGCTTGCCACTCATGCAGGGTTACCGCGAGCTTAACGTCGTCAGTAAGTCTGTACTGTTTCTTCTACGTAACTTGTCCGTTCTTTCATTTCGATGACGCAGATTGACAAGCTGTCTCGAAAGCACCGCGTCGGCTGCCTGCTGGCCGACAACGTCGACTTGGACGACTTCAGGAATGCCTGCGCGAAGGGCGACTTTCCAAGGCTGCGTGTTCTTAAGCGAGCAGTGTTAAGAGAGCGGCGATAGGTTCACGCCTTCCGGCTTCTAGTCACCAAGCTGTAGTGCCATTGTACTGCTGTGAACGTTGTAAATATAAGATACGTAATGACCATATCTTTGGGAAGCGTATCCAGTCGGGGTTATTGGTTATTCATCGTGAAGCAAGACAGCCAGAGGAACGTATTGTATCTTTGAGTTATCCTCCCGCGAGAGGAGGAAATGAATCTCGTGACGTCAGGAAAACCAAGTTATAGCAGTTAACAAGAATAGCAGTATAATGTTCATGATTTCTATAGACCCTCTTCAGTTCGCAAACGTACGAGCCTAACAACTTCTGGTTCTCAAGAACTTTTTTCTTGCCTAGTTTGTGCTTACTATGTGACATTACTTGACCGCGAAAAACACACGGACACAAAGAACACGTGCCGTGTCCGTCTTATTTTTTTCGTGTCGGTGTGTTCTTTTGCCGCTAAGTAATGTCACATAGCTTCTGGTACCGACATAGTATAGGTCGATAAAACCATCTGGCTGAGAACGCAATGGCCGCTAGTAGGATCGCGGTAAAACAGAATCCCGGAGTTGTTCGATACCATTTTTCTCTTCATAACCCCCGTTTTGCCAGTAAACACTGAACCAAGCTATACGCACAATTATAAGCATTGGTCCTGAGACCTTATGGACATTTATTTTGATTGAAGACGGTGCAGATGCTTTCCGTACACTAAGGCAACTTAAAAAGGCCTTTTAGTTGCGGTGTAGTTGACTACTAGGTCACGTGATCCCAAGCTACCTGGAACAGCACGCGTGCAGCTGATATCACGACCGCGAAACTACCTACGCCCCTCCGCAGCAGGACGTAATACTTCAAAGTAACACTGAAATTTCGATTAGAGGCCCACGCTACGTTCATGATTAAATCGCATGCGGTATGGACTAAGGAGCACGCAACGTGCGATGGAAAGAAAAATGATAGGGGTAACGCTAAGAGATAAAAAACGAGCGGAATGGATCAGAGAACGGACAGGAGTAGCAGATATTATCTTATCAATTAAAAGAAAGAAGTGGACCTAGGCAGGACATGTCATGAGGAGGAAGGATAATAGGTGGACAGGAAGAGCGACGGAATGGATACCACGGGAGGGAAAACGCAACAGAGATAGGCAAAAGGTTAGATGGAGCGATGAAATTAAAAAGTTTGCGGGCATAAGGTGGAACCAACTCGCTCAGGATAGGGTGGATTGGAAATCGTTGGGAGAGGCCTTCGTCCTGCAGTGGACCTAAACAGGCTGATGATGATGATGATGATGATGATGATGATGATGCATAACTTTTATATTATATGTGCGTATTGTAATCGTGTGCGAATGAATCAAACTCATGAAGGAGCATGCTTAACAATGAAAAAGCACATTTGAAGGAAATGAAACTTGCGTTGATCGGATCCATTTATACCCTGCCCAAGGTCCCGGTTACCGCATTTGCGACCGGATCGCCCGGGCCGCACCGGAAAATATAACTCATCTTCGTGCCATTTGACATTTACGCCGAAACGACTTCAGCGGAAACTGTATGAGGCAGCGGCTGCGCTCTAGATGATGGGAAAGACAGTGTCCGTGAGTGAGAACATGCGGCTTCTCCAGTGTGCTCATGCGTCTATATTTGGCCAGCGGGAAGCGGTGCAGCGACCGCAATGAGGGCGGTTTCTCTTTATGGTGGAAGATAATTAATTCAGTCCTCGTTTGCCTTTTCATAAGGAAAAGTACACGCACTTTCGATTCCTGATTTTGGTTTAGGAAAAGTGCTTACGCTTTCATAAACAGAAGCTTGGGGGAGTTTCTAAGAAGCATAAGCCTGCTAAATCAGTCGAGCGACCTGTCCTACGAACGCAGCATGCTCAGGCGACAGCAGTGTCGCGCCAGTTATCGGGTAAAGGTGTCAGTTATCAGATATGACCCATTGTATCAGCGTATAGAGTGACAGTGAGGGCCAATTCTATCCTTCGTATGGCTATCATGTAAGGATGCATCAAGAAGATGCGAATATTGTGTCGCCTTTTTACTACGAGCAGCCGCCAAGTTGGCTTTGCTGGCTGCACGCAGTAACATTACTGACCATTATGTTCCTTGTACAAAGAGTAGAACGAGCGAATTACTAGTAATAGTAATAATATCTGGGGTTTTACGTCGCAAAACCACGATTTGATTATGAGAGACGTGATAGCGGAGGGCTTTGGGAATTTTGACCATCTGGGATTCTTTAACGTGCACTGACATCGCACAGCACACGGGCCTCAACATTTCGCCTCCGTCGAAATGCAGCCGCCGCGGCCGGGATTCTATCCCGCGACCTTCGGGTCAGCAGCCGAGTACCATAGCCATAGACCACCGTGGTGGGGGAGCCACCTGCTGGGTGGTCTATAACGAACGTATTATTTTCGGAAAGGAGGCCAATAAGTTTGCCAGTTAAGGTAACGATCGGCCCGCAGCTCTTTCTTAAGAAATAATAAAAGAAACAGCCGGTCAAATGTTGACGGGATCGATCATAAACGTGTAGTGAGGAGCGTCTAATTTGAGGCACGTGAAATTGGAGACAAAGTGATTCTTTACAGCGGGACGTTTATTATGCATTGTGACGAGCTGAGGTCATACAATAGTGACACGAGCTCGGATATTTCCTTCCATTGTCCTCGGAGTCCCATTATATAGTTCGCTGCCTGTCGAGAAAATATCCGAGATAAAATCAATTTTGCGACTCAGAAACGCAAATGTATTGTTCAAAATGAGTGTCCCAGTATCAGTCATTTAACTCGCGAGGGATTTCGAACGTACACTGTAATGAGTTTCTGTGAAACGGCGCAATTTGAAATAACTCGACAAACCAGTTCGGAAACAATGGAAAACGGTGAAAAGAGCTTACTTTTGAAAACGGGAGCCACTTCCTGCTTGAAAACATCATTCGTGCAGGAACAAAATATGTATAAATCGTACGCCCCTGCTCAGTCACTTTCGTGCTGATTGTCGCGAGTGCTTTGTTAGTGCCAAAATTAGGCCCTTTTTCAACACGAACAATGCTTTGCCGAATCAACGAACACCTCTAAGAGTTCCCTGGAATGCGGAACTCTGTTTTGCTATAGTTTACCGAAAGCACTGCAAACAGGACGCTTTATGGAAAAGTGGTTGACGCGATAAGTTATGCACTTTGTTTTTCAGAGTCATTGTTCATAGGATTTGGTGAAATAATTGTTTAAACGACCGAACGCATGCAGGAACAAAAGCAAACTTAAAAGAAAGGAGCAATATTTTGTGCGCACAGGGGGTCCATTACTATCGGTGCTCAATCACAACGTGTGGTCGACAATTCTGCGCGACCTTATTGACACTATGGCTGACAGTGTCCTCTCGTATTGCGTGTGCTTACGTAACAGATAGTGCTTGCGCACGACAGAGCAACTGCACCCTTGGAAGTGACGTAGGTCGCGTGCGTGTGAGGCTGAGTCCGTTTCGATGAGCACTTGTGTCAAGACAGTGATAAGATATAGCTGCGGGGAAGTCCACCAGCCCTGAATGCGATAAAAGTCACGAAATAGATACGGGGGGAAGACCACCAACGCTGAAGGGCTGTAGCTGTCGGAATGCTGGTGGTGTCGCGCACGCCTTTCGAAAAGCTTTGTCGGAGAGCGTCGCGACAAGGATGGCTTGAAAGCGGATCTATAGTCTGCGCACGCTGAAAAACTAAAATCAGTGACAGCACGCACTAAACGCCGCAATAAAGAAGCAGAGTGCGAGAAAGCGCTATAAGAGCGGTAAAATCTGAAATGGTGGTAGAAGGATCAGCGATGAAAAGAGGGTTAAGAAGTTTTCTGCATGAGAAACCCACTTCACAATCAGCTTTAGCATATCCGGTTCAAGTAAAAAGGAATCTGGAAGAAAAAGATGTAATGAAAAATAGCAGGTTTAGAGTTTTACAAGGTAGATGTGACAACAGAGCATTAGTTTAGTACAGGAAACAGTCATATAATCATGATGATAATGATGAAAATAATTAAACGGAGGTAGGTGCGCACCGCATTAGATATCCTTGTGTGATCCACACGTAATAAAAAAGAAAGAAAGAAAGAAAGAAAGAAAGAAAGAAGAAAGAAAGAAGAAAGAAAGAAAGAAAGAAAGAAAGAAAGAAAGAAAGAAATGACGTGTGGCTCATGCCTGCGTTGAATACGTGGGTGTAAGGCAGTCCGCCTAAATTTAACCTAGTAACTCCGACTGTCAACCATAGACGTTCACCAAACGATAGGGGCTAGCGCCATTCAAGACACTTGTCAGTTTTCGGAGAAAAAAAAAAAAAAACATTCTCCTGATAGGCACGCTGCTCACCACCAGCGAAGTTGTAACGGTCGAAGGACCATCATGGGAGAAGGCACAATAAAAACATCACTTTTGATTGCGACCGAGCCCTACCGGCAATGAATCGCCGCTCACGATCGATTCCATTCCGTATTTTGCGGGACATGAGTGGATCGTGATCGAGGTATTGAGTTGGCGCACCAGTCACGCACGCGAGTTTTTGTTTTCTCTGCTTATGTCTTTTCTCCTGTCTTTACTGAGTCAAATAAAGTGCCCTTGGAAGAATAACGCAGCGATAAACGCATACCCTTACTTGGTGATGGAGCTGCTTATGGGTAGCATATATAGAATAAATAGAGAACAGTACATTAGGGGATCCGTTCGTAGTGTGAATCGAGTTCAAACAGCGATCACCATCATGCCACTTCCCTCATTCATCGACCATTCTAGTCTGTGCGCGTATACTCAACTCATGCGCATGTAGGTCACAACGTCTCGAGCTGAAAGGACACGTGCCTACATGACGATAAGGTTTGCGAAACTTCGCCTTCTTGATACGCATTACGAACTCACGACCTGGCTTCGCCTGCCTCCCGTGATTGAAGTCGATAACGGTCAATGTCGTTGCGGCTTGCTGGACAGGTCAAGGCTCTCCTTGCCGCTTACTTTGATTCCTCGTTTAATCTCATCGCGCGAACACGCAAGTTCATAGCTCGCGAATGTACATCGTCCCGTAGGTTGCATTGTGTAACGAAATAATTGTCATTCGTGCCAATAGCAGCACGAAAGCTAGAAATGGAACGCGTACGGATTTGATAGCGAAGAGGCTTCCCTGTTTTTTGAAGTGAAATCATTGCGCGTCTCATTGGAAGTTGACCTTGAAATCAATACATAAACATGCAAAAGGAAAGAGTAGGAAGAAGTTATTCATAGTTTAATTGAGGGGCAGGACCATTAAGATAAATGGAAATAAAAACAGACGATAAAAGCGGTGGGAAGCTAACCCACAACACCGTGAGCTTCTTTCTGTTCGTCCTTCTCTTTCGCGCTATGCTTGCAGTCCACAGCATCCGCATTACACGTGGTGCGGTGCACTGCCGTATCACGCATAACCGAGATCGAGTACGAATTCTTTAACGGATTCCTTTCATTCATTTCACCATTCTGTAGCCCGTACAGCCCGTACAAACTAGTTTTTAACGTTTTTCTCTCAGCGAGGTTAGAAACACGTTCAGCAAGCTGTATCACAGTGTTTATTTCGAGTGCTGCACGTTTGGGTTCGCATAGTAACCACCACGCAGGAGTGGGCTGAGGGCAAGAGTGGATAGAGATCGATGGAAGAACAGTTCGCGTGCAGACGCCGGCGTTAGGACCTCAAGAGAGGTCATAACAATTCACACAAGACTCATGGTCAATCCCGCAGAGTGGATGCGACCCACCAACTTTTGGTTCATCATATCACATCACATAACGGCGACGTAAGCGGCTAAAGATTATGACAGTTTTCCGCGTGATCAGGACCGCTGGATTTTCCTGTCATCTAGTAATATAACGCTTTGCTTTAAGAAGAAAATTGAGGCAATGAACCATTAAATAATTCGTACTCGATCTCGGTTACGCGTGATACGGCAGTGCACCGCAACACGTGTAATGCGGATTCTGTGGACTGCAATCATAGCGCGAAAGAGACAGGACGAACAGAAAGAAACTTACGGTGTTGTGGGTTAGCTTCCTACCGCTTTTCTGGTCCGCTTTTGTTTCCATTTATCTTAATGGTCCTGCACCTCAATTAAACTACGAATAACTTCTTCCTACTCTTTCATTTTGCTTGTTTATCTATTGGTTTCATGCGACACTATCTAACATTAATATTGACATATCTCGTCGATACCGCTGTGTATAGTTCCCGCATAAACTTTGGAATTGCCGTAGTAAACCTGGATACACCGGCAGTGCTGCTTGCTGAGTAATCGGCGTACGAGTGTTGGGCTACGCGATCTTCTCGACCGAATGCGACCGAGGCGTCGCTGAAATTTATGCCGTCAACCGATCACATTCAGCGCCTTTGACCACCGTGGGTTTTTTTGTTTGTTTGTCATGACCTCCATGATTGCGCGGGCTCAATCACCGAGGCATGGCAATAGGAGGTGAGGTCGATTGATGCCCGGCACAGCCGGTAAGCAAAAGCAGTGACTGAGACGGAGGCACGTCAACAGAACAAGATAAAATTTTTATTATCGAGACGAGGAACAATACAAAAAAAAATAAAATAAAGGAGAGGGCACTTGCGAGGGATAGATAGTACAAATTAATAGATAACGAAGCAGAGAACATGTCCCGAGAAGTTACATATAGGAGCACGTACGCCTTACGAAGTCAGTCCAAATACTTGGAGGCGCAAATAGTGTTCAGAGTTGGAAGAAACGTACAGTTGACCGATGAATGTGCACCCTGCATCCACGAATACGGCCAAGCAGAGCGGCCCTCAACGGCGTCGTTCTCTTCCGGCACAGCGGGTGGTGTCTCGGGATGCGGCGAGGCGGCTTAGGTTTCCTCGGGAGCCGCGCGGTTGACTCTTTATCCTTTCGTTGCGCGGTGTTCCCCAGTGGCACGGCTGAACGCGTTATATGGGCTATCGAGTTTTGGTTGAACGGCACTTGCGGACACCGGCTCATGCTCAGAGTCGCAGTCGAAAACAATACACGCCCAATACCGCAGCGAGTGTAGTTCACACACAAAGCAGTAGGCACGTACACACGTAAGATTCACATTTCCTGGCCGCCATCTTGACGTCACACACAAAAAAATAACGAAGAACCAAAAGAAAAGCGCGGTTCTGGGAAGGGACGGGCGTCGCTGAAACGGAAAACAAAATTATAGCCAGAATAAGAAGCACGCACGCCAACAGCTTCTGTTCTGCTACGAGTCGTTTCGTAGAGGAGAAAAGATTTATGCATGTACAAAATGGAGCTCAAGGCTTTGACTCTAGCACGGGCCACCTTGAGCCGAGAAAAAAGCAAGAGAGACAAAACAAGCGGCACGTACACCCCCGCTTGTGGAATGTGAGGCTAAGCTAACCACGGAGGCAACTAAGCGAGAACGGGTGCATTCTCGTGGGCCGACCGAACATAAGATTCAGGCCCGTGAAATATGCGTTAAAGAAAAGAGGACGCAGCAGCTTTATACAAAATATAGAGAAGAAAAATAAGGCATGCCGCCGATGCTGTGACAGTGTTTTTACCTCGCTCTGTGTCTCTTCTTTCCCGATTCTTTGTTGCCTTCGTGCTTCCCCCCAATCACCTTTTCCGGAACGATGGGTAGCAAACAGGATATTGATCTAAGATAAACATTCTCTAAGCAGTGCTGTGCTGCTGCAGAAGCGGAGGGCTCGGGTTCGATTCCTGGGCCATGGCGTCGGCATTTCGATGCATGCGGAATGGAAGAACGCCCGTGCACTTAGATTTTGGTACACGTTGAAGAACTCCAAGGTACTCGAGTTTAATCGAGAATACACAACTACAGTGCGCCTTATAATAGTGTTGTGATTTTTGGACGCTAAATTTTTCAGTTAATTAATAAACGCTCCAATTTCTAGACTTTACACGACGCTAGATATCACACTTCTTGTATCGTGACGTATGTCGATTCTGTACGAGATGCGTGGCGAAGGTGTATATGGAAACGGGATTATATCCTCTAGAAGCTCTTTCTGTTGTAGCTCAGGGCGATTGCTTCTGAGGGTCGCAATACATGACTATTTCCTTGCACGTTAATAGAGTACGCTGACCAGGAAAACGAAGTAGCGTGTTCTTCGGCGCGCTTCTTGAGAAACGCATTTGTATTCCGAGAGTTGAGGGTGTGATCATCTCATCGCGGAACTGCGGTGTGGAACGACGTAGTAATTCGTAATGACGTTCGAATGCGTGTAAAGTGAGTGTAAATCCGGGACTGCGATGGCAACTCACCTGCTGCCTGACATAGACCATGACTTATTAGCCATTTATACCACGCAATAGTATACGTAACGTTCGATCAACATGCCATCACCAAAATCTCCTCCATTTGTCACCCATACTAATTGATTGATTGACTGATTGATTCGTGCTTCCTAACGTCCTGAAGCAGCTTGTGGGATATGAAAGAGCCCGTATAATGGAACACTTCGAGTGAGGGTTAATCGCCAAGGTTTTCTTAACGTGCATCCGAAGCTTGGCCCACAAGCGCACTTGCACATTGGACGACAGCAGTTGCTGCGGGGAGTCGGACGTTCAACCTCGTGCACATTAGCAGCAGTCATAGTCATATATCCACTAAAATATTGTGGAGAGTTCGCCTCACAAGATTACTTACGAAAAAGTAAACTAAACCAGCTCTCACCAGACGCGGTGAATCGGAGATCATTGGGAGGGGCGTTCACCCCAAGGAGGTTTAAATTTTAAACCTCCATGGTTCATCCTTCGGTGTGCACGTCATAGGCTAATGATGGTGATCCTGATGAAGCTGATATAGTGAACGTTCACATTCAGTTCCTGCATACCAGTGACTTGGGCACGCATGTTCAAAAAGGGCGACTCTCGTAATTAG
Source organism: Hyalomma asiaticum (assembly GCA_013339685.2). Classification (NCBI taxonomy): domain Eukaryota; kingdom Metazoa; phylum Arthropoda; class Arachnida; order Ixodida; family Ixodidae; genus Hyalomma; species Hyalomma asiaticum. The sequence goes on along the minus strand of CM023484.1, from coordinate 37,182,999 downwards.
TACAGCTGCTGTTATATATATATATATATATATATATATATATATATATATATATATATATATATATATATATATATATATATATATATAAACGTAAAGGAAAACGCCACAAAATGCCTGTGGACGTTTCTTGCTGTCAATGCGTGTAGCACTTCAGGACATTGCAGATACATGTGTACGACACGAATAATGACAATCCACGCTACTTTTCAAATTTATCTTCGATGAAATGTTCCTTAGTGTATGCGTCTGCACCGTTAATATATTGAACGGCGACTCAGTGACACTCCTTAAGCGTTGTAAAAACGCTTCGGGGGTTTCGACGCACACGCTTGCATGAATGAAGATCTCCAGGAAACCACCGGCGCCGTGGCAAACGTGTCAGCGTATGAACTCCATTTCTTGTCCGCGGGACATCACCAAAGGCGTTCCATACTTCCCCACGAGGCACGCCCCAGCGGTCTAGTGGTTAGAAAATCGGGCTTCAGCACCGGAATTCAAATATAGCCGTCCGTTATGCTTATCCGGTGATGACATGAGCTGTGATGACGTCACAACAGTACTACAGGCCGCTGAAACCAGCGGTGGTAGCAGTCCCGCCACGGTGGTCAAGTGGCTATATAGTGCTCGGCTGCTGATCCGAGGGTTGCGAGATCGAATCCCGGCCGCAGCGGCTGCATTTCGACGGAGGCGAAATTTTGAGGCCCGCGCACTGTGCGATGTCAGTGCAGGTTAAACAACTCCAGGTGCTCGAAATTTTCGGAGACCTCCACTACGGCGTCTCTCATAATCGTAGCTGGTTTTGGGACGTAAAACCCAGATATCAATCAAATCAAGCCGGTGGTAACTAAAGAAGTGCTTTACGTGAAGTCAGCAGCAAAACAATACGGACTACACGAGTGCGTACCGGAACTGGCATATGCGGCATCTATTGGAGAGTCATCCGCTGTCAAGAGCATTCCACATGTTCTGCGCCAGAGCAGTATCGAGCAAGTGAGTGTGTCAGGAGCCCACGACTTTCTCACATGGATGAAATAACGTTCGAACAACTTCAATTGAGGCTGCAACTGTGGTGTTATGACTATATCTAGAACATTCTTCTATGGTCGACATTCAGGACGCTTTCAAAATAGTGACGTGCGCGCTCGACAGAAACCAGGTTACATAATTCTTGCATCATCAGCACCATCTTCTTCTTCTTTTTCTTCTTGTCGACATCACAAGGGCAGAGCTGCGACCGACACGACGAGATTGTAGGGGGCCAATGGAAACGCGTCGCGCTTGCGCGCCCACATTCACAGGAATGCGGCGGTCATGACGACGTCTCGAAGCTTGAATACGCGAGAAGACACTTGGTCACGAGGTGTGTACATGTTCGGGGAGAGCTTCCGAGAACGAAGACACCCGCGCTGTTGCTCTTTGAGGCGTTCATGTTTCATGAATGCACTCTCCAGCTAAGAGCAAGACATGGGGATGACGGCCGTTAGAGCGGAACTAGCGGTAATTACAAAATACGCGAGAAGAGATGGAAGAATTATGCAGACGCGGCATACGTGTTCGATGCCTGTGGTTCGAGTCAGAAGTTTAGGGGGTTCAGCGTGAACCAGGGTGAACAGAGATTCTGGTTTTGGAGGGAATGATCGACTTTTCCTTACTGCTAGGTGGCCTTTTAAAGCGAAAGCCTTCTGTCTCATGCTAAGGCGACCTTGAAAGAGACGCTGGCAGGAAGATATGGCACAGAAAACGCACAAAAGACACACGGTACAAGCAATATGACAGAAAGAACAAAAAAAAGTTCAGTCATTGGATCCAGTTGATTCAGCCACCATTTAGATTAAGTCATCATCATCATCGTCATCATGATAATCACCACCACCACTCCCATCACCACTGCTACGGGTCCTTGCTGACGCTTTCCATTTCTTTTTGGTTTTTTTTTCCCTCTTTACTTTAAAGCGAACGTTACACTGAGGGAACGTTACACGCGAGCAGCATTTAGACGATCAAATGTCGGTAAAGAGCTTCCTATATAGCATCAATGGTTCACATATACAGAATCACTCTTCTACGTAAAGCAGTAATTTGCTGAAGTTTGTTCCCGGCGAATTTCAAACTCATCTAAACGGGACGGATGTTGACGGGGAGAGGGATGTTTGAAGTGTTGAGAATCTGTCGCGCAAGGAATCTTGCTAGCGCGAACGTTTCGATAAGGGAGCTTTATTGCTCAGGGCGAAGGAAAATGTTTTGTCAGAAAGTTTGCTCCAGCGGAGTTCGCTAATCGTTCAACGACCTCCCATGAAGCTCACACAGCTGTATTTAAAACAGCGGACCTCACAGCACTTTTTGAGCATACTCAGATAGCTGAGATGGGTTGTTGATGTTCCTGCGAGCATGTGAGATAAATGTTATCGCACAGCACGCACCTGGAAATCTGCAATTTGTGTTCAACTACAAATTCAAATTGCCTGCTCTTATTTTAACAAATCATTATTTTCGTGTCACGGGATTCGATCCCGCGCCCCTCGGATCAGCAGCTGAGTACCTATAGTCGCTATCCGGGGCTTCGTGAAGTGTTACAAGGCCCCTTAAGACGATATTAAATGTTATGCCCTGCGTATTCGTTTCTCATTTTGTTTTTTTTTATTTTTTTCATTTGGTAGCGCTTCTCAGGGTGGCTGTACTCTTCACTGGCTCGCTTCCATTCCGCAGTGAGATCGCGACATCCGGAAGACCCCAATACGCGACGAGCGGCAGTTTCCATTTCATGACATATGGCTGTGTGTGTGTGAGCAGCTATGCGAGCCATGTGCACTGTGCGTCCGTGGCAGAAAGAAAAAAAAAATAGGACAAATAACGTAAGGCGCAAAAGACGAAGTAAAAATATGACAAGAAGTGCTTTGTTTCGCTTTCCGTAGGAGTGTTTCCATTGGATGTCGCCTGGCGGCCTAGTTGCACAAGGATCTTTCGAAAGCTTTGTGCCATACCCCGATTTGTCCTAGCAGCAGACCTGCCTATCTTTGGCTGCTCTGCAGAACGCACGGGTTCGCACGTAGTTCCTTCGTCACATTTCTTCGCACGAAGCATGTGTAAGCACAATGTCCGTCTGGCCTGAATAATTGAGAGGCCAATGATAAGGCTTACCGGTTATCAGTTATTGTTCCTGCGACAATGCGTGGTGCGACGGATAGTAGCGTATGCTGTCTTCTATGCCTGTCAAGAACGCAAGTCGTTTAAGTGTTGCCGTCATTATAATATGTGCATCGCTGAAGCATTCTATTAGGGACTTGTCAATGACGAAGCTTCTTTATTTCTTGGTTTTCTGCAACATCGTAGACTATGACATGTGTCGCTTAAATGTGAGTAAGATTAGCAAATCTTCCGATTTTAGGGCGATTTGGTCCGCTTCGAAAATTTTAACCGCGTCACCGGCAGCACGCTTTTACAATATATCTAGGCTTCGAAGCGACATTGCTTGGCAACGCACATCCGTGACGTCTTACACCAGCCACGGTGTTGCCTTTGCGGTGGTCTTCCGAATATATGAACGGAAGTCATCAGTGTCGGATTTTGCATGCAGCACAGAACTTCGCACAATTTTTCTGGCTTAAATGTTTGACGATAGCTCAGTGGTGGTGAGGGTGAAGACTGACCCTCACCACGAGCCTTTCCCTCTGTCCCGTATACTCTGCCTGTTCACCAACAAGCGATTGCCTCCTGCCCATCACGTGGTTGACGGCCTATTTCTCATGAACCTGTCTCTTAAATTTTACGTTGATGCGAAACTGGTCTCCTTACAAGGCAAGACGACCTGCCGCAACGTTGGAGCTAGCAACATTTTCTGCTTTTTATTATTTTCAGCGATCTGTTCATAACTTCAAGCCTCCGTATTCCCCTGAGCTTCTGTTCTTGTTTGGTCTCGCCTGTAGTGATTTTTGTTCCAGTATGATTAAAGATCGCCCTGTTTGTTCCTTTGATTTTCACGTGGTGGACAGAGAGGAGCTCTCTGAAACAGAGAACTGTGCCCACGATTTGTGAGGCTATTTATGTGGCGCTAGATATTTCGTGGGTAAGCGAAAGAAATAACCGAACACCTGGTTCAGACACGGCGTTCCAAACTCAGTGCGCGAAAGATATCTCGCTTTTATTTTGTTTTTTTTCTTGCTTTCTTTTTGCTCTGTTGCAAAGATATCTTCAAATGTGGTTGTAAAGTCTCTCTCCGTTTCGAGAACAATATCGATATTCCGAATCTTCCCCATCATAACTTATTCCTGGAGATGCAAGTATGACTTCACTCTGTAGAGTTTTTGCTGGAACCTGTCAGCGCGCAGCGCCTATGACCAACGATGTAAACTGATTAATCCATTCGGCGGACATATGACCACACATGTGCACTGATTGATCCGTTCGTGATTGTAATGCAATATTTCACCGAGACCGATGGTGTTATGAGCAACGGACGCCAGTGTGCGTGATGAAATTACTACGCAACTTACGGTAGATTGTGAATGATTGCTGTCCCCGTGGATCGCTGTCTCGCAACGCAGTGTACTGCGAGCAGACATAGCGAAGCAAATAGGAACGCAGCCATTCAGTGTTGATGTGTCGTAGGCCGACATTTGCGGCGGTCCCTAACCACTCCATGACATGCTGCACTCTGCACTTTCTCACACATCGGCGCATGTCTGCCAGCCCTAAGCAGGTCCCCGAAAAGAAAGAAATTGAATTCTTGGATGTAGTCTCTAGCATGGACAAGTGTAGAGAAATTATGTGCATGTCAGAATTCCAGAGGAAATGATAGGGGACAGAAAACGCTGGCTATTTCCACTATGTCACTGCAATTACCCCCCAAAATGCCCACAATGCGGCGTTTCCTTACAAGAGCTCTGCCAGTGACATCACATAAAACCCTCTTATCGACAAGAGGACCCAGTACCCGAGGAGCCGTCGGCAGATGACGTCAATAAAAAGCATCTTATCTCCCGCGGGAGACAACGTTCCGATATCCGTGAGGGCAAGGAATGAGTCGTCCGTAAATGGCTGTCTTGTCAAAGTCGGTGGGGATAATACCGGAAGTTCAACGTCTCTCTCAGCAATGCAGGCCTACGTTACTCACGGAGCGTTCTGCTGACGCCCGTACCTCGTAAACGTAGATATATTTTTCTGTTTCTGACACCATTTTCATCGATATCATCATTTCGAAGTGGGATGCCTTAGTCTCACTCACTCACCCCAATCAATCAATCAATCAATCAATCAATCAATCAATCAATCAATCAATCAATCAATCAATCAATCAATCAATCAATCAATCAATCAATCCTGTATTTCTAGTAAGATAAATCATACTAAGGCTCCTGCGGTTCAACGCTGTTCCACTGTTCAGTACGGTGTTCTTTTGAGAACGGATTGAAAATTTAATGTTTCTGATTGCCAGGGCTGGGCTGGCTGCTACGGCGCATGGTTTCTGAGCTGGAGAGGCCACCCACTGTGGAACGACCGACTCGTACGTGCTCACTGAACGATCATTCTTCTTTCTTTTTTTTTTTTGCTTCCAACTTTGTGTACCGTCGTAAGCTCCCTAACCAGCCAGATGTCTCTCGACTGTCTAATAAATAATCCGACGAGACTAAAGAAAGCAACCTTCCTGCGCATATCTGCATTTGAACGCCTTGGCTACGGCTCGATGCCGAGGCGTTTAGATGAAGATATGCGCAACCCAGTTTCAGTGATCTCGAACATACTAAGAGCAGTTTTGCTTACAGCTGAAAAAAAAGTTCGTGAGCGCATGTGAGGGGGCGGGTACATATTTTGGTGAGAATATTAGCGCGAATTGCTTTCACTTACTAGCACGATGAACGCCAAGTGCTGCGTGCTGAAGGTTACCGTTTGGCAGTCTTTGACATTGCCGCCTTACCTTGGAACACGCGATTTCAAAACGTGCAAGGCGCGTTGAAGACGGAACGAGCGCCAGTGATGCCTGGCGAAACGCAGGAAAAAAGAAAAGATCAAAGCCGTTTCTTCGAAGCCTGGGGTGCATCAGCGGCAGTGGCAACAGCAGCTGCATGCACGTTCCGCTAAGTAATTCTGTGGCCTACATATACTCTACTCTCTCCTCCTAGTTCAGTGCAATGTTGCCAACGATGTAGCCCGTACGGCAGATGTGTATGTACAATGTACGGCCATGTGAAATTTACACGATACCAATGAACGAATATTGAGCGCAACTGCTGCACGGAATAGTTGTACTAAGCTAAAGAAAAAAAAATAAAGAAAGGGTAAAGGAAGGCGAGAAAACAGCTTCTTAGTTATTTCTATGATGACGAGTTGATTTAGAAGCACTCTTTTGCAGCCTTGTGCATTTGTGAAGTCGCCACAAACACTTGGGACCACAACGGCATTCTCGATCAAGAGTCACGACCGTCGCTCACTAAAGCGCAAAGACAGGTTTAGTCGAAAGGCGTCTCTGCCAGCCGAGTTCTTGATATATAGTCAGGATGGTAGACAGTAGGTAACTACATGCCCCACAGTTTCAAAAGGAAGTGCTGATAAAGCTGGTGGTGGTAGTGACGATCATCATCATCATAATCACGGCCACTACCACCACGATCATCATCATCATTCTAGCTTACTTTCCCGCCCCCTTCCAAAGTAAATTTCAACAAATATCATCACGACGGTTAGTAGCTTGTCAAACTTCGGCTCATCGTATATTTTCAGTCGTTTATTGACTGCTTTTCACTGATGTGGTCCACACCCCGATAATTACGTGAGGCTGCGGACTATTCAAGCTGCCTATTGGCAGCTTTATTGCCGTCATCCTCCATATTTGTTATGGTACATAATGGAAAAAAAAATATTTGATTTCATGTGATATTTGTGCCCCTTTTGAATCGAAGGGACAACGTCCGTCTTCTCGCCTTCCTATACTACGATGGTTTCGTAGACACCTTATTTACGCTTTAATTTTCTCTTCCACTAAGCTTAATAAATTCTCTCTTCATTTACTTGTTTGTTGCATTCCCCCCTTCATGTTGCTGTTAATGTGGCCTCTGTAATTGGCACACGCCTACGAATGGGATTCGCCACACTGCAGTCAATGATATAATCTTCACGTGTACGCTCAATAAAAATGGATCGTCGCCATCATCATCGACACCGTTGAGCGAAGAAACAGTGAAATACCCTACCCCCCCCCCCCCCCCTTTTTTTTTTTTCCTTGAAATTTTATACGTCTTTCTAGAAACACACCACACGTCGCCAATCATTCTCCCAGTGTGTGAGTTAGTAACGTGACCAAGAACAAGAGCAGGCTGACGCCTAAGCGTTAGCAAATAGCTGTTCCACGTGATCCTTTATAGCCCATTCAAAGGACCCTCGACGGGCAGTCACGATGAAGCCATGTTTCGCTGTACGGGTCTTTCTGTAAAACGGGAGAAAAGCACCGTTATGTAACTCCGTAATTCGATACGCACCACTACAACCACCACTGTTTCGCCCCTTTCGAAAAACGACCCTGCTTCTTCGGTGGGTACGCGACCGCCCTCTTGCTGCACGGATTTAGCCGAAATGAAAGCTCCCTCCCGAAGCATTGACACGTGCGCGGACTGCTTCTGCGACGGAAGAGCGGGCGCAGCCGTCGGCCTGTTTTTTTTCTTTTCTTTTGCTTTTATTCAGGTGACGCTATGCAGTCGACGCGACGGGGCCTTCCCGGACGACCGGCCGGATTATGCGCAAACGCGCACGCACGAGCTCCAGGCGACACGCCTGCGACGAAACACTGCTGCTCCCGTCCCACTCAGCGCTTGTCAAGAGCAGCATCACTTCTGTGTATACCGTATGCAGCTGCTTCACGTCGAAGAGCCAGAGCTATGTGCGCGCGTGCCTGTGCGTCTATCTGTTGTGGGGGACTAGGTCATTGCCTGCGGCTTTATCAAGTGGCAGGCAATGGCTCTTCTACGTCACCGCTGACGTTTCCAGAGTCTTTCTTGCGGATTCCTATCTTCCTCTCGTTTTTGTTACTTCACTCGAATTTCAGGTCACGTTTTAGAGGCAGTAAGTCAGCACGTGTACATCTGTTGCGGTTGATCTCCGATTATGCAGGCATTCCTTTCCCGAACGCGAGGTCCTGGGTTCGATCCTCTTCCACGGAGTTGACTAGCTGTGTATGGTGTACAATTGGAATGCGAATACGCGCGTCGTGGTACTAAAGTTGCGAAAAATTAGCCCTTTACATGTCAGCGCATTGTCCACGCTGTTGAAAGAGATAGAGGCATTGGGAAGTGAGGACATGTATCAGTGTGCGAAATCATGACTTGCGCTGGCTGGTTGTGCAAGTCAAGAATGCAAGACCAGGATTACGATTTGTGCCGATATCTATGGTGCGTACACGAATGTGACAGGGATGAATTGATACGTAAAAATATAGACTGATGTTCTCCGATTTGTACGCCACAAGGTACTTGCGGTATGTCATGGGAATCTCACACGCGTGTTCTAAAAACCGTATCGAAACAAAACTGCTTTTTCAGACGCGAAATTTTTCTCAGTAAATGTAACACCGCAAACATTTTAGCGCCCTTCGTTCATCCTGACGAAATAGGGTATTACGGAAAGGCAGATCCTTATGTGATGAACTCTCCAAAGCGCCACCACTACAATGGTTTCAGTATCTTTCATGTGCTTTAAACAAGCACTCTTTCACTAACATCTTTGTTTGCTCACATGGTGTGAGCACATGTGAAAAGTACCACATACTGCCTCTACGTCAGATATTCGTCCCCAGATATGCGCTGCTGCTGCTGGCCAATCACAGTACGTTCGTATAGTGTCGTCCACACTATAGTCTTCCTTATCTGTTGACACCGAATGCGAATGACATAGACGACAAACACAAATAGTGGTGGGACGTGCTAAGCAGTGCGAAAAAAGGCATTTCAGCGACCGAAAGCCCTTTGTTTCTGAAGATTAACTTGACCACGCGCGATGTGCACTTTTCCGGCATATATGCCCAGGTATGGTGGCTGAAGCAAGCATTTACCAAACTGCTGGCTATATAAAGCTTATCGATACTTTTGTCCGTCCCTTCCTGTCCCTTGGCTGTCCAGTTGTTTTCCCACCTTGAAATAAGCCGAGAACGAGGAACTCCTGCGGCCTGTCGTTCACGTTCGATCTCCACCTCCTGTCACGTCCGCAGTATTCAAACATCGGTGGCAACCCTTGTCGCCCATTGTTTCCGTGAGCGGAACTGCGTGCTCTGCGTATAGACTGCACCCTTTACTTTATCATAGCTACTGCTCTGCGAATTACGGGACGGATCAGAAAGAGAACCAGGAACTTTTTGTTCGCATGTGGCGTGACTTCATTCGCGCGTGCGCGTCTGAGGATTCGTTTTAACCTTGAGGTCACCCGATACCTATGAAAGCGAAGGAAATCCTTTTATTTTCAAGGTCATAAGTTAATATAACTGCTGGAGTTTTACGTACCAAGACCACGATATGATTATGACGCATGTCGTAGGAGAGTTGCTCCGGAAATTTCAATCACCTGGGGTTCCTTATCGTGCACTGAAAATTCACGGTACACGGGATTTTAGCATTTTCGACTCCATACGTTTCTTGATACCATGTAGTACGCCGTGGTGGTCTACATTGGTTATGGTGGTTGGCTGCTGATCCTGAAGGCGCGGGTTCAATCCCGACCGCGACTGTCACATTTCGCGGAGGCGAAAAAAATGCTTGTTGTTGTTGTTGTTGTTGTTGGGCGCGAAAAAATGTTGGAGGCCCATGTACAGTGCGTTATAACTTATCAGTGCGCGTTATGAAACCCCCAGACAGACGAACGTTCCGGAGCTCTCCACTATACGGGGTGCCTCATAATCATATTGTGGTTTTCGCGTGTAAAACTCGAGCATCAATTAATTCTTTATACCATGCTATTGGTGCAAAAAGCACCAAAATTTAACCAAACGGAGTATTGCATGGCGGACGGAATGGGCTGAAAGAAAGCTTTGGAACCTTGGACTAACGTTATCCTTCTCGGGCATTGCAGCCGCCGGGCAGCTCCTTGTTTCTATGCCTCCTATATAGTTTATGGCTTCCTCTCCCGTCTCCGAAGCGCAACAAACAGCAGCGTTTCGAGTTTCAAGTGTACGTGATTTGTTTGCAAACACTTTCTATTTTTTTTTTGCGTAATATTTCTTGCTGACGTAGCCACCGCAGGCGCACGTGACGTCTGGCTCGCGCCATTAGCGAAAAAGAAAAGTCAATGGAATTCAAAACACGCGCTCAGCTCCTTTCGTTGTCAAACCTTTTCCCCGTGTGGAGAGATTACAGCGGGGAGCTTTTCCATAACGTTCCGCGTGCCAAGCTTTCTATCGACGACAGCGCGCGTCGCTCAAAGCGGGCGGAACGGGTGCTGTTTTGTTCATTTCTTTCATTCTTGAGCACGTAGGTGGCTCTTGAGGGAAAACGAACAGAAGAGTCCGATGAGCCTCTTGCACCCGAATGGTGACACAGACACGTACAAATAGCCCCACGAAGTTGCTATATTCGTCCTTGAGAGACATGCCGGGCATGTAACAGTCTACGAGGGCAAACTGAGATGCGAGGTAATACAGCAGTCACGTGTTTGACATGTCTGTTGTATAATTATTTCTAACTGTCGCACTCTCATCAGCATGGTCTCGTAGCTCAGCAGTCTCTGTAAGTCGTCGGAACAGACAGACAGACAGACAGACAGACAGACAGACTGGCTTACCGTACTGTTAGGGGCGTGACTGGAATAGATCATAATCAGAGTTGTCAATTAATAGCTTAGCTTTCGAGCCCAAGGAGCTATCTGTTGAAAATGTGGGTAGAACAGCATTTGTTCTCGCAAAATGTGAAATGACTTCATATTTGTCGAAAACGACATAGGCATTTCATCAGGTGACCTCAGCAGTTAGCACAGCAATCTGATTCATGATTCACAAAGAGTTTTTCGCTGGGGGAATGGGAGAGGGGAATGGAAGGATGATATAAAGAAGATGAAGCAAGGAACAAAAGTGTCAGCTAATGCGCTGACGTAATGATGGTACAACTATAAAGTCAAAGACGTCAGCATAAGCCTATCACCCTCAAGAAACAAAACAGTGGACGGTACTTTCACTACCTTGTGGGCCAACGAGCGGCAAGTAATGCAAGGTTACAGAACTACATTTTTGTAAATAGTTCTTATGTCAATAAAAAGTTAATTCTGTTCAAGGTATGTAGCGGGGCAACACGGAAAAGACGGTGCCTGTCTACAGGGACGATGGTGTGCTAAGCCTAGCTCACCCGTGTCGCAAGTGCAACGTGTATGCTGAATTATGATTACTTACAAGTGCGACATAAGTAGGACAGGTTTGTATACGCCCCGCCACGGTGGTACTCAGCTGCAGATCCGAGGGTCGCGGGATCGAATCCCGGCTGCGGCGGCTGCATTTCGATGGAGGCGAAATGTTGAGGCCCGTGTGCTGTGCGATGTCAGTGCACGTTAAAGAACCCCAGGTGGTCGAAATTTCCGGAGCCCTCCACTACGGCGTCTCTCATAATCAGAGCTGGTTTTGGGACGTTAAACCCCACATAACAACAACAACAGGTTTGTATACGTGCATCACAGCAAATGTGGAGCGCAAGGAAACAAGACAAAAGGATGCGTAGACAGGACTGTGCTACCTTCCTAGACATGACAGCGCTGTCCTGCCTACGACTCCTTTTGTCTTGTTTCTTTGCGCTACACATTTGCAGTTATGATTACTTATAGAGTGTATTCAGCAGGTAGAGTATGCAAAAGAAGGAGCCATAGTCGATGACACCGACATGGTTTTGTACAATAATGGTTCCTGTAAAGAAGCTACGGTTGCGGGGCATCTACATCGAAACCACCTACTTGAAGAGCGAAGAGTTGTCGTTATGTCGAGATGCCTGAATAGAAAAATAAAACGAAAAATTAAAGAAGTACGGCATGATCTGTCGTCGTTACGTGTGGCACAAATATAGGTTTATAATCCACGTTGATTGATGTAGTTGGGGAGGCTGTAGACGGCCAAAAGTCCCTATTTGCTTGTGCTGGGCAATGAGGGTTGGATCGATGTACCCCCCCCCCCCCCCCCCCCCCGATTGTGAGATGATAAAATGCCGTTCGAACTCGGCTCATCCGACATTAATCCGTCGGGGATTCGGACGAGCTCAAAACAGGTTATTAAGGAGGGAGGCACGTGGACGATGGGGATATCGCAATCTGCTCATTAAGTTGGGTGCTTAGGATGTCGAAACGGCCACTCGGGGACCAGGTTGACGTGGGGAGATCTATTAGTTTAAAGGCCACTTGTTGCCAATTTAGAGCTGGGATAAGAGCTTTGCGATCCTTAGGGAGATTTCTGGAATCCCCTATTTGGAGCATGAATTGCATCACCTGACTCTCGTAGCACGTCCGAAAATTGTTCGAGTGGTGCGAAAGAAGAGTGCTGTAATGGTGTTTTTTACAATACATATTGCTGTGTTCAGTGCCCCCCCCCCCCCACACACACAGTGCATAATTAGTTGATAATCAGTAGTCCTCACATAATTAAGGAAAGTGAAAAATAGCCAAAAAGGCAGAGTTGAGATCCGGTGTTACGAATCTAAAGCAATAACGAATACCCTTTCGCAGTCTCTGATTCTTCAAAAATTGGACTATTGAATGTGCAGCAATATGTCGACATCTTTAGTACAGCTCTCAGTATAAGGTACAACAGAGCGCTGCACGAGCAACAATATGATATCTAGAGGAAACCAAAATTCAATGAAAAATCGCCAAATGAAATAACAATTCATGCTCGTATTATTGCAAATCTTCTTCCGAAATATCACATAATCTTCTTTGTGTCTCTTAAGTGTCTGTTGTTTACACGTTCCGTTTACACATGCGTATTGAGCGTGCTAGAAGTGTTTTATGCAGGACCTGAGGCAAAAAAAAGATAGATAGATAGATATATAGATAGATAGATAGATAGATAGATAGATAGATAGATAGATAGATAGATAGATAGATAGATAGATAGATTATTTGCAAATTGGCAAAGCACATTGCGAACCATGTGCCGTCAAAAATGTATATTTTGTAGAACTGTGTGTCACGTAATCACTTATGGCATGTGAACAGATACTAGTCTTAACATTTCTTTCTTCATGCTGCCCCCCCCCCCCCCCCCCCCCTCTTCTTCTTTTCGCCACTGTTTCTCTGTAAGGTGAGAATACAAGCGGAAGCGTTCATCGTGGTTCAGCGATCGCGATGAAAGAAGTGTAGGCTGACAATTCCCAACTGGCTTTCATCCACTGGAGAGCCGAGAGCGAAATTCATGCCCATTCTTCTTCCAACTACCTTCTCCTCTTGTCGCATGCTTCCACGTTTCCTTCTCGCCATTTGTTAACATTCAGTAGGCGTTTCTCGTATCGGCAATGTCAAACGGAGAGGTCGCGACATTATGTTCTTCGCCTTTACAGAGTGTGCGAGGAGCTGCTCTTGCACGTTGTTTGTGCTTTTTTTTTTTTTTAGTCGCAGCGATATCGGTCGCTGTTGTTCTTAAATGCTGCCAATTTTGTTGACAGTTTCGAATGTTTGTATTCCGCGTACACGCAGCGCACGAACGTGACTAGCATTCTGTACAGCACCTGGACGCATTTAGAAGATCGCACCGACTTCCGAGTTAAAACATATAAAAGGCGCGGCTTTTCGTCCAAGTCTGTGGGGTCTTTAAGCTGCTCCATCTGTATCTCTCGTCTTACATTTTCTTTTAATTAGAACGAGTAGTCCTTCAATTGCTCTGTGGAAAGTTTCGGGAAACATTTGGGTAGGCGCGTTTTTTTGTTTTTCGCGCTTCTGGTTTCTACAGCGGGGTGGTAAACATTCCATTGAAGGGATGATGAAATTCTTTTTACTATAGAGAAGAGAACGCGCGGATTTGAAATTTTAATTTGCTCCTTAGTTAAACAAGGCTCTCTAAATTTCAAACACCTGGCACGATTAGGTTAATAAAGAAGTTTATAAGAGAATGGTGTACGGGATTCGGTTACTCGGAAAACGGAAAGTTTTGCTGTTTTCGACAAACACAGACACTGTATACATGTCTTGAAACGTATTCGTGTAACTGCCGGCGCATTATCATAAAGAAGCTTAGTCTTTTGGCCCTGCGTTTCGTGCTTTTATGTGGATTGATGCTTCAAAGCCACCCTCTTTTGCATTGCAAGCACAAGTTGTCTCGGTTTGTTGCTTTTTGGAACCACCATTGGGTGTAATTCTATCGTGTCAAAATGTTCAGATATAAAGATGTAATAGCCCGGACTAAGCTATACCCAGTGCTGTGCTTGTTTTCTTTCTGTTCATTTCTTAAAATAGCATGTGCAAAACAGGTATTTTCTCTCTTACCACTTCTTAGATGTTTTGTGAACTAATCCAGATGCTTGGCGGCACTTGGTATTTATTTGCTTATCGCCGCTTCTGCTTACAATTAACCGTTCGCCCGCTTAATAATAATTATTAATTAATTATTAATTATAATATTGTCACTGTAGCGATGTACTGCAGATGATCAAGTACCCTTTACCCGTTCTTTTTTTGTTGTCACCCTTTTCTGATTTGATTGATTTGTGGGGTTTAACGTCCCACAACCAGCTCTCATTATGAGAGACGCCGTAGTGGAGGTCTCTGGAAATTTAGACCACCTGGGATTCTTTAACGCGCACTTACATTCTCATCTTTGTCTATCATTTTCCTACGCCCATGCCCAGAGTAGCGAACGGCGCACATGTCAGGCTGACCTCCTTGCCTTTGCCGCTTATTTTCTGGTTTCTTTCTGTCTCTCGTCCTCTCTTTCGTTGTTATATTGCGCTACCAGCAGGAGTAGCCGCAGGTAATTATTCTTCTTTTAAACAACAACAACAACAACAACAACAACAACAACAACAACAACAACAACAACAACAACAACAACAACAACAACAACAACAACAACAACAACAATAATAATAATAATATTATTATTATTATTATTATTATTAGTGGCACCTACACGACGTGACTTCTATCGTTAATCACGGCTGTAACTGGCAAAGGTGTCAAGCTGTGTCCACACGGCTCCGGGGATCGAACCCACAACTTTGGGCTAAACCTTTTCTATAGAAGACCGAAAGAAAGAAAAAGAATCAGTCGAGAAATGCTTATTTCAACACATGGAGAAAGGTCATTGGTTACCTTGGTAGCGTACGATTTCGCGCCCATATATGGCCGCCTTTCTACGACATATATGCGAGTGCGAGTGGGTGTGTCCAGTGACGCGCTCTAAACGCAGCAGCATCTACATGCAACCATTCCCACGTAGACGGCGAGGCCTATATTTGGCATCACGATAAAGAAAGGTCTTGTCGCCGAGGAAATGAAACGGATCTGTGTGCAAAACCCGGAGGTGTGTCTCTTATATACTGTCCTTGCCTTACAGGCCGACGTAGGAACAATGGAGGCGGAAATGTAGATGTAGCGAAGACACGATGAACTTGAGATTGCGCGAATTCGAGTAGGGCCAGAAGAGGAGACAGTGAGAGAGAGAGAAAGAGAGAGAGAGAGATGTATGAGGACAAGCAGGCATGTATGTGAACTTTCCTCGGCTGCTGCTGTTAGAGTCAATGGCAAGCGAGAAACAAGGCTTAGGAACAAGGAAAAAAAAATACGAAGAAAAGATCATCACACGTGCACTCATTTACACGGTAAGAAGATAACTTAGTTCGCGTGGACCATCGCGGAAGCATAGCAGCCGAGATTTTTGCGCTGCTGGGTTCGACGACGTGGCCGCGGCGGCTGCACGTCGATGGGCTGAAGGGCAAGAATACAGATGTACTCAGATTTATAGTTTCACAAAGCTGATTGTTGAGCTGATTGGCTTTCCATTTTCAAAAAAAAAAAAGAAAGAAGTAGAGCGGAATAGGCACGAACACAAAGCGGCACGTTAGCTTTGTTTGTGGCGCCCCTCCCTTATATCCCTCTTCTATGTGTGTGTGCCAACAGCACTCTACTATTTTCGTACTCACATTTAGCTTCACGTTATAGAACTCTAGGTGGTACAAATTGATGCGTAGCGCCCCATCACCCCGTAATAACATACCGTTTTTACTACCTGAAACCACACTGTTCTGAACTTGTTCTAACGAACCTAACCAGGCCACACTTAATTAGTCGCGTGAATGAAGTCAGTAGATTAAAGGGATCGCAGTAATCGCCTATTTATTTCTCGAGGATCATATAGCCCAGGTATAGCTGAAGCCGGTTACGAGGAATGATCTCGAACGCGATTGAGCGATTGTCGTTCGAAGTAGAAGCTAATAATATCTGTGAGTGGTTTTTATTTAGCTGTGTCCCTTCAGCTGGGTTTACCTAATTGAACTTAGCGTTTGTCAGACGCGGAAAACTTGCTTCGAGCCCGACAACTCGATTTAATTAGGCTTTTTCTGCTTAGGATGCATCAAACATTGGATTTTTTCAGGTTGGTCTTCAATGCTTCATGTTGGAAGCATTAACGATGCGTGCATGCGTACACGTTCGCTTGTGGCTATAATAAAATATGTAACACGGCCGCTGCAGCATTGCTTTTTGAAGCTCCGCCACGGTGGTCTAGTGGCTATGGCAATCAGTTGTTGATCCGAAGGTCGCGGGATCGAATCCCGGTCGCGGCGGCTGCATTTCGATGGAGGCGAAATGTTGAGGCCCGTGTACTGTGCGATGTCAGTGCACGTTAAAGAACCCCAGGTGGTCAAAATTTCCGGAGCCCTCCACTACGGCGTCTCTCGTAATCGCAGCTGGTTTTGGGACGTAAAATCCCAGAAATCAATCAATCGTTGCTTTTTGAAATATGACACGTGGGACACCTGGCAGAGTGCGAATCAATTTCATAAGAAGTGACATATGAAGTGACACATATGGAGCAGATGGCTGGGAACGAGTGGAAGGCGCACGGTGAGCGATAAAGTCCCTGACGCAACTCGGCGTGCCGGGAGAATCGATCACATTCCGCGCGTGTCAAGGGCGTTGTCGAAGTGCTTGTTCCGAGGGCTCCCTCCCAACTTCCTTGTCTCGATATTGCGAAATATGTGACAGGCGGAGGTCGCTACCCACGGAAATCGAAAATAGACCGGCTGAACGCTGGTATTCAATGCTGGTCCCCCCGGTTGTTCGCACTGGTCATCGACATGCAGCGCATATATATGTAGGGGAGCATATACAGGAAGTTATTGCCATCCAGTACGCCAGCGCTTGAAGACTGACATACGGCGAAAGGCATGCAGGGCATTTATATGGACTGGGGACATTAGGGAGCCCGAATGTTCTCTTCCTGCTACTTCGACAGATAGATAGATAGATAGATAGATAGATAGATAGATAGATAGATAGATAGATAGATAGATAGATAGATAGATAGATAGATAGATAGATAGAAGGCATCCGGGAGGACATTGGGATTGCTGTAGTATGCTAGGTACGGGAGCAGAGTCGGACGTAAGTCCGCTATCCTGCGGCTGAAGCGTCCCATGTCATGCTGGAAAGCTGCGCCGCTTGAGCGCAGAAGAGACGACAGATGCCGTGGCCGGCGGAGCGGTGTACCCAGCAATATATATATATATATATATATATATATATATATTTGGAGGCGGTACGGTATTTGACCACGAAGTTGGTGCAGGCGGGGGTGGGTGTCACCGAGTGTAGTTTTGTGGCAGATGTCCTGTGATAGATTAATTTCGAAAGAGGCGCATATGAAGTTATTGCAGGGTGGCGATGATGATGAGGCGGTGGCAGCATGTGCACGCTGATTGATTTCTGGGGTTTTACGCCCCAAAACCAGCTGTGATTACGAGAGATCGCAGTAGTGGAGGTCTCCGGAAATTTTGACCACCTGGGCTTCATTAACGTGCACTGACATCGCACAGCACACAGGCCTCAACATTTCGCCTCCATCGAAATGCAGCCGCCGCAGCCGGGATTCGATCCCGCGACCTCGGATCAGCAGCCGAGTGCCATAGCCACTAGAACACCGTGGCGGGGGGCTGTGCACGCTGATGAAGCATAAATAGGGAAGGATGAGTACTATGCGCACACTAAGTCCCCATCACGCGGAAATGGTCATTATTCTGGCCGTAGGTTATGGCGGCACAGTACTCAGGGTAATGTAAGTTTCAATGCGAAAAGTGTTCTATTTCTGTTCCACAAGAGCGGCCGCGAGAGGACGGGGCAACGGGAGCGCCGTGATAGTTTAGTGGTGAAGTTCATTCCAGAACCGCGTAAGACGGGATAAAGTGGGAGTGGAGCTTTTCACGCAATCAAGTGCAATTAAACCTCGTTATAATGAAACCGGCTATAATGAAATAATGGATATAACGAGCAAATCGTAGTTCCCCTTCAAAGTCCCCGTAGAAACCGATGTATTGAAAACCTCATTCTAAAGAGGTAAAATTTTCGTGTTACGGGTATAACGAATGAATTTTGTTTGGAAATAAAACTTTGAGCTAATGTCACGACAGTACATAACGCGGGTTCGAGACAGTGCGCAACGCGACAGCTGTGTTTAGCAATTCAAAACTCCCGCCACGGACCCTCCAGCAACGCACGCGAAGCTGGACGGCGCGTCATGCGCCCGCGATGCCATCCCCGTCTTCCTCTCGCTGCACACGGCACGCAGACAACGTACACGCGTTATGTATTTTGAAGTGCAATAAAGTAGGTGCGTGACTTTTCCTTTTTATCTCTGGAATACGGTCTTATTGTTGTGTACGCTATTTGTATTGGATAAGTGCAGCGCATAATATTTGCAGTAAATTCCCGCTGCGTCCATAACCAAGCATTCGTTATAACGAGCACATCGCTGCGTCACTTTCATTTCGTTAGAACGAGGTTTGACTGTAGCCCGAATTGGACTCCACAGCAATGCTTCGTCTCCGCAGTTGTAGAAAACCACCTGGTGAGGTTCACTTCAACGCTTTTGGCGGTACCTTTGATTTGCCTCCGTGTTATAAGCAGGCGCAACCACGGCAAGTGGTAAGACATCTAATGAACGAACACATGCGTAACTAGCCAAAAATGTGGGCGTGGCAACTGCCTTCGACAGAGCTGATTATTTGGACGTCACGTGATAACGCCCTTCATCTCCAACCGGCAGGCATAAACCGTTTGTTCAGTCCATTTTCATTATTTTACCCGCGGCCAATCATTTCAACGTGTATATGAAAACAATAGAACTTCATTATTCATAGGCTTCGTTTATTAGTTGTCTTCACATATTACTCTTACTGTAATGAAGGAAACTAACTAACTAACTAACTAACTAACTAACTAACTAACTAACTAACTAACTAACTAACTAACTAACTAACTAACTAACTAACTAATGTGCACTGAGCAAAATAAAGCAAATAACTTGAGTTGCCAGTTCCTAGACTTGTACATTGGCGGTCATCAGACTGCTCGCCCCTCTCTCCCCCCCCTTTCTGGCATAAGGTGTCAGGTGCTAACATCGATGACGCACCTTTCATTCCCGGTCTCGACCACCGCATTTCGTTGGAGGCTAATGGCAACTGCTATACCGTCTACTTAGACATAGGTGCGCGTTAAAGGATCCGGGTGATCATAATTAATACAGAGCCCACCCTCCCCTTTCTTACTATACAGTGTGCCTCACAGTCACATCGTTGTTCCTGCACGTGAAAACCAAGCAACTATTACCACGGCTCGGTTGACAAACGTCAAATGTAGTTTGGGAAAGCAGCTCGTTAAGGATAGAAAGACGGACGCTCCTTTCCGCAGCCTATGAGGGACCATGGCTAAGAGCCACAGGAAATAATGAAGGAAAGAGAGAGTGTGGATAGAGGAGATCTGTGTTTTGAGGGCACGTTCGTATAAACATCGTAGTTTCGCCCACCAAGCGCCCGCTGTACAACGCCCTTTGCCATTGCTTAGGAAGTCATAGGGATAATGGAGTTGGGCTGGATATCTGGAAGTCTCAGGGATGATGAGAATTAGGCTGGATAACTGATGGAGTTAGGATGGAGATGACGGGATGTAGTCAGTTGCGAACACTTCGTCGGGCGAAGGTGCATCTAGCCATGTGTGTCATACCAGACAGAGATAGGGAAGAGACGGCTACCACGGCAACGAGCAAAAAACCCCCTCCCCGAAACCGAAAAGAAAGAAACCTCGACGGAAATTGCAACAAGAGCTCGTCAAAAGGCGCAACCGCCTGTCGCTTTTGTTTTCCAGCAGAGAGAGCGCGCGTGTGTACCGAGCGGCACGCACTCTCGGAAACACGCACATGTGACGGGTTTGCAGCGCCGCCGCCGCCGACGCGGCTGCCACACCTGAACGCAACGGTGTGGCGCGAGCGACATCGCTGTGTAAGGGGTACGGCTCGCTGATAGCAGAGGGGGGTGCGCCCGGAGGCAGATCGCATCGCTAATTCTCTTCCCTTTCCACTCGCGCGCGAGCGCTCTAGCTTCGCTATAAACCGCGCCGTCGCCTCGCCGGAGAGCATAGAAACGCAAAGACGTGGGCACGGACAGTTCAACCCTGCCGCCCCGATATACCGGGCGCTTTCATTTATTTTATTTTACGTTATTGTGTCTTCATTTCCTCAACTTTTTCTTCTTTCGTCAAAGACAACGCACGCGTCGCGCGTGGTACCGTTAGTTGACAGACGTCCCGGCCATACTTAAGCAACATTTGCCGTCCCTCTCAAGCGAAGTTCCTAAGTGCGAGGCAGTGACAGGCTTGGAACTGTTGGGGAGAAACGGTATTCTTCGTGGGAAGTGCCCTTGTTTTCCGATGGCTCCGTTCCTTCCGTGAATGTTCCGACGGCAAAAAAGAAGCTGCAACTGCTCTGCTGCTGACTCTCGAACAACGGGTTACCCTTGGATGAACAGATTGCCGCGCGAGACGGTACAATCGATGCGGACAGAACACCTCTGATCACTTTTATAGTAGTGTGTGCGTGAGTGTACAGTGTGATACGGAGCGGTGGTGCTTCTCTTGTTGGAGAACAACTTCCCTCGTTTGTTTTGTTCCTTCGTTTTTGGTTGTGCGCGCCACGTGAGTAGAGAAAAAAGAAAAAAAAATATCGTCATGACGGAAACAGCGGCGGGAGAATCGAGAGCGTTCGACAGCATCAACTTGGAAGCGTGGGACATTGTGGTGATCGTCGCGTACTTCGTGGGAGTGATCGCCGTCGGCATTTGGGTGAGTGATCGCTCGGCTGGCGCACTTGCGAGTGACGGTATACAGAAGTCGCCCAGGAGTGCGAATGTACGGATACATGTGTTAAAAGAGGAGTGATAGGGGCGACTTCAGAACGTAACAAAAAAAAAAAAATTGACGGCAGATCCACGAGGTGAATGATGATGAGATTGGGCGAAGCTCCTGGAAGTAATCATCGGTTAAACAGTGAAATTTCTTCCGTTAATTCGCCCGATAAAATTGACGTGAAACGATTGATTAAATGTTTTATCAAACTTTTATTGCTGGTTTCCGTTGTCCTTTCATTATGACCGCTTTGTGGTCGGTGAAATGTAAGCTAAGTGGTTCTTGCACTGGTTGCAGATGGGTTTTGCCTTTGAACGCTTCTCCAACGCGAGCAGTCGGTATTTCTCAATCAAGAAACTCGCTAGGAGACGCTGCCTGCGCCAACGTTGTCTCTCGCGTTTGCCGGGGCAGTGCCGGGGCACAGGAGAAATCTCACCAGGCACTACCTTGGAGGTAAACAATGGCTGCTAATGGGAATGAGAGACAGAAGAAGTCGGCTTTTAGCTAACACTTACACTGCTACTTCTACTAACGTTTCCTACTGGAACATGCCAATGGCTGCTAATGGGGAATGAGAGACAGAAGAATTCGGCTTTTAGTTAACGCGCACGCTGCGAATTTTTTATTGTTCAACAACGCACAGGAGAAATCTCCCACCGGCACCACCTTGGAGGTCAAAGCGTAAGACTGGTTACGCACTACGACTACGACGAGGGACGAACGGGTGCCGCCTTAAGGAGCTTCACCCCTAAAAAAATAAAAATATTCCAGAGTACTTGCCACAAGGCACGCGAAGGCTAATACTACGAGGTAAAAAGGAAGGCTTCTGTCGATGTTTATTGCGAGCAGGAATTCTGCAAATCTGTTGAACGAGCTCGGTCCCTTTTTTTTTTTGTTTACGCGCAAAATGAATAATGAAAATAAGCGTCATAATTTTATACGGTTGAACAGTCACATTTTTTTTTTTTTGAAGCCGCTGGCATACATAACCAAACCAACGTAGACGCGCCTCTAAGGTGACTAAGCTTCACCAAATGCGCGTACTACTTTGTGACCACCGAATTATACGGAAAGGGAGATTCCTTGAGCGAACACATTTGAAGCATTCAACCACAAATTTCGGGCGTATTCCTAATCATGCATCGGCGGGGCTACCTGTTTTTCTTCGCCTATGCGTGCGACCCCCGCCACATTTAAGATGTTACGTGAAACGACACGCCGTCATGACGTCTTGCAGCTTCCTAGCCATGATTGGCTGCGTGAGGGGGAGTGGCAGCCGATTGTAATGTCGCGGTTTACTACATCAGTACACGTCTTGTCGAAGTTGTACGGTATCAATAAACATTTTCACGAAAAGAAACTGAGCTCGGTCCTGCTAGGCACTTTGATCTGATGCGTCGCTCCCGCGGTGGTATCTCAGCGGATAAACTGTGTCGCTGCTAAGCTCCACGATGCGGGGTTCGGTTCCCAACTTCGAAGAGGGTCATAATCATATCGTGGCTTCGGAGGCACACGGAAGCCCACAACTTAAACGAATGCGTGGCTGCGGCCAAGAGCCGCGGCATGCGAGCTTTGATCGCCCTGGATGCAATCAAGGCGAGTTGTAGATACGCGGGCGCCCAGGTTCTTCCGCAGGGCTGAAATACGTTATTGACGACAAGGGCAAGAATTCTCCAAACTTACCCACGTGGAAAACTATGGGCAACGACGCGCGTTTCTTGCTTTGGCAAGATATCCGAAAAGATACCACGTATAAACGAGCAAATAAAAAAATATATAGACAGTTTCCGCGTTTTTAACTTCTGAAAGAATGAGGTTTATTCCGATATTGGTCCGCGCAAGCCCTTGACCTCTCCTTTCCGGAATCGGAACGTTTCGTGAATCAATTTTTCCTTCTTTTTATGAGGAAAGGAAAGGGTACGCGATGCGCGTAGACGTTGGGTGACATATTAACTGCGACGCGTTTTGTTGCATTTTTTCCCCCCTGGCACTACACAGTACGGTGGATCCGTGATTATAGTACAGACCTCGACACGCTTGTTTAGAACGCTGCAGGAAACGCGCTCCTGGCTGCACGTGGGCGGCGCGTCTATCGATAACGTATGGCTCGAGACGGCCCATGCTTGAGCATGCGCAGCCGTCGCTATGCATAGTGGAACGTGGGTTATCTTCATACCAGGTATCATCGGTAGACGTCCGGAATGCACCGCTTCAGGGTGCATTCTCGGAAAAATACCTTTTTTAAGTCCCGTATTCATAAAACTACCTTATCCTTAACGCCTGTTTTCCTTATCTCCGTTGCGCCCTTATGCTTAGTGAACAAATTAGTTCACTATCTACAAACAAGCCTCGTGATAGTCTTTCACACTGATCAACCTTTCAGTCCTCCTAACGCGCCTTAATGTCTCAGGCGCGATAAGGAAAACAAGCGATAAGATTAAGGTTGGTTGATGAATACGGGCCTAACACGTGACGTCCACTCGGATTGATCCGGCGCTTTTGTAGCACTTCAGGGTAATGGCCAGTTACTTTTTCCCCGAAACGTACGAATAAAACGTGCTCCAATTCTTTATCTCCGGGCTCTGTTCGATTGTCCTGCCAATTAGATAGCGTCTGGCTTGCTTTGGCATTCGTCCCGTTCCTCCGATATGCAGCTGCATGTCTGCTCCCTCCATTAAACGTTCCATACAGCCCTTTTCTTACGCTGATCTAGAACGTTACCTACATTCGCATTTGTCCTCTAAACGACATTGCTTATCTCGCTATCTTTCGGCACAAGCGCCCGGTAAGTTGCGAAAAGGCTATTGTGTCACACACGCGTGGTGCTTGCCTTCCAAAGCAAGAACATGGGCTGCAAGTATATAGCAGTGGCTGGAACGTTGCCATTGTATTAATGAAGATGTTGGAGGAATTATAAGTCTTTCGAAGTACCAGTTTTTGTTTTGTTCTGGATGGAGGTAAAATAATATCGGTGCTTCTTGAAGACACATAAGACAGGTGTGTGTGTGTGTGTGTGTGTGTGTGTGTGTGTGTGTGTGTGTGTGTGTGTGTGTGTGTGTGTTAACGTTAAAATATCCTTGAACCGAACTGGAAGGTCGCGAATGAATGCGCTCCATAAGAGTGGACGGTGAACGGCGAATAGTGTCGCTGCAATCGCCGAGATATTGAATGAACGAAGAAAACGACCATATGCGGCTTTGTAAACAGGATGCGGTAGTGTTGACGATTGATTTCCGTGGTTTTACGTCCCATAACCACAATATGATCATGAAGGACGCTGTAGTGGAGGGCTCCGAAAATTTCGACCACCTGGTTTTCCTTAATGAGCACTGACATAGCACAGTACACGGACCTCAACATGTCGCCTCCATCGAAATGCAGCCGCCGCGGCCGGGATTCGATCCCGCGACCCTCGGCTCAGCAGCCGAGTGCCATATACACTAGACCACTGCGGCGTAGCTCTGAAGAATCTCAGGCGGCTGAAATTTGCTGCGCCCTTCACACCGGCGTGCCTCATTATCGTATCTTGGGTTTGGCACGCAAAAACCCCAGCCACCTATTATTATCGACACCACGAACATTCCCAATGCACAGCGCAGTCTGAATGAAACCGCGAGCATGCCGTGCTGGCAGGTCGTCGTCTCTTCCACGAGCAGCTGTCAAACTTGGCGAGGATGGAGAGGGCCGCGCGCGTAATGATGTGCAATGAAGCCACGCTGCCCGAGGCGGTGCAATCTTTACAGCCCGCGTACGAAAGTGCCACCGGGGAACGGGCGGGGTCGCGCACGTGTCGGGTGCCCTGGCCCGTCGGCTTTGCCGCTTGGTTCTGTTCGAGGCAGGGAAAGGGGCAGATACGAAACAAACCGGGTTTACCGTTCTCATCAATGTATTCGCAGTGGATTTTGCTTAGGAAAAAAGGGGGGTATGTGAGAACGCTTCGAGGGTATACCAGGTCCGAGGAGGTAGGCAGCTGTTGCTGCAAGTTCGCAACGTTTTCGGCCGCCGAGACTCGTATTAACCTGTCCGATTGCATGTGCTGCGCGGAGGCTTATTCCGGATTGGTTCGTATGGGTGCAAGCAACCGTACAATGTTTACAGATGTATCGAAGATAGACGCGGTCAGACGGGGCTGTTCTTAGGCTATCGGTACTTTGGTACTTTTCTAGCATCCTCCCCTCCGAAGTGCAAGGTTGCCAGCAGGCCATACAGGGTTCATGTTGCTTGTTTCTTCTTGCACCTCCCTGTCTTTCTTTTGTTCTCTCTCTCTCTCTCACTCATTAGCGCCACAAAAAAAAAAGGAAAAACGGCCACGAGAGAACACATACCGGCACAGACACAGCACACACAGGACTGGCGCTCTCTCGTGGTCATGTGTGTTTGTTTGCGATCGTATCATTTGTCGCTATATCTAAAATTGATGCTAAATCCATCGGCTGTCTAAAAGGCGAGAAGTAGCTTGGTACATTTCATGTGTGGTTAGATAAGGCCGATAAGAGCATCACCTTGAAAATCGCTGTTATTGCGTGCTTCGTTCGTTTCCTCGGTTATTGTCGCATCTTTACCGAAAATGCCGTTCGAAACCAGAGAGCCGAGAGGGGGGGGGGAAAAAAAAAGAAGGGGGGAATGAGAGAGACTTAGAGAGAGATTTTAACCCTTGTGAAAGAAACAAGACCAGGTTAGCGTTTAGAAAAGGAAATCATCTGCAGGTGCACGAACACAATATCAAGCTGTAATCGCCTTTTATAGTTGCATATCAAGCACGCTGTTTCGAAGAAAAGCGACTGTGGCCTTCATGGCGTGGCGTGCAGAGTGTTTCGGCAACGGAATAAAAAAAAAATTCAACGTGTGCTTGTCGATTCGCGCCAACAACGCAGGCATTGACCGCGTTGCTCGCGAGTTCCTCGTACCCATATAAAGAGCACGTGATCGATAGAATCTCGGGACCCACATACACTTTCGTAACTGAAAGCTTGACAGAAAAGAAAAATGCAAGTGACATGTAGTGTCTGAGGCATTCGTTTTAGTATAAACGGGCCGAAGCTGAAGATCAACATTGCACTTCTATATTTTCTTTTTCTTTCTTTTTTTTCACATTCAGAGTGCTTGACGTGCAGGAACTGCAGCTCTTGTCGCGAAAGAGAACACGTGGGAAAGTAAACAGGTTTTATCAAACGCTCTTTGGAGAAGCTTTGTTATTCGTTTACGCATCGATGTTTCTGCTTTCATGATTAGTCACGGACGTATAAGTACCAAGTCGGCTGTGGACGCCATTACAATTTTTTTTCACGATGCCGGTGGCAGCTGGAGGTACTTACTATTATTGAAACTCTTTTTGGCCGAGTGACTTCGACGATGAAACCTTGTGACAAAGTAAAGTCCCACGTTGTGTGAATAATTTGGGCATCGGGGACCTGTTATCTTTAGCGACGATGACGTCGAGCTTAACATCACGAAAGTGCCCTGCACGACATCTTGTAAAAAAGAAAGAAAAAGTATATTTGTTGGACTACCATAAGACCTTGATTAATTCTGAAGCGTTCCCCCTTCTCTGAATATGATCGGCGAAGTGCTAGGATCAAGATATATCGTGGCTTTCTTGGCGTTGTGTTCAATGCTCCTAGTTTTGACATATTTAGAAACCAGCACTTTCGTACTACGCTTGAAGTTCATTGCAATTTATTTAGGGTACATTTTTGCGTTAACCTTAAACAGCAACATTGGGGTGCAAGGTGTATCAGTGTGAAAATACGATTTTCAAGATTACCAATAATGTTTAAAGTTCGGACAGACATGAACGTGGAATAGGGCGTTGTATCAAATGGACACTGGTAGAAGAAAACTCTATCAAGACGCTCAATGAACAACATTTGAAAACACACTTGCACCGCAGTCCCGAGCATCCATACGCAGCTACTAGTTTCGTTACTAATACCACGGTGCCCAACAAGAGCAGTGGCTTAACGGTCTTGAGTGTACTGCTAACGTACCGTACTGCTGCTGCCCCGCCACGGTGGTCTAGTGGTTATGGCACTCTGCTGCTGATCCGAAGGTCGCGGGATCGAATCCCGGCCGCGGCGGCTGCATTTCGATGGAGGCGAAATGTTGAGGCCCGCGTGCTGTGCGATGTCAGTGCACGTTAAAGAACCCCAGGTGGTCGAAATTTCCGGAGACCTCCACTACGGCGTCTCTCATAATCAGAGATGGTTTTGGGGCGTTAAACCCCACAAATCAACCATACTGCTGCTATTTGCAAAATGTTTAGGCACTTGGGATACCGCATAGAAACACAGACTGTCTCGTTTTTAAATGTGTACAAAATTTATTGCCGTGTGAGCCGCGAATACAGCACGTATCCCTTTAACGCTTCCGGCGTCGGAACAGCGACACGGTCCAGTAGACTGGTTCGCGGGGCGAGTTTTCTGCGACACTGCACAACAGCGCGGCGCGATTGAAGAACGGGTTTCCTGCAACGAGTCGATAACTAACAAGGCCACGGCGATTCAAAGTGTGCACGCATCGGCGGTGTCTCTCCTTCTCGGCGCCGACGCGGTTCCCACGAGAAGGGATTTGAATTCGAGAGACCGTTGCAGAGCTGCTTGGACGAAAAGCGCGCATTACTGCTTGGTTTTCGAAATAGGCGGGACACGCAAATAGCGCCTTTCTCTTTTATTCGTTGAAGAGCGGACATTCGTCCTTCGTTCCTCTTTTGTTAGTTTGCTTTCGAGTGTCTCCTGAACTTGTAGTTACGCAGACCTTGCGTCGGCCGTTATCGACGGTGTTTAATGGGTCAGCTGTAATAAATGAGAACTTGTACACTCCTGGGACCTTTCTGTCCAGCAAAGCGCCGCTTTAACTGGAACCTTCTCAGGGATGTATCTTGTCTTGCCGTGTGTTGGACTGATCGCTTTCGGCACAGTTCGCCAGCGCTGATTTTCTGATAAGTACTCGGAAGAAGCTAGGTGCGGGAATAAGCTTAATTCGAGGAGCCAATATGATAGTATTCAGAGATGGGCGCAGGCAATGTAAGCCGCTGACACGATGATTCAGTGTGTGCGCGCGTGTCTAAATGGTTCACAGCAGATAGCCAGTTAAACACCACGTAAAACATTGGCATTGTCGCGTGTTGCGGGCAGTACCGTTATGGTCAGCGCTTTAGCGTCGATCTCGAAGAAGATGCCACATGCCATAGTATTGAACTCAAGTTCTTGCATGTCGAGAATGGGATCGCACAAACTTAGGCCTTCGCTCTGTTAAGTCGAGGATGCAAACTGCCGCCCCATTAAAGCTGCTCCTTTTACTAACTTATGATTGCTGCGATGCGATCCTTGTGATTACACAGATAACACTTTGTGCGTGTCTTGCGGCCACGAGAGCTGTTAGCAAAGCAGATTTAAATATGCGTGGTAGCGCGTTGGTGCTGCCGCATGTTCCTGGAGATTAGAGCAACGCTGCCATATAGTGCTGCGCGTACAAAGGCGACTTCACCCACAACAATGACTAACCAGACACTTTAATTGCGTGTGATGCCGTGTGTGTGCTTGTTACATATGTATTGCGCCTCTGCACTATATTATCTAAATGGGGGGCCGTTTCTTGCGTGACGCTCGTTGCTTGCAATGCAGTGCGAAGACTTTGATACCGTGTAAATGTCGCTGGCATCCATTAAAGAATGCCCGTCTCCCTCATATGCAACGACTTATTCCACGATAAGATTATTCTGGAATTTGCTTACTGAGAGTCGATCCGCAGAAATCACGCTACTACAGCAAAACCTCGGAACGAGCTCTGCATTCCATCCACCATTCGTGCGCAGCAGTGCACGGGCAATATCAGACCGCCGCACGCACTCGACGTCTTCTTTTTATCTTCGTTCGCTTCCTCTGTTGTCGCAATGACGCAAGTGATGGTGACGTTGTCTCCGCTCCGTCGTATCTTGGAGTGGTTGCATTTTAGTTTTCTTAGGCTTTCAAAGCAACCTTTCGAGGTAGCTCCCATCGTCGCTCCGCATATATCACACCTTGTTATCAGAGTGCGCGGGAGGGCTGTCGGAACACGGCTCGTCAGTATGGCTGTAGCGTTTTCTTTTGTTTCCGACGGCCCATGTACGGCCTGCAAGACACGTTTTTTTTTGTTGTTTAAAACAAGGGACATTTTCCGAGGTATTCGCTGTATAATTTTCTACAAAAAGGCGCAAATTTCCACACCACAAAAGTAAGACAGAAGACAGGACGAGACAGACGAGACGGGCGGTCGTCCTGTCTTCTGTCTTGCTTTTGTGTTGTGGAAATTTGCGCCTTTTTGGAGAAAATGTTTCCCCAACTAGCCCTTCAAGAAGTACCTCGCTGTATTAGTTACCATGCCTGTGCCTTTATGGTACATGGCGTCGATGTGCTGTTGACACACGTTGTTCGATTTGATTTCTGTGGTATTACTTCCCAAAACCACGACTTGAATATGAGAGATGACGTAGTGGAGGTCTCCGGAAATTTCGACCACGTGGGGTTCTTTAACGGGCACTGACATCGCACAGCACACGGGCCTCAACATTCCGCCTCCATCGAAATGCAGTCACTGCGGCCGGGGTTCGAACTCGCGAACTTTGTATCAGCAGCCGAGTGCCATAGCCCCGAGACCCCCCCTGATGGAGCCGAGCCGTGTTATATGCATGCGGAAAGAAACTGAAGTTTTATACAAAGCGCTCTAGTTAGCGACACAGGTTAGATCTGAGTAATTGTGTTATAAACTCACCAAAATCTTTACCAATCCCATAAACGGGTGTTAACCATACTTTAGGGGCAAGAACCATACGTCAAAATGTATTTGAAACGGTTGGCGATTTTAGTCAAGAAAACAAAATGTATGCTTTTTCAGTAACAACTTTTGTAAATGTCTTTTATTGTGGAGGTGCAATTTATTTTAGCGTTGAATCCGACTATTAGTATTTATAACCGTTCTGTTTATGTTAACCATTCAAACCATCCATTCCAACTGCATCACTCACAAATGCTTGTCGTTTCCTCTTTACGTGCTCCCTTTCTTTATTTTCATTTTTATCGTTATGTAACTATTGAGGATAATCACCGAAGGTTAAGTCGCCCAATTCATGGCATGTATGTATGTGTGTGTGTGAGCTATGCTATAGAATCATTACCGTAATCATAATCATCGATCTCAGCGACTATTATACATTCACCCGGTCATTATGCATGCTACCACTTCTCTCCATACTTTGAGGTGTATACGGTTACGGTATGCAAATTTCCTGGCAACCGGCTGCTCCAAGTCATGTCGCCATAAGCACCTGGTGCATCCCATTTATTTTTATCAGGAAATTCATCGACGCCTTTTTTTCCCCCCTCAGCATCTGCGGGCCTCGTGCCTCAATAAAGCCAAGCAACAACCTTACGTTTGGAAATTTTCCATCGGCAAGCGAGAAGATTTCCGTCTGTTTGTTATGTAGCGTTGTTGACGGCGTGCACCGAGCGATATGCATATTTTCTCAGGCCCGTGTCTTTCGGAGCACATGTGTCAACGCTCTTCTCGCTAAAGAAAGCCGAATCGTATACACTCTTATGTCGCGATATACTTTTGTATACTTGTATGCTCCATCTATTGCATTTACTCCTTCATATTAAAAAGACAGAATTGCTCCGCTTCTCGTTGCTCTATTTCTTTACGACGCTTTCTCTAAGAGTAAGGGCCGCACTCTTCGTTTGTATGCATGACTGTTTTGCAACGGTAATCTCGTTTTTGATATGTAGGATAACGTTTTCTCGACACTGAGTCGAGAAAATACCAATTCAGTTGATGTTGCAATGCAGTGTTAGCACAGACGAGTTTGGTCTCGTGTTTGGGTTATGTGGTACAGTGGTTATGATGCTTGGCCAGTGACCCCAAGGACTCGGGTACCATCCCGACAGCGGCGGTCGCATATTCTATGGAAGCGAAAACGATAGATCTTGTGTACTGTGCGATGTCGGTGCACGCTGAAGAACCACGGGTGGTCGAAATTTTCGGAGCTCTCCAGAACGTGACGTGCCTCGAAATTATATAGCAATTTTGGCACGTAATACCCCAGTAATTATCATTATGAGTTCGTTGCGGGAAAGCTGCAAACGAATTAGATTGTATTCTGCTCCCGAGGACATACATAGGACGCTCAGTTTGCGAGTAAGGCGCGAAGATAATACGGATATTACTTCACCGTATCGCCAAAGCGTTACTTCAGTATAGCAGATTATCTGGTTGCAAGTATCATAAATGC
Source organism: Hyalomma asiaticum (assembly GCA_013339685.2). Classification (NCBI taxonomy): domain Eukaryota; kingdom Metazoa; phylum Arthropoda; class Arachnida; order Ixodida; family Ixodidae; genus Hyalomma; species Hyalomma asiaticum. The sequence goes on along the minus strand of CM023484.1, from coordinate 37,151,405 downwards.
ACCACTGATGTACGACGGAGGCCTTGGGAACGTTTACACTGCGCCAGACGTCGACGTGCGAAGGGGCCGAGGTGAACGCATATACTTGCTCCTCCGTGACAGACTACTCCAATAAGATCGCGCTGCCTTCTTTAAGTAGACCAGCCGTGGTAGCATGTCCACTTGCGAAGCATGAGGTCGCGGGATCGAATGCCGGCCATGGTAGCCGCATTTAAATGGCGAGAAATGCCAAAAGCACTCGTGTACTTAGCTTTAGGCGCACGTTAAATAACCCCAGGTGGTCAAAATTACTCCGGAGCCCTCCACTACGGGCGCGTCTCAAGATCATAGCTTAATTTGGCCCGTAAAACCCCATGAATTATTATTATTATTATTATTATTATTATTATTATTATTATTATTATTATTATTATTATTATTATTATCTGTGAGTCACTTCTCATTTCGTTCCACCAGTACCGTAGATACTAAACCGACACCGCCAAAGAGCCTAAGAATCTTATTCCAGCTTAGAGCTCTGGTGTAGGCGTTGTTCTGGTGTAGGCACCATCATCATCATCATGTCTACGCCTACTGCAGGGAAAACACCTCTCCCACAGATCTACAATTATACCGGTCCTGGGCTAACAGCAACTTCTTTATCCCATCTTCCCACCTAACCTTCTTCCGCCCCCTGCCACGCTTGCCTTCTCCAAGGATCCACTCTGTTACCCTTAATGACCGATGGTTACCTTGCCTTCCCATTAGATGTCCTGCCCACTTCCATTTCTTCTTCTTAATTTCTACCAATATGTCCTCAACATGCATTGGTTCTCTGACCCAGTCTGGTAGGTTTCATATCAGCCGCTTAAAGATACCCAGGATCAGTCACGCATCGATTGTCTACCAAACGGCATCTGACCTGCCTTTCTTTCCTTTTTTTTTTCTTGTGCGAGTTGCGATAGGCTGCGCCAAAATCGCAGGGGCTACGCCGTTCCTACATGCCCGATTTGCTTCCCAGTTTGTGTCACAGCTTGACGTCAGTATAAGAGCTCTTTTCCGCAGTCAATGTCAAACGCCGCGCCCCTCAGCGGAAGAGGCGAGGTGGAATGTTCGTTTCCGGCAAGCGACACTTGACGTCTGTGCGACGTCTGCTTGCGATTTCCGCAAAGCGGGAAACAGTACTTCGTGGAAGAGTGAAGGAAAGAATAAAGTACGGATATGTTGAAGGCACGAGGCGTGATATCCTTTTGGTTTCAACGTTTCGAAAGGTTGTCGTGAAAGCTGGAGACGAACTTGAAGAAAAAGGGAGGCGTTCAATCAATGCGGTGCACCGCTCGTCTTCTTACCGCAATAGCAATTCTATTTAAGGTCTCCAAAGACGGGACATAGGTGAGGTTTCTGGGAGTTGCGGAAAGGCGTATCCGTGGTAGAAGTTAGACAAAAAATTACGTTCATGTTATTCTTTACTTGTTTCGCGTAATTTTCGGCTCGCTTTCATGTAACGTATTGTTTCTGGGTCTAACAAAAAAAAAAAAAAGAATAGGAAGACTGCTGACATGGACCACCTCATATCTGGGAAAACTTATTATGCCACAACTACCGAGAAAGTGAAGTGGGGGGGGGGGGGGGGATTACACGGAAGCCTTGATAGATGACGAACGCACACGTGAATGTTAATACAAACTTCACTGGGAAAAGCGTGGGGAAAGTACGCGTCTCAAAACATCTATTACAACGACACATTGCAGCAGTGTAATTTTGTCGATATATGTGTGCCTAAATGGGCAACTCAGGACAGTAGGATAAGAATGGCAGGGCTGTACTTGATAACGGTGATTAGTTGCTCTTTGATTAAGTAGCAGTCAACATGGTGTGCAGATATCCTTGCACGTGTCAGAGGTGTCTGCATTGTCCCATCGTTGCAATCAGTAGCGTGTCTCGTCCGGCGTTCACTGATAGGCCAGCGAGCCAAAAATACTTCGAATGGAGCATGGCATACTCAAGTTTATCATCAAGGTTTAGTCGCGTTCTAGCCACGATGCAGCCTATTGCAGCCGAGTATCTCAAGGACGCGTCCGTGGACTTGCTGCAATCCACAACTTGCGGGTGACCCTGCGGTCGGCAAACGTCCGTTTGACTTCCCTGCGCGAAGAGGCTTTGCGTGCTATCGAATATCATGTTCGCGGAACCAGGCTATGTAATAACCTCTTCGCGACCGATGCACGAGGCATAGGCACGGCTGATACGTTTGTTTGGCTTGTGCCGTTTCAACAGTGGTCGCGACTCGGGGGCACCATACTTCGCGAGCCGCGAGAGCCCGCAAAACACTCCCTTTCGACCAAGGTCGCGCAGCGTCGAAGAGCAGGAAATATTTGCCGTAGCAGAAGCGGTCGATATCGGCGGGAGCTTGCGGCAAATGGCATTGATGGAGAAACAGAAAAAAATAAAAAAGGAGAAAAATATCGCAACGAGAGGAACTGACCGGCTGTCATATGAGGTTTCTGACTGAGCGGGGAAAATGTGATATCGGAACGCTCAAGTGGAGGCTGACTGCGTAGGGTACTTGAGCTGTCTCTCGGTGGCTTTCCTTTTTATTTTTGTCGTTGATATCAGGTGTTGACGAGATACGATAAGAGAGGAAATGAAGCCACTTCAGGGATTGCAGCAAGAGTGGCTACAGTGTAACTACAGCGGTACCGAAAAGCGAACACCGCGACCGCCGCGAACATAGCCTGCTGCCTTCTCGTTCAGTGTCTGTAGTCCTTATCAGCTGATTACGGTGGTCGCGTCGTCAAAATGGCGCTAACACATCACACTCGGTTAAAGCTGGCTCTCTTTCCTTCCCCAATGTCGATCACGTGGTGCGCGCTTCTTGTAACCACGTAAACATTTACGACCCGATCACGGTCTCGGTGGCAGCGATTACAGTTAAATTCAACCTCTAGCGCTCTTGAAATGCAGTATAAGCTATGACAGTGTAAATAACTGTGACGTCACCGCGAATGGATGCGACAATCTTACGAGGCGGGGGGTAGCTATAAACTCCTTTCTTTTTCTCATGCCTACTAGGTCACCCCTCCCGCACATAAAGGTTACATTTCTGAGGAGAAATATAAAGAAAGGTAATATGCTAGTAATTCCTAAGTTTCTTTTCTTTTCATTTTTTATTTTGTCCATAAGTACGAAAACCTGCGAAGATGTCTTAATGTATCGCTTTTCACAAAGTTTTGCAGGCTCCACTTGTCATCAGCGTAAGCTGTCGTCTTTTCCTGTAGTACAATCACCTAATCAAATTCAGCGAAAAGCCATCACATCATTGAGATCTTTCATTGAGCAGATGCTACGATGCACGAATGTGTCGGCAGCATTCCATTGTAGACTGCGTCGACACTGTTCTTTTCTCATTTTCTGCCGCGCTTTCACAGAAGGCTAAATAATTAACGCCTAGTGTTTTACGTGCCAAAAATCATGACATAAATGTGAGGCGCATTAGTGGCGGGCACCGGATTAATTTCTGACATCCTGGGGATCCTACGCCTAAGTATAAGTACACGGGTTGCACTTCGGCCCCATAGAGATACGGTTGCCGCGGGCGGGAATCGAATCCGCAGCTTCGAGTAAATAGCAGCCCCTTCACGGTGGTCTGGTGGATATGGCACTTGGCTACTGATCCGAAGGTCGCGAGATTGAATCCCGGTTGCTGCATTTTGATGAAGGCGAAATGTTTGGGCCCGTGTACACCGTGCGATGTCAGTGCACGTCATCACAGAACCCCAAGAGTCGAAATCTTCGGAGGCCTCCACTACAGGGTCCCTCATATTCATACCGTGGTTTTCGCACGCAGAACCTCACAAGTCAATCAATTCGAGCATAGCAGCACCTTACCTTGCCTACTAGGCTATCACGGCAGTGTGAAGGCCGAGTATAAATAATTGCCAAGAGGTGTGCGCGGCGCTTGAAAGTCAAGTGCTTCCTGCCTTGTCTTTCTTTCTTTCTTTCTTTCTTTCTTTCTTTCTTTCTTTCTTTCTTTCTTTCTTTCTTTCTTTCTTTCTTTCTTTTTCTTCTGGCGAAACGACTTTGCCACTCGGAGCCTAGCCGCTCCGAGTGAGACTTTCCTACTCAACGCGGGTGCACGGTTTGGAAAGCGAGCCCTTCGAAACGCCGATGGCTGGGGCCACGTCGAACAAGAAACGGAAAAAAAAGGCCCGAAAGGTCAAACGTATCGACTTAGACCTTGCCCGTCGTGAGTTTATGCTGCTGCTGCTCTCGGCGGCCCTCGCTCAAGGACGCGGGCTTTCTTTCGTCAACGAAAGCTTTGCCCCGAGGCGCGGCCTCGTATTGTTTCTTGGGGCTCGCAAGATCGCCGCGTGCATGCTATGCGTAGTTGAATGAATGAATGAATGAATGAATGAATGAATGAATGAATGAATGAATGAATGAATGAATGAATAGTTGCTCTAACAGTACGTATGCATAACATACGACTGTAGAAGCGTGCGCGGGTCGAATGTCCTTGGTGTAGCCGAGGATGCGATTAATAAATTAAAGAAAATGTTTTAAGTTAGGTACAGAAAGAAAACTATCAAGCAAGGATTCAAGTACGAAAATTCCGAATGTTATCTTTATACACACGGTGATTAGCACAGAGGAGGAAATTCACTCGTCCCACTACCTTTAATTTTGTGTACAGGGCGAATGTAAGAACATTAGACATCAAATAATTTCATTTTTCGAATTACTCGAAATACTCGAATTATTCCATTGGTTCGACATATTTATGAAACATTGGTGCTTCTCAATAACGATGCTCGTTATTCACTTCGCCTTCTAATGAAGACGTTAAGCTAAGGGTCAGGTTTAGGCACAAATGCATGCGGGAAAGCATGCTTTGTTTAACGTAGCTGTACTCGTGTTCTGCATTATGCGTCAGCACTGTATAATATAAAATGCACACACTTCCACGTTACATCAACGTAGAGAGTTATGTGGCGCGCACGTATTTCATACGCTAAGGACACGTTGTGTCGACATTTGAACGCAGCTGCGGAACCTCTAGCACCCACCAAACCACACTATATATATCTTCCTGTAACATCTGACAAACCCTTCCCTTCTTCGCCGTTCTCCGAAGTTAAAGCTTGGCGCTACTCTATAGACAGCTGGCAAGGAACAGTTGTGTTGCGCTGGTCTCGTTGGGACACTTCCCGCTAGCCGGTTAATTTACGCACCAGACGAAGGATTAAGTTCTGTCATTTCACTTTTCGATCATGGTTCCATTACTGCCGGTATTACACAATAAGTGACGATAACATGTATCCACCTCTGAAGGTCTAGCAGAGGCTGGGCGATGCGCGTCGTGAGGAGCGGAATCCCTTCCTTCTGCCGCCGCTGTTCCTCCGCTAGACGGTGCGACCCAGACTTGTACCTCGAGGCGTACCGTCCTCGAGGTCTTCTCCACCGCCTGGTATGGGGTTCGCGGACTGCTACGACTAATGCGTCCAGCTGGGCTATAAGCTAAAAAAACCAACCCTAAACTGTCGCGAGGCTATAGCGTCCCCCTGGGGGCCAATGCCAGTGGCCCCGCGCAGCTCGGTATCCCAGTAGCGGCGAAGATTGGCCCTGATTACGAAGCATTACGCCCAAAGTCATTCGCCGCGCACTCTCGGCTGTACACACACACTCGACAGACGGCGCGTCGCCCAGCTAATGGCCGCCAATTTCGTCCTCCTCCCTCTCTTTGTCGTCGGGCTCGCGCTGCCCTTGCATCGGTTGGCCGGCTCATCGGCAATTCCGTGGAAATAACATTTCGTGCCAGCGCCGCCTGTTTCGTGCACGACCTCCGGAATGACGACTGCGAGGGTCTTGCTCGTGAGACTCGCTTTGGAGCGCGCGGGCCGCCGGAACCCTTTTTCTGGCACGTGTGGTGCACAGCTGAGCCCCGCGGCGGTCACTGTCTGGGGAAAGGAGGAGATTGGGGGAGAGAGGGGGACGCTGTCTCGCGCTGCACGATCGTCGCATTGTGAAGCAAAACGAAACTATGAAGAGCACAAGCTGTAGGTTTTTTAGTTGTCGCGGGTGACGTCAGAGAATGTACAAGGGGAAGGAGGTAACGGAAAATGCGAAGTGGAGAGGTGGAGGAGGGAACTGCACGTGCGCTCTCGACTTTGTCAAGGTTTTCCAGCCGAAACATACCGGCGTGTCACTCTTCAGAGGGTAGAGGCTTCATCCTGTTGCTGGTGACGTCATTGCGATGCTCTTCGGTTTGGTACTCAGACTTGGAGGGCAGTCAAGAGAACAGTTGCCCCTAAACTCAAGCGCCGGGTGGCACACACGGCAAAACAAAGTTATGTGTGCAATTAGCTTATGGAAAAGAGTACCACGAGTCACTTCTTAAATTTCTGTAAGTGATCAGCAGGGCATTTGGGTTTCTGCAGGGTGATACAGTTGGAATAACTTATTTTCGAAATGCTGGAAGCATACAGCCCTGGCAGGAAAGTCGTTGTTGAAGTAACGCAACGTTGAAGAGCGCAGCAGAACGGAACAAAATTAACAGTTAAGGAAACAAGTAGTTTTTGTACATTCGGCCGTAAAAATCGGAGCTTTCTTTGTTGAACTGGAAATTGTATGCAATACAACTGCACATCGGCAATGACTGCGACATTTCGTTTTACTACCAGCAGTATAGTACGCCTGACTCACTCATGAGTCTACTGGCTGAGCCTCAGGTCTACCTGTTAGTCTGAGTGGGTTTGTTCTGAGCAAAAAGTTTGAGCCCGAGTGGGTCTGTCTGATTGATTGATTGATTGATTGCGGTTCGGTTAGGAAAGGACGCTAATTTCTGCAGCCCAAGTAGGGAGCACGGCTAAGCGTCCTTGGGGATGGGGGAAAGGGAGTGAAGGAGATAGAGAGGAGAGAAAGGCCGTAGTGGAGGTCTGTCTGACCAAACTATTCGTGCCTTTGAGCCAGAGTGAACTCGGTCAAGCAGGGCATTTATGAGTGGCAAATCAGTTCAACGGAATCCCGCACGGTGTATTAGCGATCATGAAAGAAAATTGGCATCCACCCGTTTGTAACGCAAAACCACGCAATGCGTATTCGTCAGAAATATGAAAGCTTCTTAGCTGTTGTAGTATTAGCCCTGGTCTGGGGTTCGAACCCGGGACCAATATATGTCAGAGGCGGTCGCTTCATTGAGCTGGCCAGGATCCTCGCAACTGGAAGCGCGAGAGTGAATTAATCAACTCGATGGACATGGACATCAATACGGTAAATCAGTTCTGCGTAATTTCACGAGGTGGAGTAATAATTATAAGAGACCAAATTGTGAAAGTTATGAAACAAATTTTCCCTCCGATGATATTTGTAAGTCTGAATGAGCCGGGTAGAGCTGAGTATTGGGGATCTCAAGTGTGGTCGATTCGATCTGAGTAATATTTTCAGGAAGTCTGAGTGTGAATGAACCAACTTTAGCAAGAATTTGGCGATTACAAGTACGAGTCCGCTTGGCTGAGCAGACTTTTTGGTGACACGAAGCACGAGTGACTCTTACAGAAGAAAAAAAAAAAAGAACCTTTCTGCCAACGAGAAAATGGGCACAAGCGATGCCTGGCTTGTGTGTGCCGTCATTTTCCTTTTTTTCTTTGCCTCTGTTTCCTCCTTTTTCTCACTTTCTTTCTTTCTTTATTACTTTCCTTCCTTCTTGTATTTCTCTCCATATTTGTTTCTTACACCCCCCTCCCCCTTCCCCCCATCGGAGGAATTTATATATGGCTCAAATATATTCGGAAGCACAACAGAAGGAACAAGTGCGTACGCGCTGCTTTCCCGATGATGATTGTTTTTCGCGTACAGACAACCCCAACCACGACACTTGCGAGACACAATTCAAGTTTCACTGAAAAAAAGAAAATAAATAAAACCCTAACGTGAGCATGAGCGAGTTTAATTTATTTTGCCTGCCTATGCGAACTATAGCGAGTCAGCAAATGGTGCGCGTCCGAAGAGGAAAGCGCTCGCGTTAGCATCTCGGATAGCGTCTGTTTACGCCCTCAGTGGTCGAGAATGCTCATCGCTCACACCTTCGGAACCTGCTGCTGGCCAGAGAACAATTACTCGACGTGTTGTTCTCACCGCAAGGTGTACACGTTCCCGCGCGCAGTCTTGTCTTTTTTGTCTCAAGGTTACTTGGTCATTATAGGGCGTTACGTGCACGATGACCACCGCAGTGTGGGACGAAAACAAAACACACCTCCCTCCCGTCGCAACAGAAACAAAAACGATGCCGTAACACACACACACACACAAAAAATAATAAAACGGGCGACGGAGACAAAAGAGGAATAAATGAGCGGAAAATAGCGCGACAGCTACAGAGCAGAGGTGATGGCTAGAACTAGAGGGAAACCCGCTCGACATCACCTGTTCGTGGGAGCAGCTGCCGGACGACAGTTGACAAAAAAAGAAAGAAAAGCGTTCAGAGCGTGAATCCGGTTCTGGGGGCGAGAGTTGACGTTGAACGCCGGCGCCTTCTCCCATTCTTCTGCGCGAGGGTTGCGCACGTGGCGAGGTCCTTTTAAAAGAGTTGTTTTGGCTGCGTCGAAGGCGTTCTGCCCCGCGGGGCATGCGTCCGCCGGTATAGGTTGCTGTTTCGTGGTGGTCGCACGCACGCACGCGTGCTGTTGCTTGCGAGGTTTGCAACATGGATTGAATACATGTAGGGGCGAACGACATTCCGCCTCACGTTGCTGCTCGGCCGCTGCGTGCGCTGGCATTGGAGTCGCGCGCCCGTTATGTACTATCCGTACTCGTCTTTCTTTTCATTCAGCGCGGCTGTGTATGCGGCTGCTTGAGAAACCGTAATTGGAATGAATGAAAGTCCGTTTGTCAGCGTGACAAAAATAGACTGTCTCTGTACTTCGCACGTTCTGGGAAAGAATGGGAACTATTATAGACGCTTACTTGCGGTTTGACATATAGAAAGCTAAGAAAGGACTGCAGGAGAGCCGGTAGATAACCTTATATTGTTACAAAAGACAGTACGAGCAAACGGCATATGTGGTCCGCGTCTTTGTAAGACATTACCTATATGGCTTATTGGAAAAGGGTTGGTGTTTACATTGGCACCTGGTGCCCGTTTTCTCGCGACTAGTGAAGCTAAGGACACACGAAAAGACGGTGGGGCAGCACAAGGGATAGTAAGGTATCTAAGAACGTTTGCAGGGTTCCACAGCTCAGGATCATAGGCATGCGCAAGGTTCTAGATAGGAAAAAAAAAAAGTGTAGGTGGGGATTAAGTTTTACTCTAGCGCACCCTACTCCCAATTCCCTCCCACTGAGACCATTTCGGTCGAAACGCTGGGCAATGTAGTGTCATGGGGCAGATTTGGCGATCCCCTCCGGCGGTATGGGGGGCAGCCTCCCCTGGCACCCCCTCCCCCCCCCCCCCCCCCCCCTCTTTGCCCTTTTCTTCTTTTTTTCTGTGCACACGTCTGTGTTGAGGATACAAAGACGCCAAAGGGACTAGCTCAGTTTTTTAACCGTGTACGCCAACGAAGTAAAGAAAGGCGCAAACAAGTTCCCTTAAACGCCTTCATCATAAGTACGCATTTATAAAATTACGCACCCCGGTACAATCGCGAAATCCGCCGACTCTTGCCTAATGGACCGTTGTCCTTAAGGACGCTGTCGCTGTTACCATGGATGTAGTCATAAAGGAACCAACATCAGTAAACAGATCAGATCAGGTGAAAATGACGACAGACGCTTCTTGAGGGCTGTTTGAGGAAGGGCGACGTAGAAAGAGGAGGACAGTGAAGACACGTGCGGTGCATTTGTACGTGCTCCGCGTACAAACACGATTGTATCAAATCCACCTCGTGCGTTACGAGTCTATGCACGTCTTTGACTGGACTCGCAGGTCTGTGTAGCCAGTGTCGTATAAGCTTTCTTAGAATCGGTGGTGGTCCGGCCGAGCAAGCACGTGGAGTCGCACTTACGTTCTCGCTGAGTTGAGTTGCAGTTCCTTTTTCTTTTTTCTCCATCTCTCTCTCTCCCCCCCTTTCTTTTTTGGTCTTCAGGACACCGTCTGAGCAAGCCTTTCTCACCAAACTTTGTTTACGTCCACAGCCAATGACAAGTCATAATATTCGTGTAACGTCCTAAGACTTCTGTTGCTTCAACCTATAATAGTCTCCCTAAATACTGACTGCTTGTCATATTATGTTCACGCACCTGGAGTAAACGTGGACTGAATGATTTTGCAAGGCAAATTATATGTGGCTGCGTCACGGTGTAGTTCAGTTAATATACGCGCCAATAAAGCACCAGTCTTGACCCAGATTGAAACGGGAATGAACGGTGCAACGTAATCCTTCAAACAGCCGCGCGCGCAGCTACATTTGGCTAACGCTTGGACATCTTTATCCAGACATACCTGTTGGGGTAGCATTCCTTAATCGAGTGCATAAACTCAGAGCAACTATAGAAAAAAAATTTTCTTCTCAGAAATATTTCCTCCATGCACTTCAACCTCGGCGTTCCTTTTTTTTTTTTTCTTCGAGAGAGCAATGCACTGCCGATGGCAACTACTGGTCACAGTGCGAACTATTTACAAGTTTGAATCTCCCTTGCTTCGTAAATGTCAAAAGAGGGGGTGCAAGGGAAGTTGGGTTCATCAGAAAAATCTGCGGAAAATTTCTGTCAGGATAACTGCCGTAATGATTGATTGATTTGTGGGGTTTAACGTCCCAAAACCAGCTCTGATTATGAGAGACGCCGTAGTGGAGGTCTCCGGAAATTTCGACCACCTGGGGTTCTTTAACGTGCACTGACGTCGCACAGCACACGGGCCTCAACATTTCGCCTCCATCGAAATGCAGCCTCCGCGGCCGGGATTCGATCCCGCGACCTTCGGATCAGCAGCCGAGTGCCATAACCACTAGACCACCGTGGCGGGGCTGACTGCCGTAATGTACCAAGCAGTTAACGGAGCCAGACAGAGCCATATAAGGACACATGTAACATTTTACTGCCTTCCTAATCGGGCGTACGGCCAACATTACGCAAAATGTTTGACAACATTACGCCACTGCTAGTAATACACGAGTAAATGCGGGACATTTCGGAGAAATTATTTCAATCAATGTTTAGTTGCATATACGACCTTGATCGCAGCGATACTTTACCATAATTTGTTTGCCAATATTTGATTACATAACGACTGCTTTTTAAAACCCAGTTTATTTTTAAAAATAACTTTCAGAACGCACTGCTTTTTGCCAGAACGATAATCGGGAGCTCGAAGCTGCCGCTCGTTACACGACTTCCAGGGATACGCAACACATAGACAAAAGCATACATAGAGATACAGGAAATTACGCGGATCAGACGTCGAGCTACCTGCAGGAAACGTGTCTTCATTTCTCTGAGGTTGTTGGACGGTAAGGATAACACCGGATACCGGTGAAAAATGGCTTATGCGCACGCATTTATGATAACGCATAGCACACAAATAACGGTTGATGCAGAGATGCTGACAGGTGCAGCTGCGTTCATAGAAGGTGTATCTAATGCGGACAGAAAGGATTCTGGGATATGGCGTTACAGCCGAACGGTAACATAACATTATTTGTTTACTCATTCAAAATACCCCTAAGGGCCCTCAAAAGGGTGTTACATAGGGGGAGATATTACAGGGTAATAAGAGAGCGAGGGAAAAGCTTCCTACAGGAGCAAACAAAATTACAAAACAAATTGCTTTCTAAAATACACAGAAACTCACAAAGAGGTATACAGATGCAGTAGGCCGAGTAAAAAATGCTAACGAAATGGAACAGAAAAAAAGAGCATTAGAACAGCATAATACCTTTCAAAAATACATTTCAGTCTGTGAAAAAAGGCACGAAAACGGTACATTACATCTCAAAATAACAAGAAGCATGAGAACCGGTACAATACATTTAAAAAATAGTCAACATAAATCAATTAGGTCGCCAATGCGTTTAGGCAATGCGCTCAGTGCGCAGCAGCTCCTGAAATTTTTCTATGTTTCTCTGTGTAGCTATACGTGTGATGGTAAGTGGCTTCGCACAATGAAACCAAATTGCTCGATTCTCGAACAGCCATAGTCGCTTATGATATCATGAAGTACGCCGCAAACACGAACAAAGAATGGTCTACCAGTAGCATTATGGCCCCCGGTACTCTGTAAGTGTGTACTGTAGCAGTATACACTTGCAAGAGCCCGGGGGGGGGGGCATAGCGCTGTTTTGTTTCTAGGGGACGACGGACTTGTGTGAACATCTTTAACAGTACTAGTAAAACGCCCTAAGCGTCAGCACATTATCTGCCATACCCCGCCGCCTGTTTCTTTTGCTCATCTCTCCTTCATCTTTCTATTCCCCTTTTTGAATCCCCCATTGCAGAGAAGCCAACCGGACGCTTTCTGGTTAAGCTCCCTGCTTTTCTGTTTCTTTCTTTCCTTTCTCCTCCTCCTGCAAGTGTACTGTCGGCGCCAGATGAAACTCGAGGAGCGTGTGCATCAGATAAGCATTGGCGCTGGCACAGTACATGCCATCCAATCACCGCCATTACAGGCGGGTACGTCTGGTTTGGCGACACTGTCCCATTCACACTAAAGTGCAATATTTTCGCACCGTAACTTTGCTAACGCTTGGGCCACAAGTTTCACATGTACTCTTTTCATTTGGCGCCGATGGTCTTTCTAAATGTGCCAGCATATCGAACCCGCGACCTATAAGTACCAAGCAGCATCACGCCCCATTCACTGAACCGCCGCGGCGTTGTTGCGAATCAACATTGTATCACGCAACGAAACTGCGAGAGAAGGATACAATGAATGGATGCAGGAAACCCGCTCTGTGTCGGCGTTAGGCGACGCAAATAAGGCGATGCGATGCGGGACTGTTGCACGAGGGAGCTGCAATGCATAAAACACCCCGATTACACCGGTCGACCTCGTTCGACCCAACGGCAGCCTCTCTACTCCCCCCCCCCCCCCCCCCTTTTTTTTTTTTTTTGTCACCTTGCTAGGCTTCCTTCCTTCCTCTTTCACTAAACAGCTAGCCAAACAGTTTGATGCCGAGCAAGAAAAACCCGTCTTGCACGCGCGGACGGATCTCCCGAAGTTTCACAACCACCTGAAAGGATCGTTCAGGAACTAAAGCACGTTGCTTGCGGCCTCGCGAGAGGTTTACGTTCGTAAAGTGCGTTTGCTGCAACACCGCCGGCCTGTAGACGGGACGATGTGGGCGTTCAGGTAAAACTAATCTAGGCCTGAGCGATTGGCGTGGGGAAAGCACTCCGGGCGCAATCCCTTCAGACGTCCACGTTGACGTTGGCGAGTCGTATACGCTTCTAGCTATATATATCTTCTTGACAGGAAGTCAGCGGTATATTATGGATCTGAAAGCGGAATCATTGCAACTATTTCTTTCCTTATTGCGGTCACCGGTCGCTGTCCGCGGTGACACCTCTCGGTCTGTGTGTCCGCTTTGCGCAATGACCAGGAAATCTGACCGGCGACTTAGTGCTTTGAGAGGGGCGCTTTTTCTTTTTAATTTTTTTAAGGACTGTGTCTTCCCGGGCTTCTCCCGTTTATTTTCTGTAAAGGCTACGATTTTGATACGATAATTTGGTGCTTAATCGGGAGTTGTCTCGGTCAGAGGTCTACCTTAAACTAGCTACCGTATTTACCCACTCACTATACCCGCAGAAAGGTGAGGAACAGGCACATTCTCAGTTTCATTCATATCACAAGGTGTTGTGGAAACAATGCAAGAGGGTGCAGCTTGTAAAGCGTACAGATTCTAGTGCTTAATGATATTTCTTTAGAGATGCAGAACGCTCGCGCGAACCCTGGGCGAACCTCGTCAATTATTAAACGCTTCAATTATTATTATTCTAGGGGTTCTAGGGGTGCTCTGTGTCAAGTTGTGACACAGAGCACCTATCGATTCCTGGCTTCATGTCAATATTTATTGTACCGCCGCTGTATACATATGCTTTCACTGCGTCCGCTCTCTTGTATCGCCCTCTCCATAGGCTCTTTTCTTTCACGGCACAAACACCAAGAAGAAAAAAAAAAAACGAGGGTGGTTTGGTCAGCGCTTGTTTGAGAACAAAAAAAAAAAACTCGCGAATTTTTTCAAATTGTTTCAATTTCGGTCAAAACAAACGAGTAAAATTTCGACATTTCTGACAAATATTCCGTGAAGCTGCTAATAGACGTGCGCAACACATATACGCATTGTTAAAAAAAAAAATGGTGTAGAACAGGGAATGTCACCGGAATCGACAATTCGACTGGCGGACTTGTCTCCGTCAGGGCGGCAACTGTTCTACATCGTTTTTAACGATCCGTTCATCGATTCGAGCTTCCATCTCCCCCTGAGATTCTCTTCTAGTTTGAATTATAAGATGTGTCTCTTTTATGCGCAGAAAACAATTTCCATTCGCCGAGAGTATAGGGACGAACCGAATCTGGTATAAGGAGTAGTGATTTCGTGATCCCTTGACCTTTCCTTTCGCATATAGCAGCGTACAGGCCTCCCGCCTTTCGCGAGATATTTATGGTACGGTCTCTGCTTCTCGGCTTGCATCACGAAGTGGCGGCATGGGCACTGACAGTCATATGACAGCGTTTCCACTTCTTCAGCCTCGCTTTGGTTCCTCTCTGCTGATGGCACGTGATCGAGTCGAGATGAAGGAGTGTTGTCCGTTCGCTGGGTAAATAAGCAAAAAAACAAAACAAAAAAGAAACACACACACACACACACACACACACACACACACACACACACACACACACACACACACACACACACACACACACACACACACACACACACACACACAGCCCGAGAGCGTGCCGAGGAAAGAAGTGGCTTGATCCTATAAGTGCCCAGTATAACGACTGCGGGAAGAGACGACCTGCAGAAAAAAGCGAAGCGAAGGGAGACCGCATGTTTACGACTTTGCTCGCCGACGCAAGTCTCGCGTGTATGCTGCATCGTCTGCGGCTAAATGCGTGCAGCACGGCGGAAGCTAATTAGTATGCTCACGCGTAAGAATACTCTTCAATTATGAAGACACTATTGCACGATTTGACAACGGTTGCGTGTGGATGGCCTGTTCAGCTGCGAAAAAATTTTTTTAGCGTCTGCTGCTTCGTGGCTTCAGCTCGGTGGTCACTACAACTAGTACGCTGAGGACGTCGGGGGACTGACCAATTATAGCGATGAACGGTTTTATTCGGAAGCCGGGCGCCGATATTTCACGAACAATTGTAACGCGCAAATGTTCTCGTAAAAATATCGCATTGATTAATTTGTTTAAACGAACAGAATTGATTTGTCACAAAGTACCGCGTTCTCATGCAACATCAGCACGAAACTAAATGTGTTGGCTGCTACAAATTCAATGTTGCATGTCTGGTTACCAGAGATATTCTCAGCTTAATCATCATCGTCATCATTAACGCACGATAAATACCTCTCCCGGAGCTATGAAACCGCTGGAAGTAACGCCAAGAAAGACGCGGAATATCGGAGTCCGCCGACACACCTGAAAGACGCGTAAATGCTCTGCAGATTAACCGATCGTGTTGATTCGTTCATTTCGTTCGTCGTGTTTCTCGTGCACCGTTTGCAAAATGTCTCAGGTTTCATTTACACCACGTGATTAGTTCGTGTTGCGGCTTTTCCAGCCTTTCTTATGCTTCTTTGCATGCTTCCTTTCGTCATATTTTTATATACACATCGACGTCGGCAGAGTTTCTGTTCCTTTGGTATTGTGTTTTACTTCGGAGCTGTATGCGTGAACTTTGTTGCACATAATATAACCATGAGGAATAAGCGGATTGGATGGACTTGGTATGTTTTAGTAAGTCACTGCCATACAGAGTGCAGCAGACAGTGAAGCGATGTACTCAACTGAACTGAATTGTCATCCACAAGTTAAAGTAAAAGTGATTTCCACACTACTATTATGGTGTGTGTGTGTGTGTGTGTGTGTGTGTGTGTGTGTGTGTGTGTGTGTGTGTGTGTGTGTGTGTGTGTGTGTGTTCCCGTAACCGTGAAGTTATCTTTGTTATGTTATCTTCCCGTTGTTTCGATTAGCACGTGCCCCGAGCCAATATAACCTACCTTCTTCTTTTTTTTTTTTAGAATGTCATCATCTAGCATATCACTCAGTTGCTTTGAATCCCTTATCCATATTCAACTCATCTTCTGACCAATCATACAGTGCGCGTCTTCAACTCGGCGGCCCTTATAACATGCCGTATACCCTAATGTCTTTAAATGTATCCGCATTGGGAAGAGTATCGACATATACAAACTTCTGTATCTCCTACCTATGCAACTATCGATTTGCATTCGAAATATAGATGTGAATACCTTGCCTTATATATGGGGCCCCCATTCTCGACCTCTGTATACGTTTATTGCTTGCGAAATGCAGTAATTGCATACCGTGTTTCTTCTCAAGGATATCCGCGATCCCGTCTTTCGTGGATCGCTTGCCAATAGCTCGGAAGATAATTGTTTATATAAGGCCGCCGTTCTCTTCGATTTCTACAACCTCCTCATGTACACTCCCTGGCCGACTGTTTCTACCACGATGCGCGCTCCTTTGTGCGACGAGAACATAAACGTATTCATTTGACGAATCGCGCCGTGCGGGAACGGGGAAGTCGTTCTTTCTTTCTTTCTTTCTTTCTTTCTTTCTTTCTTTCTTTCTTTCTTTCTTTCTTTCTTTCTTTCTTTCTTTCTTTCTTTCTTTCTTTCTTTCTTTCTTTTCTGCGCGAAATGGGCGCACTGCCCATCTACACCGTCGCGTTAATTACTTCGGCGGGTCGTCTGCCAGCTGCCTCTGTCGTTGTTGTCCAACATCCCGCAGGAAAATTACGCGACACCCGAGGACAGCGATAACGCTGGGCACTGATTGTAAACGACGTGGGTTGTAGTGCAGCCATAGACGAATACATGTTCTTCTTTCTTTCCTTTTTTCTTTTTTGTGCTCGGAAGTGAACACTCTATAGCTCGCTTGCAACCCGTGGTTAGAGCTGCTGTAAAGATGATACGTCTCTGTAGATATCATTAACGCAGTTCAAGTTGTGCTTACAAAGCGCCAAGCGCTTCGCAAGAATGTCAGTGACGCTCAGATCTTCCGGTAGCCGGAAGAATTGTTTCTAACGTTAGGGGCTTACGCTATACCAGAGATATGATGCCTTAGCAAAAAGTGCTTAGTCGTTAGAAAGCTGCTGGTTTTGATGGGATTGGCGGTCGTGATGAGCTTCAGATACGGCGCGCATACGCACGACGAGAAATGACTCCATGGCTGACTGTTAGGAAAAAGTACGAGGGAGAAATCGAGGGGGAACAGTTGGAAACGTAAATGTATGAACGAAAGTAATTTGTGCGGCTCAGCAGTCATGCAAGATGACAGAGAGTTAAGGAGGAACTGAAACTTTATTTAATGACTGAGTCAATAGATAATTCTAAAATGAAAGAGGACTGGAAGCAAAGGAATAAAGCGGCGAGAATTCTAAAGAGAAAAGGTTCATGTCGGGTGAACAAGACCTGGTCTTTTTCTATTTTCTTTTGACGCGACATTGGCCGCATCCTTTATTCAAGGGAATGCCTTTTGGATTAGAGATCTGGAAATATCTCCGTTTTGATCTCCTGATTACCCTTGCAGGCCCGTTGTCGTAACTAAAAATGTAATCTAGATATTGTTGGTGAAATGTGAACGTGTCTTTGTTGTTGCGGGTTGTTATAGAGAGAAAAGATTGGTTACTTAAGTCACAATGTTCACTGCGTCTTGCAAAAACGAAATATTGGGTTCTATGAGGAAAGCACCATTGATGTTGCCAAATGCGAGAATAAACGGGCAAGAACTTTGCCGGTATTCAATCGTTCTATGTTGGAGCAAGGGTGTATCTTGGGAGACACATGGAAAAATTTTAATTGTTCCCATATGCATGCTCATCTTGCGCAGCCTTGTTCACACCGGGTCGAATCATGGCGCAGTTCTTTCTCAGAGTTAACGAAGCCCATTCTCGGAGGCTATGCTTTTCTGCACTGTTGCTTGGAAGAGGATCAAACGTTTCGCGCCAGGCCTGTTTTGGACATTATGGCTAAGGAAATCGTGCGATTCTGAGTTAAAGAACCGGGTCCCTCGATTGGTTTCTCTTCTTTCGCACCTTTATATGACAAGCTTCATTAGTTATCATCGCGAAATACGTTATCATACTATGTAGATCTGTAAGCTAAACTGACAGATATAGTTATTGACTGACATGTATAAAATAATCTTGCCACGTAGTCGCGAAATTTAGCCCAATAAACGCTGCTGCTAGGTTATCCATGGCTCTTGGTGATAGTGATGATGATGACGATGACAACGACGAAAAGACAATGTCCCTTATGATAGCGACACCGACGCACACAGAGAATATATATATATATATATATATATATTACTTCTATTTTACAACAGTAGAGCAGTCGTGTTGGTTTCTTTCTTCGTCATTGCTTTCCGACTGCATTCTTGTCTTCAGCATAACTCAACCTTTCTGTAAATCCCAGCTGACTGCTCAACAAAAAAGCTGACACAAGGAGCAAGCAAAAAAAAAAAACAGAAAGAGAATGAAATGAAGAAACGAACCATTAGTTCTTGCGGGCACCCAGCTGGTTAATTCTCGACCGTTCCAATGTAGTGGGTATACGCGTCACATTTAAGAACTACAATATATCCTGACGTGAGTATGTAAGCATCACGTTGATTAAGATAAAGGAGAAGAAAGTAAAAAAAGAGAGCATTGAGTAACCTTTGTAACGTTATGTTCTCTCATTTACAAAATTACCGGGCCATCTCTCGTAGTGGGTTGCGCCATTTCACTCGGGACACATCAATCACTCAGCAGCGTTCTCGTTATAACGTTGTGTAATGCATAACCACGGACGTTTTGTGAACGCGCACGCCTGTATAACGCGTTCGCGGAACTGACACGAAACCAAGAAGACGACGTGTAAAAGACACCGTGCAGACAGGTGACCACGCTATTTATTAAGCGGTTGTTGTGTGAGCTTCGCGGTAAAGCTATAAGGTAATGTGCAGCACTCACCTTGCTGCCAAGCTATGTCGTGGCTATGGTGACAGCGCTTCATCTCGCCACTTCATTATTTTCTTAACTTGACGCGCGGTATAACACGAGGAACAGCTGGCTCGACCGCGTGTAATAGGCCCACCGCGGAGTGACAAGCCGATAACATGCTAATCGCTTGGCTCTCGCCCGAGAAGTGTGTATGTCCGACACTGTTCTGCTTGCCTGACCTTGGTGTAGACTGCCGCGGAAACTTGCTCTTGCGACACAGCCAAAGCAGAGCGAAGCAATAAGAAAGAAAACAAGCGAAGGCGTGTCGTGTTTTCCTTCTTCGAGGGCTGCTGCAATGGACTGGGAGACGGAGCGTATCCATTAAAATTCTTGTCCACCAACGCGTTGTCGGCGCTTTCTCGCTGAATCAACTTTGTCATAGACTTGAGTACGCACGTGTCACTCTAATGGGGCCTGAGTTGCTCGTAAAGCGTGTGTCACGTTTTGCAACAGGGCGTACGAGGTGCATTGTTCTATGACTCTCTACCTTTAGCGTATGGTGCGATGTCGTGGCGAGTTTTACCAGTACGCTGTGTAACCTCAAGGCCTGTCGGGAAGGTGTCAGCTGACCGAAAGATTGAATGTGCGTGACGGTAAAAAATGCGCATGCGCTGATGTAAATCACGTTGTCCTTCAAATCTCTCTATGGTCGGTTTTCGACGCGGACAGAAGTGAAGATGAAAGGATGACATAACTTATGTTAAACGACGGTCGATGAACCTTGGCATTTTCAAACACCAGTCGTATTGTAATTACTTCTTCACTTTTGTCCGTACCAGGAACGTAGCGCAAGCAGCAAATGTAACCTACCCTTTTGTCGTCTTGCTGAACTTATACCAACATTGAAAATGATGACTTATTACCAACCCATCGTATGTTAATACCCCGGATTCTTTGATGTCTTGTTTCTCCGGTTCCGTGAGCAGGCCTTGTCGGCAAACCTTCAAAAGCTTTCCGTAAGCTTTCCAATTGGCCGGTCAACCTTCAAAACTTCTCCGTAGTGTGCTCACAAAGCTTTCAGTGCGATTGATCTGGGCCCAATGTAACTCTAACTGGTGGGTCTATATTAGAGGTGAGTCTATATTATAATCGCCCTCTACAGCCCATGTATTCAGCCTACTATACAGGGCTGAACACAGGGACTACGAATGTCTCGGCATTACGCTTGTCGTTTATGTTGCAATGATCTGCGCTCATTTCACCCGAAGAAAGTAACTTTGTCGCTGCCGCACTAGGGACACGTAATTAGTACCCTATCGCTACATGTATCTTGCATCAGATGATGCTTTGTAAAATTTATAATATTCATTGCTAATTAATCGTTTTGTTTTCTTGCACAGTCATCATGGAGAAGCAGTCGTGGTTCCATGAGCGGCTACTTCTTGGCCAGCAGGAGCATGCACTGGATTCCGGTGAGTAGGTCACCGTGACCTTTTGAATATTTCGCGTATCGCAACTTGCTTCTGCAAATTTTGCATGACTTGGTAATACTTTAACACGTTGAAACACTTGAAAGCGATCTATGTGCTTGATATTTCATTGAATTGTTAGTTCGTGTTACGCGTGTTTGCCAACCTCGTCTTCTATGCTACGACAGGTTGGAGCTTCCCTTTTCGCCAGCAACATCGGAAGCGGTCACTTCGTTGGCCTCGCGGGATCTGGTGCTGCTACCGGCATTGGCATCGCGGGGTTTGAGCTGAACGTACGTACCACTGGTCCCATTTAAGCCTTCGCGTCAAAAGCGGTCTCATGGCTGCGCTATCACGCATATTGTATAACCTGAGAACGAACGGGCATACAAACCACTGCACCTGTCGTTCGTGCAAATGCTACAGAGGAAAAAAATCGCAAAACTGATGGAAGGACGATGTTAATTAACCCCACTGTGCGAAAGAGTCGTATGTGTTTTTCGTATGTCTTAGGCTACTTGCGTATCTACTCGGATGCCGTGGTTTGCGTACCTTTACGTGCTCCGTAATTGCAGCTCATATCTGCTTGTGTTAGTTTCTCGGAGCTAATCCTTCTATCCTGTCCAGTCGTTGCATATTTGAAACGTTAATTACTGTACTGGAAACCACATCACTATTGCGACCTTGTACTGTTGAAAAGGGCCCCACACAGAATTCGCGTAATGATAATGCAAATCAAGACTGCCCACAACTTATCCTGTATTTGGAACGAGGTACCATATCTATCAAGACTCTGACTTGATGCAGTTTTGGGCATCTTCAGAGTTGGTCGTAGTGGTTGGTAGCTAAAGCTCGTATGTCGACTCTTGTCTACTTGTGTGTCTGTGTTTCTTGCTCTACTAATCGCTTCTGTTTGCGCATATGTACATCTGCAGTGCTTGATGTACAATGTGCACCCAAATTTCCGAAACAAGACTGAAAGGCGCGCGACGAAAACACGGGGTTTAACGAGCAAGAAGGAGAGGAACTGGACTTTTTTACTGGCCACACTGCAGAAATCTGTGGTTCAAATTTGATACCTACAATGCGTAAATCACAATGCCGCAGTTACAATGCAAAATTCACTCAAATGGCAACTTTCGTCGCTGAGGCATATTTTTGTAGTTGGCATACTGTCAGCAGAAGGGGCAGCCTTAACTACTTTCATTTACAATACTTGCACATCCGTGGCTGAGTGCGAACGAAAGATGCCTAATGGAATTCGTCTTCATTACGATGTTACTTGAAAAATGGTTTATATTGAGAGGATTGACTGTCCATTTTCAGCTAATCCAACTTAATTTTTGATGCCTTGTCATGCCGATAAGTAAAAATGGTGTTGTCACTCTGCTCACTGGTTGGCTGGCTTCTCACTTTGCATATTTCTCCCGCAGGCTGTCTTCATACTCATGATCCTGGGATGGTTCTTCGTGCCTGTCTATGTGGCCTCAGGGGTAAGTGTCCTCTTGGGTCGCTCCTATAAAAAGATTATCCTGAAGTTTAGCGAACGTGCAGTTGCTTGCTTCAGCTGGAAGAAGCGGATATATGCATTTCTATTAAGTCAAAGTGGTAAATTAAAAAAAAAAAGTTACTTAACAGCGCGTGTTGCGTGAGGCCTTACCTCCATAATGCAGTTGATAGACATAGTATAAGATATCTAAAAGACGTGCAAGTTCATGATGTGGCGTTTGCCCGAGTTCACTTAGCATTATCGCGGCCTCCTAGAACCGAGTAGGGTTTGTGTAATGACTGTGGGAGGATCTCGGAAGGAATCTCGTGAATCGGAGGTTTCGCATCGTAGGCTGAATGCTACAAAAGCTATAACAGTGACGCAGCGTTTCAATGTTTCAGGACCATAGGCTAATTTCTATTAAAACAAGGAAGCGAAGGAAAGTGGTTAACACGTCATCCTGCACTTCTTTTGTCTTTTTCTAAAATCCGAAAGTAGTCATAGACTAGGACGGCCGAACAGTTAAAATGGCGTATATCTATTGTGGTATAAGCGCAGATGTACAGCGAAATCGAAAAATAGACAAAGCCTTGCTTTGGACAAAATAAACGAAGCCTTGCTCGGGTTCCGGGAACATTACTTATAACGATGTTCGACATGTTCTGTAGGTGTACACGATGCCGGAGTACCTGCGCAAGAGATTCGGCGGCCAGAGGATACGAGTGTACCTGTCGGTGCTGGCCCTTCTCTTGTCCATTTTCACGAAAATCTCGGTAAGTGGTCTATCTTGCTTTGTATTGTGTTCCAGTTAATAACGAAGAAAATAACAATAAGAGAGCCAGTTGTTTCTGGGCACGTGGTGCTTTGGAGAGTTGGTGAACACGAAAGTTATTTCAGGTGTTTGCACACTAGTGGCGCAGCGGTAGTAAGTTAGCACCGCATAGAATACATTCTGGGAGGTGAACTGACTGAGCCCGCTGCACCTACTCTAAGGTAATTTCGCCCCACGGACGGTTCCTGTCGCGCTTCGTAAACATGTTGAACATCAGTCGCACCAGTAAAAATGCATGGCCACGCTGTGAAACTATTTGAGTCAGTCCAATCACCTACACAATATTATTACGGGGCATGTAAGAGGGTTTATTTTAAAGTGTGAGGTCCTTCTATTCAGTCGCTCTTGCGCCAACTTAGAGAAAAACAAAGCAACACATAGAAAACTAAATAAATAAGTGACGGTTATCAAATAAAGAGAGCCCACAGAAGAACTCAATAATGCCAGTAGAGTCAATGAAGACAGACAGTTTAGTTATTTGACACGGGCCACACCTGCGAGGGTCACATTGCATTACAATTACTACATCTCCTACGCAAACTACTCCTTCGTTCGTTTAAAAAATAGCAACAAGTTTGCGATGTAATGGATCCGCTACACCTCTAACATGCCTCTAATTTTCTTCCTTTCTCGTTTGCCTTTCTTTCCTTCTCCCTGTCTTTCTTTTTTTCTTCAGGCGGATCTGTTTGCCGGAGCCATCTTCATCAAGCAAGCCCTAGACTGGAACCTCTACGTGTCTGTCTGTGTGCTCCTGGCCATCGCCTGCATATTCACCGTTGCCGGTATGCACTACAATTGCGTCGTTCCACTGTCCTTGAGCCCTTATTTTCACTCTTTTCGTTGACTCTTGTCATTGGAGAGGAGTGGCGTTTTGAATGGCAGCGACTCCTCAGGGGCGGAGTGTCTCGTATGTTCAGCTTGGCAACCTCGAGGGCCCCAGACAAAAAGCAAAGAAGCAGATAAAGATTCAACAACGCTGACCTAACATTTTTTTCTATCCTCCTCCCCCCATCCTTCTTTTTTTTTCTTTTTTTTAATCTATCGCAGGTGGTCTTAGCGCCGTGATTTGGACCGACTTTGTCCAGACGATCCTCATTGTAGTCGGAGCCTTTGTTCTCATGGTGCTGAGTAAGTTCGACTTCCACAACGTATTTCTCTCGCTTTCTTTTTCTTTACCGTCCTTGCTTGCTACGCTTTAGCTTTTTTTTCTTTTATTTCTCCGCTCCTCGATTTTCGGCTTTGAAGACGAGGTCACATGGCGAAATAGAGTCGCGCTTGATTGCGCACGGCACCAGTGCTAACGCAACGAACAAGCAAACATTGTGAAACGACTGCATCGTTCGGCAGTTTCTACTCTCTCGGTCGAAAAAGGGACTGAGCTATATAAAAAAAGAAAGAAGCGTAAGAGGAACGAACATAATTCACGCAGACGCTGCGTAAATATGAGAGCAGTGAGTTATGAATCCGGTGGAATACATGCGGTCGCAATATGTGGGCACGTCCGCGTCAACGCAGAGACGAGAAAAAGGAAGAGTTATTCGAGGACGAAAGTTAGACGAGGTGCAAGCAGCAGGCAGCTTTATGATTAGTCTGTAGACCTTGCTTTCTCTGCATCCTGTTTTGCTTAACTCGTATCACGAGCTCGTGAAAGAATAGTTAGCATTAAGCAATGTCGCTGCCTGAAGCTACATTATGGCAGCTTGGCGTGGTCGCTTCATCATCTGTAAGGGATTGGCATGATGGTATCATGGTTCCTACGAATGTTGGGACATTGTGTTAATGAGATTGTCTCAAGTGAATGCGAAGGTCGGCAAATGAGACGTAAGGTACGTTTAACGATACTTGCTATTGGACGAGTTGATTGTGATCACGACAAGGAATTTTAACGCGACAGATTTAAGGAGATCGCCTGGCAGAAATTCCGTTGGTGGTGGCGTTGTCCGTGAACGAAAAGTCTCGATAGGCGCAAAGAATAGTTTTAGAACTGGGTACACAAATCTCTGCGTACGCTATCCTTTGCGTTTGCTGCCACTGAGCATGCGTCGTACCGTAAACGCAGTTTGAGTTAGCGTTTCGGCCTATAATTTCATCGGGAATAGCGAACGTACGCAAAGCGCCCTTGCGTTGATCACGTGACGATTCGAGCGTGACTTCCTTGCGTTAGATTTCGCGGAAACAAACCCTATTCTAAAGCACTTATGGTAACCCGATGAGCGCTAACTCTGCGCGCCCTATTCTAAAACTGCCTAATAAGAAGAGCGTTTCTGCCAACATGGACGACAGATACCATCGTCAAAGACGACTCGCCATCATTGGCCTTGCTATTCCTCACACGATAACGATGACGATCGAGGTGAAAGATAGGTCCTCCTATCTTTCGTCGGCCATTCAGTCTGAGGCACCTTATCCCTGTTTTTACCTCGTCTATTCCACGGGCTAGAAATGGTGAAATGTACCTTCAACTGTCTGCTCGGCGCAGGTTTCATCAGAGTGGGCGGCTACGAGAAGCTGATGCGAGATTTCGCCTTCGCCGAGCCCACCAACGTCAGCTTCGTGCAGTTCGACCTGGACAACACGTCTTGCTCCAAGGTTCCTGACAACTACAACCACCTGCTGCGGTCGGCCTCGGACCCTCAGCTGCCGTGGACGGGAATGGTGTTCGGCCTGACCATCGCGGGTGTCTGGTACTGGTGCTCTGACCAGGTGAGCGGGCTGTTTGAGCTCTAGGATCGTTCTCGATGGAAGTTTAAAGAAACTTTCACGCCAAAGATCTAGTGCAAGCAAAATAGGTTCTATTCTAATAGTAGCGTGTACTGAGCCATACGTGGCCCCGCCACGGTGGTTATGGCACGCGGCTGCTGATCCGAAGGTCGCGGGATCGAATCCCGGCCGCGGCGGCTGCATTTGGATGGAGGCGAAATGTTGAGGCCCGTGTACTGTGCGATGTCAGTGCACGTTAAAGAACCCCAGGTGGTCGAAATTGTCGGAAACCTCCACTACGGCGTCTCGCGTAACCAGAGCTGTTTTTGGGACGTTAAACCCCACAAATAAATCAAATCAATGAGCCACACGTGGTTGAAATTTAAAGCGGGAGTTATTTAATTTTCATTAATAACTGCGATGCTTAAACGCTTCTTTAGTATAACAAACCTCTGCTCTGATATAATGCGTATCACACACGCCTCTGAATGTCTTTTTTTATTTTAGTTTTTCTTAGTTATTTTTATTTCACTTCAAACGCAATCGTCTCATACAGGGTGCCTCTTTTTCAATTTTTAAACCTCCCGAGGAAGCTTGTTTGATTGTTGCTAAAGCATTGCATGTTATCGCTAGTACAATGCAGTGCACATTGTCTTACATCCTACTGGTGCACACATGGGGGCAAAAGAAACATGGAGTTTAACGAGGGAGCTGGAAGAATTACGGACTATTCATCAAGTGACGAAACAAGAAAAAAAAAAAAAGAATACATCGGTGTAGATAAGAGCGCGACCGGGGCTAGACGACATGCTGAATTACATTATATGAAATCAATGCAGTTGCAAAAGACATGCAGCGCGAAGGTGATAGCCGACGGTGTGTTAGTAAAGTTGCGGGATTAAAAAGCGCGCGATTGCCGTCACGCCATGGTTGTACTAGTGGTCTGTCTGTCCTCTATCTACATGTATCTTTTAGCTTTTAGAGGCATAATATAAAGCGATAAAGCTATCGACAACAAAGTAAACAAATTGTCTTAAGTACACTTATCTACATTTTAAATTAAACGAGTCACGCGGCTAGCGAGACGTCGTAAACACCTCTAAGCACGATAACCTTGGTGTACATTTTGCATTAGAATAAATCGTGACGAGTTGTCAAACTTTTTCGAACGTTTCTGAGCAAGTCGCGGTTCACTTGCATCGAGAATTACCTCCGATGACTTCTGTGTATTTGTTTTGAAGAAGTGTTCACGGTCTTGTCACTGAATTCGGCGAGTCAGTTCTAGCAGCATTTGCGATAGACCAACGAGGAATGGAACAAAACAACATCGTGCCGCTATAGCGTCGACTGGTTCTTTCCTTCTGGGCAATTTCGTCTGTGCACTTAATGCCATTTATCTTGGCAACTCGTACGTGCTTATTTGCGAGGTTAGCTTTGAGTAATCACAGCCTTACATGATGTCATTCTTCGACCCTTTCTGAAAGCGATTCTGCTGGTCACATTGCGATGCGCACCGCTGATACTTCTTAGGATTTATCTGTTTCTTCTGTCAGCAATATGCTTTTTATTTTCCATTTCTTTGTGTTATAGTGTCAGTCTGCAGAAGATATGATTGCAAATCGGTTGAAGGGCACAAATTATTACAGGAGCATCTAAGTGTGAGCGAAAAAAAAAAAAGGAAAAATCTTTAAAAAGGGGGAAATGTCGTTGCGTGAAGCACATAATGGGCAGATACATAGCAGTAAAGGTGTGTTATCTCGGTTTTATTGGTATAAGAGCGGTCCACGGCCAAGAGCCAAGCCTAGCCGCCCGTTAGCCATCGCAAAGCAGTGTAGGTTTTATGCGAGTAAGCACGGTAAACTTGAAGCAAAGCTGACACAGTTATCTTTCTCTAATATTGTTTATTTTACAGCGCACGTTTTCACTAGATCATACGTTTGACTCGATAGTTTGTATATCCCGCTTTAAATGGCGAGATATTTCTTTCCGAAACATAAAGTTTCAAAACGCTCGTTTTTGTCTATTGTGTTTACCTAAAATTCGCTTCTGAAAGAGCCCATTTAACATCGCGTAGAAATCTTTCGTTTTCGTAAAACCGCGAGCAGCGTCTATTTCGGCGAAGGTCTGGCGAGTTCAATAAACCAGTGTTGTTGCGCCATCTCACAGCATCTGAACGAAGCCAGTTCCTGCAAGGAATGTAGCAACAACAAAAGGTTCTGTCAAGGCGCGCCTGGAGCTCTCGCGTCCAGTGTCGTAAGAGAGGGTCACAAGAGGGCGCTGGGCGTCGTTTC
The DNA here is from genome assembly GCA_013339685.2 of Hyalomma asiaticum. Taxonomy (NCBI): domain Eukaryota; kingdom Metazoa; phylum Arthropoda; class Arachnida; order Ixodida; family Ixodidae; genus Hyalomma; species Hyalomma asiaticum. The sequence continues at coordinate 37,123,525 of CM023484.1, read as the reverse complement.
ACGGCAAACGTGTGTTCGTTTTCATGCGTTCGCGAGGCTATATGCCTTTGAGCTGTTGCAATACACGCAAATTGCGAAATGCTATAAACAGATGCAATAATCGCAGTTTGGAACCTACTGTATACGATATTTTCGGGTATACACTCTTTATCAAGAGTGGAATGGGTGGCTGGGGGGCTGAGCGAGAGAAAATTGGCGACAAGAAAGAAAGACAGAAAGAAAAAGAAAAAAAAATAGCGGAAGAAAGAGAAAAAGGGCGAAGGAAAGAAAGATCATTCTCTGTCTGGCGCGACCCAGCTATTCTTCTAAACTAAATTTGTAATGCGATGACGGTGTCAAGAGTTCCCCGATTTCAAAGCCTGCGAATGACGCGATAATAACTTCAGCACCGCTTCATTACAAATGCCAATAATAAAAAAAAAGTTGCTTTGTTCGGAGTCCTCGAGCCAAGTGAGAGCTTTTTGTAGACCGTAGCCTTCCAATACCACACGAGGTACTTTTAAGAAAGGAAGAAATCTAATTTCGAAAGCACGTTAATATTAGTGACAATGACGCCTTCTCTACCACCTGAAGAATGCGTCGTTAAAGGCACATATTTGCATTATGATGATTCTAAGTAACGTTAGAAAATTACGCCTTTATGGGGACTCATGTTGAGAGAGAACCCGTCTGTGTTTGTCTAAAAGACATTATTTTGTAATCCCCTAATGAGATTTTGAAATATGGAATCTCTTTACAGCGCGAATTGACCCTCTTCGATATTAGTTTGAATATTTACGTGTCCGAACTAGTACGTTAAGTGTAATTGATTAAAGGAAACCTTCGCGGCGTTTTCGGTGCGAACAACTTAGTTTACTGCTTATCTGTTATACCGCTGACTGAGATCATTGCAGATAGATAGATAGATAGATAGATAGATAGATAGATAGATAGATAGATAGATAGATAGATAGATAGATAGATAGATAGCAGGAACGGAAGTGTGATGGTTAACCGAAACAAATATCCTGCTTCCTACACGAAACAAAAGAGATAAGAAGGTAAGATTAGATGCAAGGTAACCAAATCAGAGCAGATATTCAGTAAGTGCTGCAGATTTCCGTAAAAGAACGCTCACATATGCACAATCGAATACAGAAGTGACTTTCCTATAGAGGCACTTTGCAAATGGTGCGATTTGCGACCCTTGGCCACCTGCGTGCGACTTCTAACGAGTGACACTCTCCTGTTGCAGGTTATCGTCCAAAGAGCCCTGTCTGCAAAGAGCATGGTTCATGCCAAGGCTGGGTGCATCCTTGCTGGCTACCTCAAGCTTCTTCCCCTTTACCTCCTTGTGCTGCCTGGCATGGCCGCACGTATTTTGTTTCCAGGTTAGTCAGCAATTGATTTCCTAAGCGTAAACCTCGGTTTACCAAAGCGCACGAGGCCGCAAACATCGCGGCGAGTCAAATGTATACGTAGAACTCAAACTCTCTGCTTACTTTTTTTTCTTTCTTGTCGCAAACAGATCTCGTCGGTTGCTCGAATCCTGATCGGTGCCGAGAAATTTGCGGCAGTGAGAACGGCTGCACCAACATTGCCTACCCTCTTCTGGTCGTGAAGCTTATGCCCATAGGTGAGTGGAAGTCATGGTGGAGCACGTCCAACTGAGAAACAACAGATCGCTTCGCGCAGTTCCGATGCGAAAGCATTGCGTGCCCGAGGAAGCGCACAATATCTTATCCGTCCGGCGTGTGGCTTGTCACGTGATTAAAAAAAATTACTCCATCTCCCGCTAAAGGGAACCATGTGGGCATGCGAAGCAGCGGGGAGATGGTTAGCTTGAGCGGGAGATGGTGTAATTTTATTGAGAGGACGCATGAGAATGTATAAGAGAAGAGATGATGATGATGATGATGATGATGATGATGATTGTGTTTTGCAATAAGCTGCTTCGCATCTAAAATTCGCGCGTCGAATTGATGATGTCGTGCAATAACGTTGTACCATCAAATGACGTCATCTTGATGTCATCACGATGACGCTATGTGATAGCCCCGTGTTGCGTGACTGTCAAAACATGAACATCGATATATCCGGACATGCTGTACTTTTGCATTCGGTGCATGTAAGAAGATCAAGTGCCTCTAGCTTTCGTTGAAACTGTACTCACTTGGAATTAATCTTGATCTGCATACTGTTCTTATCTCTCTACGTTATATCTTTTCTGAACTAATCTGCCCGGTTTTGATGGATTTCGGGGAATAAGAACTTGTCCCTCGCTATTTATTTTACCTAAACGCGAGAAGCTTACGAATCTGCAGCCTAACGTCCAGCACCCATGTCCATCTGAGCTGTGATGATCAATTCAATCAAACACAAATTTCGATCGATTTAACATATTTTGGATAATGCAGCGCAACAGCTACACTGTTACCCTTGGCCCCGATTAAGTGATCCAACAAATAAAGGGAAAATGTAATTGTCAATACTTTTCTTGTAGTTCTCAAGTTGTAATTGGAATGCACGAAATGTTGCATTTGCATTCAATTTCGTTACAAGACACATCTGATTGTGTTAAGCTGCTTTATATATTTCTTCGTTTCCTTGAATACAGAAATAATTCTTTAATTTGTTCTTAAAACTGTACAGTGCTAAAACGAAATTGAACTTGATAGCTTCGACAGCAGCTAAAATAACTTTTTACTTTTCGGTCTGTTTTTCACTGACCGCCGTCAGCGTACACATGCAGTGATGCGCAACGTGCGTCTTGATGAACAACATTGTGCTATGTCATTATTCATGTACTAAAAGATTTACTCCGACTTAACTCAACAAAATATAACAACGTGACGTCGTGTAAGAACGTCACCACTTGGTAGCGTGACATTTTTGCCACTCAACCGATGGAACGTATAATGCTTTTGCATGAAATGTCACAACCTGCAAACTGTCTTCACACTCCCTTCACCGTCGTGGCTCTCGCATCGCAGGTGCTCGCGGCATGATGCTGTCGGTGATGCTGGCCGCCCTCATGTCTTCCCTGACGTCCATATTCAACAGCTCCTCGACCATCTTCACCATCGACATATGGAAGAAGTTCCGCAAGCAGGCCTCAGACGTCGAGCTGCTCATCGTCGGCCGTTCCTTCGTCGTCGTCCTCGTGGCGCTGAGCATCGTGTGGATCCCCATCATCGAGCACTTCCCGGGCAGCCAGCTGTTCCACTACATCCAGAGCGTCACCAGCTACCTGGCGCCGCCCGTGTGCGCCGTCTACGTCCTGGCCATCTCCTGGAAGCGCGTCAACGAACCCGTGAGTTTCTTGATCGGGATGGTCTTTTCGACGTGATTGACGAAGTGTCTAAACACGCCGAAGTAGGGTTGCAGTTCTTGAGACTCGGGCGGAGACAGACAGGCGCACAAATGACATTGCTACCACCGACGAAAAACCGGTACCGCGGTGATCTGCGACTGGCGACCAAGGAGCGACACCGTATTTTCTAAGTGGTCGCGAAACTAGGTCGCAAACAAGACGTCATCGTCGAAAATCAACTGTTACGGCTCCAGTCGTTCGCTGCTCCATCTTCCAATCACGCGACGCCGGTCACGAAGCTTGCGACCCAGTCAAATGCGCTGTTTGCTTTACGATGAGACGGGTGTGAGCGTAAAACCTGAACGGCTACAGTCGCTAGGCGTTTCGTAGTTGAGACGGGATAATCGCACTTGTCCGTGTGATTAGCCCGTCCGAACCACCTAGAGATTTCTAGCCCGCATATTTGGCTAGAAAATCCAGGGTTTTCTAGCCCACATATCTGGCTAGAAAACCTTAGGTTTTCTAGCCAAATATACGGACTAGAACCAAATATGCGGCCGTATATTCGGCTAGAAAACCCTGGGTTTTCTAGCCATTTTCTAGCTAAACAAACGCTTCGAACTCGAAATCGAAGCAAATCTTGATCCGAAACCACGCAACCGTTGGTATTCGTGCTCATGGAAGTATATGCTATCGTGATTGCAGGGTGCCTTCTGGGGATTGATGATCGGCTTGATTGTCGGCCTCGCTCGCTTCGCCTGGGAGTTCTCGTACGCAGTGCCAGCCTGCGGCAGCGGTGTGGATGACCCCAGGCCCAGCATCATCTCTAAAGTGCACTACTTGCACTTCGGCGGCATACTGTTCCTCGTATCGGTCATCTCCACAGCTGTCATCAGCCTGCTCACGCCGCCCATCGACGAGAGACATGTAAGTATACACACACCCTGCACTCGCCACGATACGTGGAAGCAAGCCTTGCAAGCTCACGAACTATAAAGCAGCGAGCAGGTAACGAGACAGTCTAAAAATTGGCAACCCCTTCCCCTCTCGGGAAAAAGGGAGGCAAGTGAAGCCTGGCGTGTGCGTGCCTTTCTCTTTTCTTTTTCTTTTCTTGGTTGCTGTCTTTCCTGCTTTATTTCTACCTCTTTCTTTCTTTTTTCTTTTTTTTTGCCAAACATGCACTGTAGAGCGCGCACGTTTTACTGGCATCTACTACTACACGCATATTAAAACCCACCTTATAGGGCACGTATGATAAATCGACAGTCAGTGAATCGATTAGGTCGGCGGTCTTGCAGACCGGTGGCCGGTTTATTGTATCCGCAGCCCGATAAGCAATCGTTTAATAATTTCAGTTTACGTCATTATAAAAACCCGCCTTAAAGGGCGCATGCGATGTACCAACCCACCGTGGTTTAATGGGTCAGCCTGGTTATCTCGCACTTCGGAGGTCGATCTTTCGAATCCGCAGCCCGATAGGCTAGTATTATTTTCGGTCTATGTTATCTTACGTTCTTATTACCTAAAGCGAAAAAAAAAAATGTACGTGCGCACCGTTTACACGATGATAGTTTTTTTTTTTTTTTTCGTACGCCATCGCATACGGCCTCACAAGTCGGCCAATACAACCTTCGCTTAAAAAGATGACACACTCTGGCCCGGCGAGCAAAGAAAGAAGATCTAAAGTTCAACGAAGATCTACTATAGCTGTACGTTGCTTTGATTTGTGTCGACAAGCATCTTTAAACAGATCATCGAGATATCAAGTTGCAGCTTGGCACAAGACGCTTCACATAAGACGTTAAAAACACGCCTAAAACGCCGGCAACTGTTTTTTTGTAAAACGGAATTTGTAAAAATGTGCAGGGCAAAAGTTGCTGTCTAGCGTGGGTTGCACTTGCAGAACAGCCTTGTAATTTGCAGTAAAACAGAGTAAATGCGTTTATATTAACCTCTCAAACAATTACGAGGATATCGATCGCTGTAATCACTTTCTCAGTGGTTGAGGTATAACTGCACTACAGGATGTTAGCGGCCTGCATGCACGCATAAAAACTGTAGGGATTGTTATTGTGTAAACAATTACTGCTGTTATCTGTGCACGGATCCAAATTAGGTTAATACCAAGGATCCGGTTGCTTCTCATGTACTTAATCTAATCTTTCGCGTCCTTTAGGCAAGTAAGGTTATAGTCGAATTTAAAATAAATCCCAACATTATACTGCCAATCTTGCAGCGAAAAAAAACTTGTCTAATGATCTTGCATTCTCCACGAAACTATCACTGGTTGGTAGTATTGGTGATGACGCAATAGCGATCACCCGCTAATCGCGCTTAGACGGTCACTCCAAAATGAATGTTGGCGAGCGTACAACCCTTGTATAAAAGTATATGGTCGCCCCGCCACGGTGGTCCAGTGGTTATGACACTCGGCGGCTGACCCGAAGGTCGCGGGATCGAATCCCGGCCGCTGCGTTTCGATGGAGGCGAAATGCTGAGTCCCGTGTGCTGTGCGTTGTCAGTGCACGTTAAAGAACCCCAGGTGGTCAAAATTTCCGGAGCCTTCCCCACTGCGGCGCCTCTGATATCATAAGTGGCTTTGAGACGTAAAATCACAAAAGATAATTCATTAATTAATCGATCGATCGATGAATGAAGTATATATGGTCGGGTACGCGAGGAAATTGTGATCGTCGTGAGTGATAACTAGAGACCGGAAGTTCAGGCACGAAAAAACAAAGTTTTAGGCGCCTATAATAGGCCCTAAATGCTGTCATTTAGGAATATATAGGCGTTAAAAATTATCGTTTAGGCATATATAGGCACAATTCATAATTACTTCAGCAGCGTGTTTCAGGACAAATCTTCTTTGGGAAAGTTAATTTTATTTTTTTCATGAAAAGAATTAGGTGAAGAATAACCATTTGAACAGATTTAGGTAAAAGCTACGGTGACTGGACACTGTGAGAAAGGCTATGAAAGCAGTGGCAAACCAGCACCATCTCAAGGTTTTCGGGCTTGAAGTTGTGCCTTCTTTCAGTCAGTATTTGTTTTTATGCGGAAAAAGAACGCTCGACGTCCACTGAAGTTAGTGGAGCGTACTTGTAGTCCGGCACTTTCGATGCTCTAATTTCACCTGGAATCTTCGAATCGGTACCGCTCAGAACATTAGACACTTGTTTTAGCACATAAAATCCCGGATTCTTGTCCAAGACAGCTTTAAGCTTCGCGGTGACCCTGTCAGCAACAGGCCCATTGGGGACGGTGGCGAACCTTTCCTGCACGTCCAACATTAGCTCAACACTCTGAGTCAGAGCGGCGCCCGAACTTTCAAGTTTCTTTGTGCTTTCTGCAAGGAAAGTAAAATGAGCACACAAATAGGCCAAGTCAGATTCAAGTGTATCGTGGTGTAGAACAGTCTGGGCTATTCTCACGGTGATGCTCTCGTCCGCTGCAAAGCTGTTAATGCCACCAAAAAAATGCATCTTATTTGCGCAGGTTCAGGGGTTATTCGAATTGGCAGTTGCGTAAGCAATGTTGGGAGCTTTATGCCAATGCGTGTGTCAGAGTGGATGTCAAACGCGACCTTTGCAATGTCTTCTCACCTGCTTTCCACATGGATGGCAAAATACCGTTTCTCCATCGACGGAGTAGCACTGCAATCCACTGGTCCATTGCCTGAAAAGGACACTTTTCGGCGTCTTTTTCTTCGGCATTGCTCGGCAGACTACGGACAGCTGCCGTTATGAAGAACACAAATGCCACCGAAACTGACGCGTAGGCTGTAGGCTGCAGCGCAAGCGTAGCTTAGCTTTGACTTGCTAGAGTAGGCTCTAGCCTCCCTCACGCAACCGCCGAGGTGCACTACTCTCGAACCAAGCGACGGAGATCTTTAAGGGGGAGAGGGAGGGAACACTAGCGCTAGCCTAGCCTCGCTTCCCCTCGCTAGAGTACACTGTAGCCTCGCTCACGCAACCGCCGTGCTTCTCGAACCAAGCGACGGAGATCTTTTAGGGGGGCCCACTAGCGCTAGGTTAGCCTCGCTTTATCTCGCTGGGATACACTCTAGCCCCGCTCACGTAAAGGCGCGTTGATAGTCCGACGTTATCGGCGCGTTGGCGAGCGTCACATGCGTCGGAGCACATCGGCCGAGTCCAGTTATGCGTTGGCTGTGGCAGTGCGTCGAACTATGGTCTGTATTCGCCGACGTGACGAAGCGCATGCGCGCGTCTACCCTAAGCCGCACTGTAATCGCGCCTTGACAGGAGCTAAAAACGTGAACGGAAAAAAAGAAACAGAACTAGCGCGCTATGCGACTGTTGAAGTCAATATCGCCACACTAAGTGCTTCTTGTTTTCCTCCGTATGAATAGCTCATTTAATTAAAACGTGTACTCGACGAACGCGAAAAGGCATTTTTAGGCGCTGAAAAGCTGATATAGGCACGAAGCTCGAAATAGGCACTTATAGGCACAATAAATGTTTGATTAAAACGTTTCCCTTCCCTTAGTTCGTGCTTATATGTCAAATAGGCTCGAAACGGACTCCAGGAAAAAATAGGCATTTTGCCTGAAGTTCCGGTCTCTAGTGATAACTTTAGTGCATTTCCTCCTTACAAGTTATTCGCACCCTGTCGTTCATGCAGCTCTACCGGCTGACCTTCTCGACGAGATTCAGCACCGAAGTCAGAGAAGAACTGGACAAGCCAAAGAAGAAGGTGCCGCCCACGGTGAGCGCAGTCATCGGAGGTTCGGACAATTTGGCGTACAACAAGAGCACGGACAACTTGGCTTCCAACGATGTGCCCATGACTATCAAGGGCCACGCGTCACCGCACGAGGTGATGCAAGCGCCACGCAAAGGTTAGTTGACTGAGGTTCGCAGATTGGAGCAACTCTGTACGAAGCATCTACAGTAGAGAAATTTAAGAAGTGTAGAAGTTTGGTCTATGGTTGATGCACATTCGAACGTTAACAAAGCGCGGTACACACGAGACAATGGTCAAGCACCTGTATTGTACACTTCTGTCTACAGTTTTTTTTTTCTTTAGATGCGAAGCACCTTACGAGCTAGGGCTGTCGGCGGGATTGTGGTTCGGTAAAGGAAAGGACCCTAATTTCTGCCGCCTACGTTGGGAGCACGGCTAAGCGTCCGTGGGAGGTAGTGGAAAGGGAGTGAAAGAGAAAGGAGAGAAAGGCCTTCCTCTCCTTTCTATCTCTTTCATTCCCTTTCCTCTTTCTCTATCTCTTTCTAGATACTAGCGAGTTGTATTAAACTTAAAGCGCTTACTTGTTATAAAAGTTTGTCTGTTGATAAGTAACGTTGGACGAATTGTTGCCCATGTCTACTCGATATCTTCGTTTGAGTGCTGTACTCCGTTACAATTTTCTTTATTTTTTTCCGGCTAACAAAGAGTGTCTGTACGCTTGTATATTTGCGCAAACTTCACTGCTAAGATACTGGGACCATATCGCTTGGCTGTCCTGGTGGAGCAAGGCTGACTGAAATAGTTCAATCAGCCCCCTCCCCCATTTAACCCAGAACCTAGAGAAACCAATTTGTTTCGGCGTTTTCGCTCAAGCTTGCGCCCATGGTTTCTTTCGTGGCTCTTTCCACTAATGAGCGCGCTGCTTTTCTCCTCTCTTCTCATCTCCGTGTCTCTTAAGCGCTATGGTTCAAGCATTAGCCTCAGTACAACCCAAATTCCATCGCAGCTGCTACAATGTTTCACTCATTCTTGCCCTCTCTTCACCCTCGCAGAGCCGAGAGGCTTCAAGAAGGCGCTGTTCTGCATCTGCGGCGTCACGTCCACGCACGCGGAAGAGCAGGAGATGGCGGCCAACCAGTTGCCGCGCTTGACTCCAGAGCAGGAGGCCCAGGAGGCAGTCGAAGCCCTGGACGAACATCGCGTGTGGGGAACCGTGTGCACGCTCAACGCCGTTTTCCTCATCGCCGTGTGCGCGTTCGTCTGGGGCTTCTACGCCTGAACAGCAACGCGTCATGGCTGCAGCTACCGAACCGGAGGAACTTACAGTGCGACGCCATTCTCAATTGACTCGACGAAAGCTTTTGCGACGCCGCGGGTGGTGTGACAATGGAAATACGGACGACCGCGTTGTGCCCCAGTGTTTTCAGAACTTTCGAAAGTGCTGGAGCAGTGCTAGAATGATTTGGGACCGTGCTTCGCCTGACGACCGACAGTTGTACCGTTGTACGTTGTCCGATTGCTCGAGAACGTGGGAGGTGTGCTTGTGCAGGCGCATGTTCATAACACCAGAAGACTTGTCCGAGACAGTATTCCGTGGCCGTTGGCAGTATTCCGCGGGGCCCGGCATAATCACATGTGTGTGCCTCATTTGCATTGGTGGGCCTGTTCGACTTGCCTGATTTGTAAGAACGTGTCGGCCGTGTCCTAATCATTGCCAAGCTACTTTTGTACCTTTATTTGGAGATCACAGATAATGCAACACGGTTACAACACCATGAGGTTGGTTATCCCGTCACAAAGTATAAACGAGAGAAACTGTTTGCGGACACGTGTTACTTGTGGGCAATCACTGCTTGTGGACGCGCCTGCGCACACTTCTGTTGATTTGGCGTGCACGTTACCACTATGCGATGACTACTTGTTTGGTAGCTAGCTCCCAGCTTTCGCATTGCCGATGGACGTAGACAATGTACTCCTCCGCGTCAGAAGACGTGGCTCTATGCTTAGCGCATGTACTCGAACTCGTGGAGTCTGTGATAGCACGCCGCGTACGTGGCAGGGACTGCTGAATCTATGGTTCAGCGTTTGTGTTTGTGCATTGTCTGTGCTGCTATGCTGCAGTTTTTATCGTATGCCTTATCTGTTTTGACAACTCAAGATGCTTTGCCGATTAAAAGAGTCAAACACTTAGGGGAGAACGGCGTCCATGTTATCCACCCCAGCTCTAGCGAGTTTAACTCTGCACTCCGTATCGACTCGCACTCGCGAAGTTCAAGGAGCTCAGAGCTTTGCTGCCGCAGTCATAATGGTAGAAAGTACCGCACAGAACGTGCGCTAGTGTTGTCACGGGAACTACGGGAGTGGTGGAATGAAAAAGTTACATTGCGCTAAATCCCGCTATAAACAGTGAAAACAACTCACGCGATGGCTGCTTTTACTCGGCATTTTCCTTGTTCAATTTAATCGCCTTCCTAATGCAATCATTTCTCGTTCTCGCGAGGGTGCGAGTTGGTGTGCTGAATCGAAATGGATGTGTTAAACAGGCAGATGACTCGGCTACACGCAGTTCGTGCCAGAACGAGCAGTTGTTCCTGAAATATAACGGGCTTTGTGCGAACCAAAGAACACAGCAAGGTGTTTTGCATTTGTGCGTAGAACACGCACATATGTAGTAAGACTTGACTCTTACAGGGACACCGTCTTTTACTGCACACATGTTGGTAATGGTAATATCGAACCTATAGCGATGATATACTTACGACAAGTGACACTGATAAGTAATATTGCCCACCGCTTTTCATCGCTGTAGAACGCTATTTTTTAAACGTGTGCTTACTCTTCTAACGCGCGCATAACCGAAGATGACAGCTAAACGTCCGAACTCGGGACATAGAGCAGTTATACAGGGGTATTGTTTGTGCACTGTACATATTTCCCAGCGAGTCCATGGCGTGCCTTCAACCTCCACACAAAGCGCTAATCAAGCACTGAAAATTGAAAGGTCCGCAACACCCCCCAACAGGAAGTGGTAGAGTTTCTAAAATCTTCCATTAAAATCAGCGGACCACTAAGACGATGTACTTTCTCTATGACGTACACTGACAGTATCGGACCCAAAAATAGTAATTACATCAGCGTCGGCGTTGATTTGATTAGTAAACTGTTTTTTATTTGAACGGGCTTTCGGTTCGCTTGACCTACGTAACCACGAAAACAGCTGCAGCTCGGTTTGTATGGAGCTAAAAGTTCGGGTGATCGAACTGTCTATCCATTACGAACGCGTATGACCGCGTTACTAAGGCTTTCAGAATGAATGTGCTTAGTTAGCTGTACATACTGGATCATCACACGCCGGCTTTAAGTATACTTAATTTCAGACTCGTAATCATCCCGGTACCAATACAGGGCCAATGTAAATACATTCCTAGTAATCAATAACATTTGTTCTTATACGTGGTGTAGACTTTCTTGAAAATGGCACATACTATAGGCTATGCAGTTTACGAAGATTGTCTTGCGTATACCAGGAGGCCTGTAAGCTTTGGGAATATGTAGAGACCGCAAACTACCGCGCTAGCTCAAGACGTCGTTACTGAGTTTACTGCTCGTGATTACCGAATATTTCTTCAATCCTGAATGACAGCTGCGGTTAGCTGCCCGAATGGCTTTGTTATAATCTAAGCTGCGTTAGTAGACTGTTGTAGCCGTTCATTATGCGCTACGGCGCTGACCTTATTAGTGCAAATCAAGAGATGCATACGTATTTCTAGGAAATGACTGGCATTTGTCTAGAATTGCAGAAAGTTAGGGAAATGAAGACAAAAAGATACTTTTACGTTATACGCGAACAAAGAGCACGCTAGTCCTTATTACGGTTGAAGGAAATCAGACGTGTCGTCTTCTTCTTTTGACAGACGTGAGACTTGCGTGGATAGTAAGCTTCTGATTTTGGGACTTATTGCGCAAGATGCGTTGCTTACCGGAATGCACTGGCAGTGAACATAAGCAGCTATGAAGCGTTCTGCTAACTTTGTATAAGATTGAGAAAAAGGAAATCATACGTAGCATTACTCCTACGTCATTTGCCTGGAAACATGGTCACTAAACAGTGCGTTACAATCCTTACACATGAAATATGTTTTCGAGCGGGCTCATAATTAAACCTTTGTTTTTAGGGGCACGTGACTATTCGTGAACAGCTCACTTAGTCACGTGCCTCAACTGCAGCACTTGCTTGCCTGGTTCTGGCACTACAGCTATAGGTAATGTTGCATAGTACAGGTGGCTAACCGTAGCTTAACAGGTGCTAGCTGCGACTATCTGTTGTCATAATGTCGACATTGTCTTATCATCGGATCAAGGTTGAGCAACATTGTCTTTATTGAATCTTAATCCAATGATAGGTTTTACTGTTGTAATTTGTCAATGAACTTTTGTTGCTTTAACCGATCAACTTGAGATTATCTGGTGCTGCTTGCAAGCCATGAAGCCGCAGAAATGCCAGAAGCGCATACGCAGTGGTTTTGTTTTTGTCCAGTTTTTTTGTGTTTTATGAGGGTATAGTACGAAAAAATAATGCGTGCAGTTTTGCAAAGGTCACCAGTGTTTTACGTTTTTAACGTAGGTGCAATTTTTCTTAGCGTTATTGTTCATCTGTGATTTGCGCGATATTGTATACAAATGATTGTTAAAAAAAAACACCATGCACCTGTTTTACCATTGCCATTGGAATAAGCCAAGGGCTGTCATTTTTTCAACATATTCGTCGTATTTTTGTACAAAATAAGCAGAATAAATGTGTTTGCGGATCATTTGTACGTGCGTCTGACTTTTATTTTTGATGCGGGTGGGGGAACGTGAAACAGAAAGCATGGATCTAGATGTTCACAATGCCCCACCACGGTGGTCTAGTGACTATGCCACTCGGCTGCTGATCCGAAGGTCGCGGAATCGAATCCCGGCCGCGGCGGCTACATTTCGATGGAGGCGAAATGTTGAGGCCCGTGTACTGTGCGGTGTCAGTGCACGTTAAAGAACCCTAGGTGGTCGAAATTTCCGGAGCCCTCCACTTTAAGAAGCTGGTTTTGGGACGTTAAACTCCACAAATCAAATCTAGACGTTCACAATTTACCTGCATGCTGCCGCGTAGCTATACGGACAGTAAAGTGAAACAGTGGAGTGGTTTAACCATTTTATGTTCAATATTGCAAGAGTGAATGTCAGATTCTCATTTCTGTATTTCGTTCCCAGGCTTCGGTATTATGACGTCACACACCCCACTAGTTCATTTTCTTTAGTATTCCCGCCGCATTGACCAAATAATTTCTTTTTTTCAATTGAATACTATGTGTTAAGTCTCTGTCTCCCCTGGAACACACTGCATGTATTTTTTACCGATGAAGGGTGACGTTAACCTTGTCAGACGTCATCAAATACCTGCGACATCACGCGCATTATTGCAGGAACCTCAGAGTGGTCTCGCCACCTGTGTTTCCTTTCAGTCGTTTTCTAATTTACAAGCGTCGCCTTCTCACGAGAGTGGTGCTTGTAAAAAGGTAATTCACGAATTCGAAAGAAATCTTTTTTTTTTGTATTTCGTGTTATGACAGTCGTCATCAAGCGTTGCCAAAGGGCTTGTGGGCTATTTAGCTGTGCGACCAGGCTCCGGAGGTTTTTTCGTTGGTAGAAGGCCCGTCAGTTAACTATAGTAGGCACAGTGGAGGGTGTGTCTCTGTTTCAAACAGCGGAAACAAGTGGCACAAAAAGGGATCGATGATCTCTTTACATTTATTGACTGTTATTTTTATTATTTTATAACAGCGAATAATGATCGTCTGCTGGCAGAATCATTCCGCTTTCTTCGGCCGTAACTTCAAGCTCACCTTCAACTCTCACACTCTTTTCTAATCTGAATACGTTGATTAGTCATATGAATTATATTAGGTTTATTATTAAATATTGTTATTTATTCAAATTGATTTTCGACATTCTAGCACAGATAGAAATTTCGAATATATTTACACCGGTGCGATTTGCGGCCCATGTCCCTGAGTGGGTAAGTGCGAATATATCTAAGGTAATCGCCCTCACCACGATCAAGTTTAGACTCTAGGCAATAAAGTCAAAGAGAAATACAATTAAAAGTAGAGGTAAGGTATATTTAATTAGGAGTCTCTGTTAAGACATTTGGCAGAACCACACAGTACTTCGAGAACATTTCTCTGAAGTAAATGAGCGCCACACTACCGTTAGTTTTCAAGCCAGCATCTTTCTTTCTTTCTTTTCTTTTCTCCTTGTTATTTGGCTCTTGCCCACTACGGGGGATTGGCCATGAAGCCGGCGGTTAATATAAAAAAGGAAAAAAAAGTGAGCTAAAACAAAGGAAGAGTAAGGAATCGGTAATGTAAGGAAGAATGAAATGTTAGAGTGATGGACTATTTATAATACAAATGAACCATAATAAATAATTTGAGGTTTAATAAACTAGTGGCGGCAATTTCGAGGTACGAAGTTTTGGTTGGAAAGATGATTAGCAACGAATTCTTCTTGTGTCACGAAGGAAATTGCACATGGCTAAGCAGACGTTCCTGTTGCTGTAACCTAGTGAGGACGCTCCAAAGGAAAGAATATTCTGAGAATTCAGGGGAATTTTTAAATTCCTGAATGAAATTTCGAAATGTCTTTTCCTCTGACTACTATAACGCTGACAGGTAATTAAAAAGTGATCAATGTTTTCAGGCTCTTGACAATAGCAGCATAGCGGAGATGGCACCAGACCAGACCTGTGTAAATAAAAATTTAATGAAGGGATACGACAGCGAAATTTTGTTATTGCCACTTCCAGTTTACGAGAGGGACACCACTTATTATTCCAAACAAAAGAAAGATGCCCATATTCTTCAATAGGTAACTTCATTTTTAAAGAATCTTGAAGTAAGGAGTACTTACGGAATCTAGACAAAGTAACAAAGGCAGTAGTAGGCACCACGTGCATTACCGGCCCATCTAGGGACCACCGCGCGAGAACATCAGCCATCTCGTTTATAAATATGCCACGATGGCCTGGCACCCACACCAATCGTATTTCACGCAAGTGGGGAGGAATTAATGAAGTGAATGCGTTTAGAACAGAAGACTTGGAAGGAGAAGCTGAAGCGAGTGATGTGCATACAGAAAGTGAATCAGTCACTATAACAACTGCCGAATTTTGTGCAGGAAGTTTGCGAATGGCTAAAAGAATGGCTAAGAGCTCATGCTTCGAATATGGGTGTATAATCCGGGAGGCGCAAGGTATATGACCAAGACAAAGTCTCTGAAAAAATGCCCACTCCCGCTTTCTCCTCACGCATGGATGCATCCGTCGCAATTACGTTATCAATTCCCAATTGACATAAATGATCTTCTAATAAGCCTATTAAATATCTGGAAGGTAAGAGTTTGGCATTAGAAGGAATATATATCCAATTCAATTTTAGCATTGGCCAATGGTTTATCCGTTGAGACGATATCGCGAATGTTAACATCTAAAGCCTCTAGTTGATTCTGCACAAACAAAACTTGAGGTTTGTATATGCGAGACCAAGGCTCATCAAAAAATGTTAGCGCTTCAGTACAGAACACGAAGTGTGATCGCCTCTGTGAAGACGCATAAATTTGTAAATATGTTTTGACAGTGAGGATACGGAATCTGCAAACTAACGTGGGTATTCGGGCTTCTTGGTACAGAACATGATTTGCAGTAAATTTTGGCACCTTGAGACAACTCCGAAGAGCCTCTCGCTCTAAAAGAACCAAAGGATTAATCTTGTATGCCGGACCACCAGAGTATAAAATACAACCAAATTCTAGAATCGGACGAACATACATACGGTATATCATAAGAAGAGTGTCTCTGCGTAACCCAGAGGGGTGCTGGCCAAGTCTGCGTATCATCCCAACAGCGCGAGTAGCCTTACATTTAATGTGCTCAATGTGGTCGCGCCAACTCAGTTTATGATCGTAAAACACACCTAAATACTTCACGCACTCTGCTTGGGGAATTATTTCCTGGCGATACTGAAGAGAAATGCTTACTGGATCATTCAAAGGAAAAACAATAACAGAACTTTTACTAACATTTAAAGTCATGCTAATTTGATTAAACCATAACTCTAGTCTTCCTAAATAAGCTTGTAAGATTGTATGCAGTGAGTGAATATCACCAGCAGAAGCAAAGAACGCAATGTCGTCTGCATAAACATACACTTGAATGTTATTGTGCAACGGTACTGAGCTTAACAGAACGTTAAATAATACAGGAGATAAAACAGAACCTTGAGGGACTCCTCTGGACTGATTATATTTCGGTGAGGATAATCCACGCTGGGAACATCTTAGTTAACCAGTGCGATCGCCGAAGCGAAAAGGATGAGACAGTGGCGATTCGCGCGCTCTGGCAGCGTGCACCACGAGACTCGGAACATCGAGCGCTGCGATCGAGTGTTCACATCCCGTCCCGGACACCGAAAACAGCAAAAGCAGCCATGTTCGAAGGGTCGCAGGCGTCCCTGATGAGGGCCGAGGGCGGCGGCCAGCCGCAGAACAGGAACAAGCCACTGCTCTCCATACAGAGCATGTACATATGCGTCGGTGTCGGCATCATAGTCGGCATCGGCCTTGTGATCGTCATCGGCTTCATACTGGTCCAGCGGCGGCTCGTCTACTGACTTGACGCCTCCAGTCCGCCACCGAGGCAGCGCCGTCGCCGGGGTCCGCATCACCGAGGACGAGCGATTCAGGATCGGGCGCTTGTCATCAGTCACCACGTACCATCACCAGACCACCTCGACCCGGTCTCAAGAGGTGCACAATCTGCTTAGCCTAGAATGGACACCGCTTCTGGTTCCGGCGTCTTTCCGGGACTCCGTCTACCGAAAGGCAAGATGGCTTCGTCTAAGGGTTGTTGCGAGGTTCCTTACCGGCTTTGTCTCAATGCGCATTGACTAGAGGACGACGCTGCTGTCAATCTCACCAAGCTTGGACTGCATCAGAGGACAGAAGGCCAACCCTGTTCAAAGGCTTACTTAGTAAACAGCGTGCATCCTTGGTCCGGAATCGTCACGATCAGCCGTCACCAGTAAGTCTCACGTACGCAAACTCGTGGTTGCTTGGACACTGCCCGTGAGCCAGACCTTATCGCTAGACTTACCTGGTGAAAAGGACCCATCCCTGGTACGGAACAAGCTCGACCTATATGGACGTTCTGTTGTTCTTCGGTCACCCTACAGTCGACGAGAAGGTTTTTCTGTGCGGAAGGAGGACCCAGGGCTACAGCAGAGAAGGAAGACTCTAATGCGTACAGCTAACGCGTGCCAGCCAAGTACACCTGCTACGCTTGAACAGACGCTGCCCGCTTGGGGACAGTTTGACATGACTGTGCATTCTGGCCTGCAGTCCTTGTTTTCTACTGCAGTGCACTTTGCCCCCTTCTTGAGACTTGGTCGACGGCCCTGGTGCACTCCTCGTGCCCGGCTGCTGATTTTGCCACCTCGATCGTGCGAGCCTCGGTGATGGCGATGACCTCGGAGACGTTTCTTTCTTTGGTGTAAAATGAGAGTGTATGTGTCTAATTAAAGCTTTTGCCACGTGCACTGGAAGCTAAGTCGTGCGCATTCTCTGCCGCCAGCTCCTCATGGATGCGCGCACTTGCCATGAGGTTTAGCGACAGGGTGCTAGTTAGCTGAATAGATAAATCTATGCATGTTTTAATTGCTTTGACTAACAGAATTATGCATGTAAACGCAGACAGGTATTACTGTGATGCTAGGCTGCAGCCGCTCTGAACCTCGCCCGAAAACTCGTGCATCCGGAAACAGTGCACACTTGCGATTTCTCTCTGGACACTCGGTGGCTCCCGAATCTCCTTGATGCAGGCAGGAACGTGTGACAGGTGCTGCATGTGAACTTAACGAAAATCAACTTTGTTAAAAAACGCTAGCTCCCATTCCTTTTGGTGTGGAGCCATGATGAAATTGCGTATTACATTGCGCATTCTTGTGTGTGCATCGTTATGGTGCTAGGCTGCTGCCTCTAAAGACATAGGTTCGATCTCGGCCGCGGCGGTCCCACTTCGATGGAGGCTGAACTCTGGGGGTCCGTGCACTGTGTGATGTCAACGCAGGTTAAAGGACCCCATGTAGTCCCAGTTGCCGAGGCCCTGCATTACAGCGCACCGTTACGTGACGTTGCGGTGAGATAGGGCGAGTGCTTCAGGGAAGCGCCACCTCGAGTATTCCGTGGTTACATCTTCTCTACCTCACCAAGACTACTCTTACAGCAAAAGTAAGAAATTTGCCACTGCAACAGCGTTATTTACTAATTATGCAAAATGTGGTTATAATATTGGTTCAGCAGCGAGCTCATATGTGGACTCGGCTGCTGCCGAAGACATCTTGTGTGGGTTGACACCAAAGTAGAAGACTTCTAAAAAGAAAAAAAAGAAAGAATTTATCAGAGGAATAAATGTGCGAGGATCGCATTCACTTACCAGTAGTTGAACTACCACAGAACTGTAAAACTATAACAATGCACCGCACTCCGTCTCTGGCACGTAGACACGTCATACCCACGTAACGACTGTACAGCGTGACGTCACAGAAGAAAAAGACACGTCACACCCACGTAACAATGTACAGCGTGACGTCACAGAAGAAAAAGACAGACACATGTGGCTTTTTTTTTCAATCTTTTCTGTGAGAAAAATTGATTTGTTAAAGACTTTTGAAAATACATACATTCTATCACGCCTCTATTGCAGCGCTGTCTTGGCCAAAAAAGGAAGTAGCATCGCGAGTAAGGTTATGGCATGTATTGTTTTTTTTTCTTTTAACCGAACAAGGGGTAGCGGGGAGGGTTCAGAATGCTAGAGAGAGCCGTGCTAAGTGCACGCAGTCTTAAACAGCGATAAGAAGAAACGGATTAGATAAAAAAACAAGATTTCATTAACTGCCTTCCTCGGTTCGTTATCGCTCGGCTGCATCGCTTTATCTCTGTAAATATGCACTCCGCGGTGATAAACACTGTTCAGAACCAGTGTCGGTCTAAACAACAAACTATTATCTTGCTCTTTTATCTTGCTTCTGTGTCTGTGTACAGCGCATGTGTATTTGAATGAAGGCACTGGATGTGAGTGTGGGTGAGGTGCGCTCGTATCTGAAGCAGCGATGATGAATAATAATACTAATAAACAAAGAAAAGTATAGCGCAACAAATAGAATAAATATACTATATGCTTACGAAGTGTGGTATCCACACAAGCGTTGCAACGGCGTTATCTCCTAGAAAAATAAACCCTATGCGAAGCCAACAAATCGCTCTAAATATATATATCTGCGTCTTCTCTTTCTCTACTGTACATGATAAATATAATCTCAGCCGTTTTTCTATTTTCTGGTGCGGCGATTTCGTGGCGAAATCAGTCAGGCGGTGTCGCGAAGTTCTCCAGGCTGTTTTTTTTTTCTTTCGCTCGATTCTAGCTGAATTAGCTTGATGGGGCAAAGAAAAGGAAACAGGCGAATGCGAAATCTGCATGCATTTTTCGATAACTTATCCTCGAGTAATATCCTGGTTCGCTAGTAAAACGATTGCTAGTTTGGTATAGCAGGTCACGTGGGTATTCGAATTATTGCCGCAGTGAAGCGTGAGATCAGTATTAGTGACCTGTACACCGGCAGTATGGAAAAGAATTCTACGCGTCTCGGGTGAAATGAGTATTGTACGGTATATTATTGTGTCCGCAGTCGCCTTGTTCAGGAATTCCAGTTAGCACTCTCATATAGCGACAACACTGAAACAAAATGCTTTTTTTGGTGTAATAATGAAATGCTACACGGAGACAACAACAGTTTGAACAGACAGTTAGCGTGTTTTTAAACGTTGTGCTGTTACCTTTCATATATTCGGGACTACACGGATCGAATGCCCTTCACCTTCTCTCGTTTGTTTTGTTGCTTTAACGTAACATACGAATCGGCACGTATATTTATCAAGGCCTAGCATGCATCAATACACAAACACAACATCAACACACATTTGATTGTTCAGAAGTTGGTGAACCTGTGCCTGTTATTGCACAAGGACGTATCCGAGAAGCACAGTGGAAGAAAGTGCTCTTGCAGCACGTGGTTGTGGTTATTGCGTTAAATGCTGCCACTTTCAGTCTTGACTTTCCAGAATGCGTAACCTGTTAGTAGCACTCGTTAAGGGATGAATGCGGAAGTATATTCATGCTCAACATGGCTGCCGTTCGAAGATATCGGCCACGTACGCAGCAAGATGTGAAAATGGTCGGCTTCATGTAGGCGGTAATATCGAGTTGAATGACTAAGAATTTCACGGCATAAAGCAGGAAAAGGCAACTGAACTATATAAAGGCAGCCGGTGCTGCCTTTAAGCCAGTGAGCGAGAAAGAAGAAATCTTCGTACATATTAGCTTCGGGATAATATAGACGCTACAGTCTTAATGAATGATGTGCGATTAGTGAAATAAGTATGCTGATCGTACTAATGTTGACTGTACTGACCATACGAAGTCCTGTCTAACATACAAATCGTATCACACGTTTCGTTCAGTATGCTCTGCCCATTACCACACGAAATACCCATGCTTTTAGCTCTGTTAAGAGAGTTCAAGCGAGTGCAATAACTTCAACGCTGGCGTTCACAATTCTTCGAATAATAAATGAGGTTAGTAGCCTGGCTAACAAAAAAAAAAACGGATATTGCACAAGAAGATAAATTAAGTTCGGGCCATCGCGAAGCTTTCAGCCAGGCAACGAAACCGTTCGGGAAATCGGCGCTGGTGCTTCATGGAACAGATAGGCTTACATATCTATTCATCTTCGCTCGATTAAATGCGATATATCGACGCTCGTCAAACTGAGATTAAGGAAACGCCACTATAGTGCTTCATAGACGTGGCGTTTACGCAGAAGTCTTAAGTAATTTCTACGGCGTATAGGATACGCATTGTATGTATTCACTCCAGGGACGTTTAGATTCACAACGCGCATTCATGTAATTAATAGCCGGTTGTACTAAGCCGCGAACGAGTTCATGTAATTACTGAGTTGCGCTGCCTTAGCTCTGCTTGATGACTCGAGTAACTCCGGTTGGTTTCGTGAAAACGTGCGATAGTCATCCTGATGCATCGGCCTGGACGATCGTCGGGTTTCGCGAGAAATTTGACATCTTTCCGAGGCTTGCAGTCTTCAGCAATTGTATGCGTGCGTAAGTATTCCCGAAAGATGGCATCTGGGGCCGTATTTAGAACTCACAGGCATCACAGCGATTCTAGCTGTACATGTGAGAATTTTATGACTTTCCAACATCTAATATTTTCTTCGTGGCCATGTTCCTCAGCTAGAATAAGAATAAAGAGACCCTCCTTCAAAGACCCCTGAACACCGACGGGTGAAATGAGCGAAGCTAGGCTGTAAAATTTGCTGCAGAAGCTAAGCTAAACGTCGTGCTTGCTATCAGCTTTGTAGTGACCTGACAGAATCTGCGTAATTCTTGCAAAAGGAGTTGGGCCGTATGCTCCAAAGGTCAATATCTGCGAACAGGGGACGTTCTGTCACGCCACGCGTGATATCTAAAGGGAATGAAGTATCTTACGGGAAAACTCGTAAATTACTTCAATGTCACACCTTACGGTGGCGTCATATGAGTCGGGGATTCTCGAGGAGCCTCGCAATACATTGACATTTGTCGAAGCTAAAATTTTCACAGGCGAAGAGGTTGCCACCATCTCGCTTCTCCACTGTTCTTTTCGAAGTGGCACAAGCAGCCTCTGATGATTAAAAAAAAGCGAAAAGGAAAACGGAAAGAAGAGCTTTGTTCCATATTGCGGGCATAGTTCAATATAGACGTGAAACGCTTTTTGTCGTTTCATCATTTTAATGCAGTGGAAACGTTTAACTCATCATCCGTGGTGAGGAGCATTTTCAACGGGAAATTGAAATTGACGTTTCATAGTTCGCATTTTGCCAAAAACTGACTTTGTAGCTCACAAAAGCAAAAAGATGAGGAGAAGTTAACCTCTCAAGGTTCTTTGTTTGTTGAACGGAAGTACAGCTGGGAATGTATTAGGATATTGAAAATTATGCACAACATGAATTTTGGGCAGCAAGAAAAAACAATGGAATAAGACGCAAAGATACAAATGAAGGAATTTGAGCGTCACTGTTGTAGTACCTTTCGCTACAGCAGCTCTCTACGCAGGGGTTCTCGGCCTTCACTTTTTTTTTCTTCCCTTGCGTCTGCTGCTTTATTCGCATTCGCACGAATCATCTGATTTTTGTAATGTGAGTGCGCGGGTAAAGAATTCGCCTGTGGGCACCCACTTTATATAACAACAAGCACGCGAGAATATTTGCAAACGGCACATTAAAACACTAACAAAAGGTTTCCACAGATACCTTTTCTTTTACCCTTCATTAACAAGCAGGTTCCGTGTCAGTCAAGCCTGCTTACGCTAGAATCGCTTAGTTAGACATAAACCTGGTGCTAGGCGCCGTATTACAATAAAAATTACAAGCCATCCGGGGACAAGACTGACCAAGAAAGCTTTTCATGAAAATTCAGTCAAGCAATTTTTACACGAGTTGCAAGTTGCAGAATGATGCCACAAAGTAGACATTCTAGATTGAACTCGCTAAAAATCTTGAGGAGCAGTTAAGCAACGCGTTTCAGAATACTACACCAGGTGTCGGAGATTCTATGGAAATATTGCGGAAGTGTCCTTTTTGACACGTTTTTCAAATGTTATTTGAAGCACGCTTACTTGAGATCGAAAAGCAACTCGACGCCAATTTCGAAAGTAAACCTTTCCAAGTTCCTTGCATAATGCTCGCCCGTTCTTGTTCCCATACGATATGACTGGCAATGCACTTCTGTTTTAAGACAGTGCACCGAAATTCGAGTGGAGTGATCACAAACAAACGAACAAAAGTTTCATCAGGGACAATGGTAGTGCCGTGAAATAACGCGCTATAATCCACACGCACAGCGGAAAAGCTAACTAAGATAAAATGTCCTGACAATTCGAACTTCAGACGCCCAGATCATCTCTTTCAAAAAAAAAAAAAAAAAAAAGAGACACAAAATAATACTTTCTAGTGTCTTATGTCCCAAAACCACGATAGGTTATGAGAGATGCAGTAGTAAAGGGTTCCTGAAATTTAGCCACCTGGGGTGCTTTAACCTGCACTGACACCGCCCCGTACACAGGCCTATAGCATTTCGCCCCCAACGAAATGCGGCCGCCGCGGCCGGGATTCGATCCCGCGACGTTCAGGTCAGAAGTCAAGTGTCATCACCACTAGCTCTCTGCGGCGGGTAACATTAGAAAAGAACTGCTTTTAAAAATTGTCTTAGCTAGTAGGCTCTCGTTGCGCACACTGAATTTTCTTTTCTGTCTTTTTTGCCTTCAGTCAGCACTTCTTGGAAGAGCAGTACAGCAACACATTTTTTTTTTTGCTGTGGACATCAAAACTTTATGATTTAATTTGACAAAATATGTAATTTCATTCAAAGAGCAATAGTGTGAAATGTAAGGAAAGGTGTTTACATTAATTTAAGTGCACGTTAAAGAACCTAAGATGATCACAATTTAATCCGGAATCCTCAACTACGGCGTGCTTCATAAACACATCCTAATTAAGTGCGTAAAAATTCCCGAATTTAAATAAATTCACCAAATTTTGACAGCGCTCGCAAGACTTTCTTGCTTTCAGCACCTAAGGTTTCTTTCTTCATCACCATAGCTTGGTTTTGGCACGTTGAAAAATTACTTAAATTCACCAAACTCGAACATCCGCCTCAAGACTCTCATGCGTTGCATACCTAAGGATACTTATAACAGCACACACTCTCACAACTTTCTATGTCGTGTGCTGATAACAATTTATTTGTTTAAACAGTATCGCGTTTTGGTTCTGCTCCTTACGAGGACGATTTTTCATCTCCTGTTATAGAAATCCATGAGCGGGGTGTATTTGCACCCCCTTATGCGGAAAACAATATCGAAAAAGACAGCTCTTACATGTGAACCAAACTTGGGGGTGGAGGGTGACATTGTCCTCAGACTGGTCTGACATTAGAGAGAACACGGCGGAATACTGGCTACTACGCGAAAATTCAGACACATACACACACAGATAACGGTACGCACACGGACACATGACAACTACATGTCGACGCAACGCCACGAATGACGCCTCCGCCCGGAGAGATACGCGCGTGTTGTCGCTGCGCGTCACGGATACAGGCAGGACGCTTTCTACGTCACACGGGTGTTACACGCAGGTGTATAGGACGTACACGGGCACGCGCGACGGCTACGTTTAATGATGGTCTACGCACTGCTTCGAACACTGTGACGTCACACGTCCTTCTTTCTCTATACGAACGTAAAAACAGCATGACTTGTGAGCTAGAAACGAAACAACGCGAGAATAACATTGCAGGTTTGTATACGTATTTTTTTTTCCACAATGCTCTTTTGTTATATATGACTTATATGTCTGGCAGCTGAAAGGAAGGAGGGTGAATATGATACGAAAATATGCGGTACATTGCTCACGAATGAAGTATAGTTCGTTCGTCGGAATTAGTAGGATTATGCGGATGAAGTGTGCTCCGGATTTTAATGTCTATCGCTTACTTGTACGTGACGACAAATATAAAAATAATGTGCGAATATTGATAAATAAATATCTATAGGCGTTTCGTACAAATATTGTTATGTCGGATAGAAGTGTTCATCGGATAACAGCGGTACTTACGATTCATCTTCCCTTACTGCTTCAGTAATATAGACTGGAAGCTCGACTATATTGAATAGGCGCTGTGAGGAAGCACGAAAGGAACAGATTCCTCAACATGAGAAGGATGCCTTGCAGGCGTCTAATTAACAATGGCTAGTTCATGCCTCTGAAATCACCGGACCTTAGAACTTGAGGTTTCATTTTACTCGCCATAATCTACACGTAAAAAGCGGTAAGTTCTATAAGATTTCTTCCTGAGCATACGTAAATCTACCGAATTTCCTCAACGATTCGCCCATGCCTCTGACAGGGAATTTCGAAAGTATGTATGCCCTTTCCGAATTCCTTCTTTTCAAAATGACGATTTACCTAATGCTGCTTTCACATCTATGAAACTTTAGTTGAATGCTTACTTGCGGAATAGATTCAAAGTAACTAACATATTTCCACACCGGCTGTGCTGAGCTGGTCAGTGAAATAGCAGTTTACGGTTGCAAACGTTAACATTATCCGGCTGTTGAAACACTGTTAATATTAACCTTGTGACTCTCGCTTTTGTCATTTTTCATTCTCCTTCGTTTCAACTGACAGCCGTGGCGATTATTTGCTGCTTTAGAGCTCTTGAGCCAAGTTTCGTTTCCGGTTCATTATTGCACCCGAACGCACGTTAACGCAAGCGCAAATACTTTTAGCAAGCAGCTATGCTTCGTTTTAGCTTTTAAAAAAGGCGTCAGAACAGGGAAGCTTGGTTTAGGCGACTGCTTTGAAAGTTTCGTATGTCGAAAGGTAAAGGATGTCGTAGTGACACTGTACAGATCCCGATGAGATCCCTGCGACTAATTTGATTCCCTTCGGAACTGGGTCTTACGGAATAACTCTAGTACGAAATGCCCAGCTTTACAAAAAAATTCTCACTGCAGTCCGCAGTACTGTTGCGTTATTGTCTACCACGGCAGGCTTGAAGCGTGTTTATTAATGGTAGGATCCGGTTGGCGATAACGATGCCAAACTGCAAGCGCTACTATTCCTAGCTTCCTTATTTTGTCTGAGAACTCTAGGAAAAATGTTTTCGCTACGTGTCCTGTTTATTTAGCGTGCAGTGGCTGCGTTTGTAATCAAGCTCAAGCTCAAGTTGTTTGTAATATTTCATGAAATTGTTTTGCTGGATATGCTTGAGCTTTACTGTGCAGTATGCTTTACCATTTTCCAAAGGGGATACATAGCTTTTGTTGCGTGTTCAGCTTTGTGTGCTCAATGATGCCAGAAAAATTACTTTTCCGTTTCCGTTGTGCGTTCAAGATATCGCAGAGGCAGGTGTTCCTATCGGACACCTCTAATCCGGAGAGCAGTGAAACACTGCGTTATCTCTAACACTCGCAGAGAGAAATTCGCTCACATCTAGTGCTATCACTTCTTAAGCTTATGTAGAACATACGCCAAACAGCAAGCGTAGTCATTACCTTTGCTAATATGTAAGGGTGGTATTTTCAAGTGGCTAAAGCGAAAAGTGAGGTAAAATGCGCATTTCGCCCCTAAAGCACACAAGCTAACGACACAAGGATGTCAACGCAAGGCTGAAACAACTCGCCAACGAAAGCCTAAAACATCGGGATGGGAAACGGACAGCGGTCTGCATGCACGAGACAGCTGAACTGAACTTCACATGCACATTTTGTACTTGTGGTGACTCTAAAGTGATCCTAAGCGTTGTACGGGAGCACTCGGCTGCGGCTACACGTTGAGACAGAGGTTACAGTACACTCACTAAGTCACTACGCACACGTACGCACAAGAACTCCAAAGCGGGCTACGCCCGTGGTTGACATTCGGGATAAGAACCAAGAAAGGGAAAGGGACCAGCGTTTAAATTTCCGCGGATGCGCTGCATGAGTCTAGAAAGGCTCACGATATGATCATCTCACAAAGAAATGCGTTCCATTGTGAACGCCAACATGGAAGCAGAGATAAGTGTTGACACTCCAGAATGCTCCATCTTACTATAAATGACGCAGAATTTCTAACATCGTGACACTAACTGTGGCGTCGCCCTCTGGTAATACGCCACTACGAAAATGGTCACGGCACTACCATGTCATCCCTTCAGAAACAGTGATCAAGGAATCACAGTTGCAAAAGATTAAAACATGGCAACGGTAAAAAGGGAGCTTTAGAGAAATAGGTGGCCTACTGTCGTTTTAACACAGATCCCCATCTGTGCGAAAAAAAAAAAAAGAAAAAGAAACAGCCATCATATGACTGAAAGCATTATTAAGTAATGGTAAAAAATATCCCGCTATTTTAATTATGTGACTGTCTACTCAATTGACTACTGCATAGGATTGAAGGACAAAAACGATGGCAATCACAAAACGAGGTATACTGAAAGCGTACCAGCACTTTTCAACCTAGTAAAAAAATTCGTTTCCACTTCGAAGGAGCAGTGTTATCAAAGGTGAGGCTTTGAGCTAAAGGGGTTTGCTTTAAGGAGTACTAGACAAGACAGAAACAGCAGATCTACTTGTCACGTGACTGTAGCTGCAGCATGAAAGTCTGAAATATGCCCCATTACCTCGCCTCTCGCTTTACAGATGGCCAACAAAGAATCGCGCGGTTCAGCTGCGGCGTAACGGTATCCTTGATTGAGACAAGCCTTTTAACAACACGACAGGGGTAACATTCAATATTTTACTATAGGGGGTGATAGTTCTATGGCTTGTCGTATTCCGAGAACTACGATGAAGTCATGCCTGAACGAAAATTTACGCATATATCACTGATAAGCAGTTTTCATAACACGGTTGACATTTTCTTGCAAGCTTCTTGTTTGTTTATACACAGCCGCATTGCAAAACATGAATGCCAGTCAATGTTTCGAAAAAGTTGCTTTTCACAACGAGTTGCCTCTGGAAGGCTAAATATGCGAAATTATAAGAACCGGAATGCTGACCGCTTTTCGAACAGCCAACGAAAAGCACAGACGAGTCACAAGTTCAGTTGGTAGCGCCTAGCAAGCCGCATTTTCTTTTTCGTGATACCATCTCCAAATGCGATATTCCACTGTCGATAACGTTCGAAGCACCAGCGCTGCGACCCACAGGGTCTGAGAACTGTCGTACACGGACGATATTGGAACAATATTGCTGTAACAGAAGACATCACGTTTACTGAACAAACTGCTGCGCAAGTCCTAGGTATTTCGTGAAAAATGCACGCGTTTCACGTACCGTCACGTCGCGACTCGCTACCTAGGTAATATATGTCCTCCGGAAGGACTCCGAGAATGGCAGCGCCAAGCACTTAGCGCACCTGTGCAACAGCGGTATAGAATATACGTTGCATTAACACCGTTTCTTGAGCTAGTAAATATACACAGTGAGTTTAGTGAGATTGCCTAGATGGTCCATTCATGTAACGACGGTGCCATGCGCGCACTTGCAACTACCCCTGAAATTAATGATGAATTAGAAGAGTGAATCGAGCAAGTTGACATTCATTCCTGTCAGGAACTTGGCGAACGAATAAAAACGACGATGAGATGGCGGCATGCGACATGTTCCAAGAAAACAACTCGTTTTAGCGAAATCACTTTAAATTGTAGGGTGCAATTATAACCAATCAGTTATTATTAACGGCGCTGAAGAATTAGAGTTCAATGCTAATTGTATTTGATAGATGTTGACTGCCCTGGCCACCGAAAACGCACCTGTGACACGATAGTTTGCGGTGGTACACACTGCAACAGAGTTACCGTTTCTGCAAAATGGCATAATCAGTTAACTATATTCTAACAAATTGCGATACATATTCAACAAACACAGAAAGCAAAGCTTATTGATAGTAAAGCGCTCAGCGAAATATCTTAAACGACTATATACAAAAAAAAAAAGAACGTTGCAAACGGTGCGTTAAATCATGAATGAATCGACAGGCTCCAGTAACAACAGAAGCTCGCCCGTTCGTAGACTCGGAAACCTCGACCACGACAAAAACACAACACCGCGCACGATCTTCGAACGACCAACGCACTGAATGAAAGGCCATGCATGTGCTCAAGCGATGGTTTCCTCTAGCGTTCCCTAACAGCAATATGCGAACCGAGGAAGGGCTCTACGTACTCTCTCTACAGTGAGACTGTGTGTGTCGGTGTGTCTGTGTTATCTTTTGTTATAGCACTAGGGCAAACTCCAGATGGGTTCCGTGTCAGGTATAGATATCGCTACGCTGTCAACCTTGCCCTGCACGGCCGAGACGGTCGTCAGTCCTCCCGTCGATCTCGCGACCGTCTCGGTCATTGCCACAGTCGTCCTCGTAGAAGTAGAAATGCATTGCTGTTGTTGCTGCTGCTGCTGCCGCCTTTGCTGTGGGCTGGACGCCGGCTCCTGTATCGTCGTCTCCATCGACGCATTCGAAGACGACGAACCCCCGGCGCCACTCGACGAGCTTCGCCTCGTCAGAGACAGCTGAGTTGCGGCTCCCACGTCAGCGTCGGCGAGACAGTTCTCGCTGTAGCTACGGGAGCCACTCGAAGACAGCTTCAGAGCTTTCGTCAGGTCAAAGCGCCCGGTTCCCCCGGCACCGCCCGCCCCCGTGTCCTCCTTGATGGTGGGTAGACACGGAGTGGACGGCCAGCCTGCGATGTGCGAGCTGAAGGACGACGACGACACCGACGACGTCGTGGACGCTTGCTGCTTGAGCACCGCCGCGGCTGGCTGAGAACGCGCGGGGCTCGGCTGCCAGAGGCACTCGTTGGAGAAGGACGTCTCCTGGAGTCGCCGGTGGTCGTCCTCGGGCGGTTCGCACTCTTCGTCCAGACTCCGCCAGGCGCCGAGCAGCCTCTGCTTGTCTCCACCAGGCACCGCCGACGAAGCTTGCTGGCCGGCGAAGAAGGTGTTGTGCCGCTGCCTGGACTGCCAGAACGCACGCCGCTTGAGCGCGGCGCCTCGGGACGAGCTAGATCTAAGGTGGTCGCTGGAGCTGCTCTCGGGAAATCCCCTGGTCTCACCGGGTTCGTCACCGTAGTGATTCTGCAGCAGATGTTGCTTCTGCTGCTGGCGGTGGTACCGAGGCACGTCCAGCGAGGCGAACCGGGTCAGCTTGGGTCTGGCGTCCGTCGCCGTGGCCTGGCGGCCGGCCAGGCACCGCAGGAGGCGGTCGTCTCGCAGGCTGTGCTTGCGTCGCAGGCGCCGCCTTCGCCCTTCCTCCTGGGAGCTGAAGGGCGATGACGTGGAAGTCGCGTGTCGCTTGTAGTGCGGTTCGGCGGCGACGTGCGTCAGGTTGCGCGACAGGGCTCGGCTCCAGGACAGCGGCTCGCAGCTGGAGTGGCGGCGGCTGCCGCTCTGTTCCTCCTGCTGGACTTTCTTCTCGAACTCTTCGACGAGCATCTGCACCTCCCAGTCGTCCGAGTTGGTCGACGTCGGTGGTCGCGGGTACGTTAGCAGCGGCGAAGTCGCGCTGCCCGACCTCACGGGTGGGCTGTACGGCTGCGGAACTGCGAGGTCCGGCAGCGTGGTGCAGCTGCCGCCGCTGCTCATCTTACTCGTGCTCAGGCTGAAGTCGATGCTGGTCGCATTGGATTGGTCCTGGCTCGCCGGGAATTCCAGCTTCCACAGGTCCTCGGGCTTTAGTCTGGCAGCCGCCACCTGCCGCCAGACGCAAGGCAATGGCATCAATGACGAATGGGGCGACACTTCCTCTTAAATCATATAGCGCACCTATGTAACGCTGGTTCAATGCTTAAGCAGTTCAACTCACTGATACACAACGAGCAAATAATGATAATGACTACGCACAGAATCTAAAAACGGTTTGTTTAAGTAATGAACCAATTATACAAAAGTCCAGCATCTGGATGCTGTGTGCCATTTGAAGCTGAACTGCGCGATTAGTTAGGAACGTTTAGTGCTACGTTAACGTAACGTTAACGGACATGCCTCCTGATCACGGAGTGTTGCTGGCAGCACTGACGCAACGTGCGAGCAAAGGGATAGAAATCGTTACTCTCTGCATAACGTCTGTAGCAATGCTCAAGATGACACAATACTGCTGCGTGTATGTTTACATATAAGTTATTGTAGCAAACACGCCAATGAGTGTATGTGAAAAAAAAGACGAAACAATTAATGCAACACTACGGCGTGAGATACAACAAAATAGTCCGGCCAGTTGATTTTTAATTTCCATGATCAAGGTGCGTGCGGTGCACGCACTGCCGCACTTTTGCTGGCTATGCCTTAGCTCCACTTCAACGTCTTACTTTGAGGAACATTAGAACGTGTTTACGAGTTCAATGGGGTGACTCATTTATGCGGAAACTGCATTTAGAGAGAAAGTTATGCCGTGGTGCACTTGTGCTGTCGTTGAAAGATTCATGCCTGTTTTAGGTTTACGGAAAACACGAGAAGTGTAGGGGCGAGACATTCACATCAAGAAGCAGTTTAAAGCGTTGCTTGGTTTAAGGCACATGCAGGTGTGATAAGCTGGTGTGAAACACATGAATGCCGCGCTCAGTGTAAATTTCGTTAGCCTTTAACAAAATCTTTACGATCAGGTATCGTTACTCTTAGGGATAGAAACTTTTACGCCGGTTTTTATTCCCGACAACAGCCTGCTGAAACCGCAAAATAGAACATGACGCCGACGGCGCAAATGCGCTTGGAGGGTCCGCATAATTGCGATCGCAGTAAAAGACTATAGGTCTTGCTGCATCAAGTACTTACCGTGTTTACGTCTCCTCGATCATGACGAAGCAACTTGTTCGAAAGAGACTACAGCAGGCGGAACTCATCTACATTCTACGCTAGGAAGTCTCGTTAGGGTCTCGAGCTACGACGTACAGGACCAAGGTCAGGGCAACTCCCTCAGGCACTAGACGAGCTTTGAGACGGGTTCATGCGGGTATTCATGTCAACCTATAATAATATTAAACCTGAATAACAGCCTGACAGCTTTTCCGGGTCTCAACTTTTAGCCACATAAAATGCGATACATAGCCTATACTACCGCTAAGGACTGACTGCAACACGCATTAAACAGAAGCACCGGTTTCATATGTTCCATCGCTAAGCTGTCGAACGACCTCGTGCCGAATCTTAACCGTGGCTATTCTGAGCGACTCGCACGGCTACATCTTAGGCTTAAAGAGGATCTGCAACGCTTTTTTGAACACAATCAGAAAACGGTGCAGATCAGTGGCGGAGGCTTGTGGGAACATGTGAGCCAAATATTTTTGCACGCCGCGCACCAGGGAATCTGTACTTCGGTTTCAGACACAACTGGAAAACTCCCGATTTAACCCTTTCAACAAATGACGCCACAAGAAGTACCGACTAAGTCCCTTGACTTTTATTTTTCGTTGCTCTTCAAGAGAGAAACGCCCATTTTATTTATTTGTTGAAATAAAAACGAGCAAATGGAACGTATCAGGTGATCTTTCGGCGATCATGATATCATTCAGTGTTGTTTCTGCCTCAAGCGACTTAGTCGGCATCTCATGAGACGTAATACGTGGAAACAAAAAGCAGGCGCTTTCCATGTACGTACGTTTGAACGAAACTGCGAATTTCCTGGTGCACGAAATGCAATAATATTTGGCTCACCTGTTCACAGCAGCCTCCACGACCGATCGGCATCGCTTTCCGAGTTTGTTAAAAAAGTGTTGCAACGCCCCTCTTAATATTTATCTGATAACGACATTCAGGTTGGTCGGAAACACATTGGGCTTTGGTAACTATTCAGTTGTACTTACGTTCGTTCACTCAAGAGAATCAATAAGCGCGCTCATTACGTCTGTCCTCACTGTGCTGCGATAAAGACTAATGTCGAAGTCGCGCATCGAGCCTCATTTCGGCTGCTGGTTCTTCAACTTGAGGTTAAATCTTCTTGAGGGATAGTGGTCATATAGTTCTTCAACGGAAACGTTGACGTGATGGCTACGATGTGCACACTGCAAGCATCGATGCTCATAACGGTGGCAAGGTGAAAACACACAGAAAAGTGAGGAAGTTTTTTTGCTTGTGTGGAAGATAGCACGCGCACTCCAAGAAATTTTTTTACTAACAAGCATGCGTTTTCGGGGTAGAAGACAGCTGGAGTAAACCAAGACGATGCTTTAATATGATATTGCTACACGATGTGTGTACCTAACGGCGTACATGCATCTCTCATGATGCTTTTAAAATGGGCGAAGAAACACGCCTAGCGACTGCAATAAGCTGGCTTCGACATCCTCGAAATAAGCTATAAATGCCGTCACAAATTTTGTCTACAGTATGGCTCATGAAGAGGTCATGGGAGCACGAAAGAAGGGAAACTGTAATGAAACTGACGTGAGGCTCTCTATACCTGTACGTTCGCTTGAATGACTCAAGACGATAATCGTCCCGAAACATTAAGCGACATGGAAGCAGTGGCTCGGGTTCGGTGTGAATGTATCGACGTCTTTGCAGTGGCAAAGACACCCTCACCCAAATTTTGGCACGGGACAGAAGCGTATTCTGTCGCCAATCTGATAGACTCCCCATGGTCTCTTCGCCTGCTCATAAGGATTGGTTGTTGCTTGAGCAGGTTTCCACCCAATAAAAGAAGCAGGTGCGGCAATACCAAGGTTAAGTGCCAACTTGCGTTCCGTGAACAGTTTCTCGTGTGACATGCGTTCCTTGGTTCTCAAAGCAGTAAATAGAACCGACGCAGCTAGAACAAGATGTAAAGTCTGCCATACACGCCCTAAGCATACAAGATGTAAAGCCTGCCATACACGCCCTAAGCACGTTCCTTCGTTTTCTTGGAGTGCGCGTGCGGAACACACACCGGTGAGAGAGTAGTGACGAGGGGGCCGATGAAGGCCCCCGCGGTGACAGCCGTGCACCCACCGCACGTACCCCACACAGTGCGGAGTCGGAGGCTGATGCCAGTGCCGAGAGTGAAGGCTCATGCCACGACGAGCTGTGTGGCGTGCGGTGTCGGTGGTGCGATCGCGCGTTGGGGAGGCTCGTTCGGGGCCAAGAGTAGAGGAAAGGTCGCCCCCCTCCGCGTGCTGAGGAGGCGGCAGTCTGTGCGGCCAGGCGCCTGGATCGACCACGCCCATCGTCTTCCTCCTCTTCCTCTTCCTCCTCCTCCTCGAGGAGGGGATCGGCTCGTGCACTATCCACGGACTCGTTCTGTTAGGCAGGGAAGGGTGTGGGGGGAGCAGGGGAAGGGGCAGGTAGGGAGGGGTGCCACGAAACTCCCGCTCAGGGTTCAGACAGTTGCAGAGTGAGAGGGCTGCTATGTCTACATTGTCTCAGAACACTACCATCTACGTGTGCGAGGTTACAAGGGCATTTCACGACCCGGGAGCCTGGTTCGTAGACTATATCAGCCTCAAGGGATACATAGAAAGTGTGCATATATATATTCTTCGCTAACAAGTATACGCTTTCTTCGGACCTGCTCAAGCGTAAAAGACATTTAATGGCATCACCTATACAGAATATTGCATATTGGTTGCCCGCCGAGTGTCCCTAAGTCAACGTGAAAGATTTGCGCGGTCTGTGTAAATGTAATCACTTGGCGCCTCTGAAAGTAGGTGGTCCAGCTACGGTACGTGTCTCAGTTAGCCTTGATGAGACCTGTGGAATAACCTCAGCTAGCTATCAACATTGCTGCTATTTTATGTGCACCCCTAACGCCAAATATTACGCAACAAGGCGTCTTACTGTTAGGGTATAAGATTCACGAAAAAAAAAGAACAAAACAATAACGGCGCGCCTCTTACAGTACTGCGAAAGTGCGTTTGTCGTCACACTTCCCCTACCTTGGCGTGCTCTATTACATTCCTTTCGTTTCAATTTGAAGGAGCTGGAATGTGGATTAACAGCGTCGACAGCATTACAAAATCTTTCATTACATCAATTCCTCTGGGTATATAACGCAGTACGTTCCGTCAGATGTCGCGTTAACTTGATTTAGGCCGCGATTCTATAGGAGTGACACAGGAGTACTTCGATTAAGCTTCAACTATCGCCTGTTATAAAACGAAATGACGGGCCTATAGACAAAGACGTTAACACCCAAAGTTCCATTTTTCTTTATTGGTTTGTATAATGCGTCGTAACCTCCGATCAGTACACTTACGGCTGCGACAAATCCCTGGATCACATTCCTCAACGAGTGCTGGCTTCTTCATGCGCTTCTCTACGTAGGGTCAAGGGGTCATCAAAATGCGATGTTGCTGGTCGTGGTGTGATGCATCGTGAGTGCAAAAAGTGAAGTGTCGTGCACACCGCATATTTCTATGTGGATCTCTACTGACATGCACTTTTTTACTGTGAGCATTCGTCGATGCAGACACACGAGGTAAGGCCAAAGGGCTGAATTTGCACTTCAAGTTCGCTGCTAATGTGACGCTGCTCATAATACGTGGCCACTCGAATTTTCGTCACTGCTTTTGCTGTCTTGACAAACACGTGTTTGTTGCAAAACGGCCATCTGCGTAGAACAAGACAATCTTGAGCCTGTAATCGACGTTTCGTTAAGAAGGCTTGTCTTCGCCGTGACGAAAACAAGTCGGCTTATCTAATCGATGGCTCAGAGGTGAAGGTGTGTTCCGTTTGCCTGATGACGACCACTTCAAGTTTGCAGTTCTCTAGTGGATCTTCAGTCTTGTTAGAATTTGGGAACTAAATGCAAGTTTGTCTAACTGGAACTCTAAGCAGCGGTCAATTCATGCAGCATTTCTTTCGCCCCAATGAATGCTCTGGTATTCTACAAACGCTTTATACAAAAAAAATATTGACGTATTAATCCCTATAAACTCATGGAAATTGCAACAATGCTATGTAACTGTATGCAGTGATGAATGCCCACATGAGTGATTTCTTTAAATTGTAGAGGTGTATTATCATTCAGGATGGTGGAGGTCATACCGTGAACACTCATAACTATCACCGTGGTGAAGGAACATGTATATGAAGTCATGCATTAGAAAACTGGCCATGCAGGTTTAGTCTGTAAGCTTCCCAATTATTATTAGTCTTGCCTTTTTGTAGTGTTGTCTTTGGTGACGGTAGCCTTTTTAGAAGAACTTCTTGTTGGGCGAGTTGGTTCACGTTAGTAAAAGGCGTCCTTAATCAAGGTAGTTAGACAGTTAGAAAAAGCGAAGCGTACAGAAAGCGCGCAAATTTATCGCGCCCTTTCTGTATGCTTCGTTTTTTTTTTCCTGTCTTGTCTAACCACCTTGCGCGAGGATGCCTTTTACAAATGACGGTGGCCTTACGACGAAGGTTTAGGCAAGAACGCGAGGAAGAGGTTAGAAGTGATTTAGTCACTTGTGAATACTTTCATCCTTTTACGCTATTTATACTGTGTCTGCATCAAACACTGAAAGGAATCACTTCCAAACAGAAAGGACGTGGTTTCACATAACACTTCGTTTCCAAAAAGTTATCGTCAAAAGGAGGAACACCTCCAAATGAAACAGCAATTTGCGGGCAGTTGCAGCGTTTGTGGCAATGAAAGAGTTGCCCTGCGACAACCTGTTCTCAATAACGAAGTGCTTTGCGAGATCACGATAGCAATGGTAGTAAAACGATACCCGTTTGACATAAGCTTACTCGCCAGCAGCAGAATATTTAGCAGTTCTCTACAATACAAATAAAATAGTGCAGTGTTAAGAGCTGCTGGCCAAGTAATTATACAAATCGGAAGTACAATATGCAAATCTATCTGTCTTTTTTTTTTGTCAGTTTGATCTTACCGTCAAGACGAGGTCGTCTTCGTCGGACCAGGTCAAGCTGGTGTCGCTTAGACTGCTAACTTCTTCGAGGTAACTCATTTCCCTTTCCAAGTGACTCAGTTCTTGTTCCTAGCGAATGAGATCCCGCGATAATTAGAAAAGCCACATTTTTAAAGTACAGGTACTGCAGGCCTATGCTGAGGCCAGAGCAGCAGGTGTAACCATAACACAATCACTAGAACAATATAAGAGTACGTAATCCCCAAAAGACAGGATACAGTCACATGCAGCAGAAAACAATACACAATTCAGTCCCGTACTGCACGCGTATGCAGTTAGGCACACTCTTCACACAAAAGGAATTGTAGTCATTTTTCAACATCCTCACATGCACAAACTTTTTGGCAACGATTCCAGTCATTAAGTGTCCTAGGAAAAGCTGTAATTAAAGGTAGTAATACGAGCGACAATTATTTGTCATTATGTCTTGTTTTCAGAAGAAAGAGTCAACGCAATCTCATAGATATCCAAATGTGCCAGACTTGGCGAACGGCCTGCGCCATTCATGTTCAAAAAAGTATTGTATTGCAGATTTCAAGAATATCTAATCACATTATCACCACACTCTCAACTCATCCTTATGCTAAACTCTAAACAAATAATCGCAATTTGAAGCCTTTAATCTCCCGGTATTTCCATCATTCCATGGGTCTTAGAACAATGGCAGGCGCTTATTGTATACTCACCTTTATTAGCAGCTTCCGCTGAAGGTCACATATCACAGCATCTTTCCTCTTGAGGTCATCTTCTAAAAGAGCTATCTTATTACGTAGTTCGTCTTGAGTTTCATGCTGCGCAAGAGAGGGGAGGGGGGGGGCGGAGGAGGAAACTAAACTCAGTAAGGATTGACTTCTGGTCTTGTTGGCACGATACGTTGGCACTGTTTAGCACAGGGCTATTGCGTAACACACAGAGAAGAACGGAGATGTTTGTGATGTGGAGCTGTCATACGGCGCAAGATGTTAGCCACTTTTCTGGAAGCCACAGATTGTGGACGCTGATGGAAAACTGCTAGCTTAATTTCCAAATATGCTTGATTCTAGGACGAAAAGAAAGTATTCATTCGTAAGGACCTTGCTTAGCCAATCTGACAAGAGAACCACTCGAAACACTGCCTGGCTCCAAACAAAGATGTGTCTCTTCGTGAAACCGTCGGCTCCAGGCCGCATCTTTCATGGTTTTGCCATATGTATCACTTGATCTTTACAGTATACGCTAACAAACCGGAAACTCGTCTTGTTTTTGATCTCCTTGCCGTTCCTCTCTGTGCTCTCTCTCCCTGTGTTCCTACGACTCCGTCGTTTGTTCGTTGAATCCTGGACACGCGCCCCAGTCATTAAAGGTGAAGTGACTTCACAGACATGTTGTAGCGAGCATACGGCGTTTTGATGAATTAGCTGATGCAAATGTTCCCAGAGATGTGATAGGGTGAGGACACGAACATGGGTACAGAAGTAAATTGTGCGGATGCAAGGCAAGGTTCCACCATAACAGCCTGAAAAAGTCTACTTCGAGTCTACGCTACGGCGAGAAACACATTACCACAAAGACAAAGATATACAGTAATGATTGTCCTTCCCCCTAATTGATCCCCGTATGAGCCGTGCAGCTGCGTAGTATAACAAAGTAGGTAAAAGTGGAACACACCAAGTATGTCTTGAAGGCAATCTTGATGTGCTTCATAGCGGCTGCCACGTACTGCTCGATACCGTCCTCCTGCGTGAGCAGCTCCGAGACAAGGCACTGCTCCAGGCCGTTCTCCGGTGAAGGCCTTTCAATGATCACTTTCCGAATTCGGCCCTTTGGATGCTCTCCACCGTTGCCCTGAGCTTTGGCTGCCGTCCGTGGTGACAGTGGTCGCCTGGACGGCGGCGCCTGGTGCGAGCCGGCGTCCGTCGATTCGAGTTCGACGGCCTCCATTCTTTGCAGCAAGCTGCGTCTCGCCGCGTGTCCTTCCATGGTGTTCCTGCTCCACAACCGGCTTCTGAAGGACTGCTGAGAATAGGTGGTCGTTCCGGGCGCTACTGGAGGTGCCAGCCGTGCCATGGCGTCCGCCTGCTGCTGCTGAAGCTGCGACTGGGGCTGCGGCTCCTTCTGAACGTCTAGGCTTCCCGATTCGGCCGAACTGTGCTGAGCCTCTTCTAGCGTGTCCAGAGCACCACGCTGTGACATGCCGATCACGCTTCCTTGCGGCACAAGAATGGCAGAG
This sequence comes from Hyalomma asiaticum, assembly GCA_013339685.2. Taxonomy (NCBI): domain Eukaryota; kingdom Metazoa; phylum Arthropoda; class Arachnida; order Ixodida; family Ixodidae; genus Hyalomma; species Hyalomma asiaticum. The sequence goes on along the minus strand of CM023484.1, from coordinate 37,084,742 downwards.
TTGGCGTATGCCAGCGGTGGCCCCGCTGGCACCGATGACACCAACCCGCCGCCTCTGCTGTCACCGCCTCCGCCGCCGCCGTCGTGTGTTAGCCTCGGCTTGCTCTCACACGGTTCTGAAACGGGACTCGGGCTGCGAAACACTTCGTCTTCTAGGTCAAACTTGGGTGACAGAGTCCGTGGTTGCCCGTTGTCAGAACCAGGCTCCGAGCTCGTTGTTGCCGGCTGGGTCCGCGCGGACACCTGAGCGGCAGAGGACGTTGCCGCTAGCGCAGATTCCTTCTGCGGACTCAAAGAGAGCGTGTCCGGTCGCGGAGGCGAAAGCTTTGTAGACATAACACTACTACTTGAGGCACTTGGTTTGTCCACCGACGCACCCGACGACGCTGACGCGGCGGTTGCAGTGGTGGTGGTGGTTGTTGTTGTAGTGGTGGTGGGGGTTTGAAGCTTAGTTTCTTTCTCTTTCTTGTCCTCCATAGCTTTCAGCAGGAGAACTCGCTTCAGGAGGGGTATGTTCTGATTCGCCACTGCTTCGGCAGCTGGGTCACTGGGAGGAGGCGGGTGTACCTGTAGCGTGACGGTCGGCGTTTGCAGCTGCTTGTTAGTCGTCGATTCGCCGCCGCCGCCAGGCTTCAGCCTTTGTAGGACGTCCGCCACGTTCTTGCGAGGCGTCGTCGTTGCCGCAGACTTCTCTGCTGCCGACGACCTTCCGGCTGCCGTCACCTCCGCTGACGCCGTGGATAGGCTTGCTTGCAGCCTCGATAGCCTTCGCCGTTCGAGCAAGCTCGAGTGTGCCGTAGGTTCGAGGCGCGAGGGCGCACGGTCTTGCTGAGCGTACGACTCGCGGCGGGAATGGACGCCGCCGGGCGAAACTAAAAGTGGCTTGCAGGAGGCGTCGCTGGCGCCTGCGGCTTTGGCAGCTTTCTCTGCTTCCCGGAGCATTTTGATGCGCGTCAGCAGAGGAAGTCCAGCGCCGATGGGCTGTACAGGACTGCTGCCGCTGGACTCTTGGTTCGTAGCTGACCCCATTGATGGCCCCATGCCCTTGAGGGCCGATGATCTTTTGGCAAAGTCGGCCAGCTCTTCTTCGCCTTTGATGCATGACATGCTGGTGACAAGGCCTGCGACACATGTAGGGTTATTGAGGCAGCTTATGGCAGGTCGATTTAAAAAGAATATGCAAAAAGTGGAATGTGGTATTGCGCAAAGGGTGAGTGAACGTGTGCGCCAAAGGACACAAAGGAATCAAGAATAAATATAGAATAAAGCCCGAAGAAAAGAATGCACAAATTAAATGATTTTCTGGCCTCGCGGACGAACTGTGTATGTGTTCAAGCTCTTTGGCGGCATTGCGGGTCTCTGTGTGTCATTTATGGCTTGTTGCTGTGTTTCATGTACGAGAAGATTTCAGCGGGGCTACCTAAAAGCGTAAACATTTACATTACGGTGAACAAGCTAAGAATAAGACAATAACATGTGCTAGTTATGGTATTTTATGGTGATTGCTTCATATTACGAAAATGACGTGCAGGTATCGTGTTGACGTGTTTGGGCTGCACTCTTAATCTTTCCCTAGAATAAGCTGCCGGAAAAAGATGCACGATGTTTGGTGCCCCTTCGCGAGCCTACGTCGCAAGAGTCGATGAAGATGCTTCGACTGCCATTAAGTGGGGTCCACGGAAGAAAATATTAAAGCATTTTGCTGTGGTAGCGTAGAAAGTGTGTTTACCTTTAAGTGCTTGGCCTCCCTGAGAATCCTGGCGGGATTGGAACCGCCTGAAAGGCAACGTGAAATTAGGCAGAATATTTGACAACGTCGCTCATAATTCATGTCGCTAGCACCCCATCTTTATTTCCTGCTTATTTAAATTTCATGCTTATATGAAGAGTCTAGTATTTCTCCAGTCTCTCAGTCTGCCAGTTCATGAACAATCTTTCAATTTTTTGTTACCATACATTGGAATGCATGAACTTGGCTGCATAGCGGAAGAATGCATTCGATTTATGTTTGCCACACGTTGGCTAAGATAATGCTAGATAAGGCTAAGATAATGGAATAATGCAAGAAACGGAATAAAAGCCAGCACTGACCGAGCAAGTAGACTGACCTTAACAACTTCTGTAATGACTTGGTGACCGGTGTCGAAGGAGTCGCCGCCTCACTGTCCTCTTGGTGGTCATCCGTCGATGACATGACGGGGTCCATCTCCAACTGTATATCTGGCGGTTTCTGGGTGCTAAATATAAGACAATAAAAAATGTGGTGTGACTATAGTGAGCACAAGAAAGCGAAAAACATGGACAGGTATATCTTACAACACGGAACACCATAACGGCTATGCAGATTCAGTAGGAAATAAGCAAGTTCTTCAAGTGATGCATTACATGCAGTTATCATGGGAATTTTTAAGGATTTCATTTCGTTTCACTTATTGATACTGTTAGCCCATAGGCCGATACAGCGTGCTAACCATTACGCATCTTCAATGACTGTGGACTTCAAAACTGACTGTAAACGCGACAGCATGGCTGCTTTACGGTAAACTGAAAGTGCAGGAGGTCCCCCCTTCCCTACTAGCGACAACTGAAAGCGACTGTTTGCGGACAGCGCTGGGCACCTTGTTCTAAAACTGCCTGAAAAGACAGTATGTGGACGTGCGATTGCAATTGAAAGTTCTACTAGTAAGCATTAGAGTAGTTCAGCACGGATAAACAGGGTGTCCGAAGAGTGAATTTAATCATTGTAGTTGTTTGATTTGCTGCATGGAGAGAAGAAATGCTTTGGAAAAGAACAGGAATACCACACAATCAAGCCATGGGCGTCGGCAGGATTTTATGCTGTAGGGGGCAAAGTCGTTGCATCGCAACGGGAGGAAGGTAAGGGGGGCAGTGGAGAGGAAGAAAGAACTTCGAGACTTATATGTCCAAAAGAGCTAAAAGTAAGACAGCAGGAGTGCAGGAGGGAAACGTGTGGCGTGGGGAATGAAAGTGCTTCTGTTGCACCCCCTGACGACACGAGCTTGTGTCTTAAGATATGCGTTTTCCAAGTACTGCAATTTTAGCATATGTATAGGCGTAGTGCTTTAGTTGATCTGTACGCCAGCACTGAACACGCAGTCCTATAAAGAAACAAAGCGTGAAGCAGTGTGATTTACCCGTGCCCAATCTGGCCCAATGTGGAGTCTCTTAGTTGGTTTAATGTGTGCCATAGCCGCCTTTTTACCACGCGTGTACAATGTCTTAAATTTACTCTTTGCTAAAGTATTACTTGTTGACTGAATAGGCTTTCGGCCGAACTTCCTTTATCCATGAACACTCTCCGCCCTATCATCATTTGGCGTCGCTGGTCAATGTTCCTACGAATTACGGATATTTGAGGTTAACGAGGAAGACGAAAAACAACAAGCCGAACGTTATCGCACTCTGACAGCTTTCGAGATAGACTTTAACACAGCATGGCATAAGCTGTAGCTTCCTCGCTGCGTCTGCTAAGAGCCGTAATAAAACGCGCGACGAAGAAGTTCCTGGAACAGATCGCGCATATGTTGGCAGTGGCAACAGGGACTAGCAGGCGCTGTCAAACAAAAGCCATTCAGATATTCTGACGATCAGCTACAGTGGTCGTCTTGCTCACGTGGTGTTGGTGCGGCTCCTGAGAAGCTGCCTGATGTTCTTGACGTCCTTACGTAGCCTGCGCATGGCGTCCATGGAGCGCGGGCCCCTCGAGTGCACCGATCCCTGGGGCGACGCCGAGCCATCGCCGGCGCCTTGCCCCGCGGCGGCGCCAGTAGCGGTGCTTCCACCGCCGGAGCTGCGCGTTATGATGTCGTCCGCTTTCTTCACGGACGCTGCCAGGCGCGCCTCCATGAGCCGCTTCCGACCCATCGCCTGCAGGATCTCCTGCAAAAGCGAACCAGGATATTCACAGACCGCACGTCCACTGCCGCTGCAACGAAAAAGCCGCGTGCTTGCTCATGTCATAGCATCCTACATTCTATAAGACCCCGTTCACTTAGCCGTCGAGCGCCCTTTCCCTTCTCTAATTCAGGGTGTCCACCATGAGCCCCAATTTCCTTGCGAGTCTCCACTACAACAAAGAAAAAAATAAAGACTTCGGTCGCGTTCGGAGTGTCGACGGACGTCGCCAATGCGCCGTTCTTTTGCGTCCGCTACGTTAAGCCTAATTGCAATGAGAGTGCATACATTTCAAACAATGTGCAGTGTATATACGTGAGTACATACTGCACATTGCAAAATCTCAACGTCTTCAATCAAACAATAAATTAATTAATCAGTCAATGAAATGCTTAGCGACAGTCATGTGTCCCTCACGCGAAAGCCGGTTACAGAGCACGTAGGTGCCTTAGGGAGTTTGTACGTGAGACCCCCCACGATCCAGCCTCAAATAATACGACCCAAAACGACCAGTCTAACCATCGTGTAGTCACGATGGACAAGATGCCATTCTAGAGGCCACAGAGAAACGTCTAGCAGTGGTCATGGAATTTCGCACCATATAGGTCTTGCTAGCGGTCAGCGGTCATATAAACCCCCATGCAACCAGGTGTCACCTGCAACTCGATGGCAACAAACAACAAGATTACTTCGCTGTACATTGCAGTTACTAATGCACACGCAACAATATCGTTGATAATGGTACAATCAAAAGATAATACATTAATTCTACTCGACGTTTGTACTACACTCACACGAAACTCATAAAACAAGGACAGATCGTTAAAGCCATGAATCCTGCGTAATGGCCGCTGAACATTTTCCAACTACTTTACAGCACTTGCATTAAAAACCCTTACCAACTGGCTTACCTTTTCCATCGTTCTAAGCTTTATAGAACACGTCGCCATACTGAAGGTCCTTGCATCGTGTGTATTGTACCATGCCATTTCAAGCTTTTCCAAAAGACCACGATGACACGCCAGACAGAGCCGGTTAGGTCTATAAAGGCGTTTCTTTCGGATATTTCGCATCAACGAACAGCGGCGTTGTCCTCTCAACGCGCACTGAGGGTACAAATATTGAGGCAAACATTCTCGTTCAACCACCGTTACGCGGCGCGCCCCATAAGACGCACCCTTGATACAAGTTTCCAAATATGGACTACTACAGAGCTGCATTTGATTGGCATTCGAACACCACATATACTCTACTACATTGTATTGTTGCTAGGCGGTTTCCTATATAATGCGGGCCAGAAGAGGCACTGGGCGGCCTCATTTTGTCTTTTCGCTGCGTGACAACACCCGAGAGGACCTCCGAAACTTAGTTGACCCATCTTGTAACAAAACGAGAAACACTACAGTTATGCAGGTTTCTAAAGATTCAAGAGATTAATTATGAACGTCGCTCTTTAATAAATGAAGCCAAGCACAAAAATCACCGTATCTCTGGCATAATTGAGAGAAACGGAGAGCTATGTATTTGTGTGACTGGAAGCTTGCACAGAAGTCTAAAAGATAAATAAATAACGCCACTAATTAAAAGAAAGCGAGCATCAATAAAAAAAAAGAAAATGAAAGCTATGTATGAAAATTGAAGTCGATGTAGAAGCGTGAGTTGTCGGACTGGCTTGTGTGAAATTTGAAGGTAAATGAGCGCTGACTTCGAGGAATTTAAACAGAAACAGACAGGAAAGACTTATTTTTTATATTTTTTTTCAAGTATTCCTCATTCCTCATTATCATGCTTTCCTCATTATCAGCGGTCATATATCATATACATTCAAATGTCTTCACTGAGTTTACGCAGGTTACCGTAATCTTGTGCTCATGAACTAGGAAAGATTGAACGACCCGCACACCCGATGCTTGTTTCTACCTTCGTGTAAAGTTCGCCACTAAAATTAGCCCTCCGCAAACCCACCGTGCTTCGTTATACCTAGCTGACACCGATGAAACGTCCGCAGCTTTCTTACGTTCACTTTTCAGCAGTCTTTCTTGAACGCAGTCCTTCCTTTGCAGCCGCCTTGTCCCGCGACATACCTACTTAATTAAATTTGCTGCAACCCTGATCTTTTGACCTACCCCCTACTGTCGCCCCTCCAGCCTTTGTTGTGATAGCTGCAGTCTCCACTTCCGTTTTTTTCAACACGTAGTACTTTCCTCGCCATGCGAGCTCTTTCGCGTATATTTCACCTCTAAGCACTGCTTAGGGGCTTACCGTAATTAAAGCCTCTATGAATGTGTATTTTGGTGAGCCCGTACCTAGCATCTCCGAAGCACTCTTTATATGCGGGTAGCTTGCCAGACTACTTTCCTCTTCTTTTCCCACTCCACAGTGTGCACTTTCTTTTCTTCTTCTCTTTCTCATCTTGTTCTCGTGTTAGCGCAAGGTTGTTCAGGCGCGAGTTAATCCGCTTACGGTCGCTTCCTGCGCTCTTAATCCTATTTTTCTACCCTTGGCGTTTGAGCACGTCATGAGCTCGGCCTGGAGCACAATGGCATGACAAAAACGAGGCCGTACCTTTGGGGCTACAAACAGAAAAAAAAGTAGGCCTGTGCAGCAGACTACCGGTGTTTACGGATGGTAGCTTCTCCACAGGCTGCAAACAACAAACGTACATGAATGCCACATTAGGCTATTTACCACGCGTTGTTTGAACAAAGGAACTGCAGTTCCAGTGGCTCAATCGGTCTCAACTTCTGTCATATTGTGCAGTGAATCATTTAAAAAGACGGCTTTAATTTTATCGATTCATACCACAATTGGCGCAGAAGTCTGCTCTCTCCATTGCAGGATAGCTGGATATAATTTATGCAAGTCAGTTAGTGCCGCCGACGAAGTAGATTAAAGAGAACGATGGTTAAAAGGGAAGTGCTGACGGGTGACGGGGAGGTCATGCGAACAGCAGGCAAGGGCGTGGCCAGGCGCTTAGGCGTTTAGCGCAGCTCAAAAGGAGTAAAAAGAACGATGCCCAAGGAGTGATCAAGGACAGAACAGGAGGGTGAGCACTATCCCGTTGGATACCGCTACCTCTGTGAACGTTAACCTTGTGAACGCTGTTCCCGTGGGCGCTATCCCGCTCACAACGGTGGCGCTCACGCTGTTGACTTGTCCTTGAATACTCCTTACAAATTTCTTTTATCTCTTTATGGGCTACCCCTGGCTATGCCAATCATAGCCGGGAGACGAAGAAAGAGGCGGTTACCTCCGCTTCGGGATAATCCTTCATGGCCGAGAGAACGTCTTCCCTAGAGAGGCTGAACAGTTCCGAGTAGCCTACAGATCGGACATCAGCAGTTCGCCTTTTGTGTCCAGAATAAGAGAGTGGTATGCGGGGAGAGAGAGGCAGGGCAGCAAGGAGAGGAAAGAGGCAGATAGAGAGATAGGGGAAGTGGCAAAAAAAGGGAAGAGCGAACGAGAGAGAGGTCAAGTGGCAAAGAGAGGAAAAAGAGAAGGAGAGAGAGGTAAGATGGCAAGGAGAGGGAGAAAGAGAGGAAATGAGAACAAGAATCAGAAGAACGTTGAAGGCAGGTAGAGATCAAACGCTATTGATGCCGTCATGGCTCACATCGTAAACGCAAATTTAAATAGTTGTAGCATAGCATGTTCGGCAATCGCTGGAAGGGCTTAATTTTATTAGTTTTTATTTTTCTACGGTAAAGTCTACTGGTGTGCGAACACCACCAAGTTGAACGCCAACAAAGTTTTGGTAGGTTTGATTTTTTTCTGTTTGTCACGGAGTGTAGCTTTCATATAGCCCTGCCGATGTGTCCGTGTGTGTGAGGTAACGTAAAACAATTTCTTTGTTTATTAAATTTATTAAGAAGGCGCGATATCACGTTGGTTACACCGATATTAGACTACTAATAAGCTTTTAAATTACCCTATACAAATTCTAGAGTTGACTCCTATATGATACCGGCACCGTGTGCTTACGTCGCAGTTTGAAAGCTAAACTGTTAAGAGTACAGCGCAAGGCCTTGAAAAGGAGTTAACGGTACTTCTGCCTCTCCTGTTTTTTTTTTTCGATTACCTGCCATGAGAAGCATGATGTGAAAACCATCGCAAACTTACCTATTGAATCCATCCAAATTTAAGATGCCTATTTCACCGAAGAAGTCACCGGCCTTCATTTGAGTGAGCACTTTTCCAGTTTCGCTGTAAAAAGAAAAGAAGCCACGAAGTAAGCATACACGGGCAGAGGAATGTTACATGGGCGAGAGGAATGCTAATGAATATTAATATTTAATGCGCCTAAAAAGCAGTACTTTACTCGACGGTGGCCACGTGGACAAATATAAGCACCGCCTTCGCATCACCCTGCATGCACACTGCTTCTAAAAGGACGCTATGGTTTGGAGGCAGTACATATGTCGCTGCTCAACCGGACGGAATGGAGACAAAAAAATATATATATTCTTAAATATGACGCGTAACTTTTTATTTAAGCTTCCGAGTGTTCGAAGGAACTGCCAAACATCGGTAAGCCAAGAAATGGAGAAAATGTGAAGTTCACAGTTTTGTCACTATGTGCCAAACAGAAACGGGATCTCTGTAAACTGCGAATGCTAGAGGCACCTACGGAGGAGAAAGGTGACCCTTCTCTTTGCAAGTCAGGTCATATTGTAGTACATACGAGATACGAGTCCAATGCTCATAACTAAATGCGTATATTTCCGAGAGGCCTATAACATATCAACCTTATTCGCCCTCCAAAGCTTTATTCAGTAGGTCAATAACCGTTGCAGTTAACCGCTGGCTTCACTACGTCCTTTTCGTCATTCAGCAATGTAAGTAAAAAAAAAAGAAAATCATTGCGGGTTGGATGTATCTCAGTCTGACCAAAGGAAATCACGTCAGAGATTTTCAAATAATAATAATAATAATAATAATAATAATAATAATAATAATAATAATAATAATAATAATAATAATAATAATAATAATAATAATAATAATAATAATAATAATAATAATAATAAAGAATACGGTGTGGCTTTAGGGATCTACAAGTAAGAATCACCTCATTAATAAATGATCTAGGTCTTGTATTACAGATGATGCAGACCCTAGTTGACAGAGCGTAACACAAAGATACCCAGCGCCATCTTGGCTACGTCGTGGTTTAACTGTAATGAAAGAGAGCGGCTCGATGCACCGCGCTAATTGGTGGCCGATGCCACCATGAAACATAGCACCACGTTTTGCAGATGTTAGCTTTTGCCATTCAGTAAGAGAGAGCGAGAGACAGATAAGGAATCGAAGGCAGGGGTGTTAACCAGACAGGACTCCGGTTGGCTACACTACACTGGGGGAAGGAAGATGGGGAAGAAAAGAAGGATAGCGGACACGATTGATTGCAATACAATACAATACAATACAATACAATACAATACAATACAATACAATACAATATTTCCAGAAATACAAGGGTTCTGGGGGATTCCACCGGCAAAAAGCTGTTGGAAATACAGCTTGATTGGCCCGATGGTCCGTTACAAGGCATACGTGGCGGTTGAACGAAAAATAGTGACATTGTTAGAAGCTCAAAATAAAATAACTATTAACACAAATGCACAAAACAATACCAAAATTATATAAACCAATAGTGAAAATGTATTCGAATACGCGGGAAGAAGGAAATATATGTAATAAGTACAAGAAAATCATACACTTTGGCTCTGATAAACAAACACTATAAACGATAATTAAGAAAAAAGAAAAAAAACACACTCTATCATTACATGCTTAAAAATGCATCCGAGGTTCCTTCGGTAAAAAGTATTTCACACCTTGATATGTATGTAAAATGTGTGGCAGGTTGTGCTGTAAAGATTGTAGGCTATATTTATTACGAAACCGTGGAACATACCACATATCACTATTGTCAGGAGAACTCGCCGTTCTTGCAGAACAGTGTCCTAAGTGTCCGCTTCGACCGCTTGCTTCGGCTCCCAAATTAAAAACAAAACAGAACAAAAAAAACAAAAAAAAACTGCGAGGCATAGCGAAGCACGCCCGAGCGTAAATTGAAATCCTCATTCAAAGAAGTGTGCAAGGCGGGCGAGAATGTGCAGTAGAGGACAGTGAAGAAGAACGCCGCCGGATGGCGTAAAGCCGCTCTAGCGTGTCGTGCTATACAAACCGACACGTCGTCCCAATACACGTCGTTGCAAACAGGCACCGTGGCAAGCCCCTGTTGGGAGAACTAAGCCTCCATTCGCGACAGGGAGAGGCGTGACCCTCTTCTCCCCCTTTTCCCGTGTCATTCAATTTAGAGCGCCTTTGAAGAAGACTAATTAAGCAGGCCCATCTGCGCAGTCGCATACAGTACACACTGATTGGCCACGCCGTAACCTCGAATGGTTAAGGTAAGGAACAAGATACAGAAACTGTATCCGCAACTAGCGATGAGGTTAGAAGGCCTTTGCAATACGTGTCCCACGGGAGAACGTCTGTGGAAGGTGTAACGGCAGTTGGTTTAATCAGATATGAATGGGGCTGTCCAACTTCAAAGGTCGGCGACTCGCCGTACGCAATACGTCAAGACGTCAACTGTGCCGGAGAGTTTGAAGAATTCCACCGTTACACGAATTCATTAGAAGACGGACGACAAAAAAAAAAAAAAGGATGAGGGAACTGTAGGCGCATTATCTCGCGGTCTAGCAGTGCTGCGTGAAATATTCGGGAAGGTAATGTGCAATGGAATCAGGGAAACGCTTGAAATCGCTTCGACCAAGGGAACAGCCTGAATTTAGGAGCGGGTGTTCTACGATAGATCTGTTCCTATGCATCATTAATCTGGTAACTTAGCGGTCAACGGAGCCGAGCCAACCTCTTTGTTCGACTTTGATTTATTACGAAAATTGATTTGGCTCGGTAGATATACTACTCATTAGAGGCACTGCGCAACCAAAGAATACACGCATCACACGAGGCTGTATTTGCCGATACCAGTAACGGCTGCGCAGCTGGATTAATTCGACGAAATCAAACTAGAAAAATACCGGTCACGAGATAAAACGGGCAGATATGCACTATATGTCCAGTAGCATTCATTGCAAGTTTAGGAGAAGTATTCAAAAGGCCCTGCAAGAGTTTTTAAACGAAGGTATTTTTCTTGCTATTGTGACGGCCCTCGTCACAATAGCAAGAAAACGGCGCCAGTCAATCGATGATGCTCCCGAGAACATGTCAGTCCAATATTATTGCACTACATGCAGCAGGGAACTTGCAATTTGGTGTCAAAATACACCTTGAAAGCGACCGCTCTCTATTTTTTTTTTTAGAACAAAGCACGTCATAAATTCCACAGACTACGAAATTATTAGGAGAACTACCATTGGCCGATACCCGCGTGCAGTTGCCGGTTCTGCCGTGTGGTGGCGCCAGGTCCCCGCAGCGCTACTGGAGGACAGCGATGGAAAAAAAAACCGACTCTGAATAACTACCGAGAGGGCAAAAACGAAATAAAGAGGGAGGCATTTTATGATAATTCAAGAGGAAGCGCTTTATTGTTTGAAGCGAGATCGGGCTGCCTTAGAACGCGTGTTTATAAAGCGAAATTCAGTAAAGAAGAAGAAAAATGCACATGCTGTGAGGAAGATAGGGAAACGACAGAGCATGTTCTGATTGAATGCGGAAGTATCCACCCAGGTGTACGTTTGGGCACCACCCTACATGAAGCCTTGGGTTTTAGGGCGAACAACGGGAAGCTGAACATAGCCGCGATTGAAATAAGTAAGAGACGGTTAGAATACTGGTGGCAGAAAACTAGAGAGAACGGACAAAAATAATTATAGGGAAAAATATGGAATTTCTGCCATAAGGGGCAGGGAACTGGGATATGAAATTCCGTTTTTGATATGGCATGATCGATTTGATTGAAGTAAATTTAAAAGGCATGAGGAAAATTAAAAGAGAAAAAAAAAGTTCTTAAATCTTCTTACGAGCCTGGTGGCGCACATGTCACCGCCCCGTTACAAAGGGGAAGCACATAGCATCCATCGACTCTGGCCACAATCTTGTTGTCACCGCGGAAACGCGAATACGTTCAAAAGAAACGAGGAGAGAAAGTCTTCAAGGTCATGAGGCGCGCTGGTATGGCTTGTTGTCCATTCTCTCCCCCCCCCCCCCCCCCTCTTATGTGTAGCTCACCGCGAAAGCCCCTCTTTAGCTCACAGCGCGCTCGTCGCTACGATAGAAGGGTGAACGCGTTCGGGCGGTAGAATCCCCTTCAAACTTAACTCTGTCACTTCGCTAACACGGGAAGGATCTGATTCTTTTTTCTTTTTTTTCGACAGGCAATTCGTGAGGCAACAAGCTCCTTAAATGATGTCACTAGAGGATTACATGGAAAAGTGTTGCAGGGCTCCTTCCAACGTCGGAGACTAGGAAGCATCGGAAGTAATGACAAATGGTGAATATGTTGACAAGTTATAGTGTGCGCATGGCATTCAAGAGTATTGTTTCGTGCGCCTTCGTAGATAATTGAATTTCGATCACAGTCACCTCCCTCCCTTCCTCCTGACACACACACACACACACACACACACACACACAGTAAAAAAAGGAAAACAAGGTACTTGAAATGTGCACCTCATGGTTATTGATTATAGCGTTCCGGTACTTACTGAGTGAGCATTATTTTTAAAAGCCGAAAATCTTGATGCGCCCCATGCATAGGTGACCTTGAAAGAATTGGAAACGGCCCTGGCGAAAGTCCGGCGTCGCCACCGTTGGTAAATAGATGTCACGTGACCAAAGGAAGTCCATAAGATCGCCACAGCGTGGACTGGCATCCACGAGACGGAATTAATGATTGCCAAAGTGATTACATCACTGATCAATAATTCCTTAATCATTTGTTAAATAATCTCATCAAGGTCACCAATACATACGGCTATGCGGTACACGTGACCGGGTGTTTGAAAGAACATTCGAAAATGCGTCGTCAGTATGCGATGGGAAACTTTGATGGATAGATTTCTGGGGTTTTACGTCCCAAAACCACCATCTGATTATCAGAGATGCCGTAGTTTAGGGCTCTGGAAATTTCGACCACCTGGGGTTCATTAACGTGCACTGACGTCGCACAGTGCACAGGCGGCGTCAACATTTCGTCTCTATTGAAATGCATCTGCCGCGTCAGGGATTCGATCCCGCGACCTTCGTAATCAGCAGCCGTGTGCCATAGCCACTAGGCCACCGTGGCGGGGCTGCTATGCTAAAGGCTTTTTGCCTTTGCGTCTCCTTAGAAAACCGCAGAGTCGACAGGAATCTTCAGTACGTATATATTTCGCAGGTCCCCAATAAAATATAGTCCCTCTCGCAAAAACTTCTTTCCCATCCTGCAATGATTAGAATGTACTCTACTGGACAGATCGCAAGCAGGAGTAACTCATATTCTTCGCTGAATCAGAAGTAGTTGTCATGCGTCCTCTGTCATGACGTTAGAATGCGAATTTGTTATAGTATTAGTATCCTGTTAGAAGCATAATAAAGCCAGCAATGAAGTCTTTGTAATGAGCCAAATTAGCGTTCACTCGGTGCACACAGAGCGTCGATACCTGTGTAGCCAACAGTGTGTCCTCGCGGTAATGAACGGCCGTATCGACCCTTAATTAACAGCTGGGTTCGTGTGTCATGGCCCGTCCACGTTATCGGTGTACAATAGTAATCAAGTAAATGACTACTACAAAGCATTAAAGCGAGGCTTCAAATCTGAAATTCGACCGTGACAAAGTCAGTGATGCTAAGTAGATTTGCTTTTGTTTACTTGATAAAATCTGTAAAGCGCTATTCATTAAACGCATTAGCCGGCTCACTTCCCACTACCCTCCTCGATCCTCCTCCATTATCGAGGCGCTGCACGCCTGTGAGCCTTTCCAGTGAATGCGCATCATTAGTTTCAGTCCCTGGAGTCCATCTTCGCAGGATGTGCGCGCGTTCGGTTCGCGCTCTCAGAATGACACGTGGTAGTACAAGCTTCGTTTGTTTTCTGTTAGTTTCCACTTGACATAATTAACAACGTAACCTTGATTATTAGGGTTCGAATACGGTTGTTTCTACTAACGCTGCAATTACTGCGCGCGCTTATTGCTTTGTTTTGCTTCTAATAATATGTCCCCTGTTTTGTAATGAAGTTGCTTTTTTTTTTCGATTACTCAACTCCAGTAGAACAACTCAATTTTAGGATACACCTCGGAAGGAGAACGACAAAGTGGCCGCAGAATAACGTGGCAAGCAAGCGTTTTCCCGTAGCAGAGGAAGGAGCCAAGTACATACATACATACATACATACATACATACATACATACATACATACATACATACATACATACATACATACATACATACATACATACATAGTTTAAACTGGAACTCGATGCACATACACGTTCGTCGTGCGTATGGGGAGTACCAGTTGAAACCCCACCAATAGCGATCAATTTTCTTGCCATCTTACTTTCCCTCTCACGCTAGATCGCGTGAACCCCTTCTAGCGAACGTCAAGGACTACGGAACAGGCTCCACATAGACGGCCCCGCTGTGGATGGCGACGCGCACATCATTGCTCACCTGATCACCTCGAGGATGCCATCGGCGATGATGAACATCTCTCGTGCGACCTCTCCCTTGCGGCAGATCAGATCACCGGGGGTGAAGATGTAGGCACGCATCTTGAGCACTAGGTCGTGCAGGAACTCGGGCTGGCACTCTTGGAAGATCGTTACCTGCAGGAGGGTGTCAGACAGGCATACAGCAGCTGAGGTCAGTTAAGGACCAACTACGGTGCTTCGCTTGCCGACATCAGCCAGGAGACGGAAGGAGCGTGCACAGCGACAACATATGCACCGGATACTCACTGTGACACATCATAAAGGAAGCAATAACAGCGTAATGTATACGTTACACTGCTTTTACTTAAAGGGACGATAGCGTCATCATTGCCATCGTCATCCCCAGTTAGGTATTGGGCACAGAAGATCGAGTAAGTTGTTCCCATTTTGGTGATTGGCACATTTCGGTGTCAGGATTTTATTTAAAGATAGTTCAGCACTTCCTACAATGAACCTGCTCCGAAAGTACTTGAGTTCTTATCGTACCTCACATTAAGCTGACAATATAAGCGAAGTGGATGCTGTGCTGTGTGTTTAGTGCTGCGATGCAGTGAGAACCCGAGCCGACGGAGGGGAGCCGCCGGGAAGCGGGCTCCGCCCACCCGACGACGGAGTTACGGGCACGCGAGCCGGGGGAGGGGAACTGAGAAATAAGGACATCTCAAGGTAACAGCGCACAAAAAACACGAAGACTGACAGAAGAAGCGACGCACACAACAAGTGCTGACTGGCAACTGAATGGTTTATTGGTCTTTACACACATATATAGGCTTCATGCATGTGCGCGTGTCATGGATTGTCGTCGCGTCATGTCCAAGTAGGATAAAATCATGACATTCACAAAAACGCCTGCCGCAGAAAATCTAATTCTTTGTTACACAAATCAATGGAAGCTTGGCTTACACAGTTTTCTTTTTCGTTAGCAATATGATACGCTTCTACTACTTCTCTGTTAATCTGATGGCAGTGCTTATAGATGATCTTGGTGTTTGTGAAACCCGGGGAGCACCCACATGACCTACAATGCATAGATAAATTAGAATGAGCCGCATTCTTCAAAGAAGCATTGTGTTCCTTCAGTCTAGCGTTAATACAGCGTCCCGTCTGTCCAATATATGTTCTACCACACGATAGCGGAATCCTGTACACCACATCACACTCACACGGAACATACTCCTGGGACTTCTGATCAGGCTTGATTTCACAACCTTTCTTTTTTCTTCGAGAGTCCTGATTGACGAAGGGGCACATCCTGCTGAGCTTGTGTTTTGCAGAAAACACAACGTTGACGCCGAACCTGTTGCCGACGTTCTTGAGACCGTGGGCCAACAATGCTTCTTTGAAGAATGCGGCTCATTCTAATTTATCTATGCATTGTAGGTCATGTGGGTGCTCCCCGGGTTTCACAAACACCAAGATCATCTATAAGCACTGCCATCAGATTAAGAGAGAAGTAGTAGAAGCGTATCATATTGCTAACGAAAAAGAAAACTGTGTAAGCCAAGCTTCCATTGATTTGTGTAACAAAGAATTAGATTTTCTGCGGCAGGCGTTTTTGTGAATGTCATGATTTTATCCTACTTGGACATGACGCGACGACAATCCATGACACGTACACATGCATGAAGCCTATATATGTGTGTAAAGACCAATAAACCATTCAGTTGCGAGTCAGCGCTTGTTGTGTGCGTCGCTTCTTCTGTCAGTCTTCGTGTTTTTTGTGCGCTGTTACCTTGAGATGAACCGATACCAACTCGCCCAAGTTGCCGCCTTACTACAGAAATAAGGACACTGTGAGACTGAACGCCGTGCGCGCCGGCTGTACGTTTCTCGGCCTCCGCGAACACTACAGACGCCCCAGTCGTAGAATGAACCATTGGTCGATGGCGATTATAAGACTGCCAAGGTATCCGCTAGTAGTTGGGGTTAGGGGCAAATCGAATTTAAAGAATCCTTCTTCTTTTAAATTTAGGCGTATGAAGAAAGTTTAAAGTGATCTCACGATGTTTTGTCCACGCCTCATCGTCTTCCCTCAACACGGTCGCGTGCAAGGTGCTCGTTATGTCATTTGTTTCCTCAGAAGACCTGCAGGCTGCAGCCTCGGCCCCAAAAGAGGAGGCAAGGTGTTTAGTGTAGGCGGCTCAAGAACATGTCGTTTGTGGTGGCGTTTCTGAGGGCCACCGCCTCAGGAAAAGCGCACTCTACTTCACTTCTCGACTTGTGGAGCGCACCTTTTTTAGCGTCTTGAGATTGACGTGGAGCGCCAGCTCGGTCTTGAGCTTGTCCGGCAGGCAGCCGAGTGCAGAGTTGATATCACCTCCGCCCTGCATCCTTCCTCTGCAAAGTTAAAAGGAGAAAGAGGTTAACATAATATATACCATATCAAGGGCAACGAAAACTAAGGAACATCTTGGCGTTCGAATCCCGTGTAGCAATTGAATGTATCCAGTGACGACGCCTTCTTGCCAAGAAAGTTGAAAGCTTCTTTCCCGAGGCAACACATATTTATCCAAAGTTGAGTGAATCAGCTTTAACCACCTTTGGTTCCCTAAAAAAAGCTGTCCAACAATTTTTTGAATGAAGAGGAATCTCGCTCATATGGTCTATACGGACACGGGAAAACAAGTCGCATCATCCGATAATCGTATCAACCTTGTGTGAAAATACATTGCGCCTACGGAGTGCTGGACTGGGAGGGAAAAGGTACTTTGACGAAAAACGTTTTAAGCAGGATCGTATCAACGAAGTTTCACTGTACACTCAGAAAACGGCGCCAATCAGTAGCAGAGATTCCTTTGAAACACGTGAGCAAAATATTATTGCACGGCGATCGCCAGGCAATGAGCAGCTCGGTTTCAAATACAGTTGGGGGCCTATGTCGTAAAACGAAATACTATTCCGTAGTGGTCTTCCGTGATTGGTCAGTTTTGCTTGTCAAGGCATAATTGACCAATCCCTGACCAATCTCAATTCTCTGATTGGTCAGTCCTGCCTTGACAAGCAGAGCTGACCAATCAGGGAGGCCCAGGGCGGAATAGTATTCCGTATTCTGTTGTACGGCATAGGCCCCCTGGAAACCGCCTGTTATTTCAACAAGTTACGCCACCTGGAGTGCCAACTACATTTCACGAGGTACCACTAGCATTGACTGATGCTATGATCACCGAAAACATGTTCAGTGGTGTTTTATCTTTTTGTTTCGAGTGAAACAAATAAAGAAAAAGCACGTGCCTATATTTAAGAACGATAAAAAAAAACGCAAAAGACGTAGCGGATGCTAACTGTGACGTAATTTTTTGAAAGAAGAGCAGGCAATTCTCAGTTGTATTGGAAACCGAATTGCAAACTACATGGTGGGACGAGTGCACTAATATTTGGTTCATATGTCTGTAAGGTGCCCCTAAGACTAATCGACACTGCTTTCTGGCTACGTCCGAAAACTGTTGCGGGGCTACTTTAACGCACACGCTGATCTAAGTACAGTAATATCTTTGCATTTGGCCCGCATTGAAATGCAGTCAACGTTGTCAGCAACCTGACCTGCACACCCGGGCTTTGTATACTGTACCGCACTAAGCTGACTCGTCTATATTACAGCGCTTGCTGAAGCGAAAATGCTGTTATTACAAAAAGAAAATTTACACCGTCGGCAACATGGAAAGCTATTCGCGTCCTACAGCCGTTGGCAAAAGACAAGAGCTTCAGTGACGGATTGTAGACGTGCGGTTCGTCATGTTTTGTACGTTTAGTGTTCCCCTTTTAACTATATTTGCTTCGTTTTAGTTGCGATTTCTTTGCCGCCAGTGCCAGGCAGTCAATAAACCTGGTTGACTACCTTGCACTCTTGTCACCTGGTTGGCATTGCTACGTTACCTTTTCTAGCTTTTTATGTAAGTTTTCTCCTAGGGGACAACGTAAGTGATGACTGTGCCTCTAAGACGGCACGTGGCTCTAATTGCTTAGCTTAACAGATAAAATTTCTCTAATGATAATTCATTGATTGAAGACACAGTACGGATTTGAGAAATAATAGAAGCTGGGAAGGCTGGGGCTGTACTCAGTAATTCGACAACTAATCGACGGATTTAAAAGTGACGTAGGGATTCCGGCGGAAGTAAAGCAGGACATACGGTTATATCGAAGAAGGGGGAAAAGAATGAAAGTATGGAGGGGGGGGGGGGGCGGTGAGCAAGGCACACACTTAGGTCGCAGAGGTAGGGGGGAAACGGATTATTGTCAAATCTTTTTCACTTTTAGTTTCCACAGAGAGGCCACTTCCGCGTAAAGCCTTGGCGATTTATCCCCGTCTTAAGAGAACTATGCACCTGCGAAAAAAAAGAGTAAGGTGTCAACGACCCCTGGTGGCAGTACGGGACCACTCTGGCGGAATAGATTTCCTCGGGATTACACTGGCAGCGAAGTTATCGCGTGACAAGGCGCAGAAGCGCTTCTCTCCTTCATATGCGAACGATTAGAACGAGAAAGCTCCATTTTCAGAACGTTTTCTTGTTCAATATTTATTGAAATAGGCTCAGCCAAGAGGGACAAAAAGAAACAGGAAGCGACAAGTCAAAGTGTAAAAAATTCAGACAAGAGAAGAATCACCCAGTCTAAAAAAACGTAGACGAAAGAGTAGGCGTTAAAAAGTGATACACCATACGTCGCTGTAGCTCGGCACACTACGTGGCTAAAGAAGGGAGAGAGATGCGGAAGACAGATGTTCGTGTAGGCATATACAGTACATTGAACTTCGATGTCGACGAAGAGAGCCAGGTCTACACCCTAGTGGGACAGGTCGTTTCGGGAGAGGGGGTTATAGCAGAAAAGGTTCGACGGGAAGTATAAAAACAACAAGCGAGCAAGAACGGGAAATGTGAATAGGGATATGCGAGCAAAAGGGTGAGGGAGTTGGTCAGAGCTTCAAGTATGGACAGGCATCGCTGGTCTGCCGAGCCGGAGAATCGCGGGGCGTCACCATCGCCGGAAAAGGAAAAAAAAAGAAAGAAAAAGAAAAGAAGAAAGAAAAAAAAAGACGGTCAATTCTCTTTCACCCTCGATGGGGAGTAAATGACAGTTCCTCTCCTCGGCTCGGTAGAGTGCCGTCGCCGTCCATTTTGGGGATTTGCGCTATCATCCACTATTAAAGCGGACACTGGCGTCAAAGACCTCTTCCGAGGCCGGCGGAGGCACAGACGGGGCCAGCGCGGACTCTTGGCTTTGCGGTGCGTGCTTGGAACCCTTTTCCTTCTGGCCCATTCGCATGCACAGAGAGTATCTTTCTCTAATGGACATTTGATGCAGACAGAAAGAAAAAAGGCACTAGATAAGTAACCATGCGGATAACTTGGAATGGAAGTTGGGAGGAACGAAGCCATCGATTGTGTGAAATGGTGGCAATAGGAAAAGAGAAAAAAAGGAAAGAAAGTATGATAGCGGCATTTATTATACGAACACACGCATATTGTTACGTGCATTTCTCTAAGACTAGACAAGCGTTTGTGCAATAAAATGAGTGCGGGCGTCACACCCTCACACCCGCACACCCCATTGTGGGAATCGATGTAGTTCGCACCACATCGATTCCCACAATGCGTGGGATCTGCCAGATTCTCCTCTCCCTATCAAGTGAAGAAACTAAGGATGAGGTCACAACAAGTTGCAGACAGTATCCAGCCCAAAATGCGATGGAGCAGACATTAAATTTGCTTTGAAAGTACCTGAAAGTCTGCGGCGTTGTTCAGCGGCTGCGAGTGGTGGTGGGAGTAGGCAGCGCAGCTTTAAGATAAAATAAAACTGCCATGCTTCATACCAGGATGCAGACGAACGTTTAAGCAAGCTAAAGAGTGAATAGTTTTGTGTATGGCGCAGTTTACGCGTTCACGTCGAAGTCAGACAGTTATGGCGAACGTGGCCTTCCAACCACTGAATTTGCAGAATTTTTCTCGCTTTAACAATAGAAATTTCTTTTTCTCCACTAGCATTTGGGCACAGTGTGGCGTTACTTTGGTGATGGTTCTAGAAAAATTATACCGTGTTTTTTGTTATTTAATAACGTCTGACTACCACTAAACTTTTCTCCGGACGCAAATAAGAGGGTAAAATTGTTGAGCAGATCCCACGCACTGTGGGAATTGATGTTATGAAAACAGTCGCACATTTTGTTATGGATGAGTATACTTATAACGCAGCTAAAAGGACGACTCCGATGACATCACGTGACGTATGCTATTTATGTCATGAAACGTATATAATGTCACGCACTTAAGTTGCGAAATGCATTAATGTTATGTACAGTTCCCTAATCAAGCTAAAGAAACGGTCACAGCGGCATCTGGTCAATTATATAGTTCGTATCGTGATACATGCATGACGTTCATGCGAGATTATTCATTTTATGACGTTACTCACCTTTGCCATGGAAGCATGCTGTATCAGGTACATTCTAATATATACCCCATTTATGAAGCGGTTATTGAAACGGGTATAACGGCTTCGCGAAGTAGGAGGCTAGATAAGTACTTTCAAAGTGTTCTCTTGGTTTGCCAGAAATGCGTCGCATGATAAAACTGTAAAGAGTACTTCTCTGCAGGAATGGTAACATAGTGGCAAAGCCACCTGTACGTCTCAGTATGTGACATTGGTTGCGCAAATTGCGAGAAGGCCCCACATGCGTCTAATTACCTGCTTAGATACGACGTGGCTGCGCCTTTCGATTACAGTAACCGCTGAAAAACGAGCCTGCATTGCATAGTTTTCTCCACCAGTGTTAGACGGAACGCTTGTAGCAAGATCAAACGGCGGGTATTGTGGTATAACCTACAAAGTTAATTTCAAAAGGTTTCCGTTCTAATGGGAATACGCAGGTGAAGCATGCAAGTGCCACGCAGAGCGGACGTACATGTCTGTCTGTCACGCTACTTCATCGGTTGCTTTTTGCTAATCGGTCGGTTGCAAACCTGCCGTCTAATCCATGCAACACAAGTGTACTTTGCCGAGAAACAAGCAAGAGGAAGGCTGCAGCTCTGCTTGTTCCTCAACAAACATGGCTAGTGCAAAACGTTAGGCAATATAGCCCCTGGATGTTGGCTGTCTGCAATCCCAATAAGAGGCGCAAGTTGGCCGCTGGCCGCACGGCGTGTTTTAAAGCTGTGTGAGTGAGGCGACCTCAGGCATGCAAGAACGCGTTCACAAGGGATAAAGGACAAAATGCCAACCACAAAAACACAACGCATCCTACAGTGTCGATATAGCGCTGAAATTGGTAGAATAAATTTATGTGCTAGAACTACGTTTTTCGATGACCGGCCTTATTCCTTACGATAGAAGTGCAAGAATACGCGCTATGCTGCGAAGTTTGGGAGACTTAGTACCTGAAACTTCACGCCTGACGTATGACTTGTAGGAACGCGACAGAGCACTACTGTGAGCGGAGACAAGCACTGAAAGCGCTAAGAACACTTTCTGCACTCCTTTAGTTTTTTAATTTCTTTTGTTACTCAAATGACCTTTCGTCGAATACTTCGTCAAATCAGACACCGCGCCACGCCACGGTGGTCTAGCGGCTATTACGCTCGGCTTCTGATCTGAAGGCCGCTGGATCTAATCCCAGCCATGGCGGCTGCGTTTCGATGGAGGCGAAATGCTTGAGGCTCGTTTACCGTGCGATGTGTAGTGAACGTTAATGAACCCCAGGTGGTGGAAATTTCCGGGGCCCTCCACTACGGCGTCTCTCATAATCATATCGCAGTTCTGGGACATCAAACGCCAGAAATCAATCATCAATCGCTAACTAAGATAACTGAAATTGTAGTGGACGATCGTGTGGAAAGTGTGCTAATAACCTGTTCAAGATATGTACTTGCCTTTTGTCCAGTAATACAAACCTATTATACATATAAACCAATCAGCGTGCCAGTGCTGCTCATTCTTGAAACCGCCAGGAGGTAACGAACAAGAAAGCAAAAGCCTGATGGCGTTACAGAAGGAAGTGCACAGGCAATAATAATAAAAAAAAAGAACAAGAGGAACGCTAGCGAGTTCATGAAAACGGAAGTCGTTACGACGTCACTTAGTTCCGCAACCAACTTCCTGCAACCAATAACGAAGATAGAAAGACAAGGATGTGAGCGTTAAGACAAGTACGTAAAAATGATCAAAGGGACTAAAAGCCTGCAGCCTGTTCCGAACACCAGCGGGGTGCAGTGGGCAAACCCTACCGCGCAATTCTATTGCCAGTGCCGGTTCAGACGTGGGCACACGCTCTGTCTGCGGCCCGGCACGTCGGCACCGTGCAGGCACGCCCCGCTAGTGATCACGATAACAAAAGGCTAAAGAACACGGAGCGTTGTTCGGAGGAAGAAAGATCTGTGGATGCAGGGGTGTGTTCCGTCTGCGAGGTGGCAAGGAATAGGCCCCCGGGCGTCTCCGAAGACAAATGAAAGGCCGGACCGCTGTGGACGGCGCCCGCGAGGTATTATTCCGGCAGGCATCGTCAGGTCGGAGAGGGCATCGAGCTTGGCGAGAATCGAAGATGGATTTGTGCGTGGTTGCAGCGAGCGCCGGCACAGTATGCGTTGTGCAGCTGCAGAGTTGCAGAACTCTGTTCGTCTCTAACGTTAGAGGGCGACAGAGGTCAACCAGGCTATCTCTAGCGGTAAGAAAAGGGAATTCAGAGCCCGAATGCCCAACGAGACGGGATTTCCGATGGGTGACGTGATCAGACGTCCGAAATGTACAATTAATTAAAGAGAGGGAATGTCGTACGGGTTATGTAATAAGCGAGATGAGATGAAGAACAAATTGGTTTTGCGGAGTTTTACGTTCCAGAACCAGCTATGATCATGACAGACGCTGTTGTGGAGGGCTCGGGAAACTTTGACCACCTGTAGTTCTTTAACGTGCTCTGACATCACGCAGTACACGGGCCTCAACACTTCGCCTCCATCGAAATGCAGCCATAGCGGCGGGGCGAGATGAAGTACAGATGGACAGAATGTCCCTACGATACTGAAATGTTTCAAAAGGGAAGTAATTATATTCAAATGTGTTAAGCGCCATCAACGTGTCCTAATTAAGCATGCTGATCGGCGCCTACAGGGCAAGAAAAAGTCAATAGGAAAGCCAAAACTGGAGCCAGGGTGGGTTCGTGGGTTTGCGGCTCACTAAGCATTCCACGTGACGGGGGTGTGTGTAAGATCGACTGCGCACTGCAAGAGACAGCCGACACTGTACGAGAACACCTCCGGCCGTGATTATGCCGTGGGGCCAATGCAATGACCGCCGCAGCTTGAGATTAAATCCCACCACAGCCTCTTAAGCGCCTCGAAGATTCCGCGCCAGCCGTTTAATAGAGCTTCAGGCAATCTATACAGGTATCGGTTTGCCGGATGCGTGGCCCTTTCTGGATGCGTGACAGCGTGACAGTAGTGGCAGAGCAACCAATTTTAGTCCGGCGACAGAAGCTTCCATCATAATGCTTCCCTATACCGAATAGATGAAAATGTCCAACAAGCTGAAATTTCCATCAATGAACAGTCACGTCGCAAGACAGGGAAGGGGAACTACGGGGACAAAAAGTGCGATAGAAGCAATACTGTGGTCGCGCATAAGCACGCACAGAACTACGATTGGTCACCAACGTCAGTGTGTTTTTAGGAGTTCTATAGGACCCTATACTAGCTTCCTCCGCAACTTGGTAACCAACAGACTGCAAAAGGGACATTGTATCGGTAGAATCTTAGGGAAGTGAAGGTTATCTATACGGCTGCACAGCCTGCATAGAGAACATTGAAATGTAATGCAGACTTGCGTCACATTTACGTCGACTTTGCTTTCTTTTATGTGTGTGTGTGTCCACACTCAGCAACATAGTTACTTGCATAAGCGATATTTTTATATTATTAAGCACGTCCTTACATACCATCTGGCCTATCGAGTATTAAAAAGAAGTGCTATAAGTTTTTAGTACTTCAAAACAATAGCGCGCTTTCAATGACGCCACTATTTGAAACATTTCACAAATCCGAGTGCCGCTAACCGGCGTTCCGATTGCAGCGGCAAGAGCTAATCTCTCTGAACATTTATGCTGAAAAGGTTGGTGACCGCTTTTGAATATTTTTATTGGTATATACAGAACGACCATGAATGATAGAAGCATATATTAGTGTCAAGGTACGGCTGGACTTACTTCCCTTCCCAGTTGGACACACCGTCTTTTGAAACAGTTCAGTCTCGTTGGGACATTCCGCAGGTATTCCAGCTCATAAAGGTGTTGACAGTGCATCCAATGTTGACCAAAGTGGAGCGCGATTTTTTACGTCGTCTTTTATTTTTTCAGATAAACTGCCGCCTAGCTATCCGTTGTTTTACATATAGGTAGCGTTTTAGAGTGAGGTCAGTTTACTATTGCGATTGCGCGTCTATAATTGGCTACTCTGTTGTCAGCAAATCTGAAGTGCTCGTCGTGTGCGTTGATGCACCTGAAGGGTACCATTTTTGCTGAAATGAAAAAATGACTCCATCTGTCACACAGTAGTCGTGACAGATGAAGGTACCGCTCCAAATTCCAATTTGGAACCTTAACGTTTGTAATGAGGGCGGGCAGTGCGCCGATCTGCGCGCATATTTGCTGAATTAGCTCTTTTTTTACAACTTACCATGATTTAAAAATTAAGTCCATGCCGGTGCTGGACATATTGTTTGTGAGGGTCACTAGTCAATAAATAGTAAACATTCTCCACGGGTCCCATCTACTTTATTAACACCGGCTGTATTATCAGGAAAGGATTGGCCGTGCTTATTGTACGTTGCCGAAAAATCTCGCCTGATATCGGGGCCATCATGTGGAACTACGGAGTGTCTCGTTAGACCGATGGC
Organism: Hyalomma asiaticum; assembly: GCA_013339685.2. Lineage (NCBI taxonomy): Eukaryota > Metazoa > Arthropoda > Arachnida > Ixodida > Ixodidae > Hyalomma > Hyalomma asiaticum. The sequence goes on along the minus strand of CM023484.1, from coordinate 37,059,286 downwards.
TTCAAGGAATGCATTTGGATAACAATGTTACAGGAAAAAAAAGAAGAACTCATGTAGGCTTTCCGCGAGGCCTGTTAGAACTACTTCATAAATGCATAGTGACCAAGCACGTAGCGGCCACTTACGCGTAGTTTGGTAGTGTATTCAGAAAACAAAACAGGTCGACACAACATGTTATAGTATACCTCCCGGCGAAAGCAATCGTATTACGGCTATCAACGCCGCACTTCGAACAGCACCATATAGCAGGTCAGGCTTCAGGACGTAATTCTGGAACTCACTAAATAATGTAGCGCCTCCTCATCCCCTCATGATATGGCACGATGAGATGATCTTGCCGAGCGTGTTGTGCAGCACATTTCGGATAGATAGATGTTCCGTGGTAAATTGTACCAAGTGCTTGTATTCTCGGCACCGTTTCCGTTTGTCTCTTTTTTTTTTTTCCTTCCACAAACCTCTCATGCGTGATTACTTCCCCAGGCTTCTAACCCTCCAAGGATATCTCATGATGCTTGTTGGCCAAGTTACCTTGACGTAAATGCTATGAGTCCCCAAGCACAGTATAAAAGTGTTTCATTTATGTTTCCTTACAGCGTATCTGTGTTTCTTTTTGCAGCTTGTATAATTAATAGGGTATTGTAATCGTTTATTTCAACGCCTTGAATGACCAGGTATAGGTCCTGCAAGTTGAAAAATGAATGAATGAATGAATGAATGAATGAATGAATGAATGAATGAATGAATGAATGAATGAATGAAACTTTGAAAATTGACGCCAGCATGCTCAAGGACGTTACTTATGTTGGACGGGCCAAGCAGAACTTCTTGTTTCACAAGTGCTCTCAGTTCTTTTTCCTCCAATTTTAACGAATCATCAAAGAAATAAACTATGCTAACACGCGCAGGGTGACAGCAGTAGCGGTAACCATAGTAACCGACGAAATTACCCAGCTCCATCTTCGTTTGCTCAACGAAGAGCGAAGCGTCGAGGGCGTCCGCGTGGAATGGAAGGACTGCAGCAGACGCAACAGTAACCACGGAGCAGAATTTCAAACAGCCCGCGTCCACGGCAATATAGGACGCATGGGAGAAAGAAAAAAAAAGATCGGTTTATTGGTCTTGCCGACTTCATTCGCTCACAGTCACAGGGTGAACCGTCAAGGTCTTCGTAAATTACCAACGTCCGCAGGGAGCGAAGGACTGCCATTAAGACATGCAAAACAGGAAAGAAAAATTCAAGGTAAAAAGTGTTAGCTGGAAAATGAAAAGAGAGAGCGAACGAGAGAGGGGGCTAAGACAAGGAAAGTCGTCCAAGCTGTCCAAACAATAAGAAAATAAAATAGTAAGGCGTCAGTCTAGCAAATGGAAGGAAGGCCAATCATGACTGCAAGAAGGGCGCGAAGCAGTACAAATAAGATTTGGGAAGGAGCGAGCCGCAAGAAGAGAAATGCATCGAGAGGGTTAAAATACACAGAACAGCTATAGAGAGATACGCAAGAACGGCTGACGTTTCAATCTGGTGTGGGGCGTCGTTTCGCAAAGACAGTCGGCAGGACCTGAAACCGGTGTCGACGGACTCGCGAGCTGACGAGACAGACGGCAGCAGAGCAAAGGTGAGTAAGAACAACAACACAAACAAATAAGTAGAAAAACAAAACCGTAGAAAAATTCTGCTGCGAAAGATAGTGTGCAGTGCTGCGGTGGCGACAACTTCTGGCGGCGGTCGGTGTTGGGGGTAGGAAATAGAAGCGTTCGCAGCCAACGTATATGGCATGACAATCAGGGGAATAGCCATGCTCTAGCATTTTTTTTTGCGCCTACTCCTATATCCTCTTTCTTGCAACTGCATAAAGCAAACAATCTGGGAACGCGCATGACAATCAGTTGCGTTATTTGTCCGTCTACATTGGTCTCTTATTTATTTATTTTTACGGTTTTACTCTACTGTTTTCTATGGTGTTAGGGAAGCGTGAAGAGGGTGGAGGGATGGGTTGACGACAGCGAAAGCAATTTCTCGCCTTGCAGCTCCTTTAGTTCCTTTATTTAACTTCTTTTTTTTCATTCCTCTACAACTGCAGGTGGCGTTTGCTCCCCTCGATTTCGCTCCAGCTACGAACACGTGCATAGTGCATTTCTCCGTCGCAATCTGGTGCGAGAGAAGCTGAAGGTATGCCTGCTTCGGTGGGTCTAGCCTGAATACACGGTAGACTAGGCCTTCACGTGTTGTTCCAGCGGCTCGAGCAATTTGCTTAGAAAAGCAGAGCAAAGAACATCAAAAACGAAGAAGTACGGTAGGAGAATGCGGCAACCCGCTCTGAAGTTAGCCTTGACCCGGCCACCTTGGTTTCGCTTGCAAAAGACATGCTTATACGTACAGTGGCGTCCCATGGGGCCTTCAAGAAAGGGAAAAGCAACCGAACTCATCTTTTTTTTTTTCTGTATTCATCGTCTTGGTTACTTTCGAAAGGTGAGGAAGGGTCACTGAGAGTAAAAGAGGTGCCATGTGTTGTTACTCTGGTCACGCCTTAACGGCTACGATTCCGCATTACGTACTACATACATAGGGACACACGCACACGCACGGATTGGGTTGCATAACGGTGCGCTATGCAAGGCATGCTGCGATGTCTTCGTTGTTAAGTGGCTTTGAAAAGTCACGGTCGTTTGCAAAAGCGCGCTTTAGGTGCACCGTGATTTTTCGGAACACTAATTTCACCTAAGGAACCTTACAACTACGCGACTTGCTGTTTCTTTTTTTTTTTTGGAACGTGCAAGAGGCTCAAGCCTGAGGTTCTGGACGGACGGCTATTTCAGCGCTAACTTGCGCGTTCGTCGGTGAAGTACGTAGCATGTCGCATTTTTCGTACTGCAGCGGTTTTACTACTGTTGCATAATGAAATAATGATGCAAGTGGAGCTTACTGGTTTCGCTGCTGTTCATATAGTACGAAGAAGCATAAAAAATGCCGCGTAAATCCGGACAGCCACCATTTATAAGAACGTTACAACGTCCTTTGAAGAGTTGTATAACTGCGTGCCGAAGAACCTAGAAAAAAATGGTTCGCTTTCATAAAGAAAGCTATCGACTATCACGTCGCCGGATAGCAGCATGAGTAAATTTTACGGCCGTAATCACAGCAAGCAAAATAAGGTGGTAGGCTATTAAATGTGCACACGACGGGTGCAAAAAAAAGCCGCTTAAAAATTTATTTCTGCGCACGTTGTGCGCATAAAAGTGCTGCTTTTTCGTAAGAAGCCAATTTACTATTGCGCGCGTTTTTGTGTCACAAGGAAAGAAAGATTGTGATTATTCAAACTGATCGAGTAATGTCGCTTTTACGTCCTTAAAGAAAAACCTTATGTAATGGGGCATTACATAAGGGACAGCACTACATTTCAAATGAAATTCAGCTAAGCTTATTTAATGTTGAGTACGACCAGTTACGTTGTCTTGGAAAGTACAGATGATGAGGCAATGACGACAATGCCATGCAATGGGCCATTTCAGTCTGTAAGTGGTTTTAAGAATGACGAAGCAGAAAACGTAGTATAGTGTGCGAGTATAACGTAGTATAATATACGAGAAACGTAACAGTGTGCGCATGCAGTAGTCTGCGGGCAACCTGACATAGATGACTGGCACGGATGTGCGAACGGCGAGCTGTGGTATAAAATTCTTGATTGTATTTGCTCGTAGCGGTGTCCATGTACCCGCCTGAAACCTGCGTGTGTATGTGCGGAGTTCGTGGACTCTTTTTAGCCATCTCTTGCACCATCGTGGAACCGCGCGTGTCGTTTGGAAGCTTTTATTTCCAACGTGATTTCTTCGCGCATTCATGTCGATACTGAGGAAGAAGACTGACAGAAAGTTTGGGCTCTTATGTCCATGTCCGCATTTTTCGAGGCCTGCTGTGCTTTCCATTTTTTCCTTCTGTGACGTACGGAATTGTGACATGCATGTGACATGCGGAAGCATGCGGAATTTACTGCAGATTCCATCGTGATGAGTTTCGTGCTTTCAAATTTCAGTTCTACAGCTCGACCCGCTTGAATAGTTGAAAACGAGCGATTTCTGGGGTTTTACGTCTCAAAGCCACGATATGCTTATAGAGATAGATAGATAGATAGATAGATAGATAGATAGATAGATAGATAGATAGATAGATAGATAGATAGATAGATAGATAGATAGATAGATAGATAGATAGATAGATATGTGGAGTTTAACGTCCCAAAACCAGCTCTGATTATGAGAGACGCCGTAGTAGAGGGCTCCGGAAATTTCGGCCACCTGGGGTTCTTTAACGTGCGCTGACATTGCACAGTACGAATGGTTGAAAATTCGCTCAATAAACAGAAAATGAATTTAACCCAAGCTATGTACTGAGAAAATTGCAGTCGTCATGGTGGTTTAGAAAAAAAAAAACTGAGATTAAGGAAATTGCGATCCCTTGTGTTAGAAGCTTTAGAAGCATGCAAATAAAAAATTTAGAGCTTACCACTTACCTAGTAGGTTGAGACCGTCGTTATTATCATAATTATCCTCCCCTCGACTACCGACACTATCTCCACCAAAGAAGTAACTATTACTCATAAGTTTGTTATTTCGTTAAACATAGTTTAGTGGCACAGAAGCGACTAAGGCTGTTCTGCACCAGCCACGGGTGTGAATAGCGAAATATGCTTTTACAACGTCATATTTTTTGCAGACTTATTTAAATCCCAAGGGAGCCCAACTGCGAGCAATGCGACACATTGGCCTCATTCATCGAAAATGTATCGCATAAATATGAAATTTTCTTCCGAAGGGTGAAACATGAGGTACCACAGGGCAAACTGACCTCGACCAGAGTAGTCGTACCATCGCTGTACCCTCCTCTGCATTTGGTGAGGGACTTTGTGGTGTCTCATATACAGCTTGGCACCATCCTGCGGGCGGACAAAGGGAAAGAAAAGAACGACATGGATTCGTCAGCCAACAGTGCGAAATTTCATCCCCCAAGTAGTCGATCATGAAGAGGAACGCGGTTACCATCAAACCAGAGCGCCGCGCCGCCGTCCTATTTTCACTGACATATGCCTATGGAAGCGTATATGGGCGGTTGTGAAAATTGGGTATATTAGAGTGACCATAGTGCGAGCGCTGTATGCACGTACCGGCGAAGCGTGCGAGGGGATATCGATGTGGCAGTACCCCAGGAACATGGCTGCGCCAGTATCGCGGTGATTGCTTATTGGTTTCTAGAAAACCATGAGCTATCGTTTTGTTTGTTGTACAATATTAAGAGGCGATAAAAAAAATCCGTCCCAGATCGAGAATGCAGTAAAGAAAAACTAAACAGCAATGCCACGACAACCGATTCCTTCTCAGAAAGCGAACCATATCCTTTATTTTTTCAGTGATCTCGCGGTAACGCCAGTCAGCCGCCAGACAGTGTGGTGTGACAGCTTTACGATACAGCGCAGAAGGTTAAGGTTAAGGTTAAGGTTTGGAAATAGAATACAGTGCGCTGGTCACACGTCGCAACCTTAACTTACGTTATAACCAACATAATTTTACTTAAATCGTACTAAGCGCCAGGACGTTTAAAATAAAACAAAAGCAATACATCTACACGAAAAGCCTTGGAGTCGGTAAGTGCCGTCATGTTTTCGCGAAGCGAAAATAAGCTTTAGTTTGACGAGATTTTGGCTGCCGTTGAGGCAGAATGGTAAGCGGACCGATCTTCCCGAAGTAGTCAGGCTACATTGTTAAGGCTGCAAATCAGGCCTTAATCAAAGTTGACGTAACGAAAGCTGCGCTTGGGCCAGACCATGAGAGCGCACATTCTTCGTCACTTATGCCCTTAACGTACACACCATTCTATCTCCAATGTAAGCTGCACTTTTGCGCACGCCTGAGTTTTCGAGCGCAAGCCTCTGATATTAGAGCAGTAATCCGTTAAGCAATGGCGCCATACTAAAGATTAGATTCTGGGAGTTTGCGTGCTAAACAACAGTATGATAATGAGATTAACTATAGCGGGGCCTCGCTATATTGTGACCGTGCTGGGTTCTTTAACGCGCACTGAAATAGAAGTACATGAATGCCATGCATTTCTCCACGAATAAAATCACGTACCGTGGCGCCTTGAGGTGATGCATTTCTGCACAAGAATCGAAAGTTGGACCAGTTGGAAAGGGTTAAACGTCTTCAGCGGTCAACGTGAGAAAATGAGGACAGAAGCAAGAAAGACAGATAAATCGCAAGAACACGTCTTCGCAGATACCATTTGTATTTTCAGGCACAGCAGTCAGGTGACTGGAGAGATAACTGAAGCATTTCGCATTAATAAAAAGAAGCCCTACTCTTGTAAGTTTTCAATAGGTCTGCATGATAGAGAAATATCATTTATGAATCGCTTGATCGCATGACAACAGATTGTGCTCGCGGTCACCCACGGAATCTTTTGCAAGTGGACCGCATGAGTTGCCTACGACGGGGAATCATGTGGTTTTGGTCATGGTTCGAACTATGCGCGTGCTTTCCTGATAAAGAGAGTCGTGAGGCAGCGTTGTGCTTGGTGTGCCTTTCGTCCTTATGTCTTTGTTTTCTAGCGATGACCGCTGAAGATGATATATTTCTGTCGCTTATTTATTTTTTTTCCCGAGACTGAGTACACAAAGAAAAAAACAACTGTCGTGTACCCACACTTTCCATTGAGGCGCCTACATTCGCCCACAAACGCTTACTGGACGCAGTTTTACGTTTTACCTCCTTCCGACAGAAGAATTCTAGCTCATCAAAGCAAAAGACGGAGGCACGTTGGCCTTCAAATCTTGCCATTAAATCACCCAAGCACAGAACAGTTTATTTGTTCCCTTCGGGCGTCACACTAATCCATACAGACACTTGGGACCTACAAGGACAAAGTTGTCACACTGTCACCCTCTTGTTTTTCAAACAGTGCGGCTTACTGCCAGATAAATGAACCGTTTAACCAGACGCAAGTCAGCTTTCGCCGAGACTTCTCATTTTCCTTGTCTCCACCATTTCTCCTTTTTTTCTTTCCTTACTGCCTCCTTTTCTCTTTCTCTCACTTTCTAGAACCTTACTCTTTGCCTACATCCCTAGCTCCTTCAAGCACAAAAGCGTGTCGCCTCCGCAGACGACAGCAATCAGCGTCCCGTAGAGACCGCCGAGCTCTCCCGATGGACTACAACCTTCCTTCCCCTTCGATTCCCTTCCCTCCCTGCCACCACGTCCACTCCCTGACGGCCGTCTCTCTGCCATCCGTTGGCGCAGCGAGACACACAGCGCAGTCGTGTCAACTCGGAGCTCGGTGGGGCCCTCCAAGGTCTCTCTCAAGCGCTCGCGGTTGAATGGAGGCCTGCTCCTGATGTCAGCGTATATTCAATGGCACGGCCGGTGTCACCGTAGAGGAGCAGAAACGCTGACCAATCGACAGAGGGGTCGCTTATTGGCTGCGAACGCGGGTCACTCACTGTGAAGCGGCAACGACAGGTTGCACCTGGAATCAGTTCTCCATCCCCTTCTTTCCCTGCTTCCCCCAACTCTATCAAATGTCGGGAAAAAAGTACGGGAGGGACATAGAAAGCGGCGGGACTGCAAAAGGAACAGCGCATCTCGGGAAAAACGCCTACGGCTAAACACAGCGAAATCGCTCCAATATATGTTCGTCCAGTTGTCCCCGACGAGTAACGGGGGTCTGATCCGATTTGCCCCCGGAATGCGGTTTGCGTCTCCGTACGTCTCGGCAATGCGGTGCAGTATCCTCCCCGGCGTGCCTCTTCATTTGTGCGTAACAGGGAGGCGACCGTGACAGAGAAAAGGCAAGATGCTGTGGGTACTTGAAGATCGGTGGTTAGCGGAAAAAAACAGGGGGGACTGCCGGCAACGATAAACTGTGCCGGTATGTTGGGTATGGCTGAAAGTTTTGCTGCGTCGGGATAACTAACTAAGCGATCTTGCCGCCCGGCTAATAATGTAACTACACGATTGGGGACATGGATGCCATCGTAGTCACGTCCGAGGTTGGGCTAACGCGGTTAAAGGGAAGGTTCAGGTTTGCCCTACCGGCAGTGGTTACGGCTTGTTTCTCGTGATAGAGCGAAACGTGCCTCAGCAAATTATAGAGAATTAAACGAAACGAACAGGAAGAGGGCCAATTTGCAGTTTTCTTTAGCTAAGACAAATGGTGCGAACGTAACTGGCTGTTAGTAGTCTATTGATGAGAGTTAACCTCACATGTTTAAATAAAGAAGTGACAAAATACGGGTGATGGCGAGTACTATGTGCATGGAAATTATTGATCCAAAGAAATATTGAATGTGAGCGCTGGGAAGATGAATACAGGTGGCAAAAATATTTCTAGCACAAAGGAGAGAACTTCACTGGAAGATGAGGACTCGACACTAATGTAAGTGTACGTATCTAGCTGTATCCAACTTTTTCATAACACACCGTCTAGATGTATGCACAGCACCGGCTCTGCCACGTGCTTAAACCATGTAATACGTTATACCTTACGAGATGCCTCCCGCGACACACCTAAACAGTGTCCTGCGTAAAGTGCTAAATATAGCCAGGAAATCGGACATATTTGGTCTACTTTCCTGGCTACAGCTACAGTTTATCTAGGATCTCATTAACAGTGTAGATAAAACAATTAGGCTATAAAAACGAGGCACACTCACCAGCAATCGTTCAAACTCCAGGCGACTCGCATTTCTGTTTGTAATTACATTGCCTACTTGACCTGAAAGAAGAAAGAAGAAGGAATATGAGCAAAGAAATTGACAGCGCTCAAAACACACAAAAACCAAATGAGGCGCCAAGAACCGTGTGCACACGATATCGTTTTTCGTAAAAACGTGCCTTCCTCTCGCGGCCCTTGGCCGTTGTTCGGCTATCCGCCAGTCATTAGTGGGATGGTCAGATGACCGCAGTGTACGTTTAACTGGAAGCGTACTAATCAATAATGACGGATCTATCGATCGAACAATCGATTGATTGACTGACTTATTCATCATGAAAGGAAGTAAGGCGTGAAAACACAGACGCAAGAAAAGGATGAATTCTTACCATCTAGCTCAATTTCCTGTCATTCTAAGAGTGATCGCTTGAACGACCGACCGCTCCTCGTATAGACAATCGCGGCTCGTTGTTACGCGGGAGATTAAACGCAAACTTGTCAGCAATCACACTTCAAATTTTCCAGAAGGTTGGGTAGTATAAAAAAAAATAACCTCAGGCGATTGACAAAAGAAGAGCTGTTTTAGTTTACGATGTTAGTCAGCAGATTAGCCCGTGTAAGTTTTCTTTTTGTATTTAGGCACAATGGATATTATTACCGGACTGATAAAGATAATCTGCAGTGAATGATTTCCACGCCTCTACATTATTTGGCCACCGTAAAACGGGCACAAGAAAAAAAAAAAGCAAAAAAGGGGATGTTCGCACCTGTCAAACGCTAAGGAGAACTCGAGGTCACAGCTTCAATTCGCCGACACGGCGACTGCATTTCAATTGGTGCGAAACGCAACCATGCTCATGAATTTGAATTCATGCGCACGTTAAAGAAATTCAGGTAGTCGAAATAGATCCTAAGTCCGTCACTATGGCGCTCCTAATTAGTGTACCGTATTTTGACAAGCAAAACAATAGGAATTGTTAGCAAGAGCTAAGAAGTAGCAGGCACCCTATTTCTGCGCCAACATGTTTTCAAAGTACATCAATGAGAAAGACACTTTAGAGAGATAATAAAGCGCAGAACAAATATCCAAATCAGCCGAGAAACACAGGACTACCGCTAGCTGCCGTGTGTCTCGGCTTAAGTGAGCGTCTGTTTTGCGCCTTAATATCTCTCCGAAGCTATCCACCGCGTTGCCTAATATCGCGTTTTCATAAAAAAAAAAAAAACAGGTACAGCAGGGAACGATGCATGACGCTGAAAAACGACACTCACCTACAATTGTTGCAAAAATGAAGACGCCGATGAGATAGCACAAAATAGTGAAAATGTATCTGCAAGAAGAAAAAGAAAAGGAAAACAGAGAGGATATTAATTATACAGGGGTCAAGGCGCAGCAAGCATTACTAATCACTTTTTCACTGAAAGCTCACAGCTTGCCCACCTCCGAGACCTTTGACATCTGTCCCGTTATCAGTGACGTTTCACTTGTTCAGAAAGGAAGCAGCCTGTTTGAGACCCATCAATGACATCTATACGCTTCAGTGCTTTATGTATAGAGGGACAGTCACTCAGAGACTGTGATATATATTCTTTTTCTCCGCTCCTGGCGTTTCGCTGCTGCGGACAGGAAACTATGCAGACGTGCTCACGAGATTGTGCGAAAAATTAAGAGAAATCCGCCTGAAAAGGGAATGACGAAAAGACAGTACGCTACAAAACCTTATGTAGATCGAAATTTGTGTTTGACATCAGGTACTCTAACAGTGTGGGCGTCATCACTGTAAAAAAGAGGGAAAAGTGGGAAAGAAAGAGACGGTGCACGCCAAACACGCTCAATCGTCCAGACGTGTGTTGAAGTCGGTGTACTGCAGGGTGGTGTTTTTAGGCGGGGAGAACTGGAGGCCAGGGGGGGATCGCGTTGCTATGCTGACGTTCTGTCGCAAACTTCCAAAGCTTTCGCTAACCTATTGGTGTCGCTGACTAGGTGCTCTATATAACTCTGGCTTGTGTAGGAACCGTGTTAACTTCGAGAAGTTGACATTGTATTTGCGCCAGTCGACGCCTCAGATCGGTAAGCAGTCGTTCCTTGCTGTGCCGATCAGATCGGTATGCGACGAGTACGGTTGGGAAAGCGTCATCCCTTCAGCGGCAGCAAAATGCGCCACTGGAACTGCGCTGTATATTGGCACATCCTCCCAGTGAAAAAAGCTGTGGCACGGTAATGCCATGGAGGCGTTGCTTCGAAGTGTTAGTAAAGTGCTCGAGCTTGCTTTAGTATGACTCCGGAGCTTACCAAAAGACGAAAAGATACGCAAGCGGTTTAAGACGCCTACAAGTTCAACGCATTAACTTGTCACTTCGTTTTGCTTCGAATGTTGTTGAATTCTCATTTCGGCTCATGGTTCTCGCAATAATCCTTTAAGTAGGCCTTTGTACCGCCGTCACCTGCTCACGTAGGAGATATAAGACACGCCGAATACGTTGTTTAAATTGAGCTTACAAGTTCGTGTAGTTCGGGGTTCTCGGTAAAGCTGCATGACTTTGGAGGCAGGTGTCAGGAGGCGTTATTGAATTTTCCAGCGAAATTTCGGTACCAGTACTCCAGAGATGAAAAAAAGGCTTGAGGGGGATTAAGCATGCTGCAACTTTAGAGGATTGAGCTCTTTTCACGGGCGAGTTTAACTACCGTAAAAAACTGTTTTTATGCTGCATCAATTCGCATTGAAGGTAAAAATACAGGAGAATTATTTTTTTTTCTTTTTGGTTTATAGATTCAGGTATCTTTTGCAGGAATCTTTTAGAATATGCTTCCTTTTTAGCTGGCTTATAGGAGACACAGGTGCTTATATTGGCATCGGCTTCCTTATATATGCGCCCAAGCAACCGTGAGAAATACATACAGACAAGTTCACGGCAACGAGGAAAAAAGGTGTAGAATACCTCGCATAAGTCTTGCACATGGACATATAAAAACCAAATACACAACATATAGCAAAATCAGGAGTGTTTTATTATCGCGTAAAGAACACATATTGTATGAAAAACAAAAACAAACAAACAGTACAATGCCTGCCGCTTATCCCAAATCTCTCTAAACGCCAAATGCTCCTTTATTTTAATTTCCCGCAGCGACCTTAAGCTATTGTACGTGCAGGGACCTTAAGCGTCATAATTCATCTCTTCTGTAGATTCATTATTGGCGATGGTTCAATTAATGTGTTCTTGTTGTTAGAGCATTGGGCGGTACGTAATGAAAAGATGACCCAGCGCACAGACTTCGAGCCCTATACCACACAGTATACCATGTGTGGTATAGTGCTCGAAGTGACATCACTCGATCTTGACTTCTTTCTCTCTCTCTCTCTGGAACCACAGGATGCCTCCTTTGTTGCGCACAAAACGTTTATGTGCATACGAAATTAGCAGATTAGGAACTAAATATACGAGCGCCGTTCGCACCACGCACCTGCCGAGAAGGAATATAAACAAATATTGAACAAAGAGCGACGGAACGGGAGATAGCGCAAGGCATCCTGCATAATTTAATGCGCGGAGAATAAAGCGAGCGAATGCACTCGGCGTTGGATACACGATGGATAACACCCCTCTTTGCATAACATTGTCAGCCTGGGATCGAAGAAGAACAAAAGGAAAAGCCTGCGCTTATACGCGCACGTCCCAAAGAGGCAACAATCACTAAAGCACTCCCGTCCATCGCCCCTCTTTCTCTCTCTATATGTATCTTTGACTAGCGTCTGTGCTTTGTAGTGCGCGAGCCTCATTTATCAAGCCTCAGGTATCGCTCGTGGCAATGTGCATACTATTTCATGCACGGACTCAGCGAGGCAGCAGAGAATGAATCTTGCGCTAGTAGGGATGAACTGCCTCGCATCGTGGTTAATTGACGAGTAACTTGCGAAAGGTAAAAAAGCGTATACGCGTTGTTATTTTACGGGGATTCGTGCACTGACCGACTGAGCAGGCCTAACATTATTAGCAAGCAGACCTTGGCTCGTAGAAGCCAATATTCGGTGGCGAACGCGCAGCTTGGCCCGGGTTCACGCACGTGTTGTCATTAGGCTTGAACAACTGACTAGTCAGAGAGTTAGCACTCGAACAAAATTCATGAAGCTAGCTTTTGCCGAAAGTACCGAGTACCACCACCACCGCTACTACTACTACTACTACTACTACTACTACTACTACTACTACTACTACTACTACTACTACTACTACTACTACTACAGCAACAACAACAACAACAACAACAACTACTACTACTACTACTACTACTACTACTACTACTACTACTACTACTACTACTACTACAAGTAGTAGTAGTAGTAGTAGTAGTAGTAGTAGTAGTAGTAATAGTAGTGCGTGTGTGCGTGAGAGGGGGTGGGTGGGGTGGGGGGGGCGTTCAGAAGAACCTTACCTCTCCGCCGATATTGTTCTACGGACACACGACTTATCCGCTAAGTGCAACAGACTAAAGTGGCAGCACGTATTGCTATGGTAAAAATATAAAAAAGAATAACGACAAAAGATAATAACCATCGTTTGTGCCTGTTCTAACCGCATGTCAGGGGTTCCGATGCATGTGCCGACCGCCATATGCACTTCGCTTTCTTCATCTGTTTTTTTCGCTTAATCGTCAACAGCCTGGTTTAAATGGAGCAAATATGTCGAGTAAGCACCGACGAAGAACGCAATAATGGCAACAGAATGAAGTGAAAAAAAATCAAGAAAAGGTCCCCTTCCTAGGAATACTGCGAAAGAAAAATGTCAAATAAAAATAAGAAAAGTTTAATTCCTTCCTTTCCTTTTTATCCTCTCCACTGCACGCGCGCCCATTCTTAAGGCGACCCACATTTCACGGAAGCCCTGGAACACGTAGAGTATCCGGTCATTTAAGCCCACTCCACCCCTGGCACACGCACACACACTCTAACGGATATAAATCTGCACGACATGTTCCCCGTTGTTCGTACGCTCCTTCACCGCTCCATTGCTCGCGATCCCATTGACGTTACAAAGGCAAGAGGGCTGGCCTCTTATATACACGTACGTGGGCCGTCCTGAGAGAAAGTGTCGAGTGGAGCAAGGCGTTTGTCCTGCCGATCGGCTTCTCAGTGGAGCGTGTTCGCGCCAGGATCGGGCGAGACATAGAAATACGTGATAACGGCGGCAAACTGCCAACGTCGAGAAGGGTCCTTCTTTTCGGACGCCCACACTCCGTGCCGAAGAAGAACACTCGCTGACGCGGCGAAGTGAGCGGCCAGCCAAACAGTGCCAAACAGTGTGTAAGGCTGATACAATGTGATCACCAGATTTTCTTTTTTGTTTAATGTGCGGCGGAACATGGTCGTCGTTGTCGTCGTCGTCATCATCATCATCACCACCACCATAACAATCATCCTAATCATCATCTGCTGATGATGATGGCCGACGCAGCAGCAGCAGCAGTATTAACAAGACCACAACCTTCGACAACATCATCATCATCGTCAGAGCCGCCATATTGTTGTTCTTCACCGTCTTGCGTACCACCGTAACCACCATCGTCTTCTTTTCTCTCTGTAAAACTCATCCCCATCGTTTACGTGATCATTCTTCCTTTCGTTGTCAATGTTATCACCATCGTCTTCTCCAAAGCCACAACCGTAATAGTCTCATGCCCCACATCTATCACACTCGCCTGTCCTCGCCTTCTTTCTCCACCTCCTCTTTCTCCTATGGAGGTGGAGGCCGAGACGCTATAAATACACGCGGCAGCATGCGACTGTGTAAACGCAGACATATTTTTGAATCTGGCGAGCCAGGCCTGTGCTCTTCGCACTAATGTTCGCGTAACGTTCGTGTCGGCGTCAACTTTTCGTTCACTTACGTCTGCGTACTGTACCGAGAAATAACACTGCTAACCGACGGCAATGTTCGAATTTCTTTGCCCCGAAATCTAGGCCCGGGGTGCCAGCTTTCAAATCACGTCTCCCGAAAACGTTACTCTAAAGGTTCACAAGAGCCATAACGCCGAATCTCAAAGGCAAAGCAAGCGTCTGATACCATAACTAGGCCGATACCAAAGGAAAAAGGAAATATCTCACGGGTAAGTTCTATCCTAAGGAAACACAATGCCGCGTTCACAATATGCCAGACGCAGAGAACACCTACAACGTCAAGAACCAACAAAGGGGGAAAGAAAAAACAAAACTAAAACGGACTCGGTCATGAGCGGCAACCGATGAGTTCGATAGAAAACGTGTTTACAGTGGCTTTCGCAGACGCCTTTAGCGGGCGCTTGTCAGCAAAACAAGATATGGGAGGCATTCTTATCGTTCATTCTCGCGGTGGAGAGGGTACGAGTGAAGAAGTGTGTTTAAACTTCTCTAACTCTTCGAAGGTTAGAAGCAAAATCTCACTTCGAATCATAAAGACTTACTCGACTCCTTCCCCTTTTCCATACCAAGGTATAGAAGCTGTTCTCCCTTTTCCTTCCTTTTTAGAACGTCGGGTGTCGCCGAGGTTTCTTTTGTTTTCTCCTCGACTCCACGCGTGGTATACACAGTTTGTCGCATAGCTAAAGCGGAGCAGATTGAACAAGAGCCGAGGAACGCCCGATCTCCCTAAAGATAAGACAAAAACGATTGAATAGCGAGGTAAACTGGAGTGTACAGAAAGACAAGCACTAGGTAGAGTTCTGAGACGTTAGGATTTCTAGGCGTTAGCACAGCCCCCCGCAAGAAGTGGGATATAGGACGACAGGCAAAATAGCGATGAAGCACTTTTGCATGGTTTCGCTCGAAAAAAAAGTACGTATTCGCGTGTCGTATGCTTTAGAGTTTCGCACATAAACGGAACGCCTAAACGAAGTGAAAGCAGAGATAAGGAAGAGGAAATATAAACTCCCATACATTGAGCCAGACATGGTAAACGTTAGAAGGATCGAGTTAAGAATTGTAGACTAAACTGTAGGAACAATGTCTTTTTTTTTTCTCCCTTTCAGACCTTGTTTCGCTTCGTGGTTTTTTTTGTTTATTTGACGACAATGCGCCATTTTAAAATGCACTCTCTTCAACTTCGCATTCTATGCCTTTACAGTATTTCTAAATTGAGAAGCAAATTCTTCTTGCGCTTTGAAAATGAGCAAAACGCTGCAAATGTTTTAGTTAGCAGGAAAAAAAGAATGTGGATGACGTGCGGCAGAGAAAGTTCGAAAAATACAGATATAACTTGGGTGTGCTTATAGATCTCTCCCCTCCCCCCCCCCCCTCCCATCGCGCGCGCGCGAAGGGGGCTGGGGGAGGGGGGGGGCACACACACAACCTACACCTTAAGCGTACAACGCTTCCCATCATTCCTTGTTGCAAGAATGCGAAATGAAATAATCAGCGCCATAAAGAAACTTCCACATGTGGTACGGCTATTAAAAGGTCACATTAAATCACATAAATGTAAGAACACCAATATGTGTATTGTGGAATTGTACTGCAGCATACGCCAGCCTTCACATTACCCTTCCGATAATCGCCGTGTACGCTAAGAATCCGTATGACCCTCACGAACATATTTCACCGCCCTATGCCCCAACAAAATATTGAATTCTCTATTTATGGACTCGAAACGAGAAGGATGGGGACTTATAGTCTCACACATTTTAAAAACTAAGCAGACATTCAGCTACACTTTCCAAAACATCAACATATGAAGGTGCACGAACCGTGTTACACAAAAAGAAACATATATTTGACAAATCTCTCCCTGAGAAACATATTTAGAGATAACACGTGCGAAATAACATGTTTATGACAAATGTACAGTGCTACTCAAGTCTTCTTCGGCGGCCCACTCGCCCGTGCGGCGGTATAAATAAAGACTTCACGGGACCGATAACAGCCCCATTACGAGGCCTGGTCCTTTGATTGCATCATCCGTCGCGAAGGAACACAGCGCTTGCATGGGGAGCCTGGAGTCAGTCGCAGCTGTTGGAGGCGAAAAATGGGCTCTGCCCATCGCGCAAGCACATATAATCCCAGAAGGACGCCCGAAAATGGGAAATATAGAGAGGGCCCGAGAGGCAGGATTACTATAACAGAGTCCAAGATGACATTTACTACGCGCTAGACGTGAAAAGATGATGGGCACGCATAACTCATGGCTGGGGCAATGTGACCGAGAGGGCGGTAATGGGAAAGTGTTTGGTATGTCGATATCTCTATGCAATATGGCTCGAATCCGCATGTTCACTTTCTTGCATAAATTTCTTTCTTTCTTTCTTTCTTTCTTTCTTTCTTTCTTTCTTTCTTTCTTTCTTTCTTTCTTTCTTTCTTTCTTTCTTTCTTTCTTTCTTTCTTTCTTTCTTTCTTTCTTTCTTTCTTTCTTTCTTTTCTTTCTTTCTTTCTTTCTTTCTTTCTTTCGGTCGTAGACTGGCGTTCTCATGTTTTTTTCCCTTTCCTTTCGGTATAGTAGTGATGTCTGGGATCAAGAGTGCGATGGCGAATGCGCATTGCGAGTCACTGTATTCTCCGCAGTACACTAACAAGGTAAATTGAAAACAAAATATAAAGAAAATAAATAATGAAAGGAAATGCCATATTGCACATTTCGCGTGTCTCTCTTTTTCTCAGTGAAACGGCGAGAAATGAAACGGACAGTGAAATGCGATCTCTCCGCGTGATGTCATCGTCGGAATGTTCTTGGCAGTAAGAATGCGTCATGGTTAGCTAACCGAACGTTCAGTTAGGAGGACACCTTAGATAAGGAAGGACGAATCGGAGGAAGGCATTCCATGCACATTCCTCGGCGGCGATTGCAGGAAGCGCTGGGGGACGATCGCCGAATCAAAAGAGACAGAAGCCATCGTGACCGGTTGGGTGGGTTGCAAACGGATGAATGCCTTGGCGAAGCCAGCAAAAGTCGTCAAAAGCAAATCCCCCCCCCCCCCCCCCCAAAAAAAATAAATAAAATGACCAGTGACAGATGTGAGAGCCACCAACGAGGACTTTTTCACAGCATCTCCAGGGATTCACTGAAGCGAAGATGTGGGGCAAAGAATATAGAATATGAGCACAAACCTTTAGCAAGATAATGGATATGCGACTTCTTTGTAATTTTTGTTCTTCTTTTAAATAATTTTGTGTTTCACCTATTTTCATTTTTCTCGTGTTTACTCCTCCTCATTCGTGTAACAGTGCAACACGGAATTCGTACACGATTGTCTCGTGCGTTTTCGTTCGAGGTAAAAACCGGTCATGACTGCTTCAAGCAGATCCAGACTGATGAAGAATGGTCGAATATTGTTAGAAGCACCATACGTGTACGTTTAGCATTTTACGTTCATTGCTAGCACTCTGTGTGCTAGCTGATCTGAATAGCTTAATTGATCTATCTCGTTTTCTTATGCGATCCCCGCTCATAATTTGATTAGGAATAATCGGAACAGTGCTTAATCAAGAACGATAAAGAAAAAAAAGGAAGAGGGGAGGGGAATAAAACGCCTGAAACTTTAGTATCTACGTCAGTGGCGTTTTCCAAACGTTACAATTCAACAGATTAGCCGAGTTGACAGCGGAGCGGATGTTTCTGCCGTGTGCCGTAAAGCACGTAATCAATCTTCAATCTTATAACAATATTGTAATATCAAGGCTTCAGTGAGCGCTCGGACATTGAAAACAAGAGCCATGTTCCATACCACCATTGTTGGTCTCCCTTTTAAACTATTTTATGCGCATTTTAAAGCGCTTAGGATACGTTCGCTTTGCACAGAGAACTGTTCCCTTGTCCCGTTGCCTTAGCAGTGATAGATCACTTTCCAGGTGAAGTCAATGAGAGGCACCAAGCGGGGGCTTAAGAAAGAACGAAGGCCCATAATAAAACAAGAGAATATCATGCCGAAATCATTTGCAAGAGCGAATTGCGGTGAATCCCGACGCACAAAAGAGTATAAAGGCTCTGCGAACGAGGATTTCGAAAAGAAAAAGAAGACAGAAAGAATAAACAAAAAAATTCTAACGAACAAAAGATCTTCGAGAATTTTGACTCCAGTATAACAAATAAGTCGTTCTGTTCCCCTACGTTTTGCCTCTGTTTACACAGTAATATTTTTTTGTCGACCAGGAGCGAAGAGTTTGGTATAACTATCCGACTAATCGGCACACTACAAGCGGTATGCAACCGATTAGCATTTCAAATAAACGGACCCACAAAGGTGAGGCGTACGCAGACGACGTCTATATAATTTCTGTATAGAGGAAGCCATAAAGTCGAAATTAGGCCTTCCCCTCTCGGCAAAAAGGGGAAATACCAATCTTAGCGTTTATTTATTTATTTATTTATTTATTTATTTATTTATTTATTTATTATTATTTATTTATTTATTTATTTATGTGTTGATTCTTTTTGTATAATATCCAAGCCTTCCACATTGCAAGGGTACTTTCATATAATTTTTGTTTGCCGTATGCGCCCTGGGGAGGGGGAGGGGGTGCACGTGTTACGGGCGTGCGCCTTGATAACTGCAGCATTTAAGGTGCTCAAGATGAGCATGAGTGTTTGAGGCAAACCGTAAGCATGGAGGCTCCCGATATAGTGATCTTGATCGATGCACGCATTGCGCCGGTTGACATTCCTCAAGCATCGGGAAAGCATTATACGGCCACCGCGAAGAGCTTACGTTGTTTCAGCTCTATGCTGCTAAGTTCGTGACTACGCGGTCAGCCGCATTTCCTGGCTCCGGAATGTACGGGTATCATTTCCACGGGCGCGCAATGTAGAAGTGTGGGATCGGTTTGGATGCACAGTGATGGACACTAGGAAATCCTGTTCGTTTCCTAGTCCCCCACTACAACGTCCCTCATAGCACCGCGCCTGGTGAGAATGCATGTAGAAATGGGTTGGCTGTCGCAATAGCCGTAGTATGAAGCCTTGCGCCACGCAATGCGGTCAATTTAACGCCATCGTAATCTACAGGAGTCAAATGGGCGTCTCTGAGCGTTGATATGAGTAAGTGAGTGAGTGAGTGAGTGAGTGAGTGAGTGAGTGAGTGAGTGAGTGAGTGAGTGAGTGAGTGAGTGAGTGAGTGAGTGAGTGAGTGATCTTACAAAAATGCCATATATCGTCATGTCGGGGATTGGGTGTATCGGGCTATATTACACTTGTTGGTCAACGGCTATATTTGCCCAATTGCTGACAGAGCCATATAAGGCGATTATTGTATAGGTATTGTACTACCATCTCGCGAATTGGGCAAATATGGCCTTTATGGACACCTACCATATACAGACTGATATTCGCAATCCCATTTGGTCATATATGCATATGTGGCTAGATAGATGACGCGTCTCCGTTTATGGCCGTATCCCCATTCGTGATATAACCATATATGACACATTTTGCACAAGTATATGCCGATTGCCACATGTGACCATATACGGCATTTTTCTAAGGACGGGGCCGCGTCTGAGTTACTTCGGTTTAATCTGGCTGCCACGCGTTGTAAAACGTGTTGAGTGACGGATATCATTTGCTTGCGAGATCAAAGTAATCAAGTTTGTGCATGTGTTACCTTCTGAACGAAGTAGCCAACTTCTTCCCCCTTAGCACCCCAAATGAGCTAGACAGAGACACCGTGAGCCCCACCATTACCGCCATATCGCATTTTCTTGGATCTGTCTTTTGTAGCTTTCGCATTATGCACCGAAAAAAAAAAGAAAGGAGCGTACACGAACTGATACACGTTATCGTGCTCTCAAAAAGGTAAATCGACGGTTCATCTCGGTCTGACAGCATTGCGTGCTTAAATTTGATAGTGCTTTGACCATTTTAGAATTACATAAATCTTCGATTAAGAAGGTTATTCAGGCCTAAATGTCCCTTTTTTTTTCTTATATGGTGAAATACTCTATGAGCAGCACAGTCTCGTGGTTTTCGCAGCAGATAGCGCAATGTTTCCTAATATTTGCGTGACCTAAGTGAAAGTCAACTTGGCCTTCAACGATACAGCAGAATGGACCGAAAGGAAAGTTTAACACTGACAAACACGAACGACAAAACCGCTAAGCCAGTTGTTCGGGACCAGATTACGTAGTTTCAATCGCATTCGCCCGTCTATTTTTCCGACAAACAACACCCCGCACGGGGGATTTCGGCGAGGGAGAAAGAGCGCCTTCGTAACGCGAGTGATTGAGCTAACTCGACGAAAACTTTCAGATCACAGACAACAACAGAAACGTCAGGAAGGCGCAAGTAAGCCAACGTAGAGTCACGTTTCTTCTCGTCTCGTTTTTGCTTTTTGCCCTGTTCGGTCTCGCAGTTACAACTCCCGTATCATTCTCTCGGTAAACCTTATAGTATACTGTCACTAAAAGAATTACTTCCGCTGCTCGGAGCACCATCATAGTGGCTCGTTTCCCGAAGCCCACTCGGCTTAAGCGGCTTCGTGTATCACAGGGAGCCGAACAAGATTAACGCACACGCGGGTAATCTGGGGAGAGGTGTCGTCGTCGACTCGAGCTTTTCTTTTTTTCGACCAGCGACCGTAATTGCCGTCGTCGAAGAGAGCGGGAAGGCGTTTCCTATAATTGGATTATCGACGGCTTCCTGAAAGGCACCGCACCGCGCTTCAGAAGCAAGCAGGGACACGCGCTCTGCGAAGGAATAACGTCTGCTTCCTACACGTGGCCTAATCCTCTTCTAATCAAAATTAATCGAATAAGTACTCGAAAGGTTGGAATTTATGCGCCATTGGAAATGTAAGGTGCCAGCGAGCGATGAAGAAAAGCTCCAGCCCGGCTCTCGAGATGGAGCAGCGTGTCCTCTAAACCACTTTTTTTTTTCTGGCTAGTTTCCTGAGCATGTTACACGATGTTTTACCTGCTATTCATTGCAAGCATTTGAGTAACTTAAGCGAATGAAGTCTAAACGATGGGTAAACAATCGCGGCTGTGACGTCATGAGGCTCCGTGATCAGTTCAATGATATGCAACATGCAGAAGTGTAGCTTTCGAAACTTATTTTCGTTACCTAGAAGCAGTAGTCGCTGGGGCATGGATTTGGACTATTGGATGCTATTGCCGACATCTCAAAGCCTACGCTATTTTTGTGCGGCAAGGCGAGGCTAGCATTTCCTTATCGTTTACATTTTAAGGTGAATGCACTTACCTGGAAGTTGAAAGAATAAGCTGGCTTTTTAATATAAAGGAAGTATTTCATGTGGCTTATGAAAGCAAAACATTTGTTGAAAACAATGAATTTATCTTACACGAGAAAGACCAACCCAATAAGTGACAGGAAGGCGAGCAGCCGAATGAGTAAGCGCTGTGGTACCTGCGTTAATCTTCGAGCTTTCTAGCAAGTTATGACTGGTAATAAATCTTCCCCGGCAAGAACTTAAATGTGTTCGCAATTTTTAATAAGAATTTAAGGAACGTGTACGACGTTAGTATTCTACGTTGTAAGTTCTATGAAAACAAACGTGGTCTATCGAGCAACCAGTTGCACTTCCGGTAGTCCTGCTGGCTTCCTCGTTCTCTCCCTCCTTTCTCTAATAACAACACCAGAGCAAGAATGACGTGGTGCGAATACAAAGATTATAGGCGTGTCTCTCCCCTACTTACTGTTTCACACCGTGGACAGCTTTCCCATTGCACGCCTGCTCAGTGTCTAGGTTCTACCATGCAACGTTAGATTATCGAAATTTGTGTATAATCAACCGATCGATTGCACCGATAAGTGCAGAAACGACGATAACTACGAAAACAGCAGCAACAACAACAATAAAAATTCAAGTCATTTCCATTCTCTGAAAACCTATGGAAGAGAGAAGCTGGCTACGGCAAGAATATGGGTGGTGGGTCAAGGGCAAGTGTGGGTGACCTTTCCCCTCTGCGCTATCCGACATTTTTCTTTATATCTTTCTTTTTCTTCATTATCTCTATCACTTAGCACCGTTACTACATTATAGCAGTTGACAGATTATATGTACACACGCAAGTAACGTGTAATGCAGTTCCACAATCCAGGCCTGGCAAAACTGTTCTGGGATACAGATAGGCTATCGCAAGTTCCACATGTACAGAATGTATATGGAATGGGAATACGCACTGCAGATTGGAGCTTGGCGTGACCAGGTCCCCGATGGTGGTGAGCGTGAGCGTGGACCAGTAAAGGGACGCGAGGTATTTTCGGCCCAGCGCCTTCCACTCGGGGGAGTCCGGCTTGTGGTAGGTCCAGTCGCCGTCGTAGTTCTCGAACTCGGACAGCATGTAGTAGAAGCATCCGAACCAGTGCGACAGCAGCAGCAGTATATGTATGAGGTTGACGACGCGCCACAGGTTCGGGTAGATGGTGCGGGACTCGACCATGTAGTAGAAGCGGTAGCAGCGGTACACCTTGATGAAGCGCGGGAAGCGAAGCAGCGGCGCGATGCCGATCTGGAACTGTAGCAGGTC
Source organism: Hyalomma asiaticum (assembly GCA_013339685.2). Classification (NCBI taxonomy): domain Eukaryota; kingdom Metazoa; phylum Arthropoda; class Arachnida; order Ixodida; family Ixodidae; genus Hyalomma; species Hyalomma asiaticum. The sequence goes on along the minus strand of CM023484.1, from coordinate 37,036,147 downwards.
GAGTGGCGTGAGCGCGAGCAGGTCCATGAGGAACGGCTTGGAGCGCACGTAGTGGCCCGCCAGCTTGCGGGCCTCGCACACCATGAGCCCCTGCTCGAGGTAGCCCGTGCGGAACTGCACCACGATGTCCAGCAGGTACACCAAGTCGGCGAAGCTGTCAGCCACGAACCTGCACGGCGTACGTGTGTATGTGTGTACGTTGGGGCATCATCCGTGGGTTACGAGGAGCGAGATCTGTGCTGAGCTCACTCACTCACTCACTCACTCACTCACTCACTCACTCACTCACTCACTCACTCACTCACTCACTCACTCACTCACTCACTCACTCACTCACTCACTCACTCACTCACTCAATGAATGAATGAATGAATGAATGAATGAATGAATCAATCAATCAATCAATCGCAAAGGGTGCGAATTGAAAGATGGACGAGCGAAACTTAGCATTTCTAACCTCATTGCTAACAACTTTCCATTGCCTTTTGCTCTGTGCGACTGCTTGTGACTAGCTAACGCTACTTTCACTATTAAAAATAGCCGGCGGAAGTTTTTTGCATTGCTCTTTTGTGTACAAAGTTTGCTGTGGAATTGGCCCCTGTAAAACGTTCAAGCCACTAATTATTGCCCGTTCAACTCGAAAATCCAGCAACGTGGGCGTTTTGTTAAATCCACTTCTCTGTAAGATGACCCTTAATGTGGGGAAGCACCAAAAAAACCGTAGGAGCACTTACTTGGTGGTATCAGTCGGCAAAGAAAAAAAAAAATAAGGAAGCTGGCGAACGAAGTGGGCGAAAAAAAAAAACACCCTAAGGCATAACCTCGGGGCAGGATGACTTGCAGCACAATGCGGGTATTGCACGGATAGCCTTCAGACGAAGCACATAAGAAACGAACACATTGCTTTTACTAGCTAACGGGAAAAAATGTTTCTTTCTATATAACTTTCAGAACTGCCAAACTCCTTCATTATTGTTGCTACGCCGAAAAAATTCTGAACAAGAGACAGTGAAACTATAAAATGGCAAGTCAGCGCTATTTTTGCTTTCACTTCAATGGTGTTATGCAAATTAGGATTCGACGATAAGCTGGTGCGGGTGCAACATGATTGAAGTCAGTCTATTCTGCAGAACGTCGTCTACACACTGGTCTGGTGACACATTATAGGGACAGTGTAACAGCAATCTCCGCACACTCTTCGTGGAGTACACATGATCAGTGAATCAGGAAATCAGAAAAAAAAAAGACGTCCGCACCAGACGGGTGTGCGAGTCGAGGGTACACAGCAGAGGCGTACCAGAGATGCACGGAAGAGGTCTGCAGCTCGGTGAACGTCTGTCGGAGGATGAGCGCCCAGGCGTTGTATAGCACGCACCAGGTGAGGATCCAGAGCCAGACGAAGAGCGCGTTCTCGTCCGGATTGATGACGCCCAGCAGCAGGCGCTCGCAGTTGGGCTTGGAGAAGAAGCGGGGACGCGACTCGGTCGCCGGAGACGTCGCCGAGTCGCTGCCCGTCGTGCGATGCGGCTCGTTGATGTGACGAGTCGAAAATCTGCGTTCAGAAATGTCAACTGTTAATACATTGAAATGTGCAGCGTACGCGAACTTCTCGCTTTCATTCTCTCTTATTCACACTTCCACGCACGGTGGCAAACCTGATGACAAATTTATGACCAACTTGCCTTTTTCTTCGTAGCTCACTCTCTTCTTCGCAGCGGCGACTGCATCCGATACATCATCATCATCATCATCATAATTATCATCATTCTATTTAAGTCTACTGCCGGACGAAGGCCTCTCCCAACGATTTCCAATCCACCCTATCCTATACTAGGTGCTTCTTTATAGGTTGTGCTTTTCTTATTGAAATGATGACTAGGAGAGGTAAGCGCCTTCAATACGGCACTGGGTACTCCTCGTTTGGGAAGCGGCAAGAAAATACAAAAAAATAGATCGAAAACTTTCGACAAAACACGGTGCACAGTAGAACACGATATGTGTCCACGCGATGCAGTCCAACCATCAAGTGTTGCACCATATTGCTTAAGTAAATGTATTCAAAAGCAAATTCATGCAGGCGTGCGTGACACCGGCGGCTAACTTTCTCCGACATAGTAGTTTTGCTTGTAACTTTCTTAAAAATGCAATAATTGCGAGTGTACAGACGTGCACATACTTAAACTTGGCGTACTCCTATATAAAGATCGACCTAATAACAATGCTCAGCACCTTTACACTGTGTAGTTCAGTGACAAAAGAGAAATCCGCGTGTAGCAAAACTACATGCCAGTCAAAATATGCACTTTCTTCTGCATCTGAGAATATTCTTTCTCGGAGTGCCCCATATAAAGTACAAAAGCCATGTATTCAGACAGCAAATGCTGAATATATAAATCCCCAGTGCAATAGCTTGCGGCCATGGCTGAGACAACATGTAGCAAGGACGAGTCACTCGCAACGCGTCTTGCAGGTTTGCTTGAATTATAATGTTTAGAGACAAGTCCTGTGTCAGATTTTACGACAGACTCAATAATCGCTGGCTATCAGAAAAACAAGCTTTAGGTCGGCATCCCGCGGGAGAAAGCAAACCTGCATTGCTGCGGCACCTTGGCAATCTCGGTATTACATAACAGACTTCAAAAACTCCGGCTGGTCGAGTCACATTCTCACGTATGCGTTTTATTTCATTTGCGGTGCTCTTTAATTTTCTTCCACTGGTTGACCCTTTACTCGGTGACAAGCAACTAAAAAAAAATAAATGCCTGAACTTGCTAATGGTTAACCTTGCTGGCTTTCTATCCTTTCTTTCTTTCTTCATTTTTTTTTTGCGGACCCAACCTGATTTTATTTTTCGCCATTTCTTTTTTTTTTTCGTTCGGTAAACTTACGCATATTTAGCGCAGTGTAAAGCAAAATATGCGGTGGAATTGACTTAACATGAAGGTAGTTCCCACTCACCAGCACTCTCGTCTTAGTAGACTCAGATAAGATGCAAAAGCTCCTACGTTGAAGGAGATAAGGTGCATACATTATCTATCTGGTACTTCTGCGTCGCACATCAGCCGAAGTGGAGCAAGGCCGAATCATCCCAACAGGAAAAAAGGAAAGAGCAAGGAAGGAAACAAGGGACAATGTTATTATGCACGGCGACTAAGAAATTACTCTTGCGATGCCAAACAAGCGTTTCTTGAACCTTGCCACACCTGCATTCACGCCAATCGATATTCTTCGAGAGGAACATATGATTGTGAGAGACAGAATTCTGTTTTTAAAATATAACGTAGCCGCTGCTACAAAATCATCTTTAGCAGTAGTCTTTTTCTTTCATAAGCACTTCATCTTCGCCGTTCAGGAAATTCCAAACTCCACATCTTTATTTTGCAAATTCACTCGCATTATCCACCAACATTTTGAACATGTTTTATTCATAAACAATAAATACAGAAGCATTCCTGTTGGGAAATGGCTGGTAGAATAATAAAAACTACGAGTGTTTAGTAGGATTCGCTACAAAATAAGTCACATCAGCCATGAAACTTCGGATCTCCATAAACATTTCGTTTGACTTGTTACAACTCACGTAGTGTGGAGACTACGATCATAAAACGTATTCTACATTCTCCCACAGCACGAGGAGATTTACGCTCATACAAAAAAGGTCGCTGGGAGGCATCGATTTCTTATACCACGTCAAGCTGGCTCTAAAGTTCGTGCATAGTCAGCGCGACGCTTGATGCGAATGCCATAGGCGCATTCGGGACAAACTCACGGAGCAAACTCCGTCTTGGGCTTACGCAAATGCAAGCACGCCCACCAAAGCACGCCCCGGTGTGCCAGCTCACTCGCAAAAGAAAATCGAAGTACCATCCGTCTAGCAAGTAAGGAGAGACACAAACGTGCTCGAAGGACTTTCGCTTATGTCAAGTGCGCGGCGTGTATTTTTGTGCGGGGCCGGCAGAGAGAAATATGGGTGATATCGAACTTGGGAGCTTGTGTGTATACTCGGGAGATAGAGAAACGCATAAAAGGACAAGCGTTCTTCGTTTGCCAGGCATCGATTGCACATGGCAAAGGCCACGTTCGGAGAGCTGTACCCCGCGTACCGGCGCACGCATAAATTCTAATACCCCGACGCTACTGGCTGAGCAAAGCTAATAACACCGTTGACTTGCTGCTAGAGTTTACTGCGTTTTTTGTTTGTTTTCTACGCTTGCGCTGTGTATTAGCCAGGTTCCAGAGGGAAGAGGTAAACGTAAGTACGATGAATTGACTGAGGCATGTGTAAATAAACACAAAACATACATAGGTAAACGACTGACCAAACCTTTAACACTGACTGAAAATGAGCCTTACATTTCATATGAATTTGAATATTTCGATGTAGATTAAACTAAGAGAGCTAGAGAGAGAGAGTGAGCGAGCTTTATTGAGTTATTTATTCATTTTTTAGTTGTTAGAATGTGTTAGAATATGAGCAAGAAGAGCCAGTGCTGCTAATATGCGAGAAAACACGGTATTCTTCGCACATACTGTACTCTTCCTTATCAAAATGATTTAATATTTTATTATTTAACTCGCGGATAACTCAAAGCACGGGGTCGCCGCTGCAGAAAATGTATTACGGAGCGTACGTGACTGCGCTCATGTAGGCTTCCTAAAATATATGTCTGCGCGATGTATTGCGGTCGAAGTCTGTGCGTGTTCACTTTCACTTTTCCGTGTCTCGACCATTCCCATTTTATCTAAAGTATTGACGCAGGCTATCGCTAACAGAATAAGGATTTGCCTTTTTTTGTCCCAATTTCTCGGACAGCAGAACAACGACGATATTGGGGAGCTACATTCAACACCACTTGCGTCCTCGTGATCTGCCTCTCTAGCCTTCCTTTCACGGGAAGAACATCTGTAGGTGTCAGCGGGTAGCTAGCAGCGATGCTGATTTCTGTACTAATGTTGCGATCTACCGCTCAACTGCGCCTGGTACCATTGATAAGGGGGCGGACCACCCTGATGACGACAGGCCTAACCTGTATTTATACTTGATTACAACTTGATATGATAGTTTTCATGTTCTACCTTATACAGGAAGACCTTATTTCCACTATCTTTAGCGCAGAAAAGAACTCGTTTGATGCCGACCCAAAAGCTGCTTTTTGTAAGCGCAGTTTATAGAACGCGCTGCGCATTATTGCAATAAAGGAAAGTATAGACGGGCGCCTATATACCTCTTGAGGAACGAGTCCTCTCTCTTGAGCGGCGGCTTCTTCTGGATGTGGCTGATGGCCCCAGACAGCTGGACCGTGGTGCGCAGCTTGAGCCAGCGTGAGCGGCTGGCGCTTGCGGCGTTGGCGCTCGAAGGCGGAGGCGTGCCGGACTCCGTGGGCGCCGGCGAGCACGGCTGCTGGCCCACGTCGGCACCTCCTCCGCCCCCCGCTCCCGGGGTCGGCGGCGGCGGCGGCACCGAGAGCGTGCTCTGCTGCTCCTTGGCGAGCTCGTGTTCGGCCGAGCCGCCGTCGGAGCACGAGGACGAGCCCACGCCGCCAACGCCTGGAGCCCTCGGTGGTCCTTCGGCCGAGGGAGTGCGACGTCTCGTCTGCCCGTCCACCATCATGGCCGGACGGGGCGACGGCGTCACCGAGTCACGGCATTCGCTCTGCGAGATGTAGAAAGAAAAGAAATGTGTTCACAGCTGCCATCGTCACTCTACTAGTGGCCCCGCCACGGTGGTCTAGTGGTTATGGCACTCGGCTGCAGATCTGAAGGTCGCGGGATCGAATCCCGGCCGCGGAGGCTGCATTTGGGTGGAGGTGAAATGTTGAGGCCCGTGTGCTGTGCGATGTCAGTGCACGTTAAAGAACCCCAGGTGGTCGAGATTTCCGGGGACCTCCACTACGGCGTCTCTCATAATCAGAGCTGGTTTTGGGACGTTAAACCCAAGAATATAGATCAATCAGCCAATCACTCTACTAGTGATTTGCAATGGGTCAAGGTCTCGTTGACCTAGGTACTGTCCCCACCGAAGGCAGGTGTGTTTTTTCGTCCACTTTAATTCATTTCTACTTGTCCCACAATTACTATACTACAATTAATAAACTACAATAACTTCCCCAGTGCTTTCCTAGGTTAAAGTGCATTGAACTGAATTGTTTGTTGATTGATTAGGTTGTACTGCTGACTGCCACTTGTGCCGTTATATGTTATCGCTACTTTGGCCACTCGAATTACAGTTGCACGTAATGAGAGTGACATCTCGTTGATAAATTTCACTATATTAACGCCATCGTGCAGACGATAGTCTCGACAAACAGTAAGGAACAAAAAGGTAGTAATATTTCGCCCGAAAGCTAATTAACCTATGGTAAACAAAGTAAAACAGAGAAGCAGAAATATCTAGTTTGCAACAACGCTAGAATAAGACACCCGAGATCTATACCGCCTTTTTTTTTAAAAAACTGTCGACTTACTTTTTAGCTGATCCTTGTTTATTGAAAGAATAACATTATCGAAAAAAAAAAGAAGCACTACGGCCTCTCTAGCGAAACTCGCGCTGATCATGGACTCGCATTCATTTTTACTTCGGAAAGCTTAAAAAAAATTCAAGCCAGTTCCACGCCGTGAAAGCCGTCGGAACAGCGAAGCCAGTTTTGTCTTTAATCGTGACGTAACTGGCAAGGGGTGTCAGGCGCTGATTCTCCGCGGCTGCGGGGATCGAACTCGCTACTTCCGCCTAAACCTTTTCTACACTTTATCGTACATCGGTCTGAACACAATCACTATCACGTAGCAGTCGGCTGAGGGCAAGTGTGGGTCGAGCATGACATTAAGTAGCTTTTTTTCTCCGGCCTCCTACTTTTCGCTGTAACATACTGTATTGTTTATGGCGAAAATAAAAGTTGATTGATTGAGTGATCGCTCGATTGATCGCTCGATCGATTGCTCGATTGATTGGTGGTGCGTCGAAGGAAAGAGCGGGTCCGTTTTTCTTCCTCCTGAGTGACAAGCACTACGAGATCATCCGCCGCACGGGACAACATCGACCCTTGAGTATAGCTGCGTCTCTAAAAGTCTAGGTGCAGCCTGCTAGCAAATTTCCCCCGTGAAAATATTCATTATGACAATAAAACATTATAAGGTGGTGCGCTACGATAGTGCGCACCAATGTAATAATACTGCTGGCTTAGCGCAGCGCAGCGACGAGGGATAGGCGGCGAACTATAACCGCTACGTCTCATTACCACTTATCCTGCAGCGCTTCTTCGTAAAAGATTGATCGAAGTAGGCAGGTCATCAGCGAGAGTATAGCACTAAGCGCAACCGGCTTCAGTGACGTGAAAGTCAAGGGGTATTGGTCTCACCTTATCATAACTAAACTGCGCACTTCTAGTGCTTTATTCTACATGAAGGGCTCTGGTTAATTGACAATCGATTAAAAAGCTGGCTGGCTGGCTAGCTTTTATTGGTTCATGCCATACTAGTCAAAGGAAATACAAGTGCGTCGAACAGATTAGTCCGTCAAATAGTCGCAAAACAATTACGGTAAGGAAGTTTGAAAGTTCGTTTCTTAAACCAACGGCGCCAGTAGAGCATATGGTTGTTTACTTAACGAGGGCAAAGAAATATTTAAAAAGGAGAAGCAAACAATAGTATTGTCGCAAGGAAAGCAGCGGGTACACAATGACAGACATGTATCACCAATGACGGCAACCGATCGCCAAAAGAAATATCCACAAGGGTTTCCACTCGCGCTGTTTCGATAACAAAGTCTTTTCTTTTAGTATCCATGATCGTGTTTATGACACGTCACTGCTACGATATGTTGCGACATTTCTAGGCAAAAGATAGTCTCTACACTTACGGTAAGCTGAGACTCGTTTCAGTAATTAGTGTCGAGTAGCGGATTGCTTATCGGAGTGCGGACCTTAAATGATCAGAATTTACACAGTAGCAACTTATCAATCCCGCACTAGTGACCATATGGGCAGAAATAATGGATATTTTTAATGTGTGAAATATTCGTAGGTGGAAACATAGCAGTTCCTCTGGTTTTTACGTGCCAAAACCTCGGTATGATATGAGGCACGCCGTTCTAGACGCTGGATACGTATATTAACAAAAGTGGTACTCGTAAGCCTCGCCACGGTGGTCTAGTGGCTATGGTACTATAGGGCTGCTGATCCGAGGGTCGCGGGATCGAATGCCGGCCGCGGCTGCTGCATTTCGATGGAGGCGAAATGTTGAGGCCCGTGTGCTGTGGATTGTTAGCGCATCTTAAAGAACCTCAGGTGGCGGAAATTTCCGGAGCCTTCCGCTATACGGCACCTCTCTTAATCGTAAGGTGGTTTTGGGGCGTAAACACCCAGAATTCAATCAAATGAATCGTGAAAAGAACTTATGAAAACTGTCTTTGAATGCGATTAAATACACGTTGAGAAAGCTAATTAGCATCCATATCATACGAATGAAAAAGGAAGGCTTAACAAACCCTATAGTAAGTGACAAGGCACCAGACTAGAGTAGTAAGCCAGCTGAACTTTACATTTTGTATCAATTCAACATTTTATATTATATATCATGTTATCTTGTTCCTACAAAGTCGATTTATCGTCAAGAAATTGAAGTGTACAAGATACAATTTACGCATTGCAGACTGCGGATATCCATGACAAAACACACTTTTAAAGAAATAATAAGACCAAGGGTGATGCAGAAGAACCGAACACACAAACAGATTTCTTCAACGACAAAAAAAAAAAAGTTCCTATTTTTCATTGAATGCCAGTAGCGTGTGGATCCAGACTACTCTGGGACAGAGTTACGACACCGAAAGGGTTAGTCGAGAGTGAAATACTCGCACTGAAGAGGCAAGGAAAAATACGCTTCCAATGTGAAACACAGAAAGGCCATTTGTCACACACTGCGCGTACAAGCGCGCTTCCTTTTGTCACGGACACAATGTAATATAAGACACATAAGTATAGCTTGTCCACTGATTGCGGCTTAGCGGGAACTGACAGGGAGGCTGGCCGTATCGAGATGCATCCCTGCCCCGATATAACAAATAGACAGAAATAAATAAATAGAATAACCAGGAAAAAGATGATATAAAAAGATCGATGCGGATGAAACCTAGAGAATGAGGGCTTGTCACACAGTGAAACAGGCTCAAGTGGACAATGTTACAGATATAGGAAGTTCAATCTACCGAAGTAATACGAAAGGACGAGCTTTATCGGAGACAACGGGGAAGGCGGAAAGAGAACTGCGACAAAAAAAAAACGAAAAAAAAAAGAGGATTGGAAAGGCCGTACGCCTCTCCAGTTTTTCACGACATCACGGCCGCTTTGCTCCCGCACCGTTTTCACCGCGACGCGCCCCTTTCATGGCCCATTGAGCGGTGCTGCCGACGACGCCGAGATGAAGGGGGCGCTCTCGGTCGCCGCGCGGTGGCGTTCTGTCCGGAAAGCGCCCTTACAGGCGTCGTTACAGGCGTCGATAAGAGTACGCAACAGAAGCAGAGACCTTAATGAAATAGAAAAGAGTGAACTGGAGCGTAATTCAGGAAACACCCACTTATTCTAAACACGTTAAGTAAAGAAAAAGCAAAAAGAAAAGGATGAAGAACAATAAAAAAAAGGGTGGGGGGTGACTACTCGTTACCACCTTGTTTAAAAATAAATAACAGAAATCATCATTATCATCTTATGTTCCTCTTATTCATCGATGATGTACGCGGACGACATCACGATGAAATCAGAAATCAGGAAGTAAAATGAGTGCGATAACATGAGCGATAGTGCTCTGCTAATTCGTACTCCAGCTGTATGCTTGAGGCCACAAATGCAGTGAAGTAAACATTTTCAACGACGTGAGGCATGCTTCATAAAGAGTCCGGAATTCACTGAAACCATTGTAATGCAGTGTCTTGATATTCGCCCAACGATAACGTGGACAAGTGCTTCAACAGGACTTAATTGGTATGACAGGCTGAGGGCAGGCGATGCCCTACAGAAGGGTACATTGACGAACGGGGACTAAGAAATATGTCACGAATACATGCGTAGTGAAGTAAGTGCTTTTTCTGGCTTTCTGGAAAAGTTGTTAGTGCGCAATGTCTGCGTCCGTCCTTTTTTTTTTTTTTTGTGACTGCTAATGTATAAAGTTTGGTGCGTGTTAAGGAAGGCAGGCTATTTTCGTCTACCCTTGCGGAAGCACGGCTCAGCGCTCGGGAGAGGAGCGGTAATGTAGGGGGGAGGGTAGGGAAAAGGGAATGAAAGGGATAAAAAGGAGAGAAAAGCCGTAGTGGAGGGAGGGCTCCGGAAATTTAGACCACCTGGGGGTTCTTTAACGAGCACTGACAACACACAGTAAACGGGCCTCTGGCATTTTCGCCTTCAAAGAAAATTCGACCGCTGCGGCCGGGATCGAACTCGCGTTTTTTCGGGTTAGCAGCCGAATACCAGTAACCACTAGACCACCGCGGCGGGCAAATGCTCTGCACCAAATTGTTTACTTTCAGCAAACAAGATTCGTGCAATGTCTGCGTCTTTCAGAGGCAACACCTTTACATTAAACTTCTTTCAACGCGGGTGAAGGCGATGTCAATGTGGGTGAAAGCATTACGTGGTCAGCGGTTCATATAAACAAGGCGTGACTAGACAATAGTACGACAATGTAGGCATGGCACTGATGGTAGTGATAAAACGAGCAAACTGTACAAACAGAGGCCTTAGTGTATGGAGGGAAAGGTCACTGAGAATGCCAGACTGTATTATAGACCACGATTACGCAACATCAAAACGTCATTGAAGGCGGCCCGAAAAGTGGCGACGCGAATACGCCTGTCACGTGTATAAACCTGTGTCGCAATAAGCAGAATCTGCAGAAACACACATGACCAAACGTTTCACTTATTTTTAGTTCGGTACCAATTAAAGGCGCAGAATATTTACCGCTAATTAATCTGGCGCTCAGAAGGGGACGCCGTGTTCGCGCAAAACAGCCTAAAGGCGTTACAGTACTTCAGAAAGATGCTCGAACTGAAAAACGAAAAAAATGAAGCCTAATTTCGCGGCTATCGTAACGGAAAGGGATGTAGATAAAGCGGCTTATACATTAGCTGCTGTTCGAGGGAGGCCACGTTTTTGCGGAGACGGTCCGCGACATGCCGCAAGTTTCTCTCTTCTGTTCTTCATTTTATATCTGCAACAACTATAATAGACACCACCGAGCAATTTAGCCTACTCTTCGCAGTATACACCTGAAGAAAGCTCGAGGGAAGTGGAAATACTCATAAAGCGGTAACCGGGTAAAGTTATGGACGAGACGGTACGCCGAAGAATCACTTTCAGGGAGAGATAAATGAAGACACTCTAATTGCGGCGTCCGCGAGGATTTCCAAAGAACGAGTAAGAAAGGTTCGCCGGAAAATAAGAGATCCAAATCAGAGCACATTAGCGGAGACTGATGTGACAACCGGAAAGCCTAGCAAGAAAAGCGCAAAATATAAAAATGCATAAATAAAATTATTATACGACCAGGCCGGCACTCTCCTCCTGCCCCTTTCTCCCTTATGCAGTTCAGCGAGGCAAATGCGGGCCCTCGGACGACGTGAATAGCCGCAATCCTCCGCATACGCTCGGCAATTTGCGTGGAACATTACTCAAGGCCTCGCACTCTTAGCGAGCAGAAAGCTATTGCAGTCGCAGAATAGTCGGCCCCTAGTGCACTCGCGGGAATGCCCTAGTTCTTTCTTTCTTTCTTTCTTTCTTTCTTTCTTTCTTTCTTTCTTTCTTTCTTTCTTTCTTTCTTTCTTTCTTTCTTTCTTTCTTTCTTTCTTTCTTTCTTTCTTTCTTTCTTTCCTTCTTTCTTTCTTTTGTGGCGATAGAAGAGACGTTCTCAAAGAAGGGGCACTTTGGACTGCCCCTCGTTTCGAGATCGAACCGCGGTGAAAAAGTGGTGCGCGTATTTCTGGGGACTTGGAACAATGTCTTCGATGTCCTATGGCAGATGTCGGAAAATACGGCTGAAATATTGGAAATACGAATAAAAAGCGACATATGAAAAAGAAAAAGAAATCTCAAGCTAGTAGAAAGGGGGCTATGTGTGCCTTATTTCCTGAAAGCGCCAATGGAGAAGGAAGGAAGAGCGAAGTGAAACTCGGAAGGAATAAGTGAAAAAATATAGAAAAATAAGGAATGAATCAATGCGGAAGAAGGAAAGTAAAAGGGGAAATTAAAATAGAACGGTACTACTGAGACTTGCAAAAAAAAAAAAAGCATACCACGAACGGGAAGAAACGTCCAACTTTCTTCGTCATTTTTTTTTTTTTTGCTTGGCCTTCAACGTGGTTCTAAACACAATGAAACGAATTAACGAAAATGGTATTTAGTTCAACGAGGGATTAAATTTACAAGTGAACACACGCGCAGTAACATTCAAGGCAAATGGGAAGGAACTCGGTCGGCTCGCGTGAAAACTGCATCCATACGAAATGGCGCGCTACCAGTGAGCGATGACTTGTAATTGCACCGCTGGGAGAACATAAAATGAAAACAAAACAAGGAGGCACGTGCGAGAGGTACTATCCTCGTCCCTTTTCTCTTTTCCGCCTTGTTGTCTTATCCTCGTACTCCTGGAAGTCCGTATCTCCTTTTGGGCCTCCTCTAACAACCCGCCTCGGCAGCAGGCCATACACGTTGCTCACAATTGCAAGACTCGCTCATTCGCGCCTCTCGCTTTCCACTCTACAAGGCGACGTGTGCGGCGTTGCCAATGTTTCAGACATCAGCCCAAGCTTGGCGTAGCCGCTGCAGCGAAGGGCTTCGCTGTTTTGTTCTAATTCGAGTTGCTGTGCAAGAAGACCACGTAGAGCAGGACAGGTGGTGTAGCAATGGCTTCCCTAAAAAGGGACTCCACGCCCACTTGTTGAAAGTGGAAAGAAAAATACAAGAAAGGAGTAGGAAAAAGAAGAAGGGGAAGATACTGAAGCGAACAAGATAGACGAAGACGCAACGCCACACATCACATCGCACGCACAGTAAGAGCATTACGAACTAGAGTTCAGACCTGTGGTTATTGAGATTCGTAGCGCGGCTTTGTGAGTCACAAACAGCTAAAAGACGAACTACTACTACAAGGAACTGAAACAATGTAAGGAAAGGCTTCGAATGTTGCTTAGCGCAGACATGGGCTTCTTACGATGATATTTAGTGGCAACGACATCAGCGTTAACGGAAATAACAGTAACGAGGACCGTAGCGTCTCCCGTGTTCCTCCCGCGACTGCGTTACCGCCCAGGCTCTGCGTCCTGGACCTGAAGTCAAATCAAGGCGGCGGACGAAAGGAGTTTTCAGTTTAGCAACTCCTGCGAAGGAATGATGACAAGGTATTTCTAGCTCGTCTATGTAACTAGACATTTTTGTTTTGTTTTGTTTTCGGCTTTCGGGGGAATTGTTGCAACAGCGCAAGGACCGGCGGAACGACTCAGACAGGGCTTGTAGACGGAGCTCTGCGCTGTTGCAACGACATGGATTGACAACTAGCTTGTTACAAAACCTTGTTTTACAGGAGGGATGAGGCCACGAGGCGAGAATGGCTGTACCACAGACAGAAGGAAAGCACCATATTTGCTGGTATATGCTGTGTGTGCATAAAAAAGCGTGACCTAGAGGAATTTAGTTGGATGTCTCGCCATATAAATTTGATTTTTAAAAGACTGACGAGGAAATTTGAGAAATCTAGAGGATTGGAAATGGAGAGCGATAAAGTGATGGAGAGAAGGAGGGAAGTTTCCACAATGATTAGTGGAGAGGCTTTACTGTCGAGCGGGTAAGCCTTGTATGCTATTATACCTTATGAATGCTTATGAAGGACAATGAACTGAAGTAACGAAAGATACTGAGCACACACAAAACATGTCACAACACTCCATGAAGCTAAGTATCTGAAAACGCTGCGTGAGATGCACAGCGTTTGTCCATGTTCTGAGAACATCTCTAACTCACAAGACGGCTCGTCTTTCGTGAACGTTCAAACCTGTGTGCCATATAAATAATCTAGCCACCATTCCCTGGCTTCAAACGAATGTGTTTGTTTGCATATTCTTCGCAGTGTCACCCTAGTCTTCGGAAACAGGAGGCCATAGGACTCAAGGATTGAAATTTTGTAGCCCACGTGGGTGTCAAGTCAAAGAGTACAGTTACTTCACGAAGCGAGACATTATTAGGTGGTCACGAGACAGCACAACACAATAAACACGAATTTCTGTTCAAAGATTCCTCATGCATCGTCATGGAGGACGGTGACACAGTGAATTTCGGCAGAAGACATAGGGGAGTTCGACTGCCTTTGGCGAGAATGAATGTAAGCAAGCAGTTGCGTATAAAGGTGAGATTTGCTGCAAAACTCAGTGGAACAGCTTTCTTTAAAATTTGGTACAATTCAACCAGAATCGGTTACAGAGCACTCGGACCTCTCCTTGTGTACGACGCAGAGGAACTCGATGACGTAGTGTAGCTCAACTCTTTCCAGGGACGCTGCACACTGTCCCGTTTCTGTCGCTGCGTCGCACTGCATTTGACATGCAGCTTTAATCGGCGACCGCTGCGCGACGGCTGTTTGCGACATACGCTTGTCACCGGCCACGTCTGGCGTGCGAAGAGGCGGTTTTATTCCGACTTGTAAAGCGTGGCTCCCACGCGAATTTCTCGCGCTACATTTGTGGATCTATGGGAGACGACAACGCGCAAAGAAATTTAGTCGTTAATTAAAAGTGCAGCCGACGCGCAGTGCCAAATACACGCGACACCGCGACGCGGGGAACGCACTGTAAATGCGTCCCATGGAAATACATCTGTTGCGAGCAGAGCTTCGCCTTGCACAGTTTCTGCAAACTAGTGAGCAGAGCTTGGGACGGCGCTGCTGTCAGTTTCGCTTCGAAACACATTTCGGGGCTGCTGTCTTAGACACGTGTTATGTTTGTTCGGCGTGGAGTAACGGTAACACTACGGTATACAGAGACGAGCTGGTGACCTGTTTGGCGTGTACGTCAAGCTCTACAAGGATGACCGAGACAGAGCCGGTACTTCGCCCTTTATCTCTTTCCAATGAAAACTTCAACAAAGAGGCTAGCTCTCGTCAGACTGAAGGCAGTGTCGTAGTCACACTTGGCGCATTAAGAGGTTAGTTTGCGCTGCGGATAGACGACGATTTAGCTCCTCAGACGCCTTCACAGTCATCGTGTATAACATTCCATGACGTATTTCTCAAAAAGACCAGCGAGCTGCTGTGTAAGCGAACCTGGTTTTAAAGTGACGTCAGGGTGGCCGACGCTGACCAAGCCAAGCACTAATTCTCGAAGACAGCGAATGACACACAACGTGCTTTGGAACTAAAAATGACGGGAACTAAAAATAACGTTACGACAGAAAGTGAGCGGGATGAATCAAGTAGACAGAAATAGAATGATACCCATATATCAATCAAGCGATAAAAATTGGACCTGGGCTGGACACGTAATGCAAAAAACTGATGACCGATGAACAGTGAGAACAATCCAATGGATCCTAGGAGTTGTAAAACGCAGCATAAACAGGAAAAAGCTTAGATTGGGTTATGAAATTAAGAAATTCGCACGCTTAAAGTGGAATAAACTGGCTCAGGACAGGGCAAATTGCAAATCGTTGGAAGGGCCTTCGTCGTCACAGCGGATATGATGATGATGATGATGATGATGATGATGATGATGATGTGGGTGTTACCTAAGGTCAGTGAGGCTGTTGGTACTTTATATTTCCTTTTCTAATTATCCGAAAAGTCAAAACGCGAGAACTATGTTAATGGCGGAGTAGGACAGATTAACGACCATGGTACAGGTTTCTCAATCATATATTGTACAAGGTTTGCGGTTTCTTTAAACATGGCTCGTATAAGCTGGGACATTCCTTACGTATGAAATGGACATCCTAGAAAGAGCAGGTGCTTTCTGCGCCACCGATGTCAGCGCTCCGCGCCTCACAAGTTGTCCTTGCGGTGTCCTTCCATGGGCCACGGTACGACTTGCAGGAACCGGAGGACAAGACAAATGTTTGGTCCGTAAAAATAACAGACCGCCCCTCCGTCGTGCGCGCATACGTATAATACGCCTCTCGTTGTCTGCACCGGCGAGCGCTATAGAGCTCGCGCAAGTTGTCCGTGGAAAAACAGGAGACGTATTACCCGTATCCTTCCCTTGCTTCCCTTTGCATGCGTTCCTCCCTATACATTGTTTCAGTAGTACCGGGCAGCATAGCCAAGGGCCATGCCACATCAAAGGGAGATTCTTGCGAAGCGAGATGTAGTTCGTAAACGCTACAGCCGCTGCTGCTAACAGACGAGTCGTCGCTAGCAGACGACAGGGCGCGGAAGGACACATTTAAGATTGCATTGAATTGAATGGAGTTTATTTCTCCTGTTTACGACAGAAAGGAAGCAGAAGCTAAAGGCCATATGGCCTGACTAAGGCTTATGCTTTAGTCAGACCACATGTGTTCAGGCCACAAGTCAGGCCACAAGATGTGTCAGGCTTTAGTCAGGCCACAAGATGTGTTCACGCATCTGATTGGTCTAAAATGCCTTTAGCTTCGGCAGTGCTGCGTGGAACTACAGGAGCGAGGTATGGTATACCTCTACATCTCCACTCCCCCAATTTACCCTCTTCAGCTGTTCCGCATTCTCTCCTCCCTAGCCCCTTGGGAAGCGTTACGCTTCTTTTTTCGCTTTTACGTATTCGTAACTTATTTTTATGTGATAGTCGATCGGGACATATATGCCAGCGAGGCTTCGCCTTGGATGACCGTTCCAGCACGACGCTGTCGGCATCGTCGCGGTCCCTTTCTTTCGGCCCATCGACTCGCCCCGCTAATCTAATAAAAGGCCCGTGCAAATCCTCGTGACCGTGCCAGGAGCGTGGCTGCTGCGGACTCAACACGCTGCGAAGCGCCGTGTACCTCGCCATAATAGATTCAAAAAATAGTCACGCTTTGGACGACTTTTCCTGCACTGTAGAAACTCGCTTCCCAAAAGAGGTCCTCAAACGCACTACTTAGGCAAGAGAAGTTGCGAAGAAACATCCATACCAAAACTTCACAGGAGTCATGCAATACTCGCTATCACCTGCTCTTAAGTGTGATAACCCTCCGAAATTTGATTTAAGTAGTCAGAAACATCGTTTAAGGTAACTTTTCTGACTCTCCGTGAAACCGCCTCGCAATTATCTACGTTGAAATTATGATCAAGGCACATTATGTAGGTTTGCGCGAAGCCAAGCGCATTTTTTTCGCATGCAACCATTACTCGAAAACGTTGGGCAAGTGTTGGCTAAAGGCAGCTATGGTTGCCAAACTCCTAGCTAATGTTGGCTAGTGTGGGCCATAAGGATAATCTGAGGTAATAGGAAGTACTTGCATGTAATGCTAACCAGTTGCTCACGCGTCGCGAAGTCTCCCTCAATTTTTGTTTCCTCCGGTTGGCTCTCGACACGGCTGCTGAAGGCTCCTTAGCTGTTAGGCTACAGGCGGGAACAGTATGGAGAAAAATCCTACACTGCGGACAGCCTAACCTTGTTTTTACATCGGGGTTGACTTGTCTGTTCATGTCTCGAAGGAAAGTCGTCAGTAGTTGGAGCTGTGATCGGAGTGATCGAGCCCACCGGCTACAAGTATACTGTCTGTTGCGGGCGATATTTAAAAATTCTGGATTTGATTGAAAATAGGAAGCACACGATGGAAGCATTGAAGGGATAAGGAATGTAAAAGCAGTCGGAGGGACAAAAATTGGAAATGCAGAAACTCTTGGGAATTATGTCAAATAGCAAAGAAAATGGAGACATGCCGCACCAAGCCTAGAAAGAATACGATGCAGACGCTCTTCTGTATGCAGCATTCTCATGATGAAATATCAAACGTGAGCTCCTTTTCAGATTATGCAATACTTTTTCGTTGCATGGATTTACATTTGTGAGCGATGTCAAAACAAAATGTCAGTTGGAAGACCCACGTTGGGTGAATGCACCTTTTCACTTTGGTTTTTGTCGGATTTTGCGTTGATTTTCTGCCATGATTACCAAGCAATGAAAGACTTTGGATAGAAACCGCCAGCAGTGATTGTGAAAGCGAGGCGATAGCTTTCTGAGACGCGCGGAGATTTTTTTTTTTGCTATAGACACCTATTGCTTAGCTGCGCAACAGGCCTCTGAGCTCGGGGAAGTCTAAATGCCTCAGAGATGGGCCTAAACTGCAAGCCAGGATGCTGCGTCCAAGATGGACGCAACTTTTGTAGCATAGGTTTACAGGTCGGTCTAGTTCTGACTGTAGATTCAGCGGTGTAAGCCCAATTTTCATTTTTGCCTCCCGAAATAACTAAGTTTTGATTAGAGATCGGTGTAACATTACAGTCTATATAATACGCCTAGTGTTGAATTTACTTGTACAACCTCCGAGATTGGTCTGACATCAGCCCTCCCTACGTGGCTGTATGCACAACCTTCTCCGCACAGTGGATGCCAAATAGGGGGAAATCGACAAAGACAGGTCTGCTTCAAAACAAAGTGTGTCAAGGAAACGAGATGAATCTATCAAACAGCGCTCGTTCAGTATGTTATTGTCGTCCTCGTCTATGCCCTATAGCATTAATTCAACCATGCGAAGCTACCGGACAGCGAGGTAACACAATTGCAATGCTGCAAGACTCGGTTGTACACTGAAAACCAGTAAAGGAAGACAACTTTTGAGTCAAACACTGGCTCGTTTTGCAGCAATACAAGTTATATTTCCACATGATAGGGGCTGAAGGCAAATAATTCATGGTGGCTGATCGACGCTAAAACCCGGCGAAGGAGCAGTACTTCACTTGACTACGGGTTAAAAAAAAAAAGAAAGAAAGAAAGAAAGAAAGAAAGAAAGAAAGAAAGAGAGAAAGAAAGAAAGAAAGAAAAAGACAAAGCTACAGGTCACCCAACAGCAGCACGAACTTCAAGCGAGTTTCAAGGTTTAAAAAAGGAAGGAAGAAGAGGGAAAGAGAGATTCGCAGACAAAGTTAAAGCCGACCAGGCGGTTAAGACCGCAGGGCAAGGGACGAACGAGCAATCACCGGAAGCAGGAACTGAGGCAAAATAAGAAGTCCACCCTTTTTTTTGTGTGTGTGTGTGCGTGTGGTTGAAAATTGCGCTTCCGAGGTGTTGCCGAAGTGCTCGTGCGTGAAACACGAAGGGTGTCAGGCACGATGTGGAATGAGTGCCATCAGACTGTGTGCCATTTGCCTTTTACTTTTGTCTCCCTTTTTTCATCAAGGAGAGCCAATTTTCCAAGAAAGCTACCGAAATGAGTTTAGTTTTTCTTATTATTCTGTATGCGAACCTCTCTTTCGTAAAACTCGATACATTCGCAGGTTTTATTATATTTTAGTCGCTGCGCTTTCGCTTCGGCGTGCAAAGAGTCGAGGTGCGGTGAAGCTGCACTCCATACGGTCCGCTTCCGCAGCAGTGGTAAAGATAGATAGATAGATAGATAGATAGATAGATAGATAGATAGATAGATAGATAGATAGATAGATAGATAGATAGATAGATAGATAGAATCTCCATCCGGAAGACGATGAGAACATTTGTGCGTGACCGCCACAGTGCTCTCTTGCGCTGTATTTTTTTCGTATGCCTTCTCACAGTCGAAAGACAATCGCAGGCCAATTTTGAGGTGCGTTTGTGACCGTAGACAAGAAAATAAAAAATGGCCTCATCATCATTCATTGTGGTCATCCAAAGAGGGACGTCAAGGAAAATAAAGGCAGTAAAAGAACAAGAAATAATAAGAGAGCACAGGAAAAAGAAATGATGCGCGATGATGGGCATAAATAGGAAATATGAAGGCTGTGTACAAATGCGATAACCCTGTAGGCGGAATGCGGCTGCCGAAGACAGTTATAAGAACACGAAAGAAGACTTGGTAATCATATGTGAGAAAAAAATATCAGTGTTTAACAAGGCACGCTTGCTGTGCTCCTTCAGCTCACCACGGTAACTAATGATTTGTGCTTTTTCCCTCCTTGTATCATGACTGCGATGCAAACAGTGCTCATAGATAAAGTACTGATTACTATACTGACAAGAAGACCATCATTGTCGTTATATTACTGCACTTCGAAGTGTATCTGGTCATGACTGAATGACCCAACAGTAGACATGCTCCAGTGGGCTGTCATAAGTGTTGAAGATTATTAAATTTTTTAGGTAAGTTCTACAGTGCGCAATTACTTCGATGCATGGCGGAAGGACGAAGAAACAGGAGGCTGCGCACAGTGACAGAGTACATAACACAAATTGATAGTTCACATTAGGAAGGAAACAAAGTAGCAGATACCCTGACGGTAGTTTTGTGCTCTTTATCTCTGTCTCTTTTTCATGTCGAAAGTTCAGCTATCTTATCGGGTCATCGTCCCTTGCTTCTATATACGGCTCGTCTGCAGTGGATGGGCGAGAGCTTCGAGCGTCGACTAGGCAACCTTCTGACAGTAAGTATACAGTTGAGGCGCGTCAGAGCAAAACAGAGGAAATTTATGTAAAGGATCCGACGAAGCAAACACGTCTTTATATGGCCATTTGAAGAAGGCGTCGAAGACCTTGTGCCGTGATCGCGTGACAACCTGCATTTGTTGCTGCCATGAAATCACATTCGTAGCTCTCAGGCACAAAACTCTATTCTAAAGAAACCCAAAAACAACATCGCCAACGCATATTGTACAGCGTACGGAATCTGCTGTGAAAGAAGTGCTGGTAAAAAGCTACTTTGTCTTATTCCGGGGGCCGTGAGCAGAGATCACATGTTGAGAACAGTAGCCATGAAAACGTACGCATTCACTCCATCAGTACCAGTACGCTTACGTGTGTGCGTGTATGCGCTGAAGGGCAAGGGGGTGAAATATTTCCCTACACACTCTCTCCAATTAACGCAGCAGTGTTGGCTAGGGCTTCTCCTAAAATTTCCTTCCTCTTTGCCATGGTTTGTCAGTCACCTGGTTCACGATGTCATCATTTCCCCGCGTTTTGCTGTGGTTGTCTAGAATTTTGTACCCTCTCTCACTGTCATCTTTCTGATCCCTCTCCCTCTTCTCCCCAGTGCAGGGTTGCAAACCGGAGACTGATATCTGGTTAACCTCCCTGCCTTTCCTCTTCATCTCTCTCTCTCTCTCTCTCTCTCTCTCTCCGCGTTTAATCAGTGCAAACCGACGATTGGCTACTGCGATGACTTGAGACACGTTCGAGCCACCTTGAATAGGTAGCTTGTAGACAGTAAAGAAAAAAGAAGAAAGACCTGCCGCGGTGGCTGGGCGGCCTATGGCCTTGCCCTTTTAAGCACGCTCTTGCGGGTTCGGTAGCAGGCCATGGTGGTCATGAGGGTGAAACGCAAGCGCTCCTCTGTACCGTGTACTTAGAAGTACGTGCACGTCAAAGAATCCTACGTGGCCTAAGTTGCGCTACGGTATGCTTCAAGTTAAAATCATTTTTTTTCTGCACACGAGACCCTAGAATATAATTATTCTAAAATTGAAGCATGCATTGCTTCAGTAATAGCGCGTCTACCAACCGCCTCACGGTTTGCTCTCTCTCTCTCTCTCTTTGCCATCCAATCAGCCGAGAGGTCTAGGCCAGCCTCAAATTCGCTTATCTCACGAAGACTTCTTTTCCAAGCATCGACGTCTACAGGGCTAGCTCGAGTATTGGGACCGTCCCCGGTGTCATCGACGCGTCACCCAACGGCGCACATGCATACGTGATGATGGTGAATGACCTCGCAACAGGACATCAACCCCTTTCTTTCCTTCTTTTTCTCTTTTCCGTCTTTTGTGAGGTATACAGGTCAACGCAGATCCTCGTACAAGATCGGCGCGCCTGCCGGTGTACCTCGTAAGAATCTTTTTATATTTTTTCCCCTAATGCCTGGACGTTGCGCCTGAGATGCGTCACTTGGTCCTTTCATCTTGTCGCATGATGGCCTCGCTTCTTTCATTTTTTCTCCCTGCAGACGGCGACGGCTCCCAGTGGGGCAGCCGCTGCTTCCCTGGGGTGTATATATGCAGAAGCTTGGCTGAGCAGACATCCGGCGATGCTCTGACGCGTTCATATCTCGCTCCAGCCGAGCGAGTAATTTCGGATAACCCTAGCATCGGAAGATTCTTCCTTCAAATTTTCTTTTGGGATCTTTACTCTTCACCCAGGTTTTGAACCCTATTTTTAACCTTGCTGGATGCACTCGGCCCTGGGGTGATACCAAAGGGTCGTTCGAGCGTGTCAATTGGCCTCCCCCTCCGAGACGCCGCAGGCATGCTCTGGCATTTCGTCAGTGCTTTGGCGCCGTTCGAGGTAACTGCGGTGTACTTCGCGTCCAGGCATCTCTAGCCCATATACACCCGCTGCTTTGTACTCCCGCAATACCGGCTGGGATGTGCGCGTTGTTTCCTACGCAGTTTTCCCATTTCTCTTTACCCGACTCTCGCCGAAAAGCGTGCAGCGTCAGAGGAAGCGAGAGCTGTGCTTCGGCATGCAAGTGAAGCCCGATTCGCGAAAGATTTCGAGATGTTTATATACAGAACTCGATTTGTATATAAGAACATTTGGTCCCGGGCCATCACGACATTGTTGTGCGATATCACCAACGTATACGTCAACCGGCCACGTATATGCAGCTGTTATCCTCGAGGGGTTTTCGGGATTCAAGTACGGGTCACCGTCTATACGTTTGCGCAAATCGCCACAGGTTAACAATACGCTGCATCGGTGAGTGCCAATTCTCAATACTTGCCCATGTCTGCACTTTTCCTTATGGTGGCTTCCGAGAGATTTGACAATGCGTTGTAGGGCTGCAGCGACTCGTCGCATTCTGGGTTCTTTCAGCTTCTGTCGGAAACTATATATCGCAGATGTTGTACTTTTGTCGCGGAAGGCTTTTGTCACTGCAAGTGTTGAATGAGGGGCTATATACTATCTTTGCACCCATATGTTTCCTACTATGAAACTTCAACAGTGTTATGCTTCGTGAAACGCGACAAGCTATACGCTTCAGTTTAACAGTTTAACAGGATTGTTATGCCACTACGCGACCCTATAATGGCACACAAAGTGGAAAATAGAGGATTGCATACCGTAGACGATTCACTAAGATTAAATATATTTTATTGATGAAATTAAATACATCGAAGACGTTTGTTCGCTACACAGTATCTTGGCTAAGAAAACTGAAAGGGAAGGGGAGGCTAGCGTCTAGGAGACAATTTATGAGGAAAGATAATTTTGTGGGACGAAAATTTGTTAGACGTTTTGAGAACCCCAGCGCAGTGTACTAATTTATTTGCACGCGGGATTACTCGAGACGCATGGATACCCGCAAGCCTTCCAGAAAGCCCTGTCAATCATGACCCCTTGATCAGCCTTCCACGGACGGCCGGTTTTGCCAAACTGCACGCTACTACTGAGGAAAAGTAGCCCATATTGCTTCTGACTTCAGACTGCGACATGGCCAAAGTTAGTGGACAGCGAAGAGGCCACAGCGAGCCAAATAAAGTGAGGACGAGGACGTTCGACAAGTATACATAAAGAATGAAAGAAAACACAACGAAAGAAGTAATGTCCCGATATGAGGACTATACTATAGGCCGCTCATCATAGAAGTTGGTAAAACCCCGATGATTACGGCTTGTCCGTATGGATAAGAGTACGCGAACGTTCGAGTATCAGGGATAAAGGTGCTGTTGCTACGAAAAACGTGGAAAAAAGATAGTTTGAGACCAGAGTGCTGAATGTTTCTTCATGCTCAGCGTAGTTTCGTGATTGCAGTGCCATCGCGCTGTCGCAATCCACGAGATCACGAAAATGCTATGGAGAGAAGCTCGTTTAATGGGAGGTTACGTACACGGCTCTAGCAAAAATGGTCAATCGTACGACATCGTACAAGTATGCCGGTATACTCCTTTGCGAAAGCTCGAATGAGTGCCTGCACCCGCAGAGCAGTACAGAGTCGTTCTGATGTTAATAGATGCATCAGCGATCGTCTGTCCAGAGCGGACGCCATCAACTCGGCGTCCACAGTAGCGACGTTAGCAATATGACGACCACCTTCCTGAATTTGATAGGGGTCACTGCCCTAGAAGATCCGAGGTAACGCAATGCTGATTGGGTATACTGTACGAAGCACCGAAAAAGGTCGTGGGTCAAAGGGCGTCGGGTGGTTCTCGTTTCCGGTCGGATTTCGTGATGGTAATGGCATGCCATGCAGTATCCGCAAGCGGATGAACGGGACACAAAAACGATACACGTTGTAAATGCGCTTTATGGCAGCATAGCGCACACTTGAGTACGTGTGTATGACCATACAAACTCAGCTGCGCAAGTAGAAGCGTTCAAACACGCGCGCAAAGAGGCGCACACACAGCATGAAGGTATGCGAGTTGGCAGTGCCCATAAATTGAGCGATGCACCAGTACATCTTCAAATAGTGTGCACATCACGCATGATTTCCACCTGAAATATAAATAAGGCCTGTCGAAGCCCAGTTGAATAATCAAGGGTCTGTATCGCGACGCAAAAGTTGTTGCTGGAAATTAGTGTAGGCCACATGCAAGCGACGAAAGAGTGATTCCACGATGTATTATTTTAGAGGCCTCCCGTTGCACAAGCTCAGGTGTGGCGAGTGTACCACTGCTGTAACTGACAGCACCGCATGTGGATTCGAGAAGTATTTTAATGCGACTCACGTGTTACACAATCGCGATAACCACAGCTTGTGTCTGGTTCCCATGCTCTATACAGTGTGACAGTACGCGTCACGCATGAGTGTGTTTACAAAACCGTAAGTGCGTTTAATGCTTTTCGGTATGCTGCCTTTTACTGTATTGGTCCTGTTCGAGCAGCCGTCCGTGTTAGAGTTCCGGGTCAATAAAAGAGTAGACGGCCATCATCCACTCCATGCCTGCACACGAACAAGTGAACGATAATGCTCATTTCGCGAGGTTACATAGGATATATACAGGGTCGTGTAAGGAGAGGAGGGTGGGGTAAGGGTTTCCTGTGTAAGTTTTCTGAGCACTGTATAGACACCCTCTCCCCCTACTTCATACACTTTTGCCGGCCATAATATTCGTACACCGCATCGTATAACACCTTGCGAAATATATTTCTGGCTACGCCAGTGACGTTTTTGGCATGTGATTCAGAGGTCATGCTCGCAAGTATGAACTTTTCTCACTTACCAATCTTTCTCATGAACATTCTGTGAACCTTTTTGAGCTCGCAGTCACGAATTCCTTTAGTGTTCGAGTATACGGTGCACGTGTGTATTAATTAGTGCTTCTTATAAGCCTAATCACATTCGAGAGTGTATTGTACGCGTTTATAGCGTTCACCAATTTAAACACGATTGTCAGCCCGTATGGCGGGCGGTTTGTGTCTCGCGCGACCGGCGAGCGCTGCGCAATCGCCTGGGTGTGAAATGCTGCCGCACTCTAGGCCTGTCTGAGGGCTAGGCCTTTTTTTTTTCTATTAGTGGACCCGGACGGGGGTCTGCTTTTTTTTTTTTTTTTAAAGTTGTTCTCTCTCTGCCGCAGTTAATTATCGAGGCTCTCCAGTGAATCAACGTCACAATAAGCCAGATCGTTGCTCCTTTTGGTAAGTTGTGGCCCGATGAGGGGCCGGCCGCAATGGCAACCGAGTGTTGCATTTCATTTGCTGAGCACAGTACAAGCTCATTTATGACCGTCGCAGGAACATTCCATTTCTCCGGACTTAAAACTTGAGTACGAAGCTTACAGAACTGAAAATTGATTACTCTGATATATAGGATTCATGTTACTCCAGTGCAATAGCGTGAACTAGGAGTACGGGCCTTTACCCTACCACGGAATCTTGTTTCGTGTTCGTCCACGCTGACTAGTTGATTTCGCCTCTCAATTCAGAACTCGAGCAACCAGGGATGACCAGCGCGGAATTGTATTCCGTATTCCGTGGTACGGTGTAGGCCTCACACACACACACACACACACACACACACACACACACACACACACTATGCAGAAATTTCTGAGACATAACCGGATACCTCATCGAAACTTCCCAACCACACGTCTACCGCTCGCATACATTTTCCTTACAACAACCCATCAGACACTGCATGCTCAACGTTATAGTTCCAATTACGCCAAAAAAAAGGCGAGGTTACCTCGGCAGCTATGACGTGAGCATCAACTTTTCAACACACATAGACCCATTGTTCATGTCATCCTATTGATATGACAAAACCCGCCTTATGTATCTGCGCAGACCTTTTCTCATCGCAGGTTTCACCTCCTCTTTGCTCAAAGTTTCAACCGAATGCTTCCGCCTCAAACTCCAGCTCATGCCTACAGGTCCGCCATGCAAGGCGAGGCCCTTGGCTCGAGTTGTGGCTTCCACTACGTCGTCGGTCACGGAACTTTAAACTACACCTAGCAGTGCACTCCCGCTTTCCCCTTGTTACAAGGACGCTCTTGCTGCTGGAAGCTCTCACTGCTACGTAGTACTTGGCACTCACATTATCACGGTCTTCATCTCCTGCCTTTATTATAGAAGGAAAAGCCCCGCAGGCCTTGCTTCCGAATACATACATTTTTTTTTTCAATTGGCTTTTTCCACAAAATTTTCTTTTTGGGAACACTTCCCCTTATTTCTTTATGGTGCAATTGGCTTTAAGCCCGATATACCTTCTGGTGGCGCGGGCTACCCCCACTTTATTTTAATTTTTTTTCCATACCAGGGGGACAAATTTAACACACACACACACACACACACACACACACACACACACACACACACACACACACACACACACACACACACACACACACACACACACACACACACACACACACACACACACACACACACCACAAGGCCTGCTCTTTGGAATCTTTCTTTCAACTTTTTTCCGTACCTGTGTTGTCCTGGCTCGCTTAACCAGCTGTCAGTACAACACCAGCATTGAAACGTTTCAAGGTGATGGTAGGTATGAACAGTTTCGCGAACTCGAACTCTCGCTACAAACGTTAGGCGCTGTGGTGACAGGCAAAGCCCCCGATATGCTGCACGCATTTTTAAGAGCGTCGCGAGCAAGCGTACGCAATTTGCTCGGTAGCAGCAAACGATAAGCTCCTTTCGTGGGCGTCAACAAACACGCGTGCAAAAGCGAACGCTCGCATCCGCGCGCCTCCGGGCTTTGCGACGAAACGCGAGAGACGCTTCGATTACGACGACAAAAGCTTCGGCCTTAAAGAACAAGGAACTTCGCGCTCATGTTTCTTTCTCATTTTTTTTGGTTTTCCCGG
This sequence comes from Hyalomma asiaticum, assembly GCA_013339685.2. Classification (NCBI taxonomy): domain Eukaryota; kingdom Metazoa; phylum Arthropoda; class Arachnida; order Ixodida; family Ixodidae; genus Hyalomma; species Hyalomma asiaticum. The sequence continues at coordinate 37,008,769 of CM023484.1, read as the reverse complement.
TGTATTTAAATGAAAAGAAGAGCTTCTGACTGGGACGAGAAGATAAAGTTCGCATAAACAATATTTACAACTCTCCCGAGAGCACTTATTGCCTCTTAAGCCACAGCCGTTCCATAAAAGAGGGAAAAACAGACAAAGCGAGATGATATACTGCTGCATCACGAGTGTCCTTACAGTAAATATTCTCGGTATTATACGAACTTGGAGTTTTGCCGTACACGCTTGGCCCTAAAGGCGAATGGTCAATTTTCTTTCTTCTTTCCTCTTTTTTTTTTTGCGCGCTCCGCTTTGAAAGTACTACACTTTGCCTGGATGTCTCTCGGTGTTTCGAGTGGGCGTTCAGCGTTCGGAAAGGCTGCTTCAGAAGCTTCAGTTCCTGGAGCTTTTTCATAAAAGATACAGTTACCTCGGAATTTACAGATCTTGTTTCTTACGACCTGACTTTATGTTTCTGGTATATACGGCCTTGACACGAGTGGAACACTTAGACAAAAAAAAAAAAAAGGAATGATATGACGGCTAACGGCGAGACGAGACAGATATATAATGCTTACGTGGATGTGCGGTGCTTGCTTTGTTTCGAGCCGGCGCGTGGGGAGAGCACATTATGTTGGAGAGATTGAAACAGATCAGATGAGACGCTTGTACCCGTAAATCACTTTAAGAGCGAAAGCAGTGCGTCCCGATCTGGTGTGATCACCGATGCGTAGAAGAATATCTGAGACGGGGAGTGTAACAAAGTCTAGTATAATTGGCTTGTCGTGTTCCGAACGTAAGGCCGTATTACGAAACATGTGTGGAAGAAGTCAAGTCTGAAACCAGGAGCTGCTACAAAGTAGAAGCGGTGTGCGTGTGCGTGGCGCGCCGTCGAATCTTGGCTCTCAACTTATCAACGAAATGACACAATCAGCTTAACAACATGCTTTAGCTGATACTGTATATTTTTTTCGCTTTCGCGGGCCTATGAGATAAGCCTCCAGCAAGTACAAAGATCGAAAAAAGAAAATAAGGAATACGTACAAATCCGAAGGGCATTTGTTATTCCATAAATAAAGCTGCATATGGGGGTTTCTTTAAAAGAAAAGGAAGTCCACTGGAATGAAATGAATGAACGAACGCGCTCTTACCAATTTCAGCGTACGTTAGAAAACGATGTACATAGTTACCCAGTCGCACATAGCCTGCTCGGTGCAGAGTGCTGCCTGTGAGTGATAAACAGAGCAACATTGTGTAATCACAAAAGAGCGCCTACACCTTTTCCTTCAACAGAGGACCTGTTCAAGGTCGAGGCTGTGCCCTGCATCGATGTTGTGGCCGTTTTGCAGCTGGAAAAAGTGCACCCGCTTTTGCACTCGAACGACTACCCTCTCCCGGGCACGATCCACTCTTGCCCTCAGCCGGCTTCTGCACGATAGTGATTATATGAAGGTCAGTGGGCGAGAAATTGTGGAAATGGTTTAGCTCGAAGCTGCTGGTTTGACTCCCGCATGCACGGCTGCGCTTCCATAGCGCGATATTGCCGAAGGTATTTGAGTAAAGCACCTATTTTTCAGCATTACGTCCAATAACAATCACAATATGTAAATTATGCCACCTTTTAAATACTATTTTATATTACTTTCGTATTGGTGGTTTCGAAGACAGTGTTCCTAACAGTATAATAGTAACCAGAATTAGGGTTAGAAGGAGAAATGGGCCTTTATCCCCCCCCCCCCGCCCCTCCCCCCCGTCCCTGGCTACGGGACCACCAACATCTATAGACTCCCCTGAAGTCTAAGGTGTGTAATTAGGCGGGAATTGACAAAAGAATTGTTTTCCTTTCTCGCCCTCTTCCATACGCTCTCTAGACTAGGCGATACGGCGTTGCTACAGGCAGACTATGTTCCAGCGCCTGTTGCCCATAGCAACTAGCGCAGTAAGCAGGAGGCGCTGATGTCGAAGGCGAGACCTCTCCATTATGGATTCATTCTAGACTATTACGACCATTGAAGACAAAGGCAATGTATCAATGGTACTAACGACGAAATACCTCGGAGAGTTCCTATTCCCTCTCCTACATTGAGCAACTGAATGAAAAAAAAAGTCAGCAGTAGACGTGCGACATACTGGAAGACAATTAACTCGACTGCACAGGCCATCAGCATGTTCAGCAATGCGACGGAGCTCCTGGGAAGGCAGAGACCGGTCCCGAAATAGTGTAACACCGGACTTTTTGCCCGAGGGAACTTCGCACTGCTGATTGCTGTACGTACGCTCTTGCGTAAACTCGCCGCGTACATCTCGTTGGCAAATTGCGTTCCAGCCGAACAGCATCAGTCACTTTCACCTGCAATGGGACCAAGTGCGGGATGCGATTAGTTCTTGCTTTAGCGACGTGCCAGTCACCCTGACTTCGTGGCATTGACACTGTACGAAAGAAAAAATAAAGAATGAGTGACAGGTAAACAATTAAAACGAATATTGGGGTTGCCGGCTCCCATGGGCATGCGCGAGTTGCCGCGTACCATGTAGGGTGATATACAACGACTCAGTGCAGCGACGAGTGAGCCCGTGTAATTGAGGCGGACGTTTGTGCGTGCGTATGTGTGTGTTTGGATTGTAGATGCACTAATGGATTCTCTGATTGGTACATAACGTACGCTAGTCCGACCGAAGGGGGGCCTTTACATAAAACAGTCGGTATGTGAGCGGCGTGTGTGACACGTTGAAACAATTAACAAGAACTGAAGCTCTTAGCTGTGGCGATGTGAACGTATGAACAAGTTGTTGGTATACATCCCTTGGTATACATTGAGGCTGCTACCAATAAACGAGGAATGTGGCTAGAGAGCCAACGCTTCGAGGTCGTTCTTATATAAGCTTTGCTCAGTCTCGTGCAAGACGTGAGCAAAGCGCATGGAAGACGGTTGTTGCCTTGCTGGAGACAAGTCCACTTGTCGAAGCGTTGGCTCTCGAGCGACGTTCCTCGTTTCTTCATTATTTTGAGCGATGTTTTCGCCACATTGATCACACTTTGCGCGAGTGAGGCACAGAGAGGAATGGTGAAAATGTGCGGCGTTACGGGAGGCCGGCTCAGTTGCCACTTTACTCCTGAACTTTGAGGCAAAGTTGCGCATTGGCACGCCTTCGTCTGTCTGTGCTCGTTTGTGTGTTGGTGTGTGACTTTCGCATTTGTAAACTTAGTCCGAAACTGTAAGGTCGGGAAGAGAGCTAGTTAGGAAGCCCCCAACAAGTGGCCAAGGCTGGCTGGCCGTTGCCACCTTGGCGCTATTGGGATGGCCTTACGCATCACGAAATTCGCTTATTGAGCCGTAAGTGCATTTTTGGATATTACATAGTTTCTTGAGATGTCATTGAGGCTCTACCGAATGACGGACAGGCACTCGTAGCTCTTGGAACTGGAAAGTTTCGAATCTGAGAATGATTACGGCAAATATACCTAGACGCAAAGCATCAAAATATGACACGAGAGCAAACTTTTCGCTTCGTCCTTGCTTTTGTAAAGGTGCAGCAAAAATATACATCCCATAGTGTACATCCTAATTAGCATATGAACATTAGCCAATAAAAATTTAACACCATCTTCCCAAAAGGAACCCTGATGGGATGCGAAGCAGCCGCGTTAGCGCCGTTCAACCCGTGACGCCACCCGTGCGCAACGCTGCTGCTTCGCATCCCATCAGGGTTCCCTTTGGGAAGATGATGTTAATTTTCTGTCGGTCGCGGTAGCGGAGCGAGCGGCGGTAGCGGCAGGTGTTGTGGGCGAACGGACGAGGCGGCAGCTGCGGAGAGCGCGTGGCAGGCGAGGGAGAGAGTGACGTGAGCGCGCACTGCGAGGGGAGCGTGACTTCAACGCGCCGCTGCGGCGTGACCTACTTGGCACCGCTCCAACACCTGCGGCGAGGGCAGCGCGTTGCCCTCGCCCTCGCCGTACGGACGCACAAAACGTTACACAGGCTAGTCAAAGAGCTGCTTCGCATCTAAAACTTCATGACTGGCCAATATCTAAACAAACGTTGGAGGACGCTGAAGCTTTGTCCTTAAGAGCGAACGCTACAGACACATTCGCATCGCCTCGTCTTTAAAAAACTATGCTTTTCTCGAACGCTGAAACTAGAGTGCTAGCTATCATGTGTGTATGTTTTCGTTAAGTCGTAGTTTACAATTTTTCTGTCTGATTTTACTTTGATAAATTGAATTTTGTTCACTAATGCACCTGTGCCAATATCGGAGGGAATGCGTGGTCGGGTGCTTGTGACACAAGATGAGTCGGCACACACTGATAATGTCATCACAATTACCGCTAACCAATTCTGTATTTTTTAGTAGGCAACAGTTTTTTTCAGCAACGGATTACGCTTCTTAATATTATCGCCTCATCACGCCTTTTCGCCAGCATACCCACGCGACCTCCCAACAAGAAGTTCACAAACTTATTTTACAACGTTCCGTTATATCACTCCGAGAGCAGCGTCTACAAACGCAAAATCTAGTTAAAATCGAATTCACTGGGCTGAAAGCAATTTAGCCTGATATGGACTGGAAAAGCGCAATGAAAGACAAAAGTATGAGAGATCGATGGTGTCAAGTATTATATAGTCGCTCTATATGATGTAATCGCTAGCTCAACAAATGCAAATATGCCGGTGCCAGCAACGTTAGCAACATTGTGACACTTGAAATGAAGCGTGCCGAAGGATATGCAAAGTGAGTTTGCGAAATCGACGACACCAGAACGAAGTTCCGCAAAGAAAGGAACCTGATTGTCTTTATCCCAGACACGGCGAGCGGAAGTGCGAGGCGAAGGGGCAGACGGGGAATGCATTGTTAGCGTAAATTACTTCTCGCAGCTCCAATGACGCCGAGTAAAAGTAAATTGAGTTACTTTTGTACGAATAAGGAATCCAGTTCGTTGAATCTCAATTAACGGCATCGACAGGGAAACAGAGGCTATGGTGTTACGCAAAACGAGCAGTCCACGAAAGTGGTGGCGCCGCAGCTATTAATAGCGAAGCAATCAGATCGACATATATGTCACAATGGTCGACAAATAAGGCATAAATCCTACGAAGCGTTTCCGTGGAGGAGGTGCAATTAAGTGTTGAAAAGATTAACGCGGGTGCAGTATGAAAACGCGGGTGCAGTTCGGAAGGGATACTTCGTTACTCCGCGAGCATGAATGAGGTTGCCAGTTCGATTCCCTGGTCACGTCTTCGTTGCTTAAATAGCATAGTACACGATAACATTCTTGCATGACACACTGAGGCGCGCGTAAATATTTGCAGGTTGTGAGGGTTGAAAGCCCTCACCTGCAGCGTCTAGACCTACCAACTTAGAACAGCCGATAACCATTTTAGTTAAACTGGCAACAAATAAAATGGATACGGACGGTTATAATTAGGCCTATTACGAAGAAGGAAGACATTGACTTATATAACTTGTCACACGTAATTCAGCTGGCTTTAAATGTGGATGTACTCTCCTGAGGCCCCATTTTGGGGCTGTAGAGTAGTGGTAAACTAGGAATTTGCCGTATTTCCATAATAGTTATAAGCTGTATTGGTCTAGTCTGTACTGTAATCGTCTGTCTTGGTGTGCTCTGTAAATGTGTTGTATTGGTATTGTATTAGTGTGTGTGTGTGTGTGTGTGTGTGTGTGTGTGTGTGTGTGTGTGTGTGTGTGTGTGTTTGCATTTTCCTGCATTTTATTGTGTAGTCATTCATGCCCGAATCATTTTCTGAATTGCTCCTTTGATTATTCATTGTTGTAGATTTGACACTGTGCGAGTTCTTTCTTTTTGTTTTTTCATTAGGTTAGTCTGTCCCCGAAACACCATTGCAAATATATCACTCTTGAATCCAGATTTGCTAGCAGCGGGCGAGGGGGAGGGGAGGTCCACTAAGTATTCCTAAACGTTGCTCCACTAAACCTCGCGTAACAATGGAAACATATTCAGTTTAATTCAGTTCTATGGACATGGGCATGGACATGGGCAGGCCACGTGATGAGAAGGCTAGATAACCGATGGACAGTTAGAACGACGGAATGGATACCAAGAGAGGGTAAGCGCAGCCGTGGGCGGCAGAGAGTAAGATGGGGGGACGAAATCAAGAAATTCGCAGGCATCAAATGGAATCAGCTCGCGCAGGACAGGCAAGGATGGCGAGGATTGGGAGAGGCCTTCGTCCTGCAGTGGACATAAAATTGGCTGATGATGATGATGATGAGTTCTATTCAAGAGCTGACGCAGATAATTATTCCCGCTCGCCAACGATCTATACAAATCTGCTGATTTCCCCCAAAATTTCAGGAATAATCTACTCCTTCGACAATCGAACACGTGATTACGAGAGTTTTCCGCCCCGTCGACGGTGTGTGCAAATTGAACTCGGTTTACCAGATGTCAACAACACGCTTTTCCCGATACCTTTTCAGTCCCCTTTCTCTTTTTATGCGCACAGCTGCTTTTAATCATTACCTTTCAGGTTCCTCGTTTCCCCTTTTCCCCCTCGCCTTTCAATCAGGCACATAATCCGACTACGAGCTCACTTAATCCTGTTTTCATCGTCCGTCCTTGTGATTCAATATGTGCGATTCCGGTCCAATTAGGGCCGTTGTGCCGTCGCCGAGTCATCAGCGTTCATTTGTTGCTCAGGTGTTCGCGGAAGGTTTGCGAACACGAAAAATATCGGAGGAAAAGAAAATATAAAAAAAAGGCACGTAAAGGAGAAGTAACCGCATCGTATCGCCCCAGGCGAGCCCCGGGCGATTCCACCTCCGCACTGCAAGGTCACGTTCAGTCATTCGGAAAGGTTCCCGGCAGCAAGGGAACGAAACCGAGCGACGATTCCAGTTGCGGATGCTACACGAAGAGGTGCTTCCGCTCCGCGGTCGGAGGTTCGGCGACGCGTTTTCCTTCAATTAGCCGACGACAATTCGTAATCACAGAGCGACGGCTGGGGTCCCTTTAATTAACGGAACGCGCAGCCCTTCCCCTCCCTCGAACACCCTCACCCTCACCACTCTCATGACCGCGTCCCGATCTTGTGTAACTCTTCCGTTTCTGCCAAACTTGCTTACTTTTTCTCCAGCGTATTCACAGTTACCTGGAGAGGACACACCCACTAAACGCCACTCTCTCGCGCGTTTGTGTACTCGCTCTTTTTGCGCGGCATACAGCTCTCGCGATTCTCCCGGCATGTTTTCCTTTTCTTCACCGTTTCCCGGTGCGCTTGAGCTCGTCACGATGTGTGCACTGTCGGCACAAGGTGTAATCTCGACAAGTTTGACAGGCAACAAAGTATTCACTCGCGCTCAGTCCAGAGGATAGCCGTTGCGATGTCTGTGACGTTCCGACCTGCAGAACCGTTGCACGCAGGTCGCTGGTTCGAGCAGCATCCCTCCTTCTTTGTTAAGGCGAAAGTCTTGCTTGTCGCGTGTTGAGGTGACCTTGAAAGAGTTGGCGAGCGAAAGAGGTTTATTTTACAGAAAGGCAGGGAGGTCGGCCTGAGCTGTAATTTCCTCTGACCTGCTACTCCGCGCTGGGGAAGGAGAAATGGAAAGAAAAAGAGTTGGTTGGCAATGACCTTGTGAATGATGACGTCGCCGACAGCGTGAGAATTGTCACATGAACATAGAAAGCTCATAAGCGCCATAAGCCATAGGTCGATGAACAGATCGCTAAAAACGATGTAGAATAGGGAATGTCGCTGGAGCCAACGTTTCGACAAGTAGACTTGTCTTTGTCAGGACAGCAACTGCCACTGCAAGACATGTCCACTTGTCGAAACGGTGGCTCCTGCGACATTCCCTGTTTTACATCGTTTTTAGTGATCTGTTCATCGATTCAAGCCTCCATCTTCCCCTGCTTCTCTTCTAGTTTGGATATAAGCCATAAGTGTAAGACGTAATCAATGATTGCCAGAGTACTTACAGTGCAAATTAATGATCATTGAAGGAATAAGCAATTATCATGCTCAAGGCCCCCGCTCTACGCCTGCATAACCCACACACGCGATCGGGGGTTGGTAAATGCCAAACCTCATATACGCAAAGCTCCATACAACTGCTGTGCGCGACGAAACGGGCCGGTCGCGCGACGTGTCGCGTAGTCAAAACCGCGCGATCACTCAGCTCAGTGCTTGGAAGTATAACTGCATCTTTTTCTTACCAGAAAGGAACAGCCGAGTCGCAGCTGCGTATTCCGCAAATTGCCGGAATACACGAAACGTACGCCAATAAAACAAAATGACTAAGCGGAAAGATGCTGACCGCTATCGCTCCGTTAGATTGAGGTCGAAAGTACATGGGCTCGAATTTTACCATATAAAGGAGCTACATGTAAATGAATAAATCAATTATAGTGATAGATAGATAGATAGATAGATAGATAGATAGATAGATAGATAGATAGATAGATAGATAGATAGATAGATAGATAGATAGATAGATAGATAGATAGATAGATCATCATCAAGCAATGCGGCGAAAGCATTCACATAACAGCTTCATCTTCTGGGGCTCTAGATGCACGAACAGCCCGTCACATGCATCTGTAATCAAGCGCCTAGGAAGATGTGGCAATCGAACGTCCTCGTAACTCAGCCACGTGTAGAAAATACTCCGAATCGTGTCTTTCAATGCTCACCAGAGCAGCACGCACAAGTGTTACAAGCAGGCCTTAATTACTCGCGGTAGCAGCACCGTCCCATATATAGCATCCAGCCCACGGACGGGGCGACAGATTGACTGATCATCGCTTGGTCAAAAGTGAGTTTCGCGTGGCGAATCTGCGGTGACAACGGCTTTCGCAATGGCTTGAGTGAGTTCAGAGTGTGTACACTATCCTGGGAAAAGTATGCTGACTGCTGCGCAGAATAGAAAGAAGGAAACAAGCAAAAAAAAAAAAGAGTGACAGAGATGAACGTGTTCGAAACACTTGTGCCTACGTTTGACTGCCGAACTCCCCCCACCCCCCAACCCCCTTCCCTCAATTGGGAAAAGCGCCCCAAACCTTCCCTGCGGCTATGTGTCTGTCAGCCCGCGCTAAGCCACGCCGCAATGCGCAGTACCCGCTGCGCCATACTTGTTCGAACTTCTTTGCTTCCTCGCCACGTTGAAGCGTTCATGGCCAGCGTTTCTGCGGCGAAGTATACTTCTTCCTCTTCGCAGTCTCTCGTTCTTGCGTCTCCCGGCGGTGATGTGCTCTGCGGCGTGCACAGCTCGTTCCTCTTTTCTCTCTCCTTCCCCCGCTTCACGCAGCTCTCCGTTCTGACTCGCTCACTTGAACCCTAGAAACGCAGCCATTCCCGGCGCAGTGCAGTTTGTGCCTCCCAGCCCGCCCCCGCAAATCTCCCTCCAAAGCACATACCTTTTTTTTTCCCCTCATCGCTTTTGCTCTACCACGCTCATTCGCTTTCGATTAGATCGTTCATTACTCGACGACGACGCGACCCACTGACCCGTGTTCGCGCGAAACCGCCGAGTAGGCGCTTTTTTTTTTCCTCAGCAGCGTAGCCGTAAGCCACACGCACGGTGAGTACGTGCGTGTGTGGGTACGTGTGTAAGTACTGCGTATAAGTGCGATATGCATGGCTCTACGTCGGTGCATATGTGTGCGTGCGTCTATGCGTGTGCCCTCAAGCCCATGTGCGCACGTGCGCTCAGCTGCTTGATAACGACGTCATCATATCGTATGTATGGTCGTCGTGGGCCTATAGTTTGTGTTATAGAGATCACAGTGGATTATGTGTATCCACTGTTAGCAAATGTGCTACGAGGCATATATAGGTAAGATTATATGCATGTGTATGTTTGTGTTTGTATATATATATCGTAAAAATAGATTATATGAGGACCTATTTCGATGACAGAGTATTAGTACACTGAACGTTAAAGATGAATACTTACCGGTTTTTGAAGTGTACGTGCGTGTTGGGGCCATTGTCAGCCGTACATGCCTTTTGTCCTCACCTCCCTTTTGACTTTCAAGCAAATATAACATTCATTCATTCATTCATTCATTCATTCATTCATTCATTCATTCATTCATTCATTCATTCATTCATTCATTGAGACGGGTGGCCGGCGAGTGCGCGTTTCACGCCTTCTATATATAGGTGCAAAGTGTAGTAAGGTACGTGGAACGGGCACATTTCGTCGCCAAGCTGCATTCGCGTACCGAGAATCTCTCAGCGGTGGCGGCAAGCGAGCTAAAGTGCGAACGGACTAAAGAGGAGGCGACGATTGCGGGGCCACGCAAGGACTGAGCACGCGAGAAAGCTTTCAATAATAATGGCGTTCGCAAGCATACGGGCCGCCGAGCAAAGAACGCTGGCACTTCGTGCGAATGATAATGGAACGAATTCACTAATGCATGTAAAGGACGCAGGTAACTTGGCGTATGTAGGCTAATGCCCACTCAGCCACCGAGCGCTCGCTCGCTAACACGTACGAAAATGATAAAAGGGGGAGGATGTAGGTCGCTAGGAGAATAACGCCTCACTGTGAAGTGGCATTAATAAGTAGGGCTAATTAAACTAGTTATCCGAGCGCAGCACGTCGCAGCACGCGCACTGGACAACTCCTTAGAGGACTCAACTATATCGAAAAATATTAAACTACATCAAGTTGGTGCCTGTGTCGCTATTATTAACAAGCACTATTGGTTGCATATTCCTTGTATCTTCCACTTGTTGCTATATGTGTTGCTTTGGACATGTCCGTTGTTGTTACGGTACAGCAATTAAGAGACAGTCTGCAGATGATTAGAATGCGCTGCGTGATCATGTTGTACTCGACCATGTGTACCGTACTGATGTGTCAACATTTGTCATCTATGAATCTTTCATTTTATGGACAGTTGTATTTCCGTAGAGACTCTAAATATGTGTCCGTGTCCGAGTGCTTATATTCATTGACTATGGTGAATTGTACGCAACTTTGTGACGAAAACCACACTGTAAGAGAAGAGGAGTTAGCCGGCGCCGCACATTGGCACCCAGCTCTCCTTACATTACATTTATTAAAAAGAAAAGACGAAAGTGCAATATTTCTTAATCGGAAATGAAGACCTATGATTTCATTGATATTAAGGAGCCGTCGCGTGTAGATTTTGCTTAGTGCGTGTGTTGAACATATGTGCGTGTAAGTGCCTTTATTTCTTTCATTGATTCATGCGCGTGAACTTTCATGAATAAGCTGCCGACGGTCGGTCGCGGCATGCGCAGGCTTATAAGAAAGCATCTTCGCCTGCTTTATTACGAACTGTACTGCAAGTAAATTACAAGAGGATATGTGTATTAATTGAGACTGCCGCTGCATAATCAAGTGACATGCCAACGTGACTGTGCCTTAGAGAGCACGCCCGCGAACTACTGCAGATAGATAGATAGATAGATAGATAGATAGATAGATAGATAGATAGATAGATAGATAGATAGATAGATAGATAGATAGATAGATAGATAGATAAAATGTGATTGAATTGACCTGTTCTTATTGCCATTCTCAAACACAGCCTCTTTCAAAATGAAACTTCCGTCACAAACAGAGGGAGGAAAAGATGCAAGGAAGGAACGACAGGGTGGTCAACGATAAGGGATACGTGGTTTGATAACTCTCGCAGGGAATTGTGGAAGGGACAAAAAGCATAAGAAGAAGAAGAAAATAGCTGAAAAAGAGAACGCATGCGCGCAGCCACTCCTGTTTACAGCACAGGATCCCGGTATAAGCGTTGTTTCATTATTCTCCAGGTGATATCGAGCTGTTCATGTAATGACCATCTGAATAGACGGCAACGTGCCGCGTGTTCCTCGCCGTTGCTTAAATTCATACCAGTCCAAGCTCAAGTTCAAGCTTACACACCGGTTCAAGCTCAAATTATGGGAGGAAACGCATAAATGAAACATCTACGGAGTGTATTTCATTGTCAGGTTTGCCCTAGCCTGGCGGATGATGAGTTCTTCCACGACGAAACTTTCGTTTTCTGCTTCCGTACTTTTTGTTATTTTTTCCACTGGGCAGCTACATAATTTCGGAGCAAGTCCAAAGTGTACGAAGAAAAAAAAATGGCGAAAAATGTTGTGAATGGATGGAAGAATGGCCGATTCGATTATTTATGTGCGTACAAAGGCCTATAGACTGAAATCCGCACAGTGAGTAAAAGAAAGCTTAACTTGCCATTCTCTTCTCTTTGTTTACTTGGTAAGAACTCTACAGCGAAACGACTGAATAGCATAACGCGATTGAAACGCCTTATCTGGAGTGACAGGCATTCGTTTCTCTGGATGGTTAGAAGGCAGCCATGCAGCAGCAACAGTATTATGTGACTATACTTAGCAAGACTGAACGTAGCGTCACTATACAGAACGAACCGTTCACTACAAAGCGCTGTCTCGCAGAAAAGGCCGAGGCGAAAACTAAAAACAAGAAATAAAAAAGGAAAGAAAAGAAAAGTGCAGTCGGCAAACTTACCAACTCGCTTAACAGCCGACAGTATACGTAGCGTATAATAAAACTGATGGAAGTAATACGACACGTCCAATATTCAGCCTTTTTCTACTTAAATCCGAGAGAGCCGAAGCGATCGAGTCTTTAGTTGAAAATACTCGTCCTCCTAAACGTGCGCGCCGTCTTTTGTTACAGCCCTATCTCCGCTGCCTGATTTGCTCGCAACACGGCCTTATATGTATAGACAGGCATGGATGCACAACTCGAATGGTCGCAGCGCTGCCTCGTATAACACAAGCTATGTGTGTGCAATTCACGTTTTCATGGCGAATCGTACAGAGGAAGAACAGAGCAACAAAAGAAGGCCTCCGCGTGGGCGTTCGGTATGGCGGCGGTAAATTGAGAAAATAAACGGTGCTGGAGAGGTTGTTGAAGGGGTGGAAGAATCGATAAAGGCCGAAATATAGCGAAGAGTTGCGCCACCGCACCGACAGACAGACACAGCCCTGTACAGGTCGCGATCAACACAAAGAACGAACTGAGGCAGGAAGAAAGAAAGAAAGAAAGAAAGAAAGAAAGAAAGAAAGAAAGAAAGAAAGAAAGAGAGAAAGAAAGAAAGAAGCAAACAAGCAGTCTTCGAAAGGCGAAAAGCGCTAAAAGCCCTCGGGGGCTTCGGTTTGGAGACCATGGTCTGGGCCTGTGTCTGCCGCCGGATTCAGACACTTATAAAGAGAGCCCCAAATGAAAGAATGTAAGAAAGAGAGGGGGATAGGGGGGGGGGGGTTGCTACCAGTTTCGAAAGGCACCGAGGGGCCCCCTCATAAATATCTCACGATATTCGCTCGTAAAACTTGTCGCCGCGGTGTGCGCGCCCGCTTCTCGCGAGGGGGTTACACCGCGCCGTAGCGGTCGCCCCGCTAAGGCTGCAGCTAAGGCTACGTACACGCCGCCGAAGGCCTGGCGTGTAAACGACGTCGTCCCCGCCGCCGCCGCTGCCTGTGCAGCCGCCGCGGGGCTCAAGGGCTCGGCAACAAGCCGTATAGGAGTACCGCTAAACGGAGCGGCCGTAGGACGCCGACCATGGGATGAAATGACGGTGTTTTTGCTCCGATGTTTGCACGCCTTCTGCGAACGTCACGTATTTGCCAGTGAAGTTGCTTCGCACAGAAGTATGACGTTTGTCGATGTGCCGACGGCACGTTCGAGGGATAATCTCCTCCTTTCATCCTTTGGTCTTCGTGCTTTCGCGAACCGGCTGCCCATCCTAAGCTGTCCCGGGCTATTGTCCACTGCGAATATGCCAAATCAGTTACATCTACAGTGCGTTTGCGTATCGTTGCGGATCTTAAGTCTATTCACTACGCGATGTCCATTAGGTTGCTAGAAATATAACACTTGGAGCTCAGAAAATGCTTGGCCTCGTTGGCTAACAAGGGGGCCGATAAGCACTTTTGCATTGAGGGTTTCTCATTTCCTCCTGTTGTTGGGCTCCCTTATTTTTATTTGTTATCCACCTTCCCCATGTGAAGAGTAGCAAATACAACGTACGCCTGGTTAACTCTCCCGCCTTCTACTTTCTTAGACTCCTTCTCTCTATTTAATCCGAAACACGTTCTCGGGCTATCGCCGCCGAGTTCTTGGTCGCTGTCTGTTGTATGAATGAATAGATGGATGTTAGGAGCATCCCAACTGCATTGGGATGACCGAAAGTGCCATGAAGCTCCCTTACGAGTCCCCTTTTATGCTCTGTAGATTGTACTAACGAGCTGGTAGTTCTGACCTTCTATTCCATAGCCTGCCGCCACCAATCTTGCAGCCTTTTCTCGTTGGACTCCAGCGGAGGTTCACTTATGTTCTCAAAGCTGCCGTGGAAACGTAATATATCGGGTAGACTCACACTTTTATTGATTGTTGGGTCGGCATCGTGACATTAGACTTGAATGCGCTCCTGCACCATTTCCACGCATCAGGTACGATTTCATTTCGTTAGACAATTTCTTTCTGCAGCTTCGCGTTAGCATACACACCGATGATCTGGCTCAATCACCCTGGTCTTCTGAATAATAATAATAATAATAATAATAATAATAATAATAATAATAATAATAATAATAATAATAATAATAATAATAATAATAATAATAATAATAATAATAATAGGATTTTACGTGCCGAAACCACCCATGATTATGAGACACGTCTCGTATATGGAGGGCTCCGGAGAAATCTTGACCAGCTAGGGTTCTTTAACGTGCACCCAAATTTAGGTACACAGTTCTTTCTTTTTTTTTTCATTTCGCCCCGATTGAAACGGTGCCGCCGTGGCAGGGATTCGATCCTGCGACCCCGAGCTTCACAAGACAACAACCAAGCAGCTAGGCTACAACGCCGGGTTCAAGCTCAAAACAAATGAGCCACCTGTCAGGCAAATGTAAAATAAAGAGCGGTGGCACCGTTGACATGACCGCTGAGCGTCTCAGCAGCTCGCGCCATGTTTTCCGGTTACCGAAGTTGTTGCGAGCCACGTAAGTGGAGCACATAGGCGTACAGTCGATTCCTCCGAGGGTCGCGGGATCGAATCCCGGCTGTGGCGGCTGCATTTCGATGGAGGCGAAATGTTGAGGTCCGTGTGCTGTGCGATGTCAGTGCACGTTAAAGAACCCCAGGTAGTCGAAATTTCAGGAGCCCTCCACTACGGCGTCTCTTATAATCATAGCGTGGTTTTGGGAGGTAAAAACCCAGAAATCAGTTAGTCATTAGATGTATAGTAGTGCTTCTGCGCATCACATTTTCTTAATTCTTGTATCACTGCTTCTGAGCAAGGGCGAAATTGCAGTCTTGCTGCTGTTGTCTGGTTCTACGCGTACAGTGTTTGGTGCCACTCAACCGAACTTGGTGCAAGCTCAGCGGTCGAAACGTGCGCTGAGATGTGCTGACAGGTTAGAAAAGCTTGTCGTCACTTCTTGTTCATTATATGGATTATTTCTTTAAATGTATGATTTGAACTTTCAGCCTGATGGTTGCAGCTGCCGGTGTCATAGACCGAAGTGGTACGTTTTACTTTGCTGACATCACGAAAGCTTGTACGTACCACTTTACAATGGTGCGAGCATTCTTTCAAATGCTTCATGAACATTTCACCACCATAGCATCGTTCTGCTGTCGAGTGAGAACCGGAGGTTTCCGAAACACAAAGTTCCACGCAATACGTGCATCGATGCGAGAAAAAGCAAAATAAGAAGCTGATAACGGTCCTTCCGATACTCCTTTCCTTTCTAATGTCACAGCACGCCGCGTCGTTTCAGTGTCTCTGTGACGCGGTGAAATTTGTATTACTGTTTCTGCGCTGTCAAATGCAGCAGTCAGGAAAAATTCCTTAAAATGTACGTCTCAACAACGCAAATCGTAGTTTAAGACAGAAGTGACGGGGAAAAAGATAAGGAATGAAAAAAAAAAAGAAAGAAACTGGGGTGGACACGCAGCCCATCCCAGTAACTCAGCATACCAATAAGATATTCTCCTCTCTCCATCTCTCTCTCTCTCTCTGTCTCAACAAAGTTTTCTTTGCGTTCTTGAGATTTTTAACTGAAAACCTCAGTGTGATTGCACTCCCAAAGTTCGTGTACTTTACGCCAGAGGGATGTCTTTCTACCAGTTGTGCCCGATACATCATACGTCTAATAAGGTGGTCGCCACATTTTTAAGAAATAGGAAATAGGGATAGACGCTGGAGTACAGTAGCCAACATTGTTACAACGGCGATGATTTGTTGACATTTTTTTTGTTACAGGCTTAAAAAACAAAAACAAAAGAGAGAGGATGTCGCGACGGGATCGTACTTCTAGAGTTCCTTCGCCTACCGCCAGGGGGGCGCCACTCCGTCACGCGTAGCGGTTGCCTCCAACAAGCGCCGCCGTGCACCACGGGCCAACATTGGACAACGTCTCGGCTGACGCAAGGGGCCAATGTTCCGACCTCCGTTGTAGTCGTTTGTGCGTCGATAATACAGAGAGAAAGCGATACGCGTAAAACGGGGGGCGCCGACACGCACCACACGCAACGACGTGCCGAAACCGGCGCACGCCATGGTATAACCCGACAACCACTCTTCTTCTTTTTTTTTTATTCCTTTCTCGTATTCGTCCTCTGTCTCGAAGGGCAAGGGTCGCTCTCGAGACGGCAGCAACCACCGTCGCCCAGGGTCCACATTTATTGGGAAAAAACAAAGAAAGAAAGGGCTGCTGGCCTCAATGGCGATACCGAGGTTCTCGACAAAAGGACAGGCATTGAGCGGGAGGGAAATATATATCACCAAGCATTACGGACTTGTACTCGGAGCAGCCGCGTGTTCCGAAATGGTCGCACTTATCGCGACGTTCAATTCTTTCATTGCGTGTATGTGTTTGCGTGCCCTGCAGTGTGGTAAAGGCGTGTGGTTGTCCTTCAGACGTATCGAAGCAAAAAAAAAAAAAAACAAAGAAAAAATGAACGAAAAAACAATGATAATGAAAGAAAGAAATGTCAGTGGTTTGCAGAAAACGAAGACAAATCTAGTAAAGCACTCGTGATAAAATTGAACGAAGAAAGCAAAAACAACGTTTATGTAACGAGTACCAAAGAAAGCACGCATTTATGATTGGGATACTACGCAATCTTGAGCGGACGCATTTCCTTTCGCAAGCTGGAAGAGATGTCGGTTCAAAGTTACGGTAACGAGTTCACTGCGAAGAGGCACACAATAATACACAAGGGAAACCTCGAGTTTCGACGGCATCCTATTGGAAGCACTTGGTCATTTTCTAAGCAACGAAGCTACGGCAAGCATGACCATTGGAAAGCCGTCGCCGTTTCATATATCGTGTCTAAAGAATTGGTGGAGCCGCGAAATTTCGAAAAGCGAGGACAAGGGGTCTCTCTTCCCTGCAGAACCCTCAAGCGGCATGAGCGTAATGTCTCGTAATGGGCCGTTTAGAGCCTCACTTGCCATGGCTTCGCTATCTTTTGACAAAGGCTTACGTTTGCAATGCCGAGTGTATTGCCGCGTGACAACACGCGTAAGATATTCTCCCTGGTACATGTATTTATTTCATTCATTCGTTTCATTTTTATTACCTTAAAAGCCCAATAGGGGCATTATAAGAGGTGGGGTTATATACGTTCATTATACACTGGTTAGAAATAACATGTGAATAAGCATTATTAAACATGACATGGATAATATGGGTACATGATTCTGTGATATATACAAGCAGTCGGAATGATGAAAATGACATGCAGTGGTATTTATTCTGAAAAATGATGAGATATTTCTTGTATGAATGTCCGTACTGACCCGGATCTATCTATCTCTTTTTTTTTTTTTTGGTTGTGGTAAAAATGAGAAGATCGTTCCTTACACTGACGGACACGAGAATGCGTGTAGCCCATAAAAACAGAGTAGTATTTTTAAATTGGCCCTGAAAGTCGTGAAAATAATTACCTGTGGTGACGTCCTCGGCGATAAGTGTCAATCTCCAAGTGTAACGAAAAACCAGAAAATACCAACGCTATTTCACTTATCCTGCTTAAAAGCAGAAATTTATTACTTACAATTGTGTTCGATGCACATTTTGGTAGCGTTCTTTCACGACTGAGAGTAACGTTCATTTTTAAATTATTATCGCAGAAACTCGGTAACCAGTATTGCCTGCGCCCCAACACATATACGAGGGGTGACCATGCAGATCGAAAAATTTTGTTTTAGGAAGTTTTGCTGACTTCCTAGTAAAAACACTGCAACCTTGTATATATTGAATGGTGCGCTATTCATTGCGATTAAAAAAAAAATCAGAGAACCAATGAACGGCGGTAGACAGTCCCTTTGACGCCGAAAGTCCAAGTTTGGTATCGCCAGTTCGCCGAAAGGTGAACTCCGTTTTGCGAGGCCAGCGGATTGGCTTCGTGGTTAGTAATAACGGGTGGGACTTTATGTGCCAAAAACCTGATATGATCATGAGGCATGCCCCGTATATTGGAAGGCTCCAGAGTAATTTTGACCACCTTGGGTCTCTTAGAGAACCTAAATCTAGGAACACGGATGTTTCTTTTTCTTCTTCTTTTTTTATTTCGCCTTCATCGAAATACGCCCGTCGTGGCCGCGATTCTATGCCCCGACCTAGAGTTTCTGGTTTCGTGGTCACAAACAGTGCCCCGTATGCCAAGTTCTGGGTGTATAGCGATCTGCTGAATTTGCAGTGAACAAGCGAATCTGTCTGAGCAGGTTGAGTCATTCGTTTCGCGAATGTTATAGCAGGAACAAGAACTTTCAATTCCTGATTTGAAGTTTTCTGTTTCCTTCTGGAGTGTCTACGTTAAACTCTAGAAGGCTGGAACGTATCTATACGGACTGAAAGCTGCGAATTAGAAACATAACATCTGTTCAAGCAATAATCTAACAAATCTAGCGCTCCGATACAACGGCGCTTTGAAAACGCATGTTAGCTCAGCGCTGACAACTTGTTCTCTGACCATCGCCGATATTTACTTTACGAGAAAATCGCTCAATCTTTTTTCAGTCATCACATAATTTATCCCTCTTGACTCGGCCACGCAACCCTAATTATTTCCAGCCGACTCAACAGAAAATACGATGATGCTTAAAGGCAGTTCCACAATAATGTGGCGTCAGCGTTCCTAGAACTTAGTTTAAATCCTTGTTATTACGCAAGACAACGTGTCCACTACGTTGCGAGCATCGGGAATAGAAACGAAAGAGGCTGGCAATAGAGTGCGCTGCGTATTCGCGGATACCAATTCCTCTGGTCATAAAAACAGGTTTCCCGCTAGAGGATTTAATCAGGGAGAGATTCGTGATTAAATTTTACGAATGCGATTTCGTCGACGCAGCGTTTTCCCCAAACTCGGTAAGCTCTTCGTTAAACATTCGATGCCTGGATAACGCGGGATGCTTCATTTATTAGCGTGCTTTAAGTGCGTAAGCTTTCAAGGCTGATGTCACGACTTCGCGTCTTTGTAGAAACGGCAGTTCACAAGAGAACGTTTCATTGCAAGTGCAGATTAACCTTCTAAAAAGGTGCGCCGAGATAATCTGGAGAAAACGGAGGAGGATGCTCTGCTGTCCACTACAGTGTACCTATATTCTATACAGAAAATTAAACTCGGCGCTTTAACAGGAATATGTGAGCGCGCGAAAGATTTCTCATTTTTGCCGACTTGCGCTATGTGAAGTACGGAAAGCTTGACGTATAGCCCGTTTTTGAAGAACAACGTTATTCTAAGTGCATGCTCGAACTATACCGACTTTTGCACGCGGTGGGTCATACGTTGTTTTTCCGTACTAGAGAGAGGAACAAGATTCCCTCCAGCTCATAGCCTGGCGTGTAAAGGAAAATCGTGCTTGTTTAAAAATAAATAGTCCACCTCTATTGGTACGCAGCATCAAAATCCCAAAGCGCTTTTTAAACAGCGAATTCAATTTCTCATTTTGATTCTCTTTGGTCTCATCCTGTTCTCTAACCACTTCCAACTCCTAGTTTCTTAGTTCCGGTTGTATTCAAATAGCACCTACGCACTCAGAGAGATCATTTCTGGTAAAGGGGTGGAAGATAGGGGGAAGGGGGGGGGGGGAAGCGGGGGTTGCTGTACGACCCTAGTATGTGTACGTGGGCATACGAAGTCTAAATACTGCGGGTAATTTCAAATCACCCATTCTTCGCTCGCTCACTCACTCAGTAAGCTGGGACACTGACTCACCGAAACATGAGCGTCCGGATAAGCGGCTCTCAGAAGAAGCAACAGATTTCTTCAGCCAAATACCCAGTTTAAATGAGAACTGTATGGAAAGGTTAACACGCTGAAAATTTGACTGACTGATTTGTGGGGTTTAACGTCCCAAAACCAGCTCTGATTATGAGAGACGCCGTAGTGGAGGTCTCCGGAAATTTCGACCACCTGGGTGCACACTGCACTGGCATCGCACAGCACACAGGCCTCAGCATTTCGATGGAATCGAAATGCAGCCGCCGCGGCCTGGATTCGATCCCGCGACCTTGGTATGAGCAGCCGAGTGCCATAACCGTTAGACCACTTCTTGAAGGAAAGATTGTAGCGCAAGGGAACACACGGACAGACAAAGAGCACAGGACTGGCGCTAACTTCCAACTGTGTTTATTTAAAAACGTACGTACATATATAGATATCACAAGAGCGACAAAGGCATGACACTCGCGATATCTATCTATGTGCTCTTGTGATATCTATATATGTACGTACGTTTTTAAATCAACACAGTTGGAAGTTCGCGCCAGTCCTGCGCTCTTTGTCTGTCCGTGTGTTCCCTCGCGTTACAATTTTTCCTTCAAGAAGTCATGAACCAACTAGCCCAAGAAAGCGCTTCACTAGACCACCGTGGCGGAGCATGCTGAAAATGTAGAATTCACCTCTCTCCCTTGCCCCCCTCTTTGAAAGTCGAGGCAAGCACTGCAGCGCATTTCCATTTACGGCGCCAAAAAGAGCCGTTAACGCTTTCGCCGCCCCGCAGAAATAGGATATAAAGGCTCCAGAACTACAATGCTAGAACTAAGAAAGAAAGAAAGAAAGAAAGAAAGAAAGAAAGAAGGAAAGAAGGAAGGAAGGAAGGAAGGAAAGAAAGAAAAAAAGAAAGAAAGAAAGAAAGAAAGAAAGAAAGAAAGAAAGAAAGAAAGAAAGAAAGAAAGAAAGAAAACGTTTCCTGCCTGCGCCACTATTTCAATCTCTGTGAGACCTGTTCTAAAAAAATGAAAAATGAAAGATATAGAGGGCCCACATTGGGAATTCCAAACGCATCAACAACAATCGTGACCCCTATAACAGCAAATATAAATAATTTGTTCAAGGAAGCAGAAAAGGAGAGCAAACA
This sequence comes from Hyalomma asiaticum, assembly GCA_013339685.2. Classification (NCBI taxonomy): domain Eukaryota; kingdom Metazoa; phylum Arthropoda; class Arachnida; order Ixodida; family Ixodidae; genus Hyalomma; species Hyalomma asiaticum. Next base: position 36,987,423 of record CM023484.1, on the reverse strand, counting down.
GATTGTATAGTATGTCGGAGAAAATAGGCATGCGTGGGCGCGACGTGGCTTTCTTTTCTTTTTTTCTTTTTTGCATGAGAGCTGTATGTCCAAGGAACGAGCGTGAAAAGCGAGCGCTTTCAAAGGAGTTGACCACGCCGAAGATTGCCCTTGTGTGGAGAGAGGTCATTTTTTTTTTTTTAAGGCAAACGCGTGCATTGCGAAGATTTCATCGTTAAAGCTGTACGACTTCGCAGGAAAACTATTTCGTGGCTTGAAAAATCATACACAGTACAGCGTGCGCAAAAAGCTGCATGGCTTAGAAGCTGCTAAAAAATAACTCCGTCACCATGGTGAATTCTACGAGCATTCTTGGGGAGCAAACGTTGGAGGCAAAAGGCTTTGAATAGAAGGTCGCACACGCTGTCGTATTTATGATTTCGGATGCAATTCATGTTCACATGTTGGCAAATAAAGAACGATTTTGTATAGTTTATCTTTTCATCATTGTGCAACGTTTAGGTATAGCTCGTCATCGATGCTGAATATAAAGTTATGACCCTGTTGAGTTTTAAATGCTAACGCAAAGTTCAGTCACAGTTGTTGTTGACTGAAATATTTGCGCTGGTTGCTACTTTCATGTTTCTAATAATAATGCTATAACGGTGCAAAGATGTTATGAGAAATTACATGCTAAAAATGTGGTTATTGCATTTAGTAGAGGCTTTCTGACTCATCTAATTTTAAACCTGCGGGCGTTGCGAATAAATCTTCATGAACCCTCGCAGTATCTGCCGTGAAGTCCCGTTGCTATCGCAGTAAACGGGTTCGGCGGCGTGGGGATAAGAAACGTTGGTTGGTATTGCTCTTCCGTCTTACGCAATTACTTGTCACTGCAGTATTGCCAGTAATTAATTTCTGAAGAGTGCAGCCACTACCACTTGCGTCATGCCGACAACCTAATATAAGGAACAAAACAAAAAAAATATGAAATTAAGTGTAGAAAGAAACTTATGGACGACGCCGCCACTGCAGCGAAATGCAGCGACGCGCGTTCCCCAGACCACAGCAATCCACGGAATGTCTGTCGCCTGAAGGGGCATAGAAAAATTCGGAATAATAATAATAAAAAAATAAACAAAGGTTAGCTTAAATGGTTGGGCAATGGGGGTTATTCGGGCAAGTAAAATATCTTGAAGGAAGATGTAACCGAAACAATGCTCAAGATCAAAACCAAACTGAAAAAGAAAAAAATATAGTCACGCGCAACGCAGTCAGCTGGGTCTGTATTTATGCGCGTGTCACATCGCTGTATAATCGAAATAGAACAAATTAAGACACCACTGCTGCTATAGAATCGGACAGAATGCATCAGCTGACCTTAGTCAGCAGTTGCCGTCGTTTAGCTAAAACTAGACAATAATATAAGCCATTATTTAGTCAAATATAGTCATCATTTAAAAAATGCCAGCCTACACTACACAGAGCTGACCAGTACTGGTAGTACGCGAACAAATACTATAGGCCAAGTCACCGACGCTGTACCAGTCCACCTTTCACAAACAGCGGGTATATATGCTTCCGCATGAAACAAAATATATATATATATATATATATATATATATATATATATATATATATATATATATATATATATATATATATATATATATATATATATATATATATATATATATATATATATATATATATACGGTAGCAGAAAAGCGCGCGCTTAAGGAACGGGCGACAACTGCCGCCAGCCGCAGTCTTCTGGTCGTCTTCTTGCGATGGCCGGGTACAACAGTGTCTGCGGCCTTTTATTCCCAGAGGAACCGCTGTCGTGGCGTTGGAAACCGCGACCTTAGGGACCGGGTCGCCACTTTCGTACGCGAGACGTTCTCCCCTTTTCACCGCGCGCTATCTCGCTTTCGATTCAGTGGTTTCTGAAGCCACTGTCGCGTGTAGGGGCCCTTATCTTTTCTGCAGCATGCTTTTAAGGAACAGAAGAGTTCCGCAGGTGTATAAATGCAAATGCAGACCGACTAGAAGACCAGGGGAGAGAAACACCGTCAGCACTTTTCGCTTTCTCGGGGCGCGATCGATAGGAGTCGGAGCATGCTTACAAAACACGTACTCATCTCCACTGCGCTGCCGCATTGCCTTGACACGCATCCCGGCAAATCTCGGCATAAATCAGGCCGACTTCCGAGCAAACATTGAGAACGATTTTCGTCATATCCCGCAACGAGCGAAACTCGAACAAGCTGCTATGGGCTCACGACAACGGGAGGTAGCATTCTTGTTGCCTGTCTTAGTGTTTGCTCGCCTTGTCATTAAGTATACCATGACCATCTCCTTGTGTGGTGGTTCAGTGGATGTACTACGGCTATTCGGTTCGGAGAGCGACGTGGCGGGTTGTGTTACCAACTGCAGTGGTTGCGTTTAGATGAAAACAGGATGTTGAAAAAGAAGAAAGAAAGATAAAGAAACAACGTTCGAGAGTTTGCAGTACGTATTTAGTAGGTTGTGTGAGAGTTCAAGGAAACTCAAAGTACGATACCAAGGCATGTATACTTACAGGGGTTTCGCTTCTGTGGCTACTTCACTCTTTCAAGACGCTTCAAACTAAGCAATGTCTTCATAGATGCGCAGTGTAGTAGGAAACGTTGACTATGCTTGAAACAAAAGAAAAACGGAAACGAAATGGAGTTTTGCACCAGTGAGTGATGCTTTACCGCATAGTAGGTGCGTCGATAGGGTGTTTAGGAGTAATGGCTTAACGTACTTTCCGCAGGGCAACACCATGCCGACGTGGTCAGCACATAGCGATTTCAGTCGCCAGCACCTGAACTAGTAGTTATATTCGTACAATGACCCCACGATAGGGTAAAATGTCCTGGTACGAGCCTTCCATACTAAGAAAGACGTGTTTCTAGGCAAGTTGATGTTTGCTAAAGGACCTACTGCAGCACTAACGCGCACACACACACACACACACACACACACACACACACACACACACACACACACACACACACACACACACACACACACACACACACACACACACACACACACACACACACACACACAGAGAGAGAGAGAGAGAGAGAGAGAGAGAGATTTCGAAACAAGTTAGAAACATGTGACACGTGGTAGAAAAGAGAGCTATTGGAAAACAGCACAATAAAGGTATATATTCAGAAGAAGAGAATGACAGAAGAATCGAGATGACAGGACACAATTTCGCTTGTTTCTTCCTCGTTCTCTCCCTCTTTTCCTGCGGCGTTGTTAAGACGTCACGCAAATTTCGAGCACGACCAGGCGTTTATTGCTCCTTGCTTCACCGCACTTACGAAACTGCCGAATCGACGATGGCTGCCCGAGAACCGTGGCGGAAGCATCTTCTCACAGAAAGATTGATGCAGATAAAAGTGGTCGCCTCCTATGTATGCTCCAAGCTGTTACATACGATATGAAGGCTCGCCAAATTCCTTTCGAGATTCTCTCACGCCCCCTGCTCTTTTCTCGCGGTGGTGAATAATCCCCGAAAAACTTGGGTTCTCGCCTCGCCCGGCGAACGGGCCTGCGCACGGTCGACGCCTCGTGGAAGCGGCGAATTCGCGGAATAATTCATGACGCGTATGTCTCGGAGGTATAATGCGAAGAAACCGGAAGCAAAGAAAGACAAGAATAAAAGGCCTCGGTCATGTCATTCTACGGGGACCGTGGCGAAGCACACTTGAAGACCGACGGGCGCCGAGATGCGCTACACTAGCTTCTTTCCCGCTGGAAATGGGAATCGATCAAAACTGCAGCTCGGCCAATTTGGACGAAAAGTCGGCGGCGTGAATAAGTTGTCCGCCGGGTCGTCCCCCGTAGGCGCCCGGACTTACTCGATATTCTCCGACGGCAATTTGTCGGAAAGAGAAGGCCGCGGCGAAAACGTCAAGGTTTGAATTCCGGCACTTTCTTTCTTTCTTTCTTTCTTTCTTTCTTTCTTTCTTTCTTTCTTTCTTTCTTTCTTTCTTTCTTTCTTTCTTTCTTTCTTCTTTCTTTCTTTCTTTCTTTCTTTCTTTCTTTCTTTCTTTCTTTCTTTCATCTGCTCGCATTTCGCTCTAAATGGTGCATTTTGACGGCCACTGCGCATACATATAGATATAAAGAAAACATCAATGCATTTGTTTTCATTAACAGCGGAGCTGTTTGGGAGGCCGCCATGTCCACCGTCACCGATGTCTCCGATGTCTGCTGTCACGCAGAGGGGGACACCGGACATGATCCTGCTCTAGAACCACTACTCACACCTCTGCTCTCCTGGACCCATTACAGAAGCAAGGTAGAGATCGACTCCTCACTATCATGCAACAGTGTTTGGGAGAATCAGCAAGCGTGAAACAACATGAAGAACTTACATTCTTTCTTCTAAACACAAGGTCCTTTCAGAAATATGCATACGATATAGCGCAGGATGACGTTCTTTCTAAAACTACGCTACTGTGCCTCAGAGAAATCTGGAATACGTACATGGAACAAATTAAATGATTCTACAGGAATGTCGTCACCAAAGGTGCGTTAAGACCTGCCGGAGGGGTGGGGATGTACGCCAAGAGGAATGAATCGAATTCGGAAACTCCGTTTCAACTTTCTGAAAATGGAGACTTCCTTAACGGAGAGCACGAAGCAGTGAAATTAGATGATGGAAGCATCGTCGTGGACGTCTAGCTGGCCCACAGTCTTTTTCAAAAAGACATCATTAATTACGTTACTTCCGCTCTACGTTTTTATAGTCAGAGGACAGCTAGAAGAAGGCTCCATTCATTCGATTCGGTGGCTTTAGTTTCAATAGAATTCAAAGTGGTTGGCTTAGGCGGTTCGTGATAAATCGTTACCGTTTAAGTTGCGTGTCGTGGGGCTGGAAGGAACCCACCACAGTTAGAGGGACCTGCACCGGCCTGGTGTTTGCAAATTTCCGGCAAGATCCCATCGCTGAACCCTTGGCGCGGTCATGTAAGGGCGACCATGTAAGGCGGTCATGATGAAAGGGGAGAGGAAACCGTAACTGAACATCCGTCACGAGTTACAAAACCTAGAGAAGTGACGTGTGCTGAAACTGTGCCCAAAGGAGTCGAACTGAGATTAAACTGCAAAATTTTGCGGTGCTTGTGTGTGCCCGTGTGTGCGCATACATGTGCGCCCATGTGTCGGGCAATGCGATCAGTAAACATGTCCAAGAATGGCATAAGTAAATTTATATACATCATCTAATATATCACAAAATGTATGTTACATAAAAAATTATATACAACAGAAACAGGACAACCCCAGCTCCACTGTTTACTCGGACTTCAAAGACGTCAAACCAGTCAGGCTTTTTTCCTTGCCACGTAAATACCCCAGCGCGCGCGCGCACACACACACACACACACACACACACACACACACACACACACACACACACACACACACACGCACACACACACACACACACAAACACACACACACAAACACACAAACAAACACGCGCGCGCGCGCGCGCGCGTGTTGTGTCTGTGCATGCGTTGGATAGAGCGCTATACAGATTCAGATAGATAGATAGATAGATAGATAGATAGATAGATAGATAGATAGATAGATAGATAGATAGATAGATAGATAGATAGATAGATAGATAGATAGATAGATAGACACATGGTTCTTCCTTTTGAAACTGTTTTGCACCACCAGCAGTGGAACAGCCTGTACTTAGCATACTGGCCTTTCGTACATAAAGGGAAGGATAAGTCGCGTCCGAAAAAAATGATTATAAAGACAAAAAGAAGCACTGTTGGCCCGAAATTTACAGGCAAAGGTAAGAAAGACGACTCGGACATGTCACCGCGTGCATTCGCAATAAGGGGCTCCTTTGGCGGAAAGCACAGAAGAACAGTGGCCCCTGTCAGGAGGACTGGGGCGAGGTGTTTAGTATACGCATATATCTCTTGCGCTGCATTCCAGGGAAGAGGCGGCCTCCATTCTCTTATAGGTTCTGCTGCTGCTGCTATTGTCCACTGTGCTGCTGCCTTGCATCTGAATACAGTCCTGAATCGCATCTGTACTGCATCTGAATCAGATGGGGCAGGCCAACCTTTTGAGGCGTGCACTGGGATTCAGGAGATCACGCACCGTAGGAAATAGCGGCGTGACAGCTTCCCGGACCGCTTCCGACTAAATATCGGCAGCATTATGGAAACGGGGGCTATACCATGCGACAGCTTATCGCTAGAAGAGGCAGCCTGCAATTCGATATCTCCTGCTTCCCAGTATTTCCACGCGTCTATGGACGCCCCTGTCGTCTGCTATTGAATACTGGGAGCAGGAGACGCAGCGCAGACCTCGAGACGTTGAATAAAGGGTGCTCTATTGAAAGTGAACTAATATGTATAATATGTAGAAGGTGTCCAAGGTATTTTCAATCAATCAATCAACCAATCAACAATCAATCAATCAATCAATCAATCAATCAATCAATCAATCAATCAATCAATCAATCAATAAATCCGCTCATGGTTCCAGTCGTGGGACAAATATGCATAATGAGGTTATCTAAAAAAGACATTAACGGGTGTCATCTTTTACATAGGTGTCGGTGTAATCTCTTCTGTTGCCCCTGTTGAGCTCCACACCAAAAGGCTTAAGCGACGACATCAGAAATGCATTGGAGCGTTAATAAATATTGCTATCCCAGCCGCGGCGGCTGCATTTCGATGGAGGCGAAATGTTGAGGCCCGTGTGCTTTGCGATGTCAGTGCACGTTAAAGTACCTCCAGGGGGTCGAAATTTCCGGAGCCGTCCACTACGGCGTCTCTCATAATCAGAGCTGGTTTTGGGGCATTAAACCCCACATAACAACAACAATAAATATTGCTGCACTACCTCGTCAGGATCGGTTGTGTAGACGAACTTCAAAGAAGAAGACTTGTTCCATTGGCATAATCACTAGAGTCTGTGAAAGGTAACTCTTTCTATATAACTTTTCAGAAAATCAAGACAGTTAAAAGAACGTGTTGAATTTTATTTCTGTGGCCGTGCTTGACACAAGAAAGTTTTCATGAAAGTCGTTAGAACGGTGGTGGAGACTAGCAATGAAGTATTTCCCCCCTCCACTTGGAAAAATTAAAAAGAAAGGCCGTATTTTACCGCTCTTATACTCAATTTTGGCTTATGTTAGAACATGACGTATTTGCTGATTCATTTGCTTGTTGTCACCTGTTCTATAGAAGGTCTCCAAGGTAATATCAGCCAGGCGGTTTGTTTAACGTATATGATTTTCTTTTAATCAGTCTTGCAATATCAACCCAAAAGTTTCGCTTCTGGCGGTACAAGACTGGAGGCACAAGACGGCACAAGACGGCACAAGACGGATTTGTTTTGTTTTATCTTATATTTAACTTCGGCTAACATTACCTGGGACACGTGGTATACAATAAGCGACAGCAGCTAAAGATTCAGCGCCCAAGAACACCTCTCTACAACTACACACTTACGTGAATTGATGTGAAAGTCAATTGCGCTCGCTCATTTTCATGACTTGTTACGAAGTTCTTTCGACATGGGCATTCACCGTGAAATGTACGTACACTAAATTTGGTAGAGGCCCAAAGCAGTCGTTTAGGTAAGCTGATAAGCGTAAACTTTTGCAATGAAGACGAACATTTCGACAAGTTAACGCTCATTTTTGTTTCGTTTTTATCCCTTCATCTTTCCCAAGATTCGTACGTTTTCCCACAAGAAAACAAGACAGTAAAGTAAATGGACTTTTCTGGTTCAAGCTTATCCCAAATTCCTGGTTTTGCACGACCGTCCTCGATACGGAGTTCAGTGACGCAAACGATTAGCGACAGATCATTTTTAAGAAGTCCTCTTATGCAGGACATGTAAGCCATCGCATAACGGGCTAGGAACGGTTATTGCAGCTTTTATGAACAACAAACACAATTACACTTGTCTCGCATACGAACGTAGGCGAGACAAGTGTAATCTTGTGTTGTGAGCAGCAGCAGTGACTGTGGGCGTACTCTAATTCTCATCTCATCATTTCATTCGTTCCCATATCAAACAGTGTTAAAGGTAGTAAATCTAACCACTGTTCCCGTTACCCACTTCTTTTCCTTTATTTTCTCCATCTCTTTCAATTGGTCTTTACCGATCATACAGCGATGAAGAAAGTTATTGTCTCATCCCGTCAGCTCACGTGGTTTTGTTAACGCTGCACTCTTTTCGCGACTCAGATCTATATGCATAAGGACTGTTGAAAGTGGCAGAAAAGGAGCTCTGTGGCACGGGGTTCTTACACAGACGACCGGAAAATTCTGTGTGGCTTGCTTCCGAGACGACCTGAACGAGACATACGCGCATATATGCACAGGGGAACGGGGTTAGCTCATGAAAGCCGATCGATTGTGCGAATCGAATGCCTCGAGACGGTCTTTTGTGAACCGTTCGAACGTACAGATGGGCTTTGTGTCCACGGTACGGGCCCGCGAATTCCTGCGGGCATTCCCACCAATGGCACGAAATAAACTGCAACCCGTCGCTGGTTTTCTGCTTGTATTTGTATGTAGCCAGGAATCTGAATTCTGCAGCTGGGTTGGCAAGGCAAGTTAGAGTCGTGTATTCGAGCGAAGCTTGTATTGTCCATCGGGTATCGTTGCAGTAAGCGCGATTGTAGTTGTGGTCGTCACGACAAGACCAGTTGCTCCTGAAAAGTGTAACACCGGGTGACCTCTACGAGGTGGTGGTAGAAACTAATGCATTGCAGTGGAAAGTGTTTGTTGCTGGTGCAGGGGGCTTGAACTCGGGCCTTCATCGTCTGAAGGCAAGTATCCTAACCCTAGGAATACACACACACGCCTGCGAGGTGTGGATATCTGAAACATATGAATGCCTTGCATTTTCTTAACTAGTGCTTAGCACTTCTGAGGAACAACAATGAAACAGCTCGGGAAAGAAAGAAAGAAAGAAAGAAAGAGAGCAAGAAAGAAAGAAAGAAAGAAAGAACGAAAGAAAGAAAGAAAGAAAGAAAGAAAGAAAGAAAGAAAGAAAGAAAGAAAGAAAGAAAGAAAGAAAGAAAGAAAGAAAGAAATAGTAGGCTTCACCGTTCCCCGTTTTCTCGACAGGAGAAGGGTAGGTCATTTTACGTGCACATAAAAAAGCGTGAGAAACACACAAGCCGCGAGACAAGTTCATTAAACGTACAACTTGCCATACAACTGATCAAACAAGGGTTGTTTATTGCCGGGATTCTGTACTCGTGACTGACTGGCGTTTCGTCTCGGGTTCACGGACCTTCACGGTAGTGTCCGCACATTGATGGCAAGCTCCTTCGCTCACCTTCATAAGAAGAAAATGTTCAAAGTGTTCGCATGTCGAAACGGACGCTACTTTTTGGGTCGCGTGCAACACTGCTGTTAGATATCAAAGATGTATGTTTTAAAGGGTCGCCTTAAAAATGCGCGGCGGTGCTGTAATGACAAACGCTGCAAACGTCCGGCGCTCTCGCAATATCGCAGCGTTGGCAAATTATCGCACGCTAATAACGAAGCGATACCGCTTTGATAAATGAAGACAAATGTCGTAGCAACATACATACATACATACATACATACATACATACATACATACATACATACATACATACATACATACATACATACATACATACATACATACATACATACTGTTTAGTTCCCCGGCATACATTCAATAGAGTTGTGCGGTGCGGGGCTCTATGGGCTCAATCCCAAATCAACGACGTCCCTTAAGCAGCCTTTATAGCACTGCAAGTCATTCGAAAACGTTCATATTTGTTGCATCAAGTGATACAGAAAGTGTATAATCGATTTCAGGACGTCCATACACGTTCTGAAAAGAAGTGATTTCCTAAATACCTTCCGGAGGAAGGACGAACGAAATCTCCAGTGAATCAAAAGAAGAGGAAGAGAAATCTGAAACGCATAGAAACAGATATTTTTTCTTCCAATGAACTTTCTTTTTTTCTTCTTCTAACTTCGCCTGCAGCTATGCTTTCAGCGAATGTCGAAGGAAGAACGAAACTTGCAGGTCACGTATATCGTATCGAGAAGTTCGCTCGCCGTAAATGCCTCGATTCTTCGTTGAAACTGAAAGAAAAAAGACAAAAGTCAACAGGTCGAGGAACTGCGAGATCGGCCAAGCGCGAATGGCTCACGTTTGTTTTCATTCCTCGGGAGATTTGTTCGTTCTAATTGGCGTAAAACGTCGAGGTAGAAGACAGCCAATTAAGAGCAGGAGAGATTGGACGTAATCCCGTCTCTTCACATGCTCAGTTGTATAAAACGGTAGTGGGAGTAATCCAAAACAACGGCTTTTTTTATGTTAGTTAATACAAACTCAGGAGGACACATATGACAAGTTACAAAAGTAAAGGTGGTCGATATGTCATTCGATCACGTATTTTGACGTAGTTTTCGCGCACAGAACTTAATTTCAGACACAAGACACTGCAATGAGAATCATCTGTGCGGCACTTCTATACGATTCGTACAACGCTCAAATAACAGTAATTATCCTTATTAGACATATCGCTTTGCTGGCATGAGACTACTTTTGCCGTACTGTGTTAAACAGGCATAGTACAATTTGCGTATAAGCGATTTTTATCGCGAACGCCGGGATGATAAAAATCAAGAAACCACTTATGGCATCGGGATCGTCAAGATGGTAGGATATAAGACAAACGCCCTAGTTAGCATCAGAAGCGGGTACTGTGACCTCGTAGCAGGGCACCGAATAGTCAAACTGTTACAGGCTTCATTTATCAGGCTTGATTATGAAGGATGGTTCATAAACGCTAACTGCGTTCAATCTTCAAGAAAAGGCTGACAGGTAACGCGGTCTCTACTAAGCGTCACGCCGGTACTTCGATTCGCATACATTCGTCATTACCCCGCCACGGTGTTCGAGTGGCTACGGTACTCGGCTGCTGATCTGAAAGTCGCGGGATCGAATCCCGACCGCGGCTGCTGCAATTTCGATGGAGGCGGAATGTTGAGGGCCGCGTACTGTGCGATGTCTGTGGACGTTAAAGAGCTCCACGGGGTCGAAATTTTCGGAGCCCTCCACTACGGCATCTCACGTAATCATATCGTGGTTTTCGGACGTAAAACAACATAAAATAATCAAATCATTCGCCATTGTGACGTCGTGGTCTGTAATGCACTGTAGCGAAATTTAACTGTTTTTGTAGTAAGAATTCTTTCGAAAACTTGAGAGATTCGTGCGTTGGGGCGCTTAAGAAGTAACGCATTTCTTCTTTGTCGTTCAACAGTTGAATTGACTATAGCGAATGCTATCAGAATACGTGATTATCCGATGAGCTCGTGCCAAAGCTTCATAAGACGACTGCGTCATGAGTGTCTCCTCTGTATTTCAAGGTGCTCTACGAGGCCCCTTGGTACTTATCGGAACAACAGAAGAAGTTCAGGGGTAGACGAAGAATGTTGCTAGAGCCAGCGCAACGCCATTTCTCCAGTTGTCGAAAACACACACACACACACACACACACACACACACACACACACACACACACACACACACACACACACACACAGCCCAACTTGAGCTTCTGCATTCCTTTTTCCTGTTCGTATTCTTTATGCGCGATGGGACGCGTACCAATGGCGCATGGTAGGTACAAGCAGAAACCTTATGGATCCTCTTGTCAAAGAAAGAGTCTGGTATTTTGGAATCATGGCTTACTGCATCGGCTGCACCAAATAATCCTCCTCATATAGCAGGCTTACAATTCCTATTGACTTCGCCAACCTCCCCACTTTCCGTACTATTTCTCTCTCTCTCCGGTAACTACAACTGACTACTCCGCATCGGTTCTCTAGATCCAGCAGAAAAAAAACCCATACAGAAATAAAAATATCGCCAGATAAAACGCGGTCACCAAATACTCTGTTGCCGCAACCCAAATCTCTCTGAAAGTGGAAGTCTCAAATCTACTGGCAGTGTCTCCTTATTCTGTTCTCTTTTTTTTTTTTTCGTGATCTTCGCAGATGACGCGCATTCGAATGCGCCTACGTGCACACTAAGGTGCGCCCAAAGTGGGTCACCACGCTCTGCGGCAACTCGCATCCTCAGCACCCCTATCCCTCGGAGGATCGATAAGGATTCGAGGTGAGAGAGCCCGTAGAGCTCCCAGTTTTCATCAGAGATAACCGTGCGCGATCTTGCCAGGATGTGAAGTTCGGACAGGTTCCTCTTACTTTGGCCATAATACATGCCGCCTTCCAAGGACGCGCTGTTTCGGTTGTCCGCGGTGCATAATCAATCGCGTGGACGCATCTTCATGCGCGTGCCTGGTGGGCACTTGAGCTCTATTTCGCGGAGCTTTATTCTAAGAACAGTACGACCCTTTCCTCTCCCCTCGCGCCCTCCTCGCGATGCCGCATTTCTCCACGCCTAGACTTCTCTGTTTATTTGACGCGTTTTTTTTTTCTTTAGACGTGATTGGCTATGTAAGACCTGCTCAGCTCTTTCTTGACCGTCAAAGTTCTTGTATTTTTGTTTATCTACCTCTCTCTATTTCTCTCGCGGCTGCTATTCGTCGGTGTTCCTTTCTTGCGGTACACCCCTGCCGCGTTGAGAGTGCTGCCACAAAAGACCACAACGACCTAAAGCTACAAAAGCGAGGGACCGAAACAAGACCCGGAACTTCGCTCCTTCTAGACGCGATGCTTGACCCCCTTAGCAAATGTGGGTCACACGAGGCGTCGCTAAAGCTACCGTCGGACTCTTCTTCTCCCTAAAGGTCGCCGGGTCACGCGGAGGGGCGAAGGTCGCGGCGTAAGAGTTTTGCACTGTAGATGATGCCCCGACGAAGAAAGAGGAGGGATGCAGCACGTCTCTTACGCCTCCTTCCGTTTCCTGCTCTTTCTGCTTCTTTCGTCTACGCATTCGAGCGCAGAAGTCTTTACGAAACGTGCAGCGAAATCACTTAAGTGCGTCGCAGATGTGTAGCTGACACGTTCATAATAAATTCGCCCATCAAAGATCGCGGCGTTTGTCAGATTAGCACACACGATCAAAATGCGTTACGACGCACCTTGGTATCTCAGACAGTATTATCGTCAAACGACGCAGGTTTTGAAATTTACCCGGTTCATACAGCCTCGTGTCAATGTTTAGGCTGTTGCAGGTGCGCACCAAGTTTGTAGAAAAACTCGCAGGTCTGCGAGAGGACGCCGCGCAGTGGCAGCGCATAGTTGAATTTGCTGCCGGCTCTCTCATTCTTCTCTTTCGCTCTGATTTCATGCGCTACCTTTTCTACTATAGCCTAATTTTTCTGCTTCTGCTTCCTCTTTTCCTTCATCTTCGTCATCCGCTTGCACTTTTTCTTCGCGGTCGTAGCCTCCCTCTTATTCGTCGTCGTCTTCGACGTCCTGTGATTGGTCGAATACTCCTTCGTCTTCGTACTCGCCATTATCCATTTTTCTTGCTATTCATTTCTTCGTGGTCTTCAGATTCCTCCCTTTTTCCTTCGTTGTCGTCTTCTACGCCTTCTTCCATTTCTTCAGCGTCGTCATATCTGTTCCTCTCTCCCTTTTTCCCATCCTCCTCCTCTTCTTTCCTCGTCTTCGGCGATGAGACTGTGCCCAGGGACAGACAAACGTATGATCCCCCGAAGCATCACTCCTACATCCATATTGCCACGTGGCCGTGACGATGAAGTGCGCAATAACTAAGCAGTTAAAGATAAAACCTTTTGTTGGGCGATATTGTACCCAGAAAAGAGAGTAAATAACACTGCAAAACGATTAGCGGCGTGCATACAGTTGTCGATCGTTGACAAAAACTGATCCGCGGTGATATGCGTTGCCTTTTACACGTCCGTCATCGTACTTTCCAGCATTATCAGTGATGCTCGCCGACAGTGTGGAACATACTTAAACATATGCGTAGGGCATGCAAAGTTTGTAGATAACTCGGAATTGTTCGAGAAGCAGCGTGCAAGATAAGCGCGGCCTGCGCCGAGTGATAGCGAGCGTCATCACACTAAAGAATTAAGACATGGTGATAGCGACAGTGCTACATATACGAAGAAAAAGAAAGAAAGAAAGAAAGAAAGAAAGAAAGAAAGAAAGAAAGAAAGAAAGAAAGAAAGAAAGAAAGAAAGAAAGAAAGAAAGAAAGAAAGAAATCTTGTCGAGCAGAACGGAAAAGCTGACCCGTGCTTTGACCCACTACCAAAATCCTTGGCCTCAGCCCACTGCCAGATGACAGCATGATGCCTGACACCACCACCATGCCTCATCTGCGTAACTCAACTGCGCACCAGAACAGGAACTGGCCTCCCTGGTGCAACACCATGGCCAACACCTCCCAAGTGACCGAACCATCCGAATCCTGGACCTCCGACGGTGACTTCAATGGAATCAGCTCGCGCAGGACAGGCAAGAATGGAGAGGATTGGGAGAGGCCTTCGTCCTGCAGTGGACATAAGATAGGCTGATGATGACGATGATGATGATGATGACATGGAAGTGATGGTTAACTTGACACCATTGCCCCATCTCAGATGTTTATCCAGTCTTTGAGACGTAAAGTCGGTGAAGCTGCTTGAAATTTTCTTTTCTGTTTTTCCCGCACAATCGTTGGTGCTATGGTGCCTTCCACAGCGCACCGCAAGCACAGAACTTCGTCAGGCTCGCCCGTGACACAATCATTACATTATCTCCATCAACCAGATAAAGATTTCACAACAGCGGAAATAGATAAGAGGAGACAAAAGAGAGGAGCTCGAGTGTTGAACAGCGCTCTGTGCCTTCTCTCTCTTCTTGCGTTTGGCGTTGTTTTGAAATCTTAACTATGATTTACGACAGTGCCCACTCCTTCGCTTCTTCAGTACATGTTCGTTGTTACGCCACATTTGTAGCGGTGGAATTGAAGACAATAATTAGAACAGCCCTCCGAGTCCTTACATCACTTTATACAGCCACTCTGGTGCGCTGGATGCGAAAACCTTTTGTTATTCGCGTGTGGACAAAAGATGAGTAAAAAACGACAACCCACTTGTCAACTTTTATTGCGAAAGTATATAGGGTTTGCCACATCATCTTTTATGCTTACGTACTCAATTGTGCTTCAACAAACCTCCCCTAATTTGAATTTACAAGTCTTTGTTGTTCGGTCACCATGGGAACCGGCCATATAACAGATCGTCTTTAGTTGCAATGTTATTTCAAGAACGTTTCATAAGGACGTTGAATGGCTGACCTCTACGTTAGGGGCGTTTCAAAGCGTGTTAAGCACTCCGTGCGTAATACGGGCAAGACTGTCCGAGCATTTGGTAGATTTTTTTTTTTTTTTTTTTTTTATCCCTTAAACGTACAATGCTCCCGTGCCAATACACGCAATCGAACGCTTACAGAAATAGACTTTCTTTCTTTCTTTCTTTCTTTCTTTCTTTCTTTCTTTCTTTCTTTCTTTCTTTCTTTCTTTCTTTCTTTCTTTCTTTCTTTCTTTCTTTCTTTCTTTCTTCTCTCTTTCTTTCTTTCTTTCTTTCTTTCTTTCCTTCTTTCTTTCTTTCTTTCTTTCTTTCTTTCTTTCTTTCTTTCTTTCTTCGTAAGCGTGCTGAAGGGGTGTTCGAATCTATTGGAAGCTTTTGAACAAAACCGTCCCTTTCGATTCACTCTGCGTGCTGAATAGTAACGATTTGCAAGCACCAACGCTTCTCGAAGGGTTTTCCGTTTGTATAAGTTATAACATGAAGCAAACGAACAATTCCTCCCTTGCTACAGCCACAAAATACATAGACTTATGTTAACGAAAGCCCATTGTGCGTAGCTCAGAGAACGCAGTTATTCCATTCGAATTACCATCGTTTGCCTTCAACGAAGAGTCCAACGCAGGCGAACCCCATTTTTTTTTGCTCGAGTGGATTAAAATCGAGTTTGTTCCGTTTAAAAAAAAGCAAACAAACAAATTACGCAGGTTAATTTGCGTAGCAATGAGAGAAACACGCTGCCAATGTTACTATCACACGCGTCTCAAACTTCACTTGCAACTATTTTCCGGGTAGGGGAAGATGTGAATTTCTTCCTTTGTATAGCAGCAAAGCTGCCTAAGCTAGCCGTTGTCAGGCATCTTGAAATACCACGTGTCATTAAGTTATGTCATGTTGGTGGAAACCTGTCACTTGACATGTCGTTACGAGACTTTGGCGAGAACGTACCGAAAGCACCTCATGTCGTCGTGTCAATTTAAAACCGACGCTCCCCCACTTTAACATTTGAACTTTCGGCCCTCCATTATTTATTACTTGGTATGCACACACATACGTATAAGGGAGCGAAGGAAATGGTGCCCTCTAACCTCTCGCTATAATCATTCACGCCTGGTCGCACCGCCAGCTGCCCGCTCACGGAAAAGAACGCGGACCATTCAATCGCAACGATCCCGCGTACTTCCGGGTGCACTTTCTTTCAACGTCTTCTGCCCCAGGGCCTCTAAGGTCACCAGCTACAAATAAAGAAAAAAAAGAAAATGACTTTACTTAGGAATCAAGGAACAGTACGGTCTTGGTCGTTTCACTTTTTCGTTAGCGCGTGCATAAAAGAAAAGGGTTGGAAAGACGGCAGGCCCTTTTGGAGCCTCTCACTCAGGTTCAGATTAACAGAGAAAGAGAAAAAAGAAGAAGAAGGAGAGAGAGAGCAGGTGTTTCTCTCGAAAGGGTTGCCGCGCGCCCGATCTGCGGGATGGGAACAGGCGCGCCCCTTTTATTGTGCTTCGCCTCGACTTGCACACAAAGCTTTCTTCTCTCCGGAGAGTCGTCGCTGCGGTCAATGAGACGCCATTGACAATAGCAGCTGGGGCGCGGTGCTTTCTGCACCTGCCTGTCATTACGGGAAGCGTGTTCCTTCTCTTTGTGCGAGCAGGCCTTTGTTTTGCCGGTAATGAATAGAGTGAGTACGCAGTAAGCTGCGACACAATTTCGTGACTTTAAAAGTGTGTGCGCTAACGAGTCTTTGATTCTCGGAGATGTGCGCGGTTTCCCGGGCGCACATATCTTCGGCGCGGGAGATGAAATATATGAATGAAATACTGAGCCTACAAGCGATAAAAGGTCGCGAAAGGTCGATTTACGGGTCAAAGGAATGTTACAGGAAAAAAATACGTGTGGCTCTGCTATAGCAAACACCAATGACCAGCGGAGATTTGGGGGCCTAGCAAAGCATTGCAAGGTTAAGCAAAGGAGAAGCGGTCTTTGAGGAAAACCACACCAAGCCTTTTTTCCCCCTGTATAACCCCTCTCCCTTTTTCTCCTTTTCTTCCTCTCTGTCTCACTCACTATCGCACAAAGTGCATTACAGTGTGTCGTTGCAGTGTGTCGTGTCTCGGAATCGTCTTCACATGAGGATGATGATGACCTTTGACTTAATGGCTCGTATTCACTCGGGGGATTGTCCATGAGTCGGTATCGATAGCTTATTGGGAATTACATAGGGCTATTTTGCACTATAATATATAATAAAAAGTGGATAAACGGACGAAATATGAATAAATGTAAATCTGTAATAAAAATGAAAATGCATAATGCGAACGCTGGATGAACTGGAGGTCAGTGCAGGCCTTCACATTCTTCCCCCTTTTCTTCGTCTTCTTCCTCGGACGCCAGCTGTACGATCAGCATCGCTCACGCTACCATCACTCATGGTAGCATGAGTTTCCGTGTTTTTTCGCATCTAAATAAAAAAGAATGGTATCATGATGGTACCACTCATGATACCAACATGATGTCATGCTGTCGCTATCATGTCGCAATATCATTATCACTATCACTATCATGTACCAATCAGTGAGCTGAGGTCAATGATGTGGGTAGTGGGCAGGCGCGGGTCCGCTTTTCTCTCCTGCGCAACTTTCTTTCTTTCTTTCTTTCTTTCTTTCTTTCTTTCTTTCTTTCTTTCTTTCTTTCTTTCTTTCTTTCTTTCTTTCTTTCTTTCTTTCTTTCTTTCTTTCTTTCTTTCTTTCTTTCTTTCTTTCTTTCTTTCTTTTAGTGGACAGAGGGCAAGCGCGTGTCCGCTTCTCCTTCTGCGCACGATGGAACGTTCATTACTGCCTGGGTTTAACAGCTCCATTGTGAAGCAACATTTTCGCAGCGCTTCGTGAACTGCGCGTCCGGTTCGTCTAAGTTGAGAGATGCTCGCAGCGTCATAGTTAGTGTGGCGACTGACCGAAAAGCCACAGCGTTAAGTTTACGGACCAGTTCTTACTGCCCAGACATTTCTTGCATAAAACGTTACGCATACATATATGGACTCATATTTAGATTGAACGCTTATACAGATTAAGTAAACACGACCTCTTTTCTCATCGCATCCCCTCACTTCTTTGTGGCCACACTGTGTGCGTTTTAGTAACAGCTGGAGCAATTTCAACAGCTGCGCTCAAGCTTCCCAGATGAAGGACGAACTTGAAAAGGCGCTTATGGGTTCTCAGAATTACGTATGAATTTCCTGATTCGTTTACAAGGTAGGTGGTCGCTGTTACCATGTTAGACACCGAAGTGAATTTGAGCATTATATGGTTAGCTCTTGCAACGATAAATCCTCAGCGCTTATTCTGATTAGGTTATATATGAGAAGTAATGGTTAGAAAAGCCATTGCGTTGGAAAATCAAACTCTTAGTGGTTATGTTTAAACTGATATATCTGTAAGTTTGCGTAGAACACCGGCCATAATATGTTTGATAAAATGCGACAGCATTCTCAACGGAAAAACAAAGGGTTGTTGTGACCTGCCGTCACTGCATGATGGTAAGCAATATTGCTTCACGTAGCATACAAGCCGAAATATACAGGTCCTTTTCCGTTAACTCGTGCAAAGCTTCAGAAAATTCACGTGCACGTGACGACAGTGTAGCCAACTTAGTATTCTTTACTGTCTCCCTCGCGAACTCAGTCTATTCCTTAAAATGAGCTCAGGTATTTCGATGATACTAATCAGTTCGATAACCTTTAACATATTACTTTAAACTCAAGAATATTTGGATTTTAAGCATAATAAGTGATTGACGATAACTTATTTTTATTATAATGGCTGCATCTTCAGCGGCTTTAACCTTTACGGCCATTCTTTAGGAAATTGCGCAACGTTCGAAGAAGGTGCCACGTGACTTGGCTATTCGGCACCGGTTATGGTGGCAGGATTTTTGCCCACTTACTCAAGGTCCTGAAACTTTCGAGCCAACGTCTGTCAAGTGCTCCCGCAAATTTCTTACTAAGCTTTCGTCACACACCAGGCCACACTATGCGCGCCGGCAGAGAGGTGTCGTTGCTGCTGACTGTGATGTGTCACCTGGTGCGGCAGCTTCCCAATGTACAAGGCCGCAGTCGGCCGCAGACGTGCGGCTGCCCAGTGTACCAGGTCGCAGTCGTGCCAGACTGGTCAAAGGTGAGCAACCTTCCATACACTATACTGACCGAATGTTAATGTTATTGAATTCCCAGTGCGTTAGAGTGTCTGTAGATGAGATTTCACCGGGTTAACGCCCCCATAATGTTGCTCGGTCATCTCGTCAAGGCGACAAAGAGACTACGTTTCTGTCAATCTCCGACAATGCTCCCAAACTTCAAGAGCTCGCACTGGATATGCCACTGTGCATATGGAACAGATCAAGTAGCCGAAACGATTTACACCACCTGAACCCTTTGCTATCTTTTAGAATTCCAACTGGACTATACGGCGAAGAAAGGCCGCTCTACATTGCCGTTCGTGGCTAAGAGTGGCCTTCACGAAGTTATATTCATTTTAGCGTCGGAAAGGCCGACAACAGTGATGGCCGTCACAGCGAGTAGACGCTGCAACGAATTTTCTGCGACTATCCCCGATATGATGAGCAGTCTGAACCATCCGCATTCGCTTGAACTCGCCTTGAAAAAGAGAACGGTGTCTGTGGAAACCATTCAGGAAAGTCGGCCTTAGAAGCCATTGCAGGTGAGGGCTACGAAGGTATACACTCTCGAAGTTTTTGAAAGAAAATAGGCTTGTACAAGCGGCTGCGGACTGATACTGTTTATCGTGAATAACAGTGATATCGCATACCGAATAAGAGCGAGTGCCGTGATGTTGTGTACGCGCTTTCTCTTTCCCCCTCCCTCCACACCTTTGAGATTCTGTAACTACTCGAATCATTTCTCCCCTGCAGTGTAGCATATCGGTTATCCTGGACTGCTGAACCGCCTTTACTTCCTTCATCAGTGCATCTGTCGGTCCCTCTTTATGTGTGATGAGGAAGAACGAGTCTAAATCGAAGGAGTTCGCACATCAAGCATTTGAGTTATGATCGCTGTAGGAGTGTGCAAGTACTTTTGACGTCACAAGCTGACTGATTCTTGAGTTGTGCTCACGTCAGGTACATTCTGCTCGTGATACTAGAGAAAGCGTTTTTCTGAAAACGCGGGACAAATTCAGCCAGCGATAACTGAAATTTCGCTGATCAGTATGCACATTCTAGAGCAGAACATCACAACCGCACAAGTTGAATGCATAATATTTGGACGACGTGATCATTACTGTAATCACAAGAACTGTCACTGCCCTTAATTATAGTACTTCGCGAAGCCTTTGGTATCTCTACAGCACATATTGTTTCTATCTTCCTTACCGTTTGTGAGATGACGCTGTAAATATGCCTAAGTTTTCACTGGTTCGTAGTAGGCAAATTTTTAGGCATCACTCTGTCGTCGCGTATTCACTGTATTTTCGTTTTGCTTAAAAGGCAACAACACGAGATATAGGGTGCGCAAGGTGGGCACACTCATTTAGGTGTATGTCGACTGCGCGTCCTCTTTTTGAAGAAGTAAACACTATCAGGACCGGCATAAATGGTTTGGAAGTTTTCAAGAGTTTCGCTGCAGCACGAGTACTATTTAGAAATATTCACAGCGCAATACAGGACGTTTTTCTGAGAAAGCTGCAATACTACCCAGTGAACGCACTGAAAGGTCAGGAACATGTCGAAAACAATTTTCGCAACCAAAACTGCGGCAAGAAACCCCACGCGTTGACAAACATGGGATGTTTACCGACAATGAGCACGTCGCACTTTCGTGGCGCAATTGTTGTTGACAGAACACCGTGAGCAGGAATCGGCTATGTTGTTGCTCTGTGGTTCCCTGACCTTAACGATTTGTTTGTGATCATGTTTTCATTTCATACGTCCGAAGTCCACGTGACAGAAACTTTCGTGTCACATGAAACAGACGCAACTTTCTAAATACGCCTTTTTCGCGCTCGGCAGACGATCTGCAACTACCATAAATGCTCTTACGACATGGAAGAGCAGCCTCGAAGCAGGCTTAACTTCGATTTCGAATGAACGGTACATATTGTCGGGATACAAACTGGTTCGCTAAATTATTCAGTTATGGTTTTTTATTAGCATTATGATTATCCCTTAGATTTAAAAAAAAGCAAGAAAAAGCAAGAATTAAATTTCGAAGGAAAGTACGGTAAAAATAGATGGCACCGGTTCACTGCGGCGTCATAGATTTTGGCAGTGTTTACATGAATGCAGTAGCTTCTTGCTTGGAAAGTTAGTTCATACTTTCGAAGAAACTATTCAGCGCTGACAAGGACCCACCTTTGTGTGTTCTCGTGTGTGTGCTTTTATCTGCTCTGAATAGTTTCCTTAGATAGTAGCTAATCCCTTGCAGTAACGATAAACTGTGTTACACTTTATTGTAGAATACGATGCACAACCTAGCATGTTTCCAAAACATCTTCACGGCAATAGAATGTTTAGCGACCGCTATAAAGTTCTTTTTTAAGGCATTCCCATCAATTTAATTGACGTGCTGGGGGTGGACTTGCGGCGTGAAAGTAAAAAAAAAAAAAGCGTCTGTGGCTACGTATCGCTGGTTGCAACTTTTTATTCCTGCTTGCTATGATCGCTTTCCGATGACACGAGGCTATTGATACGCTTATGAATTTATAAATATGGGCGCGCTTGTAACTTCGAAGTTAATTCGAAGCTTTCAATATGCGAGCTCTTGAAGTCACTGTGCCACTTTCGGACGTGAAAGCCCAGAATTTTATTTGATGTATTTTCTCCGCCTGCATTCTAATACTCCAAACTAACTAATTAACCGTTGTTGTTTAGTGCTACCTTAAATAACAGGAAGGCGAGATCCCCTGCAAGCGCTATCTCTTCGATGCGCAGTTCTCGAGAGTGCAGTGGTACGAAGTGCTCAACCACCCCGGCCCTCTCAACAAATGCGTCGTTCGGAAGTACAACGCGGACAACCAAACAATGAAATGGATGGAACAAGACGGGTACGTAACCATCACACGTCTGGTAACAGGGCGGTGAAATTGAACAGCTTGAGCTTGACCGAGCCATTCTGGGAAACTACTGAGCCTCTGGCGAGCTGAAGAAACCAAGCGATGCTCTCTTATTATGGGTTAGTTCTGAAGCTTCACGTTCTCAAGTTCTGTTGTATTGATTGGGTAGCAGACAAAGTAATGATTGCGATGCCATTACTCGCTTGTGTACATACCGTAAGCTGCCTCGCACATACTCCTGCAGCCCAATACGTCACTTAATTAAGCTGAACATGCTTACAGGACAAAACCAAATGTTAACCAAACAACAAAGCACACAGACAGCACTGTTTCAAGTAATAAAATATGGCCGTAAGTGAAATTACGGATGCCACGTACGCTAAAAATGGAGGCCACCAGTTCGATACGACGTTATATATTTTGGCAGCGTTCACATGTTCAGTGAACATGCGAACACAATGGAAGTGGCAAAACATCTCTTGCCACTTCCATTTGTAAAGGTGCGTGAAGAGTGACTTTTGAGACCGAATCGTCGAATACGAATTGAGCCATTCCAGAAGAGAATTGAACCGAACATATTTCAAATGATTTGTTGTTGTTATTATGTGGGGTTTAACGTCCCAAAACCAGCTGTGATTATGAGAGACGCCGTAATGGAGGGCTTCGGAAATTTTGACCACCTGTGGTTCTTTAACATGCACTGACATCGCACAGCACACGGGCCTCAACATTTCGCCTCCATCGAAATGCAGCCGCCGCGGGAGGGATTCGAGCCCGCGACCTTCGGATCAGCAGCCGAGTACCATAGCCACTAGACCACCGTGGCGGGGCATATTTCAAATGATGACACAGCCGTTTCTACAATTAGTGTAAGATGATGCCCACCACCTAGCAATGCTAATTGTAGCAGATAATTGTAAATGACGCATTTGGAACAAGTGCACAGGTTCTTCTCATCGCGTAACTCCCAAGAAAACGGCGAATAAATCTGCACAGCCACTAAATATGGCTCCCGAAGTAAAGTAGCCTGCTAGACTACGTGGATAAGTAAATGAACGCATTCTCGCATAAAATTTAATAGTATTCATAATTATGGGACATAGTACACCTTTTAAAGTAGCTGTAAAATATCTAAAAAAATGTTTTGTGTTCATGAAACGTCTCTCCAAGATTCAAAAGCTGAACAGAATACTACGCTATTCCCTTTGGTTTTTGAATTTTCGTTCTCTCTTGCATTCCAGTGTATCTCACGATCACTCATCCTAGGTAATACTTTCGGCTTTCTTGACAAGTATTATTATTATTATTATTATTATTATTATTATTATTATTATTATTAGCAGTAGTAGTAGTAGTTGTTGTTGTTGGTGTAGGTATGAGGAACTAAAACACACAAGGACACAAAGGAAAGAAGAAAGGAGCAGGCAGGCAACTGCCACCGAATGGGGCACAACGCCTGCTACACTCTTTCAGGAGAAGGAAATGGGGAGGACGGGGAGGAGGAAGGAAACAGAAAGGCAGTGAGGTTAACCAGAAAGCGTCCGGTTGTCTACCCTGCACTGGGGGATTGGGAAAGGGCAATAGAAAGATGAAAGAGGTAAGGAAATGGAAGTAGTGAAGATAGGAGGAGACAGGGAAGGCAGATAGAAAAAATAAGGTCGTCTTTAAACAGTCACATTGACGCAATGAATTCATTCAAGTTGTCCGCGCAATCAGCGACGCTTTCAACTCGCGTCTCTGCGAGTCAGCCAACGCGCACACGGAAAACTTTCGCACAACCACTTGTTGAATGCAGCGCCTATAGGTGCCGGAGACAGATGTCCCTTTCTGAGCTGGTAATATTGGTAGGCAGATGGTATTCAGCCTGACACCGTATTCCTCCGCACGCTTCGTTGCTACATCCGCCCAGACTGCACTGGCTAAATTGTGAATTTATTAATGGCGGATCCCGCTGGCCTAGCTGGAACACGCAAATCAAGTTACAGCGAGGTGAATTAGAACGGTAGACATTGAAGAGAGATATTGCAATAGAACTTCTCTTTGAGTAAGTTGGGGCTTATATTTCATAGGTGCAGTTGGTTGTGGCGCAATATCTATCTCATGAGAGAGGGACAGAAGAAGAAAAAGACGATGAATCGCTAAGCCTTTCTGTTCCCTTTTCGCGAAATGTATTTCGCGCCACAACCAGGTATACCAAAAAACTTGAAAAGAGACGACCTCTTTGATATGTTAAACAGCCTTAAGTCAGCTCCTTGTCAATGGTAATAGCCGTTACTGTGTATGGGCAACCGAATTAGCATAATTTTCTGGCTTCATCGACAGGGACACACTGTGCCGCCAATGAATCACGAACATTGGACTTTATTTGCCCTCTTTCAAGCATATTTTCCGAGAGTGCTGTTTTCCTCTTTTGATCCCAGTGCGAGCAGAGTAGCATGCAAGTGATCATACACTGGCCAACCGGTCTGGTTTTCAGTAAAAGAAAACTAGCGTCTTATTCCAATAATAATAATAATAATAATAATAATAATAATAATAATAATAATAATAATAATAATAATAATAATAATAATAATAATAATAATAATAATAATAATAATAATAATAATAATTTGTCCAGTTTAGCTAACGTTTCTTGGTTACTTAAAAGCTAAGGAATACCCTACTTAGGTTACGTATGAGCCTTCTTTTAAAGTTTAAAGAATCTTGCTGATATTCATGTATTACATTGAATTGAACATGCAGCAAGAAATAATCCAAGCGGCGCAATTCGCGAAATCAGCACATTCGGGGCAAACGCGATACAAAAAATCTTCCCGCACGTCGCTTAACTCGCTTATACTCGCTTATACTTTTCGCTTATACTCTCCCTCGATAAATCCGGTCCTGCTTGAACTCCGTCAAGTATGCACACTAAGCCAGACAGAGTACATTGCACCAAGAAGCGTCAGTTCGTGCCGCATTCCTGAGGGCAGGGACGGTGGTGTCTTGAGAGTCGATATTCTCATTGTTGCGAAGAAATGAAACGGAGGTAGTTACACCACAGTAACTGTCTGTCAGGTGAAGACATGTTAACCGCACTGCACCTGGGGGAAAACAGAGGCGGTTCTCAAGGGAGAACAGGGCACGGATGCAGTCAAGACCACCTCCGCATTGCACCGCTCTTAAATTAAATGGAGAGGTTACTGCAGAAACCAGCCTAGTTTAGTATGCCAGAATGCCCCCAAAGGGAACGTTAATGTCTGGTACTCTTAAAGGTATAGTCTGAAAGCCATTTAAACAGCACAGTAAGACGTTCTAACTGCTCTGTGGTGACACGCCTGTCTGGAGATGAGTCCAGTGCCTCTTGACCCCAATTGGAGGTCACTACTGTACAGCCTGTCTAGTGCGAGCGAGAGCTATATTTCTTTGAGGCGAGGACAGGCACATGTAGTGAGCTCCATCGTCATTTCGTATGGATACAGATGCGACACGCAGTAATGTCCACAGTTTTATAGGGACAATAATTCTCGGCCTTGAAGGCCGAGCTTAAGCCACAAGTGGCTCATATCCCTTACCTCACGCCACTGTGGTTAAACCGAGGTGTCACATGAAACATCATTCGTGATAGCGAGAGAGAGAGAGAGAGAGAGAGCAGAAAGGAAGAAAAAGCAGGGAAATTCAGGGCTCAGATCTTATCTATTTTGCTGTTTTACACGCAGGGAGCGGCGGGAGGGAGTGAGAAGGAGCAGGCGTGAAGCTGTACCATTCGCAGGAAAAAAGGAAAAAAAAAACATTGCATGCCGCATTTCTTATGACCTTCAACGGGTTTTCCTTAACTTTATGCCAATCTTTCGGTTCCTTTTGCCCTGCCTTTTCCTAAGTGTGAATTATTATTGCCCCTTATCGCAAGGCATAAAGCGTACGGCCCATCGATAAGCTCGCTAAGCATCCCGTATATTCCTCCATATTTCCTCGCCTCTCTCAATCCGAGAGAGATAAACGCCGCCCCGAGAAAAGTGTACCTCACACCCGCCCACTGCGGGATGACGCGAAAAAGTGTGGCGCAAGAAAGCGACCCTCAGAAGCTAGAGGAAATAAAAAAAAAAAAATGTCGATTTGGTCACGTGGCGTCCTTACCGCCTTATTCTGTCTCCTATCCAGGCCATACGGCGAACCGACGCGTGTGAGGAAATTGGACTTTGTGGTGGAAGGGGTGCAGCAATTTCTAAAGAAAGACAGTAAGTACATTCTTCACGGCTCGAGGCGACTGTCGACATGCACTTAAACATTTTTTTCCCCCCGAAACCGCACGTGTTTCCGCGCTGGCAATAAGTCTCCATCGATTCGTCGCTTCTTTGACGCGATGTCTGCAGCGCTCGTGTCCTTGAATAGCGTGCAGAACGGAAGCACAGATATAAGGCTGACTTTCACCACAGGAACGGTCTAACTAAGCAAGAGTTATTGTGGCGAAGCTATCAGCAGCTTTCGCGTAGGAGGTTGAAAAGAGCTCGAAATTTCGCAACATTCTCGGGAAGATTGCATTTTGTAGGGTATTGCGGCTTCCGGCTAGTTCGAGGTAGTTTGTGTCAATGCCTGTGATGTTTCGCGGAAAGAGACGTCAGGAAACAACCAAAGTTGGTTCCTGACGTGGGTGTTTGTACGACAGGTTGGTTGATAAGAGGTTCGTTTCGTTGTGGGACACAACCTAATGAAATCGCCAGACAATGAAGTCGAAGTTTTAACTGGAGCGTAGTAATCATGACACAAACTGAAAGAAATCGCAGGTGTTATGTCGTCCGACTTAATTCGTATATATATATATATATACCATCAGAAAGTCACAGTGACAAACATACGATTTATTCTGACGTTTCGGCTGGAGGCCAGCCTTTTTCAAAGGCTGGGCATATATATATATATATATATATATATATATATATATATATATATATATATATATATATATATATATATATATATATATATATATATATATATATATATATATATATATATATATATGCCCGCCCTTCCTCTGCAAATAATCAGCATTAGTTCTTGAGAGAATCTGGACACCTTGCATTCGATACATGTACTAAGTTCCTCAATTACAATAGCACAAGGATGAATAATCTATAGGTTAAAAAATTTTAATCAGTCAAGTCTAATGCAGATATTACACGTTCTTGTAGCGAGGTGTTAGCCACTATTCATCGTTTACTTGAAAAAGACATCGCCCGTCCATCCCTTACATCAGGTTCTCACGTTTACCGTTAAGATCGCCAGTTAAATGTTCCGTGGAATGCGATGGCTGTTGCTGCGCTACATTAGCCGAGTTAACACGAGGGCATCATCACCGACAAGCAAAACTACGTGCGCAATACATTACACCACGATATGTGTTATATACAACGAAAAAAACAATCACTGGTCGCGTTACTGGTGGACGTGCCGAGCACCACGCCTTCGGCCGATGATGGACGGGGGAGCAGATAAAGACGGCCACGTCCAAGGCAAGAGCAAGAGTTCGAAGAGAGCATCCCGCGACGGGCTTCACTGGAAGGTCCCGGAAAGTAAATACAAACACGGCGCGGACACATCTTTTGACGAAGACGATGCACACCCGCCCACGAAGGCCTGCTGGTGACTGCTTGCAGAGATTCGCTGCCGCGTAAGACACACATATATATACACATATTACACACACAAAGACGCAATGAGAGGCGTTGGTTGTAAGACATTATGATCTCCATGACGTCATTTTTTTCTTTCGTGCGATGTCAGTTCGCCGATTAGCGATGTCGCTGAGGGCGAAAAGAGCGTAGGAGGCGGCTCTAACGCATTAGTTTATTTTCTACGAAGTGCCGCCTTCGCTTCGGGGGTTCCGCCGTCATTGTTCGTCTGGCTTTCTCAGCATGATGCTGGAGGGACACTTTTTGTTGTTGTTAGTGGTGGTGGTGGTGCGTTTTCGTGTGAGTGACGTAACAATTCATGACCGAGAAGGGAGAATGAAAGTCGCACGCTTGGCTAGCTTTGTTTGCAGCGTTAAAGAAGGAGCCCCTCTGTAGGCAGCACAGATGTGCACTTGATCAACACTGAACAACAGCAAAATTCACACAAGCTCTCTTGTGTAAGGTTTTCCGAGCGATGGATAGTGGGGGGGGGGTGCTGGAAGAATTGAACATTTTACCATCTATCATGTGTGGTTGTCTTGTCGTGTTCTGCTTTCGATTTTGTTCTTGTTGTTGTTTTTTCTTGTGTTCAGCCTCCGGTAGAAATCCCCGTTGATTACGTAATAGAATTTCTACACCAAAGGGTCAATCACTTACGTAGTGTCGACGTGACAACGGCGGAACCGCTGAGGCGTGGTTCACGCAAGATACTTCGTGCTAACGATGATGTGACATCGAAAATACTTTTAAGTGAGAGCGGCACGGAATGGGTATTGTGCGTAATCAGTTGTTTGCTTCCCATTTTCTTTTCTTTGTCAGAGTCGTTCTTTCAGCAGATTCTGGACACGGACGTGAACACTTGGGCGTTGCTGCACATATGTTCAGAAGGAGGTGGGTGTTGTTTAAAAGGAATATTCGCACGTTCGCTGTTAAAGAGTGCGGAAAATGCACGGAAATGGTACTATTGCAGAAATTTCTTGAGTTTTACGAAAATTAAAAAAAAAAACAAGAAGGACAGGAGGGAGACGTGGAGTGAGGCTGTATGGAACTGCTTACACGAAGCACTTCTAATTCAAAATGCCGCGTGCGTCGCCTTCAACATGTTAATGCGGCCACGACGACGACAGTGTGCACCACATTCTGATCGACTGTTCCAAAAAAATCACATAGAAACAGCGAGTCGAACAGGAGCTGCGTTTATCAGATTCAGCGCAAACATTTTTGATTGCAAAAATTCTAGATCCGTGGCCACCAAGGATCATTCATGAGGCACTGAGAGTTCTTCGAACAATGATGAATACCGACTGAACTTCATCTTTCATGTGCATAGTGCTTAAGCGTGGAGAGGCTATCGTTATCTTCTGAAAGAAAATCTGCACTTCGTAGAGCGCATCGCCTCATCCTTTTATTTATTTCTTACTTTCTGTTGTCTTACTTTATGTCTGATGGCGTGCAAATCTTTCAGATAAGAGATCCAAGTTTACGTTGACGTTGCGAGATCCCTTGAGTGTGATACCTCAAGATATTATGTGGCGTGTGTCAAATACGCTGGAGAAGGCACGGATATCCAGCGCTCTCAGATGGACTCGATCACCATGCATTGTCGACCGCACGCTGCGTCAAGACCCTGCGCTGTCCGTGCCGGTGATCATGTATCCGTCACCGGTAGAAGGCATTCCGTTCGACCAATCACAGGTGACTGAGAGGCTTTCGCATTTGTGCAGGATAATTAAAATGGAATGATTCGGCGTTTTCATCATTGTGTTTCCGAAGGTTCTCTACAAATTCTGCAACTTCTACCATCGCTGAATGTCATGCGCGTTTAGGATATGTATACATATATCATTGTAGGCGTCAACTTCAACTATATTGCTAAGGTAAACGCTACGAAGATAGAAAAAGCATGACTGAAACCAGTAAGCAACCTAGCCATTTCAATATGCAGAAGGTGCATGTATACAGTGCGTAAATATTTACGTTGAAGTATGCAACGTATGAAATTACGCTTGCACAACACGCTCTGCACAGTTAAGACGACTTGCACGTTCATACACGAGTCTTGTAGAGTTTCAGATACACACAACACGTTTGGTATACGAATGACACTATTGTTTATTATTCACGAAACAGACGCTAACGTTAGTCGCATCTCCCGAAAGAAGTACTGATTTCAGTATATGAGGTTGAATGCACAAAGTAATTGTTTGTCACACGTTTGCTGGGTGGCCACCTTCTCTAATAATTGGGAAACTAAGGTTAACTCGAGTTTAAATCAAACAATCAATCAATCAATTCTACGCCACCTTTCGCGCTTCAGTTTGCCGTCAATGTGATAACGTGCCGCCTAGCCTAGTACAGGACAGCGTTAAGTAGTGAAGTATAGGACAGGCGTTTGCAGTGGGCACAGACAGAGTGCTCTTCTGTTGTTGCTTTTGCTGCTGCTGCTGCTGCTGCGCCTCTTGTTGTCGTCGTCGTCGTTGTTGTTGTTGTTGTCGTTGATGATGATGGTGATTATGATGATGATGGGGGTGGTGGTGGTGGTGCATGTGACATGTTCAGAGTTCGGGTCTTCTTCCAGCACAATGTTGCTAATGCTCTTCTTGATTACAGTATTTTCAATAGTCCCCGAGTTTTAACCTACGTCAAAAGGAAGCATATTTAAGTTCATTATGTATGCTGCAGAGTACGCCAACAACGCAGCAGACCGATGCGCAGCGAGCAACCAGCGGTGCTACTGAGGTACCTATGCTGGACGACACCACCGTGCCGTGCGAGTCGGATCTCGCGGATGAAACCGGCCTGTCACGTGAAACCAGTCCGCCGTACCTGACCAATCAGGCAGAGGAGATAGGCCTGCCCGAAGAGGTGGTTGTGCTTGGAGAACGCGAGCTGCGTTGGTACACCGACAGTCCCGGAGACATCGGCACGTCACAGAAGTCCAGTTTGCCTCAAGAAACAGGGACGGCACCGACAAGCGAACTATCCAAGCAGAAAAGCCAGTCACTAGAGCCACACGCGCGGAGAGAGACTTCGAATGCGGAATCGCCCAGCGATATTACGACGTCTTCTTGGATTCCTTACGTGAACGAAGATGAGTCTTGGTAAAAAAAAAAAGAAAAATAATGAAACAATATGCGGACGAGTAGGAATGTTGTTGGTGGTGGACTCAGGATTATTGGGCTGCCTTGCAAGACATCAGCGCCTTAGAGAAAAGCTAATGCTAACCAATAAAGCTTATATTTGCTTAAACGTGACCTGTGAACTAACCATGACATAGTACAACTTGACATAACCTAACCTAACCTGCCCAACCTAGCCTAACTTAACCTAACTTAACCTAACCTAATATGACTCTATATTTTGTATCCACTATACTTAATTCCACTGTTATACTGTCGTTACTAGAAGAAAAAATCAACGTCAAAGTATCATTTTTGAATTTCGCCCCGAGATCTTAGTGTCTCAATTTAAATGATGTCATCGATTTCAAGATATGTACTTATTATATGTTTCGTACTTTTGCAAGAGTGGTTGAATGAAATATTATGAAAATTTCAATGTTCAGTCTCTGAGTTTCTGAGAAAACATTTAAATAAACTTTAGCAATAATGATTATAAATGCCATAGCATACGTCATTATCTATGACGCTATGACTGCTTTGCACGGAATATCCAAACTAGCCATAGCAGTTGCGCTTTCTTCTTTGTATGTTTCCTTGCTCACCAAGCGTATTATAGTGCCAGGAGCGCTGCTTTTGGTGTATTAAAACAGCCTTTCACCAATACAAAATAAATTTCTTTATTTTATTTTCGCATTCAAAGAAAAATAAGTGAACGAGATGTCGAATTGTGAACGACATTAAACGTTACTCCACCTAAACATTACTCCACCCTGCGGGTTTCCGTAGAACTCACTGTACACAAATTTTTCATAAGTTAAAAACTTCCACACGCTTTTCTTGGCTTCATTATTTATTAGTCCCATATGGTCCTGCCTAACAAAACAGGGTTCGCTCAATCCATTCACATTTCTTTGTTGATGAAGTCGAGAGAAGAAAACAATAGTTCGTCCGGCGTTCAAGAAAAGAAATATGCGTTCTAAATGTCCTCATTTCTGGCGGGACGTGACAGCTTTCCCATTGTCATACATGCACACGTACAATAAGCCCGAAGCTCTGTATACATGCCAGCCTTTTGATGTCTCGCTCAACTGCAGAAACACGCAATGTCGCTACAAAATGACATCTCCACCGCAAATTTAAACCCATTGTCGACGCATATCGTCGGGGAAGCTGCCTCAAAAGATCTTGCAGCTGCGGTCACTTTTTCTCCCGTGTTTGCTCTGTCATCGGCATTTAACAGCGGTTACCGTACAAGGGAGAAAGCCGTAAACAAGGTGGCGGAGGGCTGGCGGGGAGAGACGAGAGTAGGAAGGAAAGGGGGAACAAGAGGGGGTGCTTGGGGAGGTTTCAAAAAGGGACAGGTGCTCCCTTCTCTGCTTGGAACACAAACTACAGTACGGCGCTTTCACTGGTTTCGTATTATGTCTTTCTTTCACCTTTTCGAACCTTCCTGGCATTTCATTTGAAGCGCGTCTGTGTTCTGCAACCGCAAATAAAAAATAAAAAAAAAGGGGGGGGGGTGAAAGGAGGGAATGAAATAGAAAGCTAGGGAGGTTAAGCAGAAAAACTTTCGGTTGACTACCCGACGCTGGTGAATGGGAAGTCTGAATGAAAATATGAGAAATAGAGAGAGAGAGAGGAGGCGGGGGAGAAGAAAACGCGTAGATTGAGCCATCTGCAATAGGTATTCACACAAACCAATCATCTTCAGGAAGCACAAAAGTGCTTTCAGTGCAACAGCAAATGTAGTACCAAAAAATGGACGCTGTTTTGGTTAAAAGAACGCAGTAAAACGAAGTGCAAATGTAGGAATGAACTATAAAAAAATAGCCGAGTTAACATTGCGTAGCAGTATAGTTCACGTATGCCAAGGGCGCTAGAAAGTGTCGTCTTAGCATTGCTATTGGCTGCGGGTTTTCCGAAACGTATCCCTGACGGACCGTGACAGTCGGGGGTGCCGGTTCGCTCAGATGCGTTCGGTGTGCGTTACGTGCTTTTGCCGTGATCTAGTTTCGCACGTTTATAGCGCAAGGAAGAAGATGATATTATACAAGAAAGAATTCAAAGGACTTCTCAGGATGGACTGTAACTCCCCGCGTTCCACACCTCTAATAAACAGTGACTTGGCTTGCCACATGCCGCGTTTAGTTAGCCTGGTATCAAAGGAATGTACACACTTTTCTTTTCAGCTGCTGAATTCTGCTGTTTCGTTTTTTGTGAGGAAGCAACCGCGAAAGATACACACAGGCTAGAGGTTGACAGGTAAGTTGTGAGCTTTTGTGAATGGGAAAATATGGTTCTTGCTTTAGGAAACGGAACAGCCAACATTCTGACTGAACATTCAAGTACCGTACGAGAGCAAATCACAACAATAACGCTTCCAAACACGCTCAATACGGCACCCTTAGTGATTCAGAAAGCGTTGTTAGCCGCGTCGTCGCTCACCGGCCCGCGCAGATGTGAAGGGAATGCAAGAAACACAAGGGAGACCCGGCGACATAGGTTAAGCAATTCCATCGGATTTAGTTTATCACAATTTATTTTCACTCAATCCGTTGCGGCTGTAACAAGGCCCATCGCCAGGCCCCATCGCAGACATTCGTTAACCATTGTAAGTAAGCCGCCGTGTGGTGAGCGTTAATTCAGAAGTACTCTGCTGATCGGTTCATTATTGGACAAGGTACACGAAAGTGAACTGCTGTTACTATGCCTCCATGCATGAGGCGAGTTTCACTGCCAAAACAAGCACTCTGCATCTTTTTGCTGAGGGTATCGACGTTTTTGCTATGGGTATCGCTCCACCGCGTGTGAAGAACCGAAGTCAACAGGAGTTGATGGCAATGGCAGTGAAAGAGCAGATTGTTTTCCTGCAGTTCGATATGTTATGTAGTGGGTTCGACTTCTTGGGCACTCGCCGATTTTGATGAAGAGAGAAACACCGTAATTTTGGCGTTCGGTAGCACATGGGTGCTCTTTCTGGCTCCAGCAAGGACACACACACACACACACACACACACACACACACACACACACACACACACACACACACACACACACACACACACACACACACACACACACACACACACACACGCACGCACGCACGCACGCACACACACACACACACACACACACACACACACACACACACACACACACACACACACACACACACACACACACACACACACACACACACACAGAAAACAACAACAACAATAACAACAACGCCTCGTGCTCCTTTATGTGCGTCGAAACATTTAGCCACATTCTTAAGCTCAAACCAATATCACAATCGAAGTCATGTTCCAGTAACTAAGCTTCGTTCATTGACGTTTCACAACCAATCTGCACCCACAACACACAGCACCTGCCGTGTAAGTTCTAAGGAGAGACGTGGGAAGCACAGGATTGCGTGGGTGTTACTGTCCATTATCTGCAGAGGCGCGGCGCCTGCGAAAGCAAGGCAAAGCAGCGCTCTGTTTTAAATTTCGGCCGTTTCGGCGCCTCGTAGGCGTTTCATAAATTGCAGACACAGTCCCTACCCAGTGATCTGCTCTGTAAAGCTGGTTTCCTTGCAACGCTGAAACTTAGGAGCTGGCCTGCTCTCTCGTTCACTGGCAGACTTTTTATTGCAGCACCAGTCCCGACATAGTGGACTGCAAAAGTACCATTGAGGGTTAATTAAACTGTAACTGAAGCGTCTCCTTTATGCAGGAGAAGAAGGCAAAGATGTACGGGTGAGTGCAGGCACGTAGACCGAGTAAACGCGAAAGGCTCGCACAATATGGGTCGCTCGCTTCGGCTGGCGGTTGTTGCAACAGCTGACAGCCTAGACAAAAGAGCATCCTCACACAATTAACGGGCGCGACATGCCGGTACGGGCGGGGACGCCCAGAGCAGCCGTATAGTTACAGCGTACCTTCGCAACCTCGTACCGGAGCAGCGGCTAGCTTTTCAAAGCTCTCATTCAATGGCAAAAGAGTTGAGCGCAACGAGTTGCTAAGCGCCGACCGAACGCGCAGAGGATGTCATTGTCTGTGTTTAACTATGCGCCCGGCGTTACACGCACACGTGACACTGAAACGCGAGAAAATGAAGGCGTTGCACCTCTTTGTTCTATTCTTTTTAATTCCAGGGAGCCGGTATGGTGCACGACTACGGTAGCACGGCCTTACGTAAGCTCAGTACGAGAGGGACGTTACATATCTCACTCTTGTGTTTAGCACGTCCCGCCTCTTCCATTATACCCTTTAGCACCGCACGGTGGCAGGTGCGGGGGTTTACGCAAAGCGAGGCGGACCATGAGAAACCGGGAATACTGAGAGAAGGCGAAGCTTCGCTTTGCATCTGCAAGGAAGAATTATCTGCCCCTGTACTGTACGCGTGTGGGGACACCAGCATGTTGCCACGCATACCAATGGAGGCTGCGAAAAAAGGCTCCTGCCGCCCGTCTAACTAATGTATGCAGAAGCGTAGAGGTACAGTATAGTTGTTACATACTTGTGTTGTGTATCTATGTCTGAATTTGCCTCATCTGTTTCGTTTTATTTTAACAATTAACTTATTAACTTATTACTTATTTTAAAACCCACGTACGGTTCCCGAATCCACCGACCTCATCACCTATACTTGCACGATGTAGATTGGTCGGCATTACGTCTTGAAAAAATGCACGCAGACGTGGACACAAGAAGCACGCGAACTGATATGATAACATAGTGCCGTGTTATCATGAGTATATACTCATGGGCTTTGGCGTCCTTGATTTTAAGTGTGCACTGCACCAGCCCCCTTTGAATTCGTTCAACGGGTATTGCTAAGGGACAGGTCGAAGCGTGTTGGAGAAATCGGCGAAATCTGTCTTCTAAGCAGCTCTAAGCACAGCTGCCCTAAACCGACAGGCAGCAAATCTTCTTGCCTACAAAAGACTATCTATCTATCTATCTATCTATCTATCTATCTATCTATCTATCTATCTATCTATCTATCTATCTATCTATCTATCTATCTATCTATCTATCTATCTATCTATCTATGGAGCTGGCACAGTGCCGCAGCCTGAACGGAAATGGTCGAGACGGGGTGCACAGAAGCAACAGTCCTGTCCGGGGGCGCCCTTTTCTCTGCCAGTAGCGTTGCGTCACGAGCGGGAATCTGTCGCCAGGCGCAACGAGGCGAAGTGAGGAAGCCGCTGCAGTGATGGGGGAAGCCTGGAAGCCTCCCCGTGGCGTATTCAGGGCTCGCGCGGTATGCGGCCTGACGGAAGAAAAGGCGAACAGGACGAAGAAAGATGCCGCCGCCGGCACGATGGAACGAGTCCCAGTCATCCCCTCGCCTCCGTGGCCTAACGAGCAATCGCCGCTGCCTCCGCCACTGCCTCATTAGGCGCTGCGAAGAATGGCGGATGTTCGGCAGGCGGCGGCTCGGGGCCAATGCCACCGACGGTCAAGGACCGTTAAGTGGGTAACAGGGCACTAGCTTCACGCCTTTGTTGGCGCCTACATATAGTTACGCGTGGGAGTTGGAGTTGAGCCTCTAACGATATGGAACGAACGAAAGAGGGGAAATATGTGTATCCTCCTCCTACCCCTCTCATCATCATCATCGTCATCATAGCCACCCATGCAGCTTTTTCGCCTGGTCATCCTCGTAACCTTGTTGCAGAATAATCCTAATTGAATTCAATTCAACAACAACGACAACAACGACAACGACGACAACAACATGTTGACGCCCACTGTACGGCAGAAAGACATCTCCCGTAGTCCTCCAGCTGAGCCGATGCTGTGGTAACTGCGAGCGCGTTATCTCCGCAAACTTCTTTGCCCCATCTACACACCTAAATTCCTGCGGCACCCTGCCACGCTTGCCTTCTCTGTACGATGAAATCGATGCCAGGTACCCTTGTTATAGCGGAATATTGCTTGATCAGAAGTTTCGTGTGTTACCCTTTACTGTGTCTCATTTGTAGGTTTCGGGCTTTCAACATAATAACAATTATAACGAAGTAGATTTGCTGTGTCAACGAATTGATTAGAAGAGCTTACTACAAAGGAACAACGTCAAATATTTTCTCTCCTGCTCAATGCTACTATGAAGTGCTTTAACTATTTAATGTTTACGCAAGTATTAATTAATACTCAATCATTCAAGCAATGCTTACATCCTATAGAAGACTAGCGATGCTATTGCATGTTGAGAGAGAGAGAGAGAGAGACGATTTTATTGATGAATCCGGAGATGTTAGCCTGGTTAATGGCCTGGCTTGCTACTCCAGGTGTTTAGCGGTGATTATGATATTTACAATGATCACGTGTAACACAACACGTACATACAGTCACACTTACTCACACACACACACACACACACACACACACACACACACACACACACACACACACACACACACACACACACACACACACACACACACACACGTTTAGGTGCTTCCTACGTACACGTGAGAGTCTTTGTGCCATCCCCAGCAAAATGGTTTTTCATATAGATCATCGACATCTCTTTCGAGGGCACAACCGCGGCAGACCCATAAGGCTTTCGCCATAATCATATCATATTAACACGTGTGAGACTATTTAATGGAAAACAGGTTTCTGCCGGCGCGTGTATAATAACCGCTGGCATGCATCTCTGTATGGTGTATAAGGATGTGGAAGGGGATAAGGATGTGGAAAGGAGAGGGAAAGGAAAAAAAAGCGAACAAGAAAAGAATTGCGAAACGACCAAGTGAACCTGAACGTAGTATTTACAGGTGAGATATGGCAGTTAAGAATGGGCTTCTCTATATGAAATTGCGAATCTTCAAAGTTTTCTGATCAAACAAATTTCTGGGACGTAGTCGAATAATAAACCCAAGACACGCCGCTGTTTCGAAGGGTCGGGCATTGGACCTCATATACTGCGTATCGCTGACGGATCTTGCCAAATTATCTACACTTTTTGCTCAAAACGTTGCCTCTCGTCGTCGACGATATGACTGGACGATATGTTCTCTGCCTCTGACTTATTCGGAAAATGCCCACGAAACATCTCTTTCGGCTTCAATGAAAAGAGCACGGCTGCTCGCCGTCTTTTCCGAGGAAAGTCAGGAAATGACTCGCGAGTTTGAAGCTCCATGGCTATAACAGCTACAAAAGTTGACGTACAACGTTCAGACGGCTCCAAGCGAGTCCGCTCCACAAAAACCACACGGCAGTGTACAGGGGATCATTCAAAAAAGGCACTAAGGAAAAAGCAATTTCTTTCACGTTCTTCGTAGACCGTCCTGTGTTCTTCGCTTCTCTTGTGCAGCTCAACTAGTCGGGTTGCTTATCTACGACCCCGGATATGGCGAAATATGATGCCCGTCTCGCGAGACACTGCCGACCTAAAAGGGCCAAAATCCGGCGGTGATTAAAATGTGAAACACGCACAAATAGAGAGAAGGAGGGGGAGCAAAAAAAATAATAAACATGTCTGGAGCCTGTATTTAAAGCAGCTCTCACCAGAGATATCTTAAAAAATGGCCTCTGGCAACGATGGCAACGTTAGAATGGACTCAACCCATTTCTGAAGGAAAGCGAGAAATAAGTGAATTTACGGAAACTATATTCCTGAATGTATATTGGTGGAGAGAGGGAACGAGAGAGAAAGAGGGAGAGACACATTGCAGGAAGGATAGAGCGAGATGCATGTCGCCTCTCAACAAGAAAATGCGCACAGCCGCATTTCCGGTAAGTTACACTAGTGGGAAAACCGGAGAAGGAGCTGTGCGCACAATATAACTACATCTCTCTCTCTCTTCTATATATATATATATATATATATATATATATATATATATATATATATATATATATATATATATATATATATATATATATATATATATATTATATATATATATATATATATATACTCCCTGCTTCTACATTATACCAACGCTCTGCGCTCCCAAACTCCAACGCGCACTCTCACAGCGAATAACGTTAGTGCGATGCTTTATCTTTCGCTTCAAAAGGATTGGGAGGGGGTAGGGGGCTTCCAGCGGGGGTACAGCAGTGATATAAACGACGACCGCTCCGCTAACGCGCAGCACCCGTCACATATACGTTACGAGGGTT
This sequence comes from Hyalomma asiaticum, assembly GCA_013339685.2. Lineage (NCBI taxonomy): Eukaryota > Metazoa > Arthropoda > Arachnida > Ixodida > Ixodidae > Hyalomma > Hyalomma asiaticum. The sequence goes on along the minus strand of CM023484.1, from coordinate 36,948,169 downwards.
GGCCGAAAAATTTCCGTCCATCCACATTACTTCAGGAACCGCCGCCGGCGGGATGGTCCACCCACCGACCACCGCGTTGGCTCGACCACTCTAAACCGCTTCTCCGAAGAGAAATGCGACGGGTCTTTGTGTTTCAACAGCCAGTGGCGCGGTGCTTGCGTGTGTTAGGAGCGATGCCGTAACGAGCCATCATCAGGGTTTCTTCCAGGCTAAACGACACCGTCGTACGGAAGAGGGTTCGTGGTTGAAGCGTGCTAGCACTGCTACAGGCTGTTGTTGGGAACGGCGTATAAGCTTTAGCGAGCGGCCCATCAGGCCGATGGTAGGAATCAGGCAGCGCTGGGTGAAAAAAAGAAATCTAGACAATAAAGGAGCATTCATCAAGGGCTTCATAGCCTCTGCGAATGCCGCTTAGAGTTGATTTTGTTGTTTTCCCCTCAGTGTACACTGCCTGATGCGGGCGCGGAACGAACGCTTGGCGCGAAATTGTATGAACCGCTAATGGGAACTCTTGTAAACCGCAGCTGCGTCACGATGACCCTGATGGACGCGACGGTCAGTTTTCTGCCTGGAGGCAAGAGGCGCAGGATGTAGAAGGCTGCTTCGATGAGAATGCAAAAAAAAAAAATCGTGCAAGAGTCAGCTATCGCAAAGAAAACGAAATAATTGATTGGATTTTACGTGTCAAACCACGATTTGATTGTGAGTACGCCGGGCTTCTGATTAACTTTGATTTGCCCGGGGTCCTTTAACGTGCGCTGACAAAGCACAGTATACGGGTCTGAGCGCTATTCGCCTCCATCGAAAATGCTACCCCCGCAGCCGGGATTGAACCCATGCCTTTGTGGCCAGCAGTCAGTCAAGCTGCCAAACGACTTGACAACGTGGTGTACCACTGTATCAAAGTAAGTATTCAGTCTCTTCTTGACGATGTTATGAAAATTAGAGGAGGTGATCAATGGAAGACAGGCACGCTATGGCGTTCCTTTTGTATGATTCCGTCTCTCCATTCCTTCGGCGCGAACAATACGCAGAAGCGTAGCCTCCAAGGTCTGCCTTTGTTACCTTGAGGAGGCGGCTGCTTGGGTTTGGGCACTACCCATTCAATGAAGAGAGATCTCCAGAATTATATTTCGCTGCACGGGCCAGTTCATGTAGCGGGGGTGAAGTGGCCACATAAGAGTCCCAAGAGGGATTTCTTTTTTCTCTTTCTTAATGGTAGCGGTGGTTTCTGCTACACCCGCTCCTTCTTTTATCTGCTCTGCCTTCTTTTTATCTCTTAGTGTCACGACCATAATATTTATTTCCGTAGAACAAAAGGGTTTTTTGCCAGTCAACGTAGGACATCTCGGCGTTGTCCATTCTGGTCGTAAAGGTGACAGGTCGACCCGCGTTGACAGCTGTGCAGAATAACCGCAACCGTTCGCCCTTATTGCGAGTGCGTAATTAAATGGGTGACGAATATGATGTTTCGATACTGGTCGTAAAGTTCGCGTACCCCTTCATAATCGTATCCATTCTTCTGCCACGATGGTGCGGTGGTCATCGGGCTTGACATCTGGCCCGATGGACGCGGGGTCAGTCCCGGCCGCGGCGGTCGCACCTTATGTGCTGGTGAAAACGGTAGAGGCTCGTGAACTGCGCGATGTCAGAGCTCGTTAAGGTAACCCGGATGGCCAAAATTTCCGGAGTTCTCCATTAAGGCGTGCCTCAAAGTCTTATCGAGTTTTTCAGCACGTGGAACGCGCCCGCTTATTGAATGTGCCCACTTCGGTCGCGAGAATAGTATTGCTCGCAGGATTCCTCGTGGTGAATACACCACCTTGACGATCGGCCACTGTCCTTACAGATGCTACTGGAACACCGCCCTCATCGCTCGTCGGCCCACAAGGCACTAAAAGCACTTTTACGCTTTCTCAAGACGACTGGTTTGGGTGAACGCCTTTGACAGTTGGACTTGTCCGACAACGTCTTTTTCATTATTCCCCTTCCTTCTCTCTCTCCCATCTTTCTATTCCCCCTTCCCACTCCCCCAGTGTAGGGTAGCCAACCGGACGCCCTTCTAGTTAACCTCCCTGCCTTTCTGTTTTCCCCTTCCTCCTCCTCCTCCTCCCTCGTGGTGAACGCGGCTCACCACTTTCAACAGAGTGACCGCGGAGCGATGATTTCGTTTATCACGGGCGTAATACGGTACGTGTAATTTGAACCGATTCCATCGTTACTTTTGCTTTTTTTTTTGTCTCCTCCATTCACTCTTCCTCCACCTTGACACCTGCAACTCTGCCTGGGATATCTTGAATTTCGCCAAGATAACCTGCGATGCTCTGAAACGGGACTCACCTGGGAATTTCCTGCGTTAAGCACGCCAATCTGGATCAGACTGGCGTGATGAGCGCAGGAAATTTCAGTGCGCGCAGTAACGGGAAATTACGCGTCGTACTCGAGAAACATTTCACCTCCAACGCCGTGTTGCAAAATTTCCGCAGAATCGGCTTGATCTTGCGCGCACGCGCTGAGCAGCTTCTCCAACTGTCGCTATTATCAGTGTGGGACATCGCTATCTGCTTCCATTTTGCCGTCTATTTCGCTGTCTGCTTCTACGAAACCTCACACGAGGCTCAGTCTAATGCGTCTGACACTGTGACCCAGAGCGGTAAATCTTACCCTTATAGCAGGAAAAAAATTTACTGCCTTATGAATGAAAGCCGGCAAACTAGGGGGCGACAGATCGACGTCACGTGATGTCATTTACTGGGTCACAGCGATAGCGGCACCGGTTTCTCCAGTGGTGGCCTCCGAGAGGAATACACACCTGCCACCCTCAGAACTACTCAAAATTCATTTCTAAAGAGGCTCGGAAAGTTTGCTATGCCGTTCTGAAAAAAAATAAATAAAGAGACCAATGCACTGACGCTACAAATAGGAAAATGTAAAAGCAATATTGAGTCTTACTCAATATATTTCATCGTATAACTACGTAACAAGCACCGACCCGTCACTACTTTTGTCTCAACTGCCTACCTGTACATTACGTTTCCACTGACTGCAGTCAGGAAACAAACGTGTTGCCCGAAAACTAAGTCCAAAGAACAAACGATGAATTTCGGCGCGCAGGCAACAGGCGGCAGCAAGACTCCTGACACTCGCGTTCGTGCTGTGCATACTTCTACTTTTCTTTTTTTCCCCTGCGTGAACTGTGCATGCAGTGCGGGTTGTTTACATTGCAATTCCCTGCCTTATTTTACGCTTGCCGTCAACGTTTATCAGAGCCCCAAACTACGTGCTTACCGAAAAGTAGGTTCACATCTTTATTTCTATTTACTTTTATTTAAATGCAGGAGAATGCGTGGAAAGGAGGAACTCGCGTTGATTTATGCGAGGACAGGTGAGTCTTCTATGCCCAGAGCTCCAATAAATACGTCGTGGCGTGCAGTATAAATTTAGAGCCGCGTTCAATGCCGCGTTCGTCGTCTTTTCAAAATGAGTTTAACCCGAAGCAAACAACACGGCTGCGCAGTCACCCTGTTGGAAGATCTTTTTTAAACGTACCGTGTGGGCGCGCGGCGTTCTGTTTGTTTCGCTTCGCCTTGTCAGTGGATACGCCGAGGCCGACTTCGGTAGTTTCCCTTTAACAGCGTCGTGAGCTCACGAGGACGGTGCTTACAAAGCAATCGTGCCGGCGGCCTCCCACGGATGGTTGAGCATGCGGCACACGCTCAAAGCAGGTTCTCGGACGCAAACACAACTACGCAAACATACGCATACGCTCACGACTAATTCACGCGCGATCGCACGCAAACACACTCACGGAAACAGTAACAAAGGCAAATAAACGCACCAACAAACATCAGAATACAAGTGAAGCCCAATGTGTAGTATAGATTTTAGAAAGAAGACATTAAAACGGGATGCTATAGGCTGAGGAAGCCGACACGTATTCAAGCCCGAAGAGCGAGGTTGTGTCGAGTCTGTGCAAGTTGAGAAGCAAATTCTGCCGACCGTAGGGTGCAGGCAAACGAAGAGACGACCTCTGAGCAGCTTGTTGTTGTTGTTGTTGTTGTTGTTGTTGTTGTTGTTGTTGTTGTTGTTGTTGTTGTTGTTTTGTGGGGTTTAACGTCCCAGAACCAGTTCAGATTATGAGAGACGCCGTAGTGGAGGTCTCCGGAAATTTCGACCACCTGCCGTTCTTTAACGTGCACTGACATCGCACAGCACACGGGCCTCAACATTTCGCCTCCATCGAAATGCAGCCGCCGCAGCCGGGATTCGATCGCGCGACCCTCGGTTCCTCTGAGCAGCGGACGTCTCTTACTAGTCATAACCCTAGCCCTGGGAGAGAAGACAGGAAAAAGAAGGAAGAAAGAGAAGAACCACCAACACGCATACGGACGTGAGAGCGCGAACGTCGGTGCTTGTTTGCGTCGCCTGTAAGGACCCGACGACTGGCGTCTGCACGCGCTTGTTGCTATATAGCTGCTTGCAACACGTTCGGACCCCACTACGACGTTTCTCGTGTTATACCGCGGCCGCAGGATTGCGTAGCTGTCGCCTGCCCGCAGCATCACTTCATCGCAGCAGCTCGATGATGTGATGCAGCCGCGGGCCGTCTCACTCGAACAGCGCGTCTGAGGAAAGGCGATGTGTATAGCAATCCTCGGTGAGCTCGTCATTATGGTCAGGTATTGGTATGCTCGCTTGATTCGGTTGTGCGCATTCCATTAGGCCTGCTATGCCGCGTACCGACTGTGGTCAGCCACTTCTGCCGTTTAGGCAGGGGACGTATGGAAAATGGCGTCGCGGTGTAGACAAGGAGTGAGAGCATGCCGCGGGAAATGAAAATACCTGGGTTCATCTCCAACCTGTGGCAATTGGTATTTTTCTCGTCATATTTTATTCCTTGTTTGATCGCGTTTTTGTTCAATTAAGTACGAAGTCAACCTTTGAGCCTACGTTCTCCAGTGTTATCGTATGTTACCTTCATTAAGCCTACTATGGACAGGATCGTAGACAGTTCACGTTGACAGCTTGGAAGACAGCTTCGCGCACTTCTCGCCAAGAGTAATGGAATGCGTCTGGGCAACGTGATACCACCTTGCGTCGAAGAAAGGAAGCTAAAGAAGACGCATAGAATAGTCGTTTCTTTTGATTATTCCGTGTTGCGACCTACAGAAACCTCAACATAGCTCACACACATAAGAAATCGTCTACTTGCGGGAAGACGGCCCTCACGGAGAGATCCGAGTATATCCAAGCAAAAAATTTCTCAGCCGCCATCTTGTTTGGACATCCAAAGTAGCCTGCATCGTATTTGTCTTCAGATGCTGTCTTCGTGAAGCTGTATATTTGCCGTCTAGGTGAGAATTTGAGTGGGACTTAAGATGGACGCTCTCCGTGTAGTTCTCTACGTAGCCGTCTACCCTGAGTATTGGAACACACCTAGAGTTTAACGCTGGAGGCTTCAAACGCGATGTTTCTATAAGGATAAATAAAGCGAGGTAGACTCTGCCACCCTTTGTAAATGTTGCGGAGTAGTGAATGCGATTGTTAGGAGGGTGTTCGCTTGCACTGATTTTATATTTTGATTGCACGTGGCAGCGCAGGTTAGACAACAAGACGACACATAACGCTAAAGAAAAAGAAAAACAGAAAGGGACACACGCAAGCAGATACGTGTGTCTAGTTATTCCTATATGTTCCTTGGCGTCCTCGTATCTAATGTCCAGTGCCATATTCAAACATTAACCAATTACTCCCTCGGTAGGTCTTTGTATCACCTATCCGTTTATCCAAAGAGAAATATAACTTTTCTGGAAGGCGAACAAATAAACCGCTATAGGATGCCCTTCAATCAAATATGGCTTCTTTATTCGGTAGTGCCGCTAACCGTTATACAGTGGTGCCGTGGTGCAGACGTATGTTTACTCCCCTCCTCAGGCGTGTATTGCTATTCCCTTTCTGTTTCATTGTATCGTGTTTCAGTGTGTTGCTTTGCAGGTTGAGAAGCAATAGCGAAGTGGACACCGCTTTCACCTTCTATCTTTTCTTCTATACTTTCACTCGTCTCACCTTCCAAAAAATTTTATCCTCTTTATAGTTTTCGCAAGCGCATGTTAGCCAGCCGATATTTACACCGATACTAAGTTCACACTTTCAGGAGCAACTTCAGACGACGCTCCGGTATTGCGCCACTATGGATCATTTCATGAGCCGCCACATACTCCCAGACAGATTTTCGGTGTCGACACTGTTTTCAATACAGGTATCGGCTCGGCGCCTTCAAAGAGTGCTTGCTGACTGTTATAATGAGTGAGAAACGGAAATAAAAAAGAAACTGTTGATAGAACAGACGCTTCGACTGTCAAGATGCTCGGAAAATGCGAAATAAAAGCTTCAAGAACGCCCGAATTCTCGGCAATCCGTTGAAGAAACCTCGACTAACGCAGTTTTACCGTGGAATTGTCACCTCGTCTTTTGCTCTCACCAAGGGGAATGTTGGATGAATGCAGCTTAGCAACGTGCTATATAGCAAAAAAATAAGAAAGAAAAATAAGAACAAGAACATTTGTCTACATTGACGCGCTCTTTTAAGTACAGGGATTCCTTTTTCCTTATGTACGATACCACGGAAACATTCGGTAGAGCTCGCGCGCCAACACTGAACGCTTAGAGATTTTCCAGGAATGCACTTTCGAGAGGTTTGCACTTGGAAGAAAAAAAGTGGACTAGTATGAAAATAGAAGCAACAGAGTCAGTAGAGCAGAAGCCGATGACTATAGGACGGGACTTCGCACAAAACAAAGATCAATGAAATCTATTTGGAGTTGGCGACCCGTACCGTTTACCGATCCATGCAGTAGGTTTTTTTTTCTTTCTTCTTGCTTTTGCTGCGGAACGCGTTCCGGAGATCTAACAAAGCCTACGAAAGGAATAAACAAATAAAATAAACAGAAGACGTTACGTTATAGAAAGAAATAATTCTCAAGTATATGAACGAGGTTGCCACAGATATAACCGTGTAGGGAAGTCAAACGTACGAAACATGTCATTTCCCTTCGCCCATGTATGCATGCTCGCAAGGAGGTCGCGTAGAATACTTCTCCAAAATTGCAAGCTCCTTTCATTCGTTGTTTCCCTCGGTTCATTCTTAAATTTACGACGTACGCGTTATACAAATGCCGAAAGAGACACACTGAGAAATGTTAAATAATCAAGGCACTAGAGAAGTTATGAAACGGTTGCAGCTGAATCCTGCAGTTACAGAGCTACAAAAGAAAAAGAAAGAAACTCGATTTCGAGAATCAACTCGACTCAATTTCAGGGCGGCGCTGCAGTGGTGAAACGAAGACGGCGATTGTGGGCTCCACTGTTAATGACGGCGCTGTCAGGACAAGGAGTCCACTGGCTTTCTTCGTATCTCGCGATGTTTACAAGTGCAGCAGCTTGGGCCAGTTGGTTTGCGTTCATGATGGCGAGTTTCACAGCGCGCGAACATAGGAAAAAAATGCGACAGAGAAGAAAGAACGATCTTTCTTCTCTGTCGCATTTTTTCCTATGTTCGCGCGCTGTGAAACTCGCCATCATCTCGCGATGTATTTGGTTGGCCTCTTTTTAACGATGGTTGCCGACGGAACCGCATTGTTCCGAATGAAGTTTCCCCTCAACGCAAGGCGAAGGAAATGTGTGTGAGTCGGTATCTTTCAATACGACTGTCCCCATCGCGCACACCGACAGACACAACAAAACGGGTGAAAAGGCTACAAATGTTTTAAACTTACATTGATACACGTCAATGACACTCGCTCGGAACGAATGGCGACTCGATGCTACAGCAGGCGCTGAGCGGAACTTACACAGAGGCGTGCAGATAGATAGATAGATAGATAGATAGATAGATAGATAGATAGATAGATAGATAGATAGATAGATAGATAGATAGATAGATAGATAGATAGATAGATCTTGTGGCCTATCAGGGCAGCACCAGCGTTGGTGCTCAACCATAGTCCTCTGCGCTTGCAGTGGTTTAATTCTCCGTCTTTTCTTCTTTCGGGTGCTCATTCCCTGACTCCCACTCCCAGTGTAGGGTTACAAGCCTGATGTTTCTGGAGTTCTCTCTGCCTTTCTTTGCTTTCTTTGTCTCCCCACTGACTAAGAATAGAACCTGTATTTGAAGCCTTCATCTGCGCACGTTCAATCATGACATACTAGACGACACGCGTGATGTTTAAGTGAACGTTCTTTCGCTCTCTTTTTCTTTCTTTCTCAAGGCTCTGTAAAACGCCCTGCGCATTGGCGTTATTCAACATTTTGCTCCCGCGTCTCCTTTATTATTTATCCCTTTGTTACTATTGCAAACAATTACAAAGAACAGCGGAGGCTAAGGTAAAAGCTTCAGCAAAGCAGCTTGAACTGCCCTTTCCTCTCAAGGCCACACTTTATAGCTGGGCCCCCTTTGACGCTGAGTCAATGAACGTGCTTGTGACGTCATCTGTACTTGTAAAGAGGAGGAGAAGAGAGAGAGAGAGATTCAACCGAGAAGGCTAGGGAGTGGGGCTTGACTTGAATCTTCGGATGTTTCAGGGATGCTTGTCCGCCTAATAATCTGCAGATCTGAGCACTACCGCGTAGACCGTGGGCATGGTGCATTTTCAATGCCCAGGCTTGATGGTGAGGCAATTTAGGATATAAAAGCGGATCAAGGGATAATAACACGCTTTCCGTTGTCCTGGGCAGGGTAATCTCGGCGACGAATAGAAAATAAAGAAATCAGAAATGAATGGCAAAGAACGCTAGCCAGTTCTCAAAATCACTGAGAAGTTGTACGACACTTCACAAAACAGAGAGACGCTGAATATACGAAAATCTGGAGCATCACTTCTGACCTTGAAGACGACACGCTTCTGGTAAAAATTAACTGCAAGAAAAAAGAGCGCAAGATGCGGCGTTTAACGCCAGTCATGATTAAAAAAAAAGAAGAACTCAGTAAACTTGTTATGCACCACACCGTGTTTGAACGATCGAACACAAGGTAAATGCTGCGTAAATAATCGAATTTACGAAGTCCTATCAAGGTTGAAGTCCTTTGATGAAGCGTGTACATTTAATTTCAGTCTAAAAGAAAGTAAAAATAAGAAACGCTTGCACATAGATGAGGCCAAAATGTAGGTAGATACAGTAAACACAGTACCCCGTTTTTTCTATAGGGTAGCATATCAGCTGCAGACATCTTTCTCAAAAGCATTCAAATCAGTTGTTTTTGGTGTTGCTGCTACTGCCGTCGTTGTCATTAACATACGCTCATTCACGCTCCGTTGCCGTAGTGTGTCCATGGCTCTTGAAGGCTTGTGGCCATGTGCTTTCAAAAGCAGATTTAGTCATTGGAGAGTCAGTGTTTATTACAATTAAAGTACTCTCTTGCATGCATTTCAGAGAAATGGAGATTACTTAAGGAAATGCTACTGCTTTTACTGACGATGTATAGCTCGGTTTCATTTTACTGACTACTGAGATAAACAACTTTGACAAAAGTTCTTCTAAGCAGACGAACTAATTCGGTAAAAAGGAAAGCTGTACTATTTAAGTTACGTTAGTACGGCGGCGAGACCGATCGATAACCAAATTTGACGGGAAACGATGCCGTCGACTCCTCTGTGCAGAACGAAATTGCAAAGGAAACTTATACATATTTCTCAAAAAGAAAGCATTGCAGTCGTTGAAAATTGCGACGGAGTTCTGGATTCGAAACCGGGCATTTCTGGGATAGCATTTTTGCCGCCTGATCCAACCAAGAGGCAAGCAGGTTGTCGCTCTAGATATGAGGAATCGAGTACTTGAAGCACTTGGACATTTATATATGGCAAAGCTGTCCTGCGGGATTCCGCAAGGAAAAGTCAGATTGAGGAAAGTGAGCTTGCTGGATCCCAAGTCATCTCCCTGTTAACGAGCGGACGCTCATAGCAAAGATAGGACGCTCATAGATAGGCAAGTGCGTGGACCCACACGTCCGCACACTTACCTATCCATCCAGAGGTTCGAATAGGAAAATATATACGTTAATTTATCTAAAGGAATGCACATTCAAGCAACGAAAAAAGAAATAAATAACTTCGACTCACTATCTCATTTTACTTGAAGGGTTACGGTTAACTGACGTCATTAATTTATGCAAAACTAAACGTGACGACACAGCTAAGTCCACTGACGTAAGTCTGGGCGCTTTACACGGGTCTCCGGGCCATTCTTGAAGCCGTTGGCGAGGCGCTTTGGAAAGTCTATTAGCGCATCCAACACCGTCTGGTGGTGCCTCGAGCTTTACGGTCCTCGGTGCCGGAATGGGGCAGTATACAACCACCCGGAGGGGCATCCCATTGATAAGACGCGACAGGCATGATATGAACAAAGCGCGTTCACTCTCGGCTTCCGCGCAAGGGAAGACGTTGGAACCGTATTGAGCGCCTCTGTTTAGAATCCCATTTAGGCCTTAGCGGCGCGCTCTCAGCACAGGGTGTGAGAAGGGTCATTTATATAGCGCTGAACGCACGAAGGCTCGCGCGCCGATGCCACCACGCCGTGGACGTCCTTGAAGACGCGATATCGCCAGCTGCGCCGCCTAGCTTCGTTCACCAGAGGGGGGATCTGGATGCTGTCCGTGCCACTGCGCAATACTTTACGCTCGCCGAAGGACAGTCGGGAGTGCTAAGGGCTCGAAGTGGAATTCTTCGGCGCTCTTGTTGCTCGCGATGAGTTTGCGTTAATCTGAATGCACTTGCGGACCCCTGGCGCAATCGTCGCTGTTTTTTTTTTTCTTTCTTCACAGCGTTCCATGACAAGTAAACTGGTGCTTCCTTATTCCAGTTTCTTCATCAGCACAGAAAGTGTTTTCTTGGTTAATTGCGGGCGAAAAATCTTTTGTGTTATGAAGCTCAAATGCAAATTATAAAAGAAAGTATGGTTCAAATGTAATTTGCACTAGAACAGTAACGATTTGGAAAAATGTTTTACTCACATATGCCAGCGCTACATAATTGCTGCTATCACTGGCTAATAATGACTAACTATTGGCTAGAGTTGGCTACCATTGGACAACGTTGGCTTCTCGCTTTCATAGTAATTTCATGAAGTAATACCTATTTAACCCTATGACTCTGGTTCGCTCTGTTGTAAGCATCGGGCGCAACGACAGTAGCCATTAGGCAATTTCAAAGCAGTATCTTTTTGAATGCTGGCAGTCTTATTTCCTTTCCGTAAGATTACAGCCAGAAAGCGCACACTATGTTGAAATGCAGTCGAATCTCACGGGTTGTCCCAGAATATGGCGTCGTGCTCTAAGGAAGAACTGCCATCGGGATATACGTTTCAACCGGCCTTACGGTCGATCTCTTGGAGCATATGATAAAATTAATTAAAACCAAGAATACTTGTGGTTTAACTGAACTACTGTAAGCAACGCTTGCGAACGGATTGACGACCTCATGAAATTTGCGACTTCACTAGATGTGCACGTAACACAAAAAGAAGAGGCTAAAAATTGGCATATATTGCGCCCTCCAGCCTTGCATCACGCGAAGGCATAGAAGTAGCTCTCATGAAAGACGCCCAGCCGTGCAAGTATAAAGTATCTGCAGACCTTTTTCATCTTGAATGTCTGCCAACCAACTCAGCTTTCAGACATTCTAGAGGGAATCACTGCGCGCATGCGCGCAGCATAGAGGTGTTGAATGTACTGACGCCTCTGGATGCATTATAGCACTGAAATTAGAAACGCTACCATATAATAAAGTAAGACAACTAAACTTGGCAGCTTTAACTGTGTAACTTGCTTGCGTAAATACTGCGATGAATGTCGATCGAAGAATATTGCATTAACACACGTCTTAATAAAACGTGCCGGGTTTGCGGCACTATAACATTTCTTGCTGCATGCCAGAACGCCCCTTCTTTCTCTCTAGGGGCACGCACGCGCGCGCGCGAACACACACACACACACACACACACACACACACACACACACACACACACACACACACACACACACACACACACACACACACACACACACTTGGTTGGAAATGAAGTACAAAGCTTAATAAGGTGGGTGGCGCCAAGAAAATAACACCTAATTGGCAAACAATTATCACGTTATCCTTGTGCGTTGAACGTTTTTAAGGTAAATATGCTAAAAGAGGGAGAGCGCGTAGGAAAGGTACAAGCGTTTTGCAATAACACTGCCAGACAATACGCACATAATCTTGTTATTCAAGGACTTGATATGTGCAGCGGTAAAATGCGTTCAATATCTTTCTTCCATTTTTTCTTTCTCTGCACGCGTTTATTTATCGCAGTGGACGATAGGGATAGTTGGTGATATATGCTCGAGGTATCCAATACTAAACCTCCAATAATAACTCTAGACCTTCGATAATAAACCTTCATTTGTTTGTCTGCGCATGTCTCTGCCTTCTTTGTGTCCGTCTTTGCTTCGGCGCATTATACCTCGAGATTATTGATCGGAGTCAGACATTTGTAATTCGCACAACATTACAGGATGCAAGGCGAGGACAGAAGTAGCTGGAGTTAAGAAACGATGATGAAAACATTCTGATTCTTTCCCCGGCGTGTATTTCTGCTTTTCTTCTCGCGTGCGCTGATTATAACTAAGTTACAACACTAACTCGCGGAGCCATCCGATAGCGTAACACTAGTGCCCTAGGGCATAGGAGAAAGATTGCTGTACACCTGTCAAGCCGTACATTGTACCGTTATTTCTTTTGAGTAATATGATTACGAACGAAATGTGATCAGGCATCATGACACCTGTGATGTTGATTATTTGTCTTGTGCCCTTAGTCACGCCGTCTCAAAAGATTGCAGCTTGTGCTGCCCGCGTCAAGCGAAAATCAACATCTTGGTTTTGTGTTACATTATACAAAAAAGAAGGCAAACCTAAAGAAAAACATATAGTCTGCGATTTAATTCGACGTCAATGGCTTATTAAGCCACCTAGACCAAGCGAATGTCTCAATTCATTCCAATACGGTCATCAAATAAACAAGTTCACTGGCTCTTTTCTAAGTCGCAGTACTATGAAAGATCTTATAATTCATAATTCTGGACCGGTACTGCAGACGTAAACTCTTCTACAAGCTTTACAGATAGCAGCAGTTTTGGCAAATGCTGGTTCAACACGTGCAGTGAAATACACCGCTGTGGCAATTCTAATTGTTTACGTTGCTGTCTCAATCACTGCTAACAATGTTTCAGACGTATTACGTTGGAACTTTCCTTGTTTATTTATTGTACGTCAACATCACGCACAAGCAGTGGAAAGCTTGAGAATGGGAACCGATGGGCAGAGTTGAAGGTCACTCGTAAATTGAATCAGTCTTCGCCAAGCGTATCGGGCACGGCGGCTCCACAGATCATTCTGTCGACATTTTGCCAGAGGCTGCGAAGATGCCACCATCGCTAATGGAGGAGGAGCGCGCGTCCCAACGTAAGAAAGCACAGGGCACCCCCGAAAACAATAACGAGAAGAAGGAAATCCGACAAAGTTTGTTTCTTAAAACTGTTTATCTCCGTCGACACCCCGTCGTTTCTCGTTATACCGTTAGGGACCTTCCATTAATCACTGAGAATTGCATTCTCATTAACTCTCCGAGATGACGATCCAAATGCCAGACGTTCGAGTGCCAAGTTTGGTGGTGGCGACCGTCGCAGTCGCACCGCCCCTACGTTCTCTAATGTCGTTTCATCTTCTCTCGGTTGAGAAGTACGTACCGGCGTGTTAATGCGTATTAGGTGTTTCTTACTCGTCGGCCGGTGCTTTCTGCGTGACGTACTACACGCTAAAGGCTCGCAATCACGGCGTTTCGGTAAAAGTGCTCAAGTCGGAAAATTGCTGCCGTTCCTCCGAAGGACTGGACGCTTCAGGTATGGCGTCAATATTCTGTAGTGCAACACTTGTCTTACATCGAGTCGTAATCAGCGCGACCCACAGATTACGTCTGGGATTGCGTCCAGAACATCCGTTCTCGTTCCGACCGACATTCCAAATCCGAAATCTGGACGGCGTTTATTATTCTTTTTATCCCTCTGACCCCGCAGGGAGACTCCCGCATGTGCTTGCAATGTGTTGCCGCGTCTTTTCGCTTTCAATCTTATTTGGCGCATCCCAGCGGTGACCTGGGATGTTCCCGTGTTTTGATCAAGGTGAATCTTCCCGCGGCATTTGCAGTGGGCGCTGTCTTTATACCGGTTCCTTTGCTTGTTGATTCTTCTTGTCTAGCTTGTCGCATTCCTGCCATTTTTGTTTCCTGCACAACCGAAGTTGCTGCCCCAGATAACGGGGTCTCTTCTCGAGAAAACATTTCCACTTTCACCCTCTTCGAGACTTGCTATGTAACGTCCGTACTTTTATTTATTAATTTATTTAGCGTTGTTCTCTCTCGCCGATCTCTTCCTGGCGGTTCCGATTTTCGCGTTCACCTTTCCGATTTGTTGTGTTCATTACGCGTCGTCGCGTTCTGACCGATCCTTGTCGCCAGGAAGCGGTTGCGTGTTGCTACTCCAGTAAACACGAGGGTGAAAGGGTCACTGCCGGCTCAAACGTTAGGTAACTTTGGCCGTGTAGGTGGAAAACGCTAGCACAATGCCGGCTCTGCTTAAGGCGAAAGCCTAGCTTGCGTGTCGCGCCGGAAGGTGACCTTTAAGAAGTGAGGCTGAGAAATGTACAAAAAAAGTGAGGCTACAAAACGTCATATAAAGAAACAAACAAACAAACAAACAAACAAACAAACAAAAATGCTTGAACCCGCGCCTTGTTCACTTAGCGTTTTTACCAAAATTGTGGCATATAAAAATACCAACGCAAAACTATCACGACAGATACGTACCGACACCAATAACTTCAAGTGCTTGTCATTTACGCCACGAATAACGGTAACAAATTCCGTGCGGCTCGTCTCCATATATCTCGGCCGGGGATGTACGGGTATGGGCCATACTTGACTGCATGTTAACGTTTACAACATGTGCCAATCAAGCATCAGCCGAAACAGATGTCGCAAATTGAATGTCACATGAAATTCCCAAACAAAACTCATAAAAGAATGAATAAGAAGCCCATCAAACAAAATTTATGACATTGCTTAATGGCTTTGGCCGTCAACTTGCGTTATCATGTAATAAACGAATGATGAATTTTCGTTGTCCTTCTAGTCCTCCATCCAGCTTACAAAAGCTGGGAAAATGTGCGTTTTCGGCTTTTACAATGTCCTTCAGTCGCAATAAACAAAAGCTTTGCCAGTTCAGTGCTGTGCTTCCGTGTCCTTTTGTTATCCCGCCTGCGTGTGAGTGTGTTGCCGCGTGAACATACACGTTGACGCTCCCCGCGACGAGGTTCACTTTTCGGGTAGCATTTAACGCACACGCGCTCCCAATGTCAGCGTTAACCGAAAGGACTAACTGTTGCAACGCGCGCGTGCTGTGTTAATGAGCTATCGCGGTAGCCGCAGTGGGTACTGCAATATGTATTTCTTATTCTTTTACGTTAATGTCAGCTGTCACACTTTAAGAGCGAGAAAATTAGTCAACTTGCCCGCAATAACTAGGCAACATACAATCGTGTTACTCCGGCGCGCGAGGTTCCCAACGTCAGAGGGGCGGTGAAATACATTATCGCGAGATGACATCGTTTAACGCAAAAAGAGAGAGAGAGAGAGAGACATAATTAGGTCCTGTCACTTCGGCCAAATTTACGAGCAATCCAGGCGCGAACGTGCGACAGCACGACACTGTCTCGCCAAGTTTTGGAAAGTTGTGGTATACGTAAAGCTAATATTGTTGCTAACTTTCTCAAATTTATGCAGTTATGGTTAGAGAAGCCAGAAATGCAAAGCAGCGAAGAAAGAGTAATCGTACGCTAGACTGAAGCCAGCGAGAAAAGAACTATGGTGTTCTGTGGACGCTTGGCTTCGTTAATAGTTTCATTCTTTTCTTTTAATTATGATACGTGGTGTCTTATGCGACATGTAAAAAATATAGAAACGAAACGAACACACTATTGGTGACTGAGGTTAAACTCGACGAAATTAGTTTATCATCTGACTGCATGTTACTCTACCAAAAACCATAAAGAAAATGAGGTTGCATTCGGGTGGCATAAATGAAGAGCACGTTTTAAAATAAACGCAATATGCCTAATTATCTCTTTCGCGAAATTTCAATATTCTGCCCAGGATTCTGTGCTTGCGGTAAAGCTGCAGAATGGCGACGGTTTCTAGCCGTGAGCAATGTTACTGAAATAAAATAAAATGAAATAAAATAAAATAAAATAAAAGCAATGTCGGCATCTCGTAGGCAAAGCGTCTCGTTAACTAGCCTTGCGTGATTATTGAGCCTAATCGGCTCGCTGAAACATGTCAATAGAACGTGTAATTTTGCCTGTAAAGCGTGCTTTGCTGGTGAGAGAGTGTGTGACAGGTGTAGCTTGCTTATTAACTAAAAGTGGCATGTCCGTTCATCTTCACTCTCACCTATGTACATAAACATTCACCCTGCTTCAAACTCGCTCGAAAGGTTTGTTTATAGATCGTTTGTTCGAAAAGAATAAAGCGAGAATTAAAAAGCTAACAGGGATTTTCCAAAAATGCGCTTGAATCGTAGGCCGTTGTAGAAATGTCACCATGTCAATAATATCATTATTTGGATATAACAAACGCACAGATTATGAAAACAGTTTAACTTTATCCGAAGAAGTTACCGTGGTCAAGAAAGGCACACCACTTATTTATTGTGGATGCCTCCAACATTACAAAACGCACCACGTACCAAAACGACCTCGCAGTTAGAAGACGGCGTGCTCGTTACAAACCTATAGGAGGCTGCGTAGATAGATAGATAGATAGATAGATAGATAGATAGATAGATAGATAGATAGATAGATAGATAGATAGATAGATAGATAGATAGATAGATAGATAGATAGATACTATGTAATTAGAGAGTGCATGGTTCATAGTTCCGTGCGGGTGTTCACGTAGGAAGGGTGGGAACACACGTGCACGTATGTAATTCGAGGATTTTGATATGGGCAAATACGTAGTACAAAGACATACATAGACAATTAATTATAGGTAACATAAAACATATGAGATCAAGAAAAGAAATAGCGTTGATTACATAAAAATTTTGTCAGTCTTTTGGCCTCTATATTAAAGCAAAAATTAGTATTTCGATAGGACATATTTCTCTTCTAAGACTTTTTTCAGCACAAGAAATGCTCTTTAAGTCCCGCTGTCGGCCCCGGACCAAGAATCTTTCTTTAAGTCAAAAGGTCTCCGATCTAAACGCGACAAATTATCGTGTTTTAGAAAGATAACGGGTAAGAGATATTGATCTTTTTATCATTATGTAGGCAATAGTGGTCGAAGAAGTTCGGGTTTCTCACTGCCAGTTTTGAAGCAACATAATTAGGAGTGACGCAAATAGGAATGGCCATTATAGGGAAGGTGTACTCTCGAAGATCGCCTTTTCTCACGCATAGCCATAGATGTCTCAAGAAGAAAGAAGCAGGAATATCGCGTTGCGTTAGGACGTTCACGTGAGAGCCATCTTTGGGACATTCTCTACAGCGCTGTGCCTGCCACACATTTACTAAAATCGCAAACATCGAGGCCCATACGACAGAGTGCATATATCACGGTAGCCAGGATGACCATCCTCGATGTCAGTGTAGCCGACGGTTGCTGAAGGAAAACGACAATGGTTCCCTATACCACAAAGGCCGGTGCGTACACCGCGCGGTACGCGTCGAGGATGGTACCGTACTAGCACACGCCAACGGGAAATACATCAGCCGTTCTCGCACAAAGACTAGCATCGGCGAAATCGAACCAGACTGTAATGAAACCTCCTCAAAACGGGGGCCCGGAGTAATAAATAATGTTTCTTTATTCTTGCTTCCTCTACATATTTCCAACGACGAAACCGACCATCCAAACTCTCATACCAAGAATACCACCGCTGGCGTGATGCGGTGCGTTAATCCTTCCCCTGCTCGGCCGTCCCTATTGACAAGTTCTCGTGCCTCGTAGCTATTAGCTGCAACTTGGCGTCGTTCGTCGTCACTCAACTCTGTCGTGGACAGTATAGAGTCAACATCGACTCTAAGATCCTTACAATAACATCAACAACAAAAATAGCAATAAGAACGAGACCGGGCCGCTGCTTGCGTCACAACGAATCCTATACCCAGTCGAACCTCTCGTGACCACTCCAATTCGAGCGCACGGCTCTCGCAGCCTTGCCCCTCCTAGCTGGCTCACGGTATTACCAGAGCGAGCACTAATGAGACTGTCGGCCGTTACAATATACTTTGTGAGCGCCGTAAGTCCGAGAGGCTGTTCCCAATTATCCCGCGAAGGCGACGACAACGGCTCTACAGTTCGCGCCGGTGATTAACGATGCTCAGCGTAGTACGTTAGCGGTCCCTCGGAGGAAATTTCTGGGTAGTCGCGTGCGTGAGGGCGTCGCTCCTCGGAATCTGTTTACTAATAGAGGCGTCGACGCGCTATCATCAAACGCGGATAACGCAAGGTTATTTAAGATAAACGAAACTTGCGCACTTTGGTTTATTGCTTTTTATTATCTCATTTTCGTTCTTGTTAATCTTATGAAGCCTTATTGGTATATTCTTTTTGATTTTCAAGGTTGTACTATCCACCCGAGGGTGTCTTATATGAATAGGCAGACATACCGCGGGCATTTCTGGGATGAGATTGTTGCCATAGCGACAGTTGAGCGTTCAGCGATGCTCGCTGTCAGGAAGCACTGCCTTAAATTTGCATGCTTCGCTCATAAGCAAGCAAAGGTTTCTAGTTGGAAGCTCTGCACGAAGAATCAAAGATGGAGTTGACGCACTCGATGAACTCGTTTTTTTTTTTCTGCTTATTGTCACAGTAGCAACCTGTGTGCAACCTCTGTGAAAATAAGAAAACGAAGAACTGAAAGAGACAGTGAGCTTTACCTTTACGCACCCCCCTCCCCCTTTTACTTCCCCATTTCTCGCTTCTTTTGCCTTGGCCATATTGCCTCGCGGAAGTGACTGCGTGAAAAACTAGGCAATATTCTCGGAAGCCCCGGACTACCTCATTATACAGGAGCGACGCAGTGATGCGGCCACAAGTCCATGCATACGGGAGATTGTGGTTTGTCGGAGTTGAGGTAAGGGGAAACGAAGCGAGTTGACTTTCAACGAACTGTCAGCCGAAGACGTCGCTTGGCTGCCACGCAAACATTGACTCAGTATTTACCGGAAGTCTTGCACGGTACATGTATAATGGCTCGGGCAACCATGTTCAACACGGGGAGTCCGCAGCGCCATGAACATCGCTGAGGAATGGAAAGTGAGGAAAGGGGTAAACAAAAGAGGGAGATGTTCAGCAGAGGAGATTTCTGGTTTGTTGCCCTTCTTATGGGAGGGAGAAAATGGAAGTCGACAATGCCAAGTCGACAATTCAAGATACGGTGAGGCGCGCCAACGTCAAAGTCATTTCGACCACGAAAATGTCTCGTGAATATGGAAGAACGCTCTGGGTTTGTGGTCAGAATGTGTCGTTATATCCGGTGCACGAAAACATGTCAATGCCTTTATAGTGACCCGCACTGAAAACCCCGCAGAGTGCGTACGATAGGACAACTGGCATCACATTGCTTCTTTGCTTTGTGTTGCATTATTTCCTCGTATTGTACGGTAACCTCAAGATAGATAAACTTTGTTCAGGTCCTGAAGGAATCCACCCTCGTTTCCAAGGGGGAGGATCGCGGGCCGCTCACACGTAGGGACGGGGAGGCCTAGCCTCACCGCCGCGTCGTGGGCCTTCTGGACAGCCTTGATTTGTGGTAGTAGGACCGGACTCTTGATGAAGAAACAAAATTCTTCTTCAGAGAAGTCTTGATGTCGTTCCTCAAGAAACTTTTATCTCTATTACACGGCCAAAATGCTGTACGCAAGAAATGAGAAAGAGACCGCCGCGCTGCAGTTTGTTACATGCTTCATAATATGTCTATTACAAGTAGGGAATAAATATGCGGTTGCATTCGAAACGATTCTCCTCATAAGATTTTGTTATCGACACATCGTCTTCGCTAATCATATGACTGCGGGCTAGCATGTTTATAAGCTAAACTACTGTACCAATTATTTTGTACGTGCAAGCTTTCTAACACTAATTTCAACAATGCCATTTTATCTTTTGCAGTTTCACTTGATTCAGCCTACGCAGGGCCACAGTATTGTAATTACTTAGATCACTTGATTGCATTTCTTTCTTATAATCAACAGGTAACGGCGGGACGGTAGATTTGATAACGCAGGCGCAGAGGAGCTCATGCCACTCGTGACTCGCGTAAGGGCAAATAAAAGAGCTGTAAATAAATAAAATAAATCAGATTCCCACAACTAGAACATTATAAGTGCTTGTGCAAGAACCGCGGCATCTCTCAGTTTCAAGAAGATATTCAGAGAGTAGTGTACAGAAAACACAGGACACTTTCTGAAAAGAGATTGAGGCAATTAAGCGATGAACTAAATATACAAATGCAAAACACGTGGCTAGGAAAGACAACATAACCACAGTTTAGAACTGTGTTCACGTTGCTAAGAGAGAGAGAGAGAGGTATAGAAAGGCAGGGAGGTTAGCCAAATGTGCGTCCGGATTGCTACCCTGCGCTGGGGAAAGGGATAAAAGGGTTAAATAGAATGAAAAATAGAGGAAGAGAGAGCGAAGAGACCAATCACGCGCACACTTGCACAAGTAAAGTCTCTAGAGGCGGTCGCAGAGAGCTGTCGACTTCAGGTACGTCAGAAACGCCAAAGGTTCTTGGGCCCTGACCATATGCTTCGATGGCTCACGTTGCTAAAATGTCCAATATAGCTTAGGAGGAAGTGAAGCTGTTCGAAGCTGAAAAAAGTGGATTTCCTAATGACACTCTTCGTAAGCTGAAACCACTCGTATGTACAGTTACGTTTAAAAAGACTTCCTGGCATGATAAGTTATCCAGCTGAAAGCATCATTACTAGTGACAATTCATGCGTAACCTAACATGATTAGCCGTAGAGCTGACAATGTCAGATTCGTTATACACACTGAGAGACCATGCTTAACTGTCCCCGCTTGGAGTTTGTTCATGACTAATACGGCGGAAGCGCCGTCTTGTGCTCCCAACTGGATATTTTATATAACGAGGATACCATTGCTTTTCATGTGAAATACTTTTGGGCAGCGAAGTATAACGCGGGGTGGTTTGCACTAGACATTAACTTTTCCCGATCATGACGCTCCTGCAGCAGCGGCATGTTTTGTAATAGCAAATCTCTTGGAAGATAAGAAATGAAGTAAAGAAGGAAGAAAAAAGATAGTGTTTCACATCTGAAGGTATTTCTTTGTTCATGTAGATACGTGTCACTTCACACACCGGTAAATACTGAAATACTCTTACAGCGGCCGCACGTTAAAACTGGGCATAAAGCTCACTCACTCACTCACTCAATCAATCAATCAATCAATCAATCAATCAATCAATCAATCAATCAATCAATCAATCAATCAATCATACAGCAAATCTTCACGTTGCGAGCAGTTTCAAGGTTCGCCCACAACTCTCCTGTATTTTGTCGCACAGGTATTTCGCATACGTCTCCCAAAAGGGAGTTATCGACCCAGAACAGGAAATATAATAAAATGTCGCTAAAAGGTCACGACACATCATGAATATTACTGAAAACGTTTAATCCCGTACCATTCAGATATTTTCCAGAGTACATCGCGACAATCGGCATCGTCAGCAAGAGCTTGTTGTCGAAATCCATGACTGCGACGAACAGCGTTGCTTCATCGAGCACTGGCTGTTGACCTCAGGGAATTCTTTATTATCTTGCGTTGCGCGCGGGCAACAACATGAACATTATCCCTTTAGTTTGCTGAGTATCGGTATTGTAAATAACAAATGTCACATCTACTTTTTAACTGATAATTCAGCCTTTTTATGCTAAATTGTATCTTCACCACCTTCATTATCACATATAATCAACCAATTGCAATTCGTAATTAATTACCAAAACATGCGCAAATCGAAACATAATCACCTCTTTCATGCAATGCACTTCAGAATGCCTTGGAATAACACTGATTAATTTTTCACGCTTACATACATTTCATCACAATTCGTGCCTGAAGGGTATATATCTTGATGCATCGATAAGTATTAGCTGCAGGGAAGGCTTCTATTATCGCAGCTAAAATAATAGCACAATCAGGAAACTCATCTGCCGGTATGCAGTTAAGGAATTTCACGTTTTGCTTGCGGTAAGTTTCTTCTGTGACCTTCCCACGCCTGCTATAAGAGCTGTGACGCGTGAACTATTACTTCTGCTGTGGTTAACGAATATTACCATGCATGCCTAGCCAAAAAAGAATATATGAAATTGCTGTGTTTGGTACTTGTAATTGGAAGCCTGGCCTGTGTGCTGACTCAAGTACCAAAAATAAAGTAAAAAAAAAGTACGTGCCTTCCTATACATATCCAAACCCAGCGCAAGCAACAACTACGGAGTTAAAAAGGATTCTCTAGACGGGAGCAGCGTGGCATGATATGGGCCTACATTGAAAAAGGAAAGCGTCCACATGTGGACGATAGCATCAGCTGCCTGTCGCGTCCTTGTAGACGCCGGTGAGTAAACATATAATGGTAGAGGAAAAATGAAGGGATATCTTGTAGCTTCAACATTGTTCTGCTTTCCGCAGCGTCGACAAAGCCTTTCACAATACCGTGTACGGATACGTACATAAAGTCGTATATATTTTCTGTTTTGTTTTATTTTTGTCTGTCTTTTGCAGTTAAAGACGGGCGAAATTTTCAGTCCATTGAGCGTATAGTTGGTCGCGTGGTTGCAAAAGAGAGAGAGAGAGAGAGAGAAAGAGAGAAGGAGAAAAAAAGCATGCCCCGCATGAGAGCCCCGATACGCATGGCGGAAACTTATCCGGCGCATAAATAATAGCTATAGACTTAAACGGAATTGGCTCTGTTGTTTCCACAAGACAACCCAACCTTTCCTTTTTCGTTCGGACTGTTTCCTTAAGTAACATCGTTTCGTTTTAATGTCGCCTCATTGTTTTATGTTCCGGCACGGAACGTGCATACGCGTTAATAAACGATATAACAAACGGAAGAAAATATAAACACGGAAGAAAACTTCCGGTAAGCGATGTTGTTTATCGGTGATAGACGAGCAGGAGATCGCTGTGTTTTATTTGCTGACTTCCGCGACGTCGGACGTAAACGTAAGAGCAACAAGGAAGAATGTTTGTCACGAAGGGCGCATCTCAACCCGCATTTTCTGTTTATTTGTTTTCGTTTTTGAGAAATGCAACGACCGCTATAAAAGTATCCCTTCCGCCGACAGTGCACGTCAGGGATAAAGGCTTTACTGCAGACGCGTTTTGAAAGCTTGATTCTCCGGTTCCTTGTTTTTTTTTTTTTCTTTAATCTTATTTCCACGAGGCATTCGCACGCCTTGACAGGCCCAACGACGCACGTACTTGTCTATTCCAACGTTATTTCTCTATGCAGATATTTTTATGAGCCATCTACAAGAGTTTACATTGAGCTAAACGGGATTCTTCCGTGAAGCGCTTATCTGAACTTTTGCTTCATTTATTCTTGTATTTCTTTTTTTGTTTCAGTGTTGCTAGCAATATATAAAGCCTTGAGACGGGGGCTTCAAGTTTTAGCTTTCTTCGCGGCCTTGGGCTGCAGTTATCAGTTTCTTGTTGTTGTTATTATATTGTTGTTGTTGTTGTTGTTGTTGTTGTTGTTGTTCTTCTTCTTCTTCTTCTTCTTCTTCTTCTTCTTCTTCTTCTTCTTCTTCTTCTTCTTCTTCTTCTTCTTCTTCTTCTTCTTCTTCTTCTTCTTTTCAGATCACTGCTTACCTAGGAGAAAAGATTAAATTTGGCGGTGCAATCACCTTGAGATCTGCGGGAACAGAATTTGTTTTCGTCCCGGACGGGCTGCAGACGTTATACTCATAAATGCGACATGTGTGGCTATGCAATCCGGGAGAACATTGCGCGTATCTGCTGCTTCAAGAATAAACAAACGCTTCATCTTATGCGTATTTGAGATAACTGCAGAGAAAAGCGCACGCAGAGCTTCAGATATATGGGAATAAGAGAGGGCGAGATCGATAACAGGGTGCTGACTTCAACTTGTCTGTGTATCCTTCGAGGCGGACGCATCCACCTTACTTGCATTTACCACTTTGATTCCCGTGGAGATGCGGGTTGTCGGGATGAGCCGCTGCTCCTCGATAAACGTGTGCGAAAACCACATGCTGGCTTGGTTTTCAACTTTCTCTCGGCTGTGATAGATCGCCGTTTTAAAATTCTAGCGAAACAACGGACAAGCGTGAACAATGTAACAACTGGGTGACGCATACGGCGTAATAAAGGACGACGAAGTTTGTACTAAGTTATATTATTGTCGATAATCAAGAAACCTAAATTTTAGCATGAACTGCTCATGACCTACTTTGTATTTGCCATAAGACATTTGCCACCAAGAAGAAACACACAACTCAGGGGACGAACCCAAATGCAACGACCTGACCTAGCCGAATCTAACGAGTCAATCTAACCCTGTAAAAATATTGTGTGCCACTCGATCACAGGATATTGGAATTGAATGCGCGCGATCCGAAGGCTGTAGCAGTGAATGTCGAACATTACCCGGCATTGCCCGAAATCTGTCAAATACCACATAGCCCTAATACAGCCACCGCTAGGCAACATTGGCAAAAATTGGCGAAACGTTAGTCGTCATTCGCAATCACTTAGGCATCTCCAGCCAACATTATCTAACACTAGCCGTCAATTAACCACCATTAAAAACACCAGCAGTCGTATAACCAACGCTGTCCAGTACTAACCTGTGCTAGTGATAGTGCGTGACTAAGTGCGGCACTTCAACTGCGTAAGAAATTGCCATCGTACATTGTTACAGAATGTGGGCGGACAAAAGTTTCAGAAAGGAATTGCCTTAAAAAAACAAATCAGATGCTGTGAAAAGTGTTCCAATGCTGGGGAGTGTTCACCAAATGGTTTCAAAAAGGACAACATGAAGTCAGGAGTAAAACAGAAATATACCGTTCGTATCACCGACTAACAGAAGCATACTCGAACTGCCGCTGCTGTGGAGCCACGCCTTGAAAGAAAGCGCCACGCTAAGTACAGAAATGTGACAGCTCGTTCATCACCTCCGCTTATCGCTAAAACCTGGTCTCGGATTCTTTAATTATTCCATACTAACGAAAACGAGGGGCTCGCCGTAACTTCGTTAATTGCGATAAAACTGCCTTTTCTACGGGCAACCCTCTTCACGTTCCCCTTATGGTGCTGGTAATCGGTGTTTCTAACCATTCCTTCTTTCTTCAATTTCTACGTGCTTGTGGTTCTCATCAACGGCCTTCCTTCCAAACTTTTTCGTGAGAAGGACAGGTGGAATGAACAAATGAAAGTCAGGGAGGTTAGCAAGGCTTTCACTTTGGAACCCAGCTACTCACGGGTGTAAGGCGAGAAAGAGGTAAAGTGGAGCAGCAGAACAGAGACCGATGACATTAGTCTAGCAAAACTCACAAGCAAGGTAGAAGGGAGGTTGAGTATTCCAGACCGACACCGCTTTCCGCATCACCACAACTAGCATGCACCGCCCCGCCACGGTAGTCTAGTGGCTATGGCACTCGGCTGCTGATCCCGATGGTCGCGGGATCGAATCCTGACCGTGGCGGCTGAATTTCGATGGAGGCAAAATGTTGAGGCCCGTGTACTGTGTGACGTCAGTGCACGTAAAAGAACCCCAGGTGGTCGAAATTTCCGGAACCCTGCACTATGGCGTCTCTCATATTCATGTCATTGTTGTGGGACGTAAAACTTCCGAAATTATTACAACTAAAATGTACCTAGAGTCTGGTACGTTCCAAAGAAACTATGCAGATAGAGGAAGAGGAGGAGGAGTAACGCCGGGAGGTGAACCACGTGCGTTTCCGGTTTGCTACCCTACTTTGGGAGAAATGAATTTAGGGCGAAAAGAGGATGGCTTTGTCCCTCGGTAACGGTGGTCCCAGAGACGCCAAAACATCCCGATCCCCGCGAAAAAGAAAATTAACATGCTTCAAGATAAGTTCTTGGAGTTATTTTGAAGACAGCAAGCGCTTATGTGACGCATGCAGTGAGTGATTCACAATGCGTT
The DNA here is from genome assembly GCA_013339685.2 of Hyalomma asiaticum. Classification (NCBI taxonomy): domain Eukaryota; kingdom Metazoa; phylum Arthropoda; class Arachnida; order Ixodida; family Ixodidae; genus Hyalomma; species Hyalomma asiaticum. The sequence goes on along the minus strand of CM023484.1, from coordinate 36,921,868 downwards.
CTGCGCAAGGGATCGCCAGCCGCATTAGTTTTCCTGCCGAATAAATTTACGAGCCGCTCTCGAGAAGACGTCATTCAGTGTCCATCTTCGTGCGAAGCAGGTCACAAACATCGGAAATATGACACCCGTAGCGGATAAGGTGCACTAACTTTCCGCTCCTATCGACCGAAAATAACGGGACACTTTCGCAGGCGATAACGTTCCTGCCATGACAGGGATTTATCGCCACTGTGCTACACAAGCGTCTGTGACATAGCTACAGCGCAATTTATACGGGGGCGTCATCGAATGTCACCGGCTCATTTCATTTTAGTCAAATCGACAGTTCGCCATTATATCTCTAGGGCCGGATTTCACAATCTGTCATTCACAACTCATGTTGGCTGGCAACCTTCGTTAATAACGCTTCCAGCTTATGATTGGCTTGAGTGTAATATTACGTACAGTTCTAGTATTAGACTTCTTTTACTTGAACCCTCAAAAGCTTCTTTAATGTTGGCCAGCTAATTCGTTGCGTCCTCCATCATCTCGAGTTCGGGCTCGTTTCTGTAGCGTCAGAAAGTGCATGCATTCACGCGTGTTGTCACGGATATGCCATTTTGTTGATTTTTTCACTGTGTATTTTTATGCTGGAGGTCACGAATTCTGACTACGAAAAAAAAAAAAAAAGGAACTGACGGCGTGGATGAGTTCAGCGCATACGCCTTATACACTTCCTTTCCTCGTGATACGTGTTTCGACCACAAAGTTCTCGCACAGATAAGAAGGTGCTCGCGTTTGCGAAGCTGGCCTTGCTTATCACCTCTTAAGCTATTAAATATCCTTTGTTGGGTAGCAAACCGGAGACTAATATGTGGTTAACGTTCCCACCTTTCCTATCTATCTATCTATCTATCTATCTATCTATCTATCTATCTATCTATCTATCTATCTATCTATCTATCTATCTATCTATCTATCTATCTATCTATCTCTTTTTCGCGTACTTCTAATTACTAAAGAAGAAAGGACAATTAAATCCTTGATTGATGCTCATTGGAAATATTGTGCTCGCTTTAGTACGTGGGATAGAATGGTCGCGCCTTAATGGCTCATTACAGCACCGAATGAACACTGATTTGAGTAGCGAAGAATATGAGGTACGTGAAAGACAGTGAAGGAATAAATACTAACATCTGGCATATCAGCGCAAAACTTTTTTAAAGAAATTGTAAGAGTCTGAATCTCATCCGTCAGAGCTGCTTCTACTTCACACGCAACGAATGTGAGAGGAGGGGAGTAAAGGGAAGCGCAGCAGAAGACAGCGAAAGAAAAGGGAAAGTGCAAAGTCAGAACGTTGGCTGCAGTTTAGGCATCTAAATGTGAAAGTGAATGCTTACAGCGTAGCGATGGCGAAATAAAGGATGCGAGTCTGCAGGAGCGGCAAAGAATGCGAGCTGGCCTCTTAAAAGGAAGTACAGGAAAAAAACAAAAACAGCAACGCTTTATTTTTGCTCAGTTCGGAGAGAAACTGCAAGACTGAGGCGGCGAATTTTATTTTGTTTTTAGACGCAAGCCTTCCCTGAGATAGGACGTCTCCTTGAATGCCGCCGCTCGCGTCGGAATACATTTTTCACGTCTACCGAGACACCTCCACGGGGAAATGTCTCCTCAAGGCCCGTTCTTTTTATTCTCGTTTCATTTTTCTGCTCCTTAAACGACGCGATTTGTATTAAAAACCCGTGTCACTGTCACCTCCCTCCCACCCGCTTTACCCCTTTCCTTGAAAAACTTATACCTTAAATCATTCGGGCGTGCGACTAGGCAAGTTTGTGCAACGCTAAACTTGGCCTCGGCGTTTCTTCCGACCAACTATAAATAAATAAATAAATAAATAAATAAATAAATAAATAACATGCGATGCTAGCCACTGACCTGCTGCCATCCCTAATGGCATGCCTCGATTAGCGATGGGCTAGATTTCGCTCGTACAAGCAATAGTGATGAGGTATCCTTTGTCGTGAATAGGACCCTAGCCTTTTTTTGGGTGTTCCCACAATGCAACCGAAACGGAGCCGTCAGTTCCACTGCAGTGAAAGCTAATAAGAAGGGTGGAGCAGTGATTCGCCTGTTTCCCTTGTGTTTCTGTTGTGTTTATCGCCGGAGTCTTGGAATTATTTTAATCTCATCAGGCGACAATATACCCTCAATGTGTGTCTTTTATTTCATTAAAATAATCTGATTTATTTTAACTATTATTAATCTGCATACACTCAGTTTATTTCTCATCGCCGTATGCTTCAGGCAGACGTGTTTTGCCATGGGCGACGCTCAACGAGGCACGACAGCCCTTAAAGCGCTCTACACTTAAATAAAGAACAACACAAAAAATATTAGAAAGAGCCTTCAACTGCGCCAACCACTAAGCGAAAAACATCGACTACAAGTGCACACCGACTATAACGGTAATGACCTTGGCGCCTGGCTTTCACATCAACTGTGTACGATATAATAGCTAGCGGGATAAGAGAAGGAACTGGCATGTCCGACTATGGGGTTCTTCCGTTCACGTACGTGCGTACGGGGATCTATAGAGGACAACGATGGGAGGGGGGACATTCTCTTTCCCTGTCTCTATACACGGCGCCCAATGCATCGAACGGCGTAGCTCCCGTGTCCGCAGTAAGCGCGCGTTAGCACTAACGGCGGCGGTTCCACGCGGTCACATTAGCGGGGGAAAATTTGTGCCGCCCCTTATACATGCCAAGAGCCATTACGCCGAGACTTCCTGATTCGACGTGGTTTCGACGAGGCAGATGCCAGACCAGTAGCTTCGGTCGATGCCTTACACATAACGTTAGCTTAGTGTACCGCTGCTGGGCGTCCACAGCAGATGTGGCAGGAGTGATGATATAGCAGTGGCGCCTTACTCTGAGTCATACGTTCCCAAGAAAGAGTCGGGCCTGTAGTGGTATGGATCTAGGGAGACGACGGAAATTATTATGTAAATGTGTTACAGGGAGTGGTATTTTTCGATGACAGTGTTGGAAGCGGGAAAGGGAAGGACGATAAAAAGATGTCGAAGCCCACCTCACAAATATTTATTAAAGACCGTTTTTCGCTATAACTTCCTGATACACATACATATTTATGCGTACACAGAACGTGACGGCGACGGCGACACAAACGCCAAAGACAAATATTACCTGGAGTGTTCATACAACATAAAAAGGAGGGATGTTAGCGAGGACTGGGCCCGGTCTTCTACTTTACACTGAGGAAGGGAAGAGGGAAGGAGGGCTTTAGAGGTTAAAATAAACACAAGTGTCAGTGCTGCCGGTGTAGTAACAGCTTTATGCTCGATGACAGCGCGGGAGAGCCTAGCAGTACACCTGCTGCAATCGTCTTGTGACTTTGCGCTGTGCTTAAAAGCTCACTCCTGACAGTAGCGCCGTGTATCATCCTGAGAGAATTTCATTAAAGTGCTACAGACGTGCGCCTTTATTTAGAGCACTTCAAAACTGTACTTTCGGTGAACAGCACTAATGCGGGGCTACAACAGTGATAAGCATGAGCGAAAAACTATCAAAAGAGGATTTATTCGAAAAGTCACAGAAAACATACATACTTGGTGCGAATGTCCATGCGCACGTGGTGGGTTGATAGGAGTAACACAATTTAAAGGATAGCGTGAGATATTCACCGAAATGTCTGGAATCACGTCCACGTGCTGTTTAGTCGCACGGGGATCTTGCCTATACTATGGATGACAGCGAGCGTTCTCAAGCTACGCCTCTGTTATCAGTCAGGCACGGGCGCACGCGCATTAAGGCTAACTAAGCGGGTTCAGCTTAAATTGAGGACGACGCAGCGAGCTATGGAACGGAAAATGGTATAGGGCTAACCTTAACGGACAAGAAGAGAGCGGAGTGGGTTAGGGAACAAACGCTTGTTAGCAACATATTAATAGAAATTGAAAAGAAGAAATGGGCATGGGCGGGCCATGTAGTGCGAAGACAAGACAACCGTTGGCCATTAAGGGTAACAGAGTGGATTCCTAGAGAAGGCAAGCCTGGCAGGGAGCGGCAGAAAGTTAGGTGGGTAGATGAGATCGGGAAGTTTGCGGGGATAAATTGGGCCCAGTTAGCACAGGACAGGGATAATTGGAAATCTATGGGAGAGGCCTTTGCGCTGCAGTGGGCGTAGACAGGTTGTTGTTGTTGTTGTTGTGTTGTTGTTGTTGTTGATGATGATGATGATGATGATGATTCTTAGTGAGTTTTATAGTAAGCTATGTGGTGATAGTCTGCGGTTGTGTTTGTCACTTGCTTCTTTTGTGCTGTCATCGCACAAGCGAACCTGAGTTCAAGCGCAGCAAGCCCAGCTACGGGGGCCCTCTTACAGTTTAGTGTACAACCTGCTTCAACTGGCTAAACTCCACTGATTGAGAGAGAGAGGGTGGTCTCTTCACTGGAAGGTGGGATGATGATACTAGAATGAGTCATGATGTTTACCATTTCAGGGGATAGCGACGACGCACGAAATGACACTTAAAGACAGAACGATGCCGTTGTATGAGGTACGTAAGCAGTCAGAGCTGTTATATCATTTTCGATTTAACGCAAGAATGCTGGAAGGCAAACCATAGTTTCCTTTAATCGTTTGGACTCTCGGGAAACGACTTGGCAGTCCATCGTTTCATTGCATGCTACATGTCACTTAAAGATAACATATGTTAAGCTTCGGAAGTATTGTTGCGCGGGCAACAACATAAAAAGTGAAAAAAAAAAGTCAAGTGTTTCGTAAGATACAGGCACTCTCCGAGAAATGTAATGCATATGAATGCCTCGTGTACAGTTATTTAGTTACCTAGAATGATATTATAGCAGTAAGTTGATACCTTTGGCAACGAACACGTGCAAAACGAAGAAAACTAAACAAAGTTGTTATAGTTCAGGCGCCGGTTCGTGACAGCGGGGTCTTCCGTGACGCCGAGTGCATAGCTGCGCTATCGGGCTATGTTCATTTAGTGGATGAGCCGGTGACATATTTCTTTTTCTGATTTTCTAAGGTTACTGCCGAAACTTCAATGATTACTTTCACGTGCCTAATTTGGTAAAATTGCAGGACGCGTATTATTATATCGTTTCACTTTATGGGTGGTAAGTCAGAAAGGCTATGGCTCTATAGTGAAATCGATTCTCGATAGCCTTACCCCGAATTAGCTCGAACAGCCCTACGTTTTATGTTTGGGGAATTTTTTAAAAACTCATTAAATCTTCCTCGCAGAGCCTGGGACACTCATTATGGGCGCCGATAATCGTGCGATAAAAACAAAACGAAACAAGGCACTCTTGTTAGCATTTGCAAATGCGTGTTACAGCGCCGAGAGATCATCAGTCATTGCTTATCTTGAAATGAAACGCCCAGTGGCAAGCGCATATTATGATCCGAGAAATACGGCAAAAAAGAAGGCAAACAATAAATAACAGGCTAGCGGATTACAGAGCCACTTTTGAATTAGCGTTCGCTCACTACCGTAAACGCACGATGAAACAGAGAAGGACATTTGATTGCCACAATTTGGACGGAGTAACGAAGCCAGCGAGAACATTTATCGGGAAAATATTTCCGGACTCGATTTCTGTCGGATGTGTATACATTTGGTCGTCGGCTAGGAGAACTCGAGCGATCATTTTCATTTATCTCCCGTGGTGGTTCCGTCGTAACAGCTGATTTCCTGGGAGGAATGTTTTTGTGGAAAACTTTCAAGTGAAGCCTGCATTGGCTGACTTGTGAAGGCGTTGTCGATGGCGTACGCAAAACACACACACACACACACACACACACACACACACACACACACACACACACACACACACACACACACACACACACACACACACACACACACACACACACACACACACACACACACATCATCGCCGTGGGACAGCAAGCACGCTCTTCGTTCTTCTCTTTCGCTTGGGGAAAGATAAGATAGATTGAAAATAAAATAACAAACCGAAAGTAAACACTGCTATTCGGGCCACGGAATCGAACTGCCGACCTCTGATCCTAGAAACAGCTAATACTAGAAATGTTTACACGTTATTTTTACACATCAGCATCTCACTCCTCCAGGCTTAGAAATTACACATGTTATAAATTTTTCAAAGAACCCGCTTATTTCTGCAGCGCTTTCACTAAGGTTTCGAGGCACAATCAACTAGTGGCTTACAAGACGCGAACAAATGTAGCTTCAGAACAGGTATCGTTTATTTAGAACACGCAAAAACAGCCCCAAATGTTTTTTTTTTTTTTAAATCCAGTTCTGAGGAATGCTGTTCGTTGTTTACCGTCCCCTTGACGGAGACATTTCGCATGGACATGCTTATTTGGAATTAAACGTCCGCCTTCTTTCAACACGGTTGCTCATCTAATCTTCGGATGCTTATTCTTCACTCAATCACTTTTGTTTTTGCCGTAATTTATACTTCCATTATTTGCATATATCATCAACCATTTCTTGCTCCATTTATTGACTCAAGCTTCCACCATGTTCAACAGTCCTACGTTGTGACATATGACATTGCAGTTTTCATTGGCGTACTCATCGCGATTTAGCTTCGGAACACGGCAACTAACGGACGGCGCATAGCCTATAAGCATTTCTATTAATCGAGTCCTCGATCAAACACGTGACCAACACGTGGCCAGTGAAGCCCTTTCATTGTGAAGCACGTTCCAAGCGCACCTGTACTGTCAAGACAGCTGCGACACAAACGCTATGGAAAGAGCAGGTTGCTTGTGACGTCATACCGGAGCTTGATGGTCCATCCATGTCAAGCGCAATGACAGGCTTACGTACCTCAAACTCAGCAACAAGCTTTCTCAGACCAGAGTGACCATCTGTGGTGTCAATGTGCCCCATCGGATAAAGCGGCATTTTTTGCGTTCTTTAGTTTCCTTATTTTCATTCCGCATTGCTTTCCCCTTCCCCCTCCAAGTGCAGGGTAGCAAACCGAACGTGCTTATGGTTAACATATCTGCATTTCCTTGCTTCTCTCTCTCCGCCACCTCAAACCAATCGTGCAAGCCAAATGAGTGCTGTTGGCGCTTAAAAATAGATGAATACGGACATCACGGTCACATTAATCATAAAGAGTGAATGCATTTCTATTCCAGAAGTATGAGTGAGGGCACCTAACTCAATATTTCTCTTTAGTGCGTCTTTAATGGGCATACTTGCGCGGAGGCGTACGTGCTCTGGTTTGCCGACTAGTTCGTCCCACGTCTACGGTTTATCTACAGTATAACGGCTTGCCGCCGTTCCTTACCCTAACGTTCGGTAGCCATTTGTCAGGGAGCTGGTGTACGCGGGCCGCAGATTGCAAGGGAAGGGCGATGGCGGCGGCAACTTCCGGTGGCGTCCACGTCCAGCCGCCGCAGCTTCCGGTCACCGTTCGTGTGGTCGATGCCTGGCGTCGATACCGTAGGCTGGTCCTTTTGGCGAAACGCATGGACTGACGGCGATCATCAAGCCGATCAGAGCAACGAAACGACGCGCGGCTGCCCAAAATACCGGTCCGTGGTCGATAGCGATGCCTCTGTAGATCAAGGACACCATGTCCTCCGCTCCCATTATGCTTTCGAGCGCGCCTTTTTAAATGTCGGCCATTCCTTGCTAGAGGAACAGGCGTTCCTATGAACCGATACAGTCAGTCGAGTGGAAAATGCGTTGCATAGAAACAGCGGGCAGAAAAAAGAAAGAAACACGGCCCTCGTGACAACATCTGATATTCGAGAGAACATGGTGCCGCCGGGACTCCATAAAAACAAGTCGCATGCGGTGCATACAAAGCACTGCGGGGAACAATGTTATGGCTGATACGATGGACGTCGAACGGACTTGAAACGTAGTTTTTGCGAGGTGGGTAAGGACAGAGAGAAAGAACCAAGGAAAGGCAGGAAGGTTGACAAGCCAGGCGATTCGGTTTGCTACCCTGCACTGGTTTGTGTTTACAAACCGCATGGTGCCGTGCATCTGAGCTACGCCAAGCCACGAAAGTGCTGCTGCATTTTCCGAACGCTACTGGGCGCATTGGCCTCTCTGAAAATGTACAAATAACTTTTATAACTTCAGCGACACTGCAGTATTTTTTGTCCGCCTATTTTCTGCTTTATCTTCATTTTCTAAACCTTTCCCTCCCCTTTCTCCTTTCCCCAGTGCAGGGTAGCCTACCGGGCTCAGCCCAGGTTAACCTCTTTGCCTTTCCTATTCCTTTCTCCTCCTCCTACCATGCACTGGAGGAAAGTATAAATGGGTCAAATAGAATGGAAGAGACTGAAAGATCACCAATCACGCGCACACTTGTAGGATGACATTGTTTACGGTCGCTCGCGCAAACCTGTAGACTTCAGGTACGTTAGAGGCGCGTAATGAAGTGCATGCTATCAAATTCACTGGGATGAACGACTACGACCATCTATCTTCATTGCAGAAAACGCAATGTCTAGTGTAACGTTTAGTGATAGAGCCATTCACAGGCTATGACGATGCGTAAGCAACAATTGTTATCGAACAAACAAACAACAATATGTTATAATCGAGACGTTAGATCTGCTACCTCATTCACGATCGCTAGGGCCTAGTAAAGCTATTGTCTTTCTATTATCTGTCATTCCCCTCACCCCTTTTTCTCAGGGTATCCAGCCGGTCTCAGCACTGGCTAACCTCCATGTATTTCCTCCTGTCTTTCCTTCTCCTACTCCTCCTCCTAGTCAAGCTATGAAAACCAGGGACCGAGTTCACAGAGTCTCTCTTTCGCAAGGATTGTTTGTGATTGGCTGACCTCGGAGTCTCAAAAGGTGTGTCCAGCATCAGGATAGGCTGAATTGTTCTCTTATACTACGAACGTAAGTTTTCTGTAAGTTACACGAGTCTGTGCTTCTGAAAGATGTCGTGAACACCCCCATTGGGCGCACTAAATTAAGTTAACAGAACAAGTGCGAGTATGCTCTCCGCTAGCCTTGCGGCGTTTCATTCGCACACCGCCTGAGGCTCCCCCGAGGACAACCGGCAATATTGCGGCATCTTAACAAGCATTGCCTCCGAGATTTTTCTACACTTTACCCGCTGCTCGTATCAGCTAAAAACCTTCTTTTCCCTTCCCCTCCGCTTGACTCTCTGGGGAAAACCAATTGAATCATTGTACTCTGACCGACCGGTCTGACTGAGAGAGCAAAGCACATAACGGAAACGGATGCCCCGGGACAAATGCCTCAACGATGGCATCCCGCATTATGATATTATTTTCTTTCACCTAAGGTCCACCTCGGGGGCATGGACAATACGTTCTTTCTTTTTTTCTCGACGTGGGACGACTTGTTCAATAGAAATCGAGCCGGCCGTCAGCAAACAAATAATGACATCCCGTCTTCTCCCATTCGATTCTTCCACGAAGAAGGCAATAACGAATTCCAGAAAAGAATACCAGAGTGGTTGCAGAGAAGAATTGCCAGAAAGAATGATGTAAGAACGAATCCCACGGCTACGACGGGAAGGATATGCCCCCGCCTCGTTGGGCATGAAACGTTGCTAATGTGGCTTGTCCCACGGAGAGTTGGGGGCTCCGGTTTCTTCTCAGCTGCTGATTCGTCGGGGTGGATACGGCGGTTTCCTTTCGTCGTCTCGTTTTTGCGTCGCCTAGCTAGCAGGACGCTACCGAAACGTACCGCTCAATCAGATTTTTATTGACCAACGTGTGAGAGGAAAGAAAGGCTTGTCCACTTCTTCGTGCCGTGTATGCATTGCCCCCCTCCCCCTGCATAGAAGTCCACGGGGTGTCTAGCTGCTGGCGGACGACGTGGCATAAGCTATGACCGCACGTCTTCTCCTCGGCTTGTTACGGAGGACGACCCCACCGAGTCCCTCGTGCGCTCTCTTCGCATGGCGCCGCAAGTGTGGACAGTGAATGCGAGAGCAAACACGGACGACGTGCTGCGGGGAGGAGCCGCAGAGCGGAACGGAACGCGATAACGCGGTGCAGCGGAGGTTCCTTCGTATCGATAGTCCGCAGATGCGAAGCAGTGTTGAAGAAGTTCTCGGGGCAGCGCTGAACGACGATGTACACGCAACGTAGACGATAATTATTGATTGGCTGTCTAGACCAGGAGGGGGAGAAGAGTGGATTGTTGAAAAGAAATGTACGCAAGCCGTATTATTTATAATTTTCGCTCGATTTTGCTCTGGAGTGCTAAGCCCCAGTGAATCGTTACGAATCTAGATGCGGGAAAATACTTTATATTAAAACATATTTCAGTTTCCCAAGTAAACTGAATTTTTCCCTCAGCAGTCGAATCTGCTCGTTCTACTCTCCTCCGTGTCATTGTGCCATGGTTCGAATCTCGCATCCCGACGCCCATTTCAACCTTGCTTGTGCGCTTTTATATTGATCTGCAAGTGCTGCTGTAATAGATGGCTTTCGCTATGTCTCCTGCCGATTGGATACGCCCTTCTTTCCTGAATCCAAAGTGAGGTAGTCTACTCGGAATTACATAGCGCTTCTCACTTGCAATTTTTCATAGATAACAACGATAAATGAAAATGCTCATTCCATGCGCATCAGATGTTAGTGTGCTAACGCGAACCCAACATCTCCGAAATAATGGATCGACAATCGGAAGTTAGTTCCGCTATTATATCCTTTACTCCCCCTCGCTTCCTCATGCCCCGTCCTTTCGGATCAGTGTCTAAGCCTCTACATCGCGAAAGGCATTACAGCCGTATGCTGCGGCGGACGCAGAACAATGCACGATAATGCTTCTGACTGCCTGCCATCTGCAGCACACGCGAAATGATGCCAGATATGGAAAGAAAAGGGCTGGCTAACTTGAAAGAAAGAAAGAAAGAAAGAAAGAAAGAAGAAAGAAGAAAGAAAGAAAGAAAGAAAGAAAGAAAGAAAGAAAGAAAGAAAGAAAGAAAGAAAGAAAGAAAGAAAGAACTTGAGGAGGAAAGAGGAGTCAGTGTTTCTGATGAAAGACGTCGGCACGCTACGTCGGGTTCTCGGTCTGTCGCACAGGCTTTGAGAAGGGGCCACGGGCACAAGGGGTATGCATATCCCACGCAGTTGTATACATACCGCATTCACCCGCGTAAGATTCGCCCTCGTTGGATTTATCCAATTTTCGTACGTGAAGCGCTCTTCTTTTTTTTTTTTCCTGGGTAGAAAACTAACAGTTTACCTTGCGGTTAAACTCTCCGTCTCTCCCTGATTTTTACCGTTCCATCTCCGCAAAACTCAGCTTACGTCTCACATTTAGCTGAGAGATCTGAAGCAGGTGCTGACATCGAGTGCTTTCTTCTATCTAATCTGATGTATAGCTATTATTTTGCAAAACATTGTTCTAAAGGTAAGTCTTGCGAGATATTACTGGTGTACATCGCTTCACCGAAGTTACACTGTCTCCTCAGTTATATTCCAGTGCACACAGGCGAGTCAGTGGGCTGTATGTAGAGGTATAACAGAGCAAAAGAAAAAAAAATGACGCGGCTACTTCAAACTAATTAAAAGGTGCAACATAGTCATCATTACGTCTCGCTGTAATGATCGAGTTTTTTTCTGTAGACGAAGGCTGAGGTGCTACGATTGCGGGAGGGTTACTCCACAGAACCATGACGCAAATGGAACAAGTAAAGAAGAAATCATTTTCGGACAGATGCAATGACCACGCTGGAGACACGAGGTTCCAAACGAATGTTATAAAAAGTAAAGTTCACACGCGTTTTTGCACTTTGAGGCTATACAGGATGTACGTTCGGGTCAACAGCTGAGCCCCATAACGTTTTCATAACCGTGGCGGGCACTGCTTCAGTTCATACACAACACAGCACTTGCAGCACACATTTAACACAGCACACCAAAACTATGCCTTAAGAGAAGCCTATTTCGTAATAATAAAAAGAAAGGACTATGATCACCTCTTCATTCTACATTCCTCCTCTCGGCATCTGGAAAAGTTGTGGTCTTAAACATGCATGCAAGAAGAACGCTCGGTTCTTCTTGCATGTAAATTGAACGTAAATTTCTTACATATACAGAGAATGAAGCGGGCAACTTCGCGGAGCACACGATATATCATCATACTAGTTCACGAATCCAATCTATTCCTAATCTTTATTTTTTCTTTAGAATCTACGTCCATCATCTAACTTTCGCCGAACCCGGGAGCATGAAACGAAGAACGGCTTCTTCTCGCAATCTTTAACTTGCGGCGCAGTTGGGTGGTTTCTGATTCCTCAATTTGTAAAAGCCATTATTCTGAAATCGCGGCAAGAGTAAAAAAAAAAAAAATGTGCGCACAGCGCTACAGGGAGTGTAATGAGTTGTGGTTTCCCAGTGAAGTCATCCAATCTGCGCCGATAGATCATGCTATATAGCGGGCCTCCTTCATCTTTCGAATCGCGAGTGCATTTCTGCACGGCACATTGACTTGAAGAGAACACACAATGTTTAAACGTAAACTGTAATGACGGGGCCGACATTTATGACGTGGTATAAAGCACAAGTGAGCAATTTTTTATCACACAAACAGTAATAAGTATGTTTCATTCAAGAAACGTTTTATAAAACTGCGCGGTGTAATGCGCTTCGTTGAAGTGATGGTGGCGCTTGTTCTGAACTCGAGGAATAAATTGCGGCCACCAGAGACCGTACGATATGAAGAACAGTCTCAAGCACCGCCCTGCATAAGTTCTCGTAAAATAAGCATTTTCACAAATATGCTCCGTTTAATATCAAAAGCCAGGTACTGTAGCATGTAAGGTGCGTTTTGCAGCGTCACCAATTGGATACAAGGATAACCTTTTCGTAAACACTGCAACGTTGATGCGTAAAAAGACCTGAAAACAAACGGACGCACTTAAGCGCGAGTATATGCGGTACACGGCGCGCAGAGCTCAACGGTCTGCTGAAAACGTGTGTCACAAGCAGCGGACTAATGCAATGCGGCTCAGGTACACAGGCGTGTATACACTCAGACTGAGGAGACGCAGAAGTACAGATGTATGCGATGCCGTTCGGCTCAGCGATACATGCTCGCGGGATCAAGTGCCCTTGGGCGCACCCCGGTATTGAATAAAAAGTGTACTTGCTGGCCCTCTGAAAATTGTCGCGACTTCGAAGTTGAACGGTACACATTTTTTTGCGATGTCGAGTTTCTATAATACTCGGCACGACGCGCTTGCGATAAATGACATGTGTTGGCATAGCCTTTGTAATAAAGCTTATGAGAGTAAAGGATGTTCCGGCATGGCTGCGAGACTAACTGCAGGTTTCCTGTTCTACTCCACCGACGAGAGATAGCTCACTGTTAGTGTTACGTACCGAGCTTATACACTTTCCTCTTCGTCGGGCGAAGTAAACTTGCTATGCAGAGAGGCTTCGTGGAGCTGTACTCGAAACACAGCGAAGGTATAACGCAAGCAGTTGCTTTCAGAACGGATATACGGCATTATGCAAGCCATTTGTTCCTAAAACATAGAGACATGTTGAAGTTTCAGAGACAGTGCACATTATTAGGGTCAAGTAAGGGTGCACGTAATAGACGTTAGATGTCGTTTACAGAGTATTGCAAAAGCACCCGCATTTAAACTGAGATTCATTACAACGTCACTTAAGCTAAATGAAATATGGTTACTAGGCTGTGCTGCTGTACTTCGACCAGCTAGGAGGATGGACACACACACACACACACACACACACACACACACACACACACACACACACACACACACACACACACACACACACACACACACACACACACACACACACACACACACACACACACACACACACACACACACACACACACACACACACACACACACACACACACACACACACACACATTGCATTGTTGGCGGCGGGGTTAGCTTGGCATAAGTAGCCGGCAATTTTCCACCTATTACATACAGGATACGAGTTTAAGCACGCGACATTGTGCGGCTTTCTCAGTTTCCTTTCTTTTTTCTCAAACCCTTCTTTTCCTGTACGCGTAACTAAACATAAAGCCCAAGAGCACACGCATTTATACTTACGAAGAGAGAGAGAAAGAGATAGCGGAACAGCTTTGTCTAAATTTGTCCTTTTTTGTTGTTTTGGGCAGTGTTCTTTGTCAGATTCCGTGGCGACAACAAAGACGCCGCATAAAGATAACATCGTCGTGACCACACGCTAACCATAATCCGACGCTAACTCCAAATATCATCGCATAAAAGCGAAACTGAGTTGACGAGAGTAGGCAGACTGATCCGTCCAGTGGCAGTACGACATGTGTAAGCGCATCATATCAAGATGGACAGAAAATGGCGGAAAGGACTGCCAAACATGTCAAATAGCGGGGGTACAAAAATAAATATAGAAACAGAGGAGGCCATTTCCCACTCGAGCATTGAATACGAGCCCAAAAGCAGCGAAGGACGTCGACGGCCATCTTGAGAAATGAGCTTCCTGTAATTACGCGGAACTGGCTCGCCTCTAGCGCATTTCTTAATTCTTTCGTTTTTTTATTTATTTTTTTGTAGGCTGTCTGCATTCGTCGGTCTCACCACAGCAGGATCAGGAAGAGGAAGGCCGTAACTGGATAGCCAGTACGCAACGAAACGGGTGCCACCATTGTTTCGGAAACATTAGGGACGTTTTTATTCCGCCTGATTCTGCACAACTGGGAATCTCTTGGCGGGTGCAGACGAAACGTGCGCTAAGAATCGCTGCGAACGTGGTTTCCTTCTTCAGTTCCCGTATTCTGCCTTCTTTTGCCCTCACGAAAGGCTTTCTGATCTCTGGCAGAAAGGCTTTATATACGGCGGCATGAACGACAGTTAGCCACGAAACACGGGCTATGGGTCCCTCTACCGCGAAAAAGCTTCACAAATGGTCACACTTGCGAAAGAGGTTTAAAACGGAGAAATAGCGGGAAAAGAGTTGGGAAGAAAGGGATGGTTTGCAAAAGCTATCGCTTCAGGGTGATGAATTAGGCCTCGCCGCGCGGAATCGAAACTGAGGAGCATTAAGGCGAAGGAAGCAAAACAGCAAAACGGCAAAGAGGCAACGAGAAACAGGGGGGGAGGTCTGGCAGAGAAGAATTAAGAAAACTCGGGAAAGTTAGACAAAGGAAGCTGAAGCGAGGGTAAGTTTGAGCAAAAATCGCTGAGTGCAGTGTAAAGTGTTCCTGTCTTGCTTTTCTATTTTTATCCTATTCGCCGTTTCCTCTCTTCTTCCATCGCCTCCTCCTTCTCACATGAGATGTACAACTCAAGAGTTACGCACCCCGGAAGGAAGGAAGGAAGGAAGGAAGGAAGGAAATAATAGAGAGGGAAAGGCAGGGAGGTTAACCAGTGTAGGACAACCGGTATGCTACCCTGCACGAGGGGAAGGGGACGGGAGAGATTGAAAGGTGAAAGGAAAGAGGAAGAGAGAGAGGGTGCACATATATCACATTGTCAGAGTCGGTGGCACCTGCATGATATGCGACATCACACATCGCTGTTACAGTAGCTTAATAAAGCGAATGAAAGGTATACCAGTATGGTGTGCTGTTAATTCAGAAAGGTCTTTCAGGACTAAATTCGTACGACAATTGTGCTTGCAGGTTGAGACATTATGAGGAATTTGCTTCCTGTGCGCTCTGCTTGCATTTCTTAAACTTAGAAACAAAAAAAAAAAAGGAAGTCGTTCTTGCCAGCGTGGCGGGATGTACAATAAGGCGCTTCATACCAGTGCAAACAAATGAGAAGTGTTATACTCGTAACGCAGCGTTTCTGTTGCATTTTAGTGCTGCGTTTGAAACTCAGCTTTCAAACAGATTGTTGACACAGCCAGCAATCTGAAACGAGCTATTAAAAATAGTTAAATAAGCGTAATTGTTTTACTCGTGAACCACATTCCTACTGTTTCAGTTTACACAAGCACCAGCATGTACGCTCTAGTTCTTGGTAATTTTTGGACTGTGACGTATAAGTACATCTGGGGTTTTGCACTTCATGATGAGGCCATGTGGGACGCCGCAGAGCGGGAGGGGGAAGGCGGAGTGGGGAGAAAGAGGGTTGTGCTGCCGATTCACTTTGACTACAGCCACCTAGGCGCTTAGCCGTGTCCCTAGTATGGGAGACAGAAATTAGCGTCTCTTCCTTCCTAACGAACCACCACTCCCCCACCTACTTGGCGCCCATTTAAATCTGAGTCACCGGACAACTTTCATTCGATCCTTTTCACTTACATACACAAACACGCCAGCGCCGAGGGATAAATGTACCCTGTGAGCTGAAAAATACCAGCGAAATGCCATAGCCACCAGGCGGCCACAGCAGGCTTAGAAATTTTGGTAGGAAACTATACCTAATGGAGAAACGTGACTGCGGTTGTGGCCTGGCTCTCACTGGCCACAGTGTTGCGCGCCCCTGGGATTCTCCAAGACGACTCCTATACTCGCCGATTTTAAAGCCAAGTTCGAAGCCCTAAAAAAAAGGAGGGGGGGAATTACTCCATCTCCCGCTAAAGGGAACCATGTGTGAATGCGAAGCAGCGGGGAGATGGTTAGCTTGAGCGGGAGATGGTGTAATTTTATTGAGAGGACGAATGAGAATGTGTAAGAGAAGAGAGAGAACGCGGCGGTCTACCGTCACGCCTCTAACCTAAGCTGCTTCGCATTATCGCGCGCGGAGCCGCAGGCGTTCATTTCATTTTCATTTCATTTTCATTTTCATTTATTTATTGCACGAAAATGGTAGTTACAATTGGGGATTCATTCGTTGCGCAATCCGGAGAGGAGAGGAGCGTAGGAGAGGAGAGGAGATGAGACAAGGAGAGGAGGGAAAGTAGAATGTGCATGCGCAGTGCGGGTGTGGACGCCGCACGGCGGATGGATGGAGGGAGGGAGGGAGAGAGTGACATAGCCCCTACCATAAGCTGCTTCGCATCTAAAAAACCAAACGCGGCGAATGCGCCTTCTCTTTGGCTTATACTACTGCCGACCAGGGCCAGCATATAGCTCGGTCGATGCTGGACTGGCCGTTGGCCGGTCGCGGCGCGTGTCCCACCCGCGTTTTAATTAAGGCGAGACCGTAGAGCGGCACATGGAAGCTGGCGAAAAGACGTTCGTCTTACAGGGACCGCTTGCCTTTCCTAGTCGATTTCCGGGGCTCCACAACTCAATCTGGCTCATTGGGTGTTTTCTCCACGCGCCGAGGGAAAAGGCCTCGGTTCCTCCCTTTTTCCCCCAATTCTAACTTTGAAAAGAACAAAACAAATTCATTCAAGACGTCGAGATGTTTACCGCATGTCAAGCTAGACTAGGTCACGTTCGCGCATGTTCAACGTGACAGTATACTCGTACAGTGAAGAAGGCTGTGGATGAGAGCGGGAGCAGTGGTTGTCGCTGTAAGCGTGCGGTATTGCGAACTCTGTCCATTCGGCGTCGGCCGCTAGGACATGTTAGACTGGCGCAAGCGTCACCGCTGGAAAACCACTCTTCGCCAGTTCTGGCTTCCGGCTAAATGCAAATAAAGACGGAACTTAAAACAAACGTTCCAGTAAGATCGACAGTGAAGGAAAATAGGCAGAGTGATGATTGGAAAGAGAGAGAGAGCAAGAAACGGCGCTATATATCCTAAAGAAGGAAGACAGCGTAGTTACGCACTTGTCACCGTCATCAAGTAGTTTGGTCTTCCTTAATCGCTACACACTAACTAGTGCGCGTGACGGCTGAAGTGGGAGAGAGAGTGTGTGAGAAAGAAACGGGGTTGTGAAAGAAATGAAAAAAACAAGAAAAATTCTGGGGCTTTACCCGCGGAACTAAGATATGATGTGGAGGAGCACGACAGCGGCGGACTTCCGATTAAGTTTGACCACTCAAGATTCTTTAGCGTGCTCTTAAATTGAAAAGCTGAGGAGAGGTGACGATAACCATAACAAGTATACATAGCTACCCGAGATTGCCGGGGAGAGGAAGGACTTCAGAATAAGAAAGAAAGAGAGAAAGAAGGAAGGAAAGAGAGAGAGAGAGAGAGAAAAGAAGTAAAGCACGTGCAAAGTCACTGTTGTTCGCAAGGAAGGAAGGGAGGGAACAGAAAGACAGGGAAGTTAACCAGTAAAGTGTCCGCTTGGCTGTTAGCAAAGCGGGCAGTATTGAATGTAACTGACAGTGTTTCCGCCGCACCACCTTGCTTTCCGCTTTCTGTTGTTGATCATTTCGGGGGTTCTCAAGCCATTTCCTAAGCAACGGCGGACTCTTTCTTTTTTCTTTTTGCAGTTTATAAGGGTGACATACTAACACTTGCTAGAGTGGCGAGTCAGGCTGGTCGGTTAAGGTTAATGCGTGAACGGATCTTGAAGCATTTGTGAATGAGGCGTTGTACTGCATGTTCTTCGAGTTCTTTTTTGTCTGAGCGCCGGTGCGCTTCAAGAGTCATTACTAACGAAACTCTCCAAACTATTTTTGTCTCCGGTGCCGCTTCAACTTAAGGATAAATACATAATTCCGGAAGAAAAAATTACGGCGGAATATGTTAGAGTGATTGGAAACTCTCCACAAGGGGTATCACGCAAACGACACTCTAGCCATATCCGAAGGACAGCTCCTTTCTCAGAGACCTCTATGCGCCGCACTTGTGGACGCGCATCGTCATTTTCTTGGGTTGAAAAAAAAAAAAAGGCCCCAATTTGCAATAGCATGGCCCCTTCAGCAGTGACTAAACCAGGCCCACTGCGGCAGCTCTCACGAGGATGGGGTTTTGCGGTTAAGCCTGTGCTTTCCTAATGTTGTGAATTGCGGTAAGCGGGCAAAACTGCCGGGTGAGCGAATATCAGCTACCATATAGTCATGATGTAATAACTAATAGGGATAACTGATAACTAATAGGGAGCGTTAGTTTCTCATGAATTAATTCCATTCCCAATAATTAGCCACGCTATCTATTGTATATTCGCGTAGCTTTCCTGTAATTTTTTATAAATGTATTCTTTTTTTTTCTCATGCAGCACTTGACGCTTAACAAACATGCGTTTCAGTATTAGGAGGTCCCCACGCTAGTTCTCGTAAGTATGGCACCTCCGAATGCATTGCATATAACTGAATATGCTACGCCATAAAAAATTGAATTGAATTATCTATTGCATATTAGTGTATGCGTGTGCGGGCACATACAGAGCGAGCGAGCGAGCGAGAGAGAGAGAGAGAGAGAGAGAGAGAGAGAGAGAGAGAGCTCTGCCCATGCTACAGCATGCATTACCGCAGAACCAATGGCCGCGGTAGCGCGTCAACAATTAGACATATTATTCCTTTAGTTTCTTGCCAGCATCAATTTCCACTGTACGTATAGTAACAGATTAGTGACAGGGTTCTGCCAGCCTTCCTCGCTCTTACCACAACAATAATCCTTACGGCTCTCGGTCATTGCCCTCATACCCGTTTCTACGCACAGTAAAGGCAACCGGATGATAAAAGGCAGGGCTTAGATATTATAAACGCGAAGGGGAGCGTAATTCGCACTTTCTATGAAAAAAAAAAAGAAGAAGTGAAGAAAGAGCGAGCCCAGGCTTTTCAAAGCAAGCAACTAGAAACACAGACAAAGGAATGCAGTACACGATGATAAATGGAGTATCTAGGGAATTTTACGACGAAATCATCGCCGTATTTTTCCGAAACAAACACAAAACGCGCGGCACGCCCTTGAACGGGGGCAGCAGACTCTCGTTTTATTGCTCGTACAATCAGTCCGCGCACCCCCACTGCTCGTTTATAAATGAGTGTTTTGCCCTTTTCCGTGCGCAGTTCCCATGCGTCCGTTCTTCGCCGCATCCGAGCGAGGGTGCCGATGTTTGCATATGTGTCAGTGCTTTGGTGATATGCTTCTATAATTATGGGTGACAAGTTTTCAAATATCTCAGCACTTCCCGCGCTCTACCTCTCTCGGGTATATTAGACTAGAATATAAAATACCCCGGCATGCTCCGAAATGTACATCGTGTCGCTTCGCGTATTAGTGCTATGCTTCTCTTTTTTCGTCCAGTCGCTCGCTGTGTCTGTGCACAACTGGAACCCCACATGAAGAAGCAAGTTGTATGTTAGCTTGCGCACACGGCGCGTAAGCTTAAAATCCTTAGGAGTCCTTGGCTATCGCTTTCAAGACGTCAATATGACAGCCAGGACCTTTGGAAATCGTATCCAGGACTTGTGCGGTTTGAACCCGGAGTCTTTGCCAGTCGAATATCAGGAGTTCAAGAATGCTCATACTCGCAAACGCAATGCGGGCAGGAGACTGACGTGGTTTCTTGACCCAGTTTGCCGCCTTTGTATTGACGATTAGCCTATTAATCTTAATGACTAAACGATCATATTTCAATATTTGTATTGCCCGCGATTTCACCTACTGAGCGATACCTAATATCACTGGGTTATGTAGATAATATTTACCAATTTTTATGTGTAATTATTCCGATCTTTAGAACCATTTTCTTCAGGTCACCTTGAGAGGTGACCATATAAAGTTGTCGCGGTAATAATTATAGGAAACACAAGCAGAACACGAGCACAGGGCACACGAGGCAAACTCACCTGGTTTATGTGACACCGCGTGTTTGTATTTATTCCGTGCTGAATTATGTCTTTAACGAAATGCTCCACCTACGCTCGCGCAATTCAATATATAGCAAGTTATACAGACGCTCGCGTGTCAAGCATGCGCGAGAGCCAAGCGGGCACATGTTAACAGATTAATGCTGCGTACGATACCTTCGTGAACGCGACTCCAACTTGTAAACATACCGCGGCTCGAAAACAACACCGTTCGGACAAACTTAATGTCACCTTATGCTCACCTATCCACGTGCCAATAGCACGACGCGTGCAAGGGGTGCGTAAACACTGCTCGGTCGTTGTGCATCGATCGATATGAATACTACGATTACGAAATCCGACACGCTTTCAGAGTGGTAACACACATCCGGTGGACAAATTTAGCTGTTTGAGAGTTGTAAGAATGTTCGCGGCGTTTTATTGGTATTCCGGGATGCGCGTGACGCTTGCATCGTTGTTTGTTTTGGACTCCCTATAGCCCTCTTCGTGATTACGTCATTTCAACAGTGTTGCTGTACAGTGGAAAGTGGCGTCAGAAAATAAGAACACTCTGAATCGGTATCAGTTTCTTAACTCTCCTTTCCCTTCGATTGTTTAACTGCGGCGCTGAACGGGGGCCCGCCTGGCCGCCGTGTGCTGTAACGCACAAGGGGAAAAGCGGACCCGCTCTTCCCCCTGACACACTACCCCCATCTTTGCCTTGAGCCTGGACCCACTACCCATACTCTTGCCGTCACCCTGGTGCTACATCAAAGCGATTATGCGAAGGGCAACAATGAATGAATGAATGAATGAATGAATGAATGAATGAATGAAAAATTAATAAACAAAGAAGAGTTTCGGGTTGAGCGGGAGGGGGAAGCAAACCCGCATTCGTCCTCGACCCAATACCCCCACCCTTGCACTCAGCCCACTGCAACGTGATAGTGATAATGATAGTTATAGTGATAACGATAGTGCTACGTGATAGCGATAGTGAACTCGACATCTTGCCCCAGCTACGTTGTTTACTGTTATTGCACAGGCGTTGAACTGGCTTCCCACTTGTTTTGCCGACCAACCCGCCAAATTAATGCATCCCTGCGCCGACTTCTTGGATAGGCCTTCCTTCTTTATATTTTTTTTTGCTCCAAGTGATTTTCATATTAAGGATTACTTTAGAACGAAGGCAACATTCGCTTCGGCAAATGGCTACGCCGGGCGTGGGCATCTTGATAACAATTTTTCAGATGACATAATTACGAAAATCACTAGATACTTAAAACTGTGTGCCGATGCCTTGGAATCGTTGAGTTGCGCGTTATATGCTTTGGAATAGGGTTTGGCTTCAGCAAATTTAATCACGCTAGGATGCCGACGAGATCGGCGCAAGGTAGCTTTGGGAAGACCTCGGGTACGCGCTCAACTTTCGGAAAATGGAGATCAGAACGCTCATAAAAAAGAGAGGTTAGCGCATGCGCAGTGGTGACAGTGCACGCAATGCTAAATTTGTATCTTCTTAACGAAGGTGGACCTCCGTCTTTACATCGAAAAAGAAAATGATGAAAGTGATACTGGACCGACTTTAAAATCTATAGCGCATCCTGTTCTCTCCATTCTTGTCGGCGAGCCGACGAAACTGTCGAATCGCTTCACCCGCCGTAGTAACCTGGCGACTAGGATGCTAGCTTGCGAAGCTCAAGGTCACTGGATCGGATCCCTACCACGGCGGCCGAATTTCATTGGGGGAAAATTTGAATAAGAATAAAAAAAAAGCACCCGTCTACTTAGACCTAGCTGCACGCATAAGAACCCCAGGTGGTGAAAACTACTCTGCAGCCCTCCACTACGGGACCTTCCTTTATCATATCGTGGTTCTGGAGCGTGGAACCGCCTTATTATAGGCTGCTGTAGAACGCTTAAACAAAAGTGCCGATGGCGCTTTTTACTTTAATGTCGGCGTACGCGGACATCGTAACACCACACAACGGAGAGAGTGAGAGGGAACAATCCCTCTCGACAGCTTGACATGTCGTGGGACGCGTAGAGAGAACCATCGCAAATGCACTTTGACAGTTCGCCATTACGGTACGCCAAAGGTTCTTTTGTTTACAAATGTGGGCCCTAAATGACCGCATTTACCTGTCTTCGGTTAATGGGCGAGAACGACAAAACGTCGGAAAAGCTCATAAAGTCAACGCGGAGGCTCTTACGTTAGGCGCTACTTGTCGAGAACTCCATAATCCCTTCCGCGCTATGCTCCGCCACACGACGTGACAGGCTGGACAGAAAAAGAAAAAAAAAAGCACTCGCTTCAAGCGGCGATGACGACGGAGTCGTACGGCATAGATAAGTGTCAGCTGCATGACAAAAATTCGCCTGAACACTCTCCAATCTGTCACGTTTTCTCAGAACCGCTATAGCGCTTGTGACAGCATGCAACGTTCGCTCCCTGTATTGGCAACAACATGATTTGGGCGAGCTAGCTCACCACGAGTGAAACTTGACGCAGCGCGAAAGAAAAGCTGGAAGTCAACGTTCATATAGCTTGGCGCGGTTACTTTCCTGTTTCTCGGTCATCATCTCTCGTTGCTGCCACGATGAAGTTTATCTGCAACTTAAGCTCAGCACTAAACATATAAGCAAACATCACAACGGGATTTGTATACGTAGTGCTTGTGGCAGGTTGTTGACCCGAAAGGGTTCGATCCCGGTCGCGGCTGTCGCATTCGGATGAAGGCAGATTGCTAGAGGCCAGTTTACTACGTGACGTCAGTGCACGTTAAAGAACGGCAAGTGGTCCAAATATTGGAGGCCCTCAGCAACGGCGTCTCTAAAAAACATGCCTTGGTTTTGGCACGTAAAGCACCAGCAATTAGTCTTCCCATGGTTCTTGTCAAAGTACGCTGCTTCGCCGACACGGTATGACGATCTTCGACGGGCTTTGGACAGGTGCCACGTGCCGTAATAAGTGCAGCCCCTCCAATAGCTATTGATTCGGAAGCCACCGAGGACAAATAAAGAAACCTCAAATTGGGGAGGGGGGGGGGGGGTGAATCGTCTCTTCTTTCCCCTTCCACCTTTCATTCTTTCCAATGGCAAATGTAAACGAGCGGAGTCACGGAAAGCGTCGACGCGGTGTCGTCACACGACAGACATCTAGATTGACTCGGTGATGTCGTCACAATGACGGGGGGCGCTCACACAAACGTATCAGTCCACGTGTTTTTCAGGCGCATCGAACGGCCGCGGGGCGATTGTGGTCGATGCGCGCTCACCAGCAGGCGAAGCGTTACAATTTTCGCCTTCCGACGGCAAACCCGGTGCTTCTGTACTCTGTTACCCAACACGTTACCACACTCGACGCTGGAAATATGTGGCCCACCCCAGGCTGTATTCTTCGGAGAAGCTAAGTTATACGGCCGTTCGCGGTTCGTTCTTTTTTGGCTCTGTTTGCCGAGCTGTCGTGATGATGTCTCTCTCCTCTTTTATATAGAGGCTATTCTACGCATTGTACGTGCTTGGGACAGCCTGTCAGAGATATAGCGTCCGTATGTGAGAAGCTGGTGGTGTCGCAATACCGCCCAAAGCAACGGGCTTTGAAGCTTTGTAACGGACCGGTAGCCTGCGTTATCGGTCTACTTACCTGGCCTAGCAAGTTTAGAAGTGGGAGGTGACGAAAGAGTGCCGTGGTCTCTTGTGGACATTGCGGAGGATAGAGGACAAGAAAAGAAAGATTGAGGGCGTCGAGTGTGAAATGCAGTCGTAAATTATGCCACGTCGGACGTGCATTACACACCAGCGAGCGGAAGAAGCTCATGACCGAAGCTGATAGAGAAGATAGAAAGGAGAAATTTAAGCCAGTTGCACTACAGTGAAAGCTGTGCGAAAAGTGGAGCAGTGGTTCGCCTGTGTTTCCCTTGAGTTTCTTTGGGTTTATCATTCGGCGTTTTGGAATTATTGTCGCTTAGTTTGAGCTCTTAATGCGATTACTTACCTGTAATGCGTATATTTTACTTTATTATTTGTTTTATCTATTTCTAATCCGGATTCACGTCAACCGGTTTTGGCCAGTTATTAGCATAGTTTGGCCTTCTTTTAAACCGTTGTTTTTTGAGCGTGAGCACGACATGAGAGGACTCCGACAGCCCGGGGCCCTGAAGGGCTCCACACTTAAAGCATCTAAAAGACGTTTGCTCATAGCCTCGTAATAGGCCTGAAGGAAATGGGGCTGTATTTTAGTTTTACCAGGGCTAAGAAGGGGGTGCCTGCAAGTGAACTTAAATGATTTAAAGTGCCTTTCTTGATAGCAGCGTGATGTATATGCGTGTTCGCAATGGAGGAGTACGTTTGAGAATGCTCAAAGCAGACATGGACAAAAAAAGCGCGCGCGCGCACACACACACGCGCACACACACGTGCTTGTGTGCGTTAGTGAACATGGTCTCTCACAATATTTCGTTGCCCTGCTTTGAACAGATCGCAAAATACGATTTAGAACAGGGAATGTCGCAGGAGCCAACGTTTCGACAAGTGGACTTGTCTTCGTCAGGACAGAGCATAATACAGACGGGAAACATTGCATTAAAGCACGCACAATCAGCGTGCCGTGCCAGTAATTGTATTGAGTGATGTATCCCTGTTCCATGAGTCGCGTAAGGTGAATAAATTCTAGCACCTCTCTACGCATAACGTGTTTAAGGGGACCTCCTGGTAGCAGCGACATCAGAAAAAACCAACACGCAGTGCGTACGAGCAAGCTCGGTGCGAGTCATCCGATGGCGGGAAAAAGGGACGGGGGGGGGGGGTGTTCCAAGCGTACCGATGTTCTTCGTTACACTGCTACACTGATATTGATTCCAGATGGAAGCGACATACAAGGTAAGGAAAAACGGAAAGCTAGTCAATTGGGCTTTTGATGGAATGGGTACTTCAAGCCTATCCACGTGTAGTGGAGGCAGTAGTCCTTCGTTAAAAGAACGAAACATGGGTGGTGGTAAAATTAGCCGAATATATTGCGGGAGGCGGAGCACTGCAAGAAACGAAACGTGCACGAACACATTGCCACGCAAGCTAAAAAAAGAAAAGAAAAAAATTACAGCATATCCACGGAGTGAATGATGATGAGTGGGCGAAGCTCGGGAGGTTCATCGTAGATCGTGCCGAGTTCCGGATTAATTTAGTTAACGCGCACGCTACGAATCCTAATGGTTGAACTATGCGCAAGTGAAATCTCCCACCGGCACTTCCTTGCAAGTCAAGATCCAGTGCCTACATATATATATATATATATATATATATATATATATATATATATATATATATACGGGTTGAGACGCTGCCTGCGCCAACGTTGTCTCTCGCGGGTGAGGGTGCGTTCTCCTTCTTTGCGAGCTGGTAGAGCGTTCCTCTAAGAAAGAGCGTTTCCATAGCCAACGCGCGCCTTTCGCTCTCTCTCTCACAAGACAGCAGAGGCACGCGCCGGGAGAGAGAGAGGCACGCGCCGAGGGCGAGCGCGTGCCTCCCGGCACGCGGGTTACGCCTGACGCGGAACAAGGTTAGACTAAGAGGAGCTTCGCCCATAAAAAGAAAACTCCGGAAAATGCGCTACGTACTCCTAGCCGACTGCTAACCCGCGCCTGTGTAGTGTAGGTGAGGAGACACTTAAACGGCCCTCCTCGATTAACTCTAGACTTTTGAGCTGCAAAAGGTAATTGTTTTTCGCTCTGAAAAGAATTTGCTTATCCGGAAACTGGTGAATGCTGGGGCTACTGCGTCATGAATAAAAAATAAATAAAAAGAATGTGCTTTCTTGCATTTTTATCGTTTTACTGAATCACTGGACACATTCAAATACGCGTATAGAAAGGCAATACAGCGAAACTGATATTTCCTATGAAGCAGGCAGATTAAAAAAAAATAATTTTTTTCTCATCGAATCATTGCATCACATGAAACTGGGAACCCAGGCACATACGTAAAGAAGTGCCTATTCTTCGCAACACTTGTTTAGCGTGACGCTGAAATCAGAAAATTAGTTTTATGGCTTACGTAAATGAAATTACTGCATGACTTGCTTAAAGGCTTTTTGACACTTATTAAACGAAGTCTGCTCTTGATATTAAGTCCACGCCGCTTGTAATAACCTGTTACGAAATCGCCAATATCGAGGTTTGCTATTTCAGTGACTGGAATTAACGGCGAGAAAAACAGTGTCTTTTATTTTTCTGCCAATAAACTTGTGTATCCTAGAACGCGCGTCTTACTAGAAAGTAATCTCGAGAAGTTATTTTACCATCGCATTACTACATCACTTTCCAGCGTGTGCATCACGTGACCCAAGAAAACTCGCATAATACGAAGATATGTTGTTGCCTGTTGACACAATGTTTTTCTTCCCCGTGGCTTTCCCGAATGTTTTCATTAAGCCTGCTACAGTAATCAGGCGAGAGGAGACAGTTAAAGTAAACTTGCTTTTTTTATGATATGGCCAGCGCAAGAAAAAATAAACAAGCTTCACATGAGAGATATGCCGGATCATAACGTTTTGTGGGATAGTTGGTTCATGACTCGCCGAAGAAAAATGACCTAGCGCAAAATGACACAAGAACAATGTAGACACAAACAGACTGAGCTGTTGTGTCAGTCCCGTCCACCTGTTTGTCCTCGTGTTGTATTACGCAACAATTTTTTCTTTTTTTTCTTTTTTCAGAAGATACACCACTCTGTCGGTGGCCGCACCTTGGCAAAACTTACTGGTTTCGCATTCTGCTTTGTTTCGTAAAATAAGTTTAGAAGGCGTTGTTGCCTTTATTTAGCGCGATGCAGTCATTTTGAA
Organism: Hyalomma asiaticum; assembly: GCA_013339685.2. Classification (NCBI taxonomy): domain Eukaryota; kingdom Metazoa; phylum Arthropoda; class Arachnida; order Ixodida; family Ixodidae; genus Hyalomma; species Hyalomma asiaticum. The sequence continues at coordinate 36,894,432 of CM023484.1, read as the reverse complement.
AGAACGTCAAAATTTTGAAGGCGGCTTGCATAAAACGACATCACAGGAAGCTGCACTTAAGGGCATTTCACATATGTATTTGAGTAAGGTCATCAAAAAACACAAATCTCACACATAAGCACGTATAGTACCGTCACACCCGGACAAGGCATATATGTACGTTGGTACGTAACGCGTATTGCGCGGCGTTTATTGAAGCATTATAAAGAAAACATTATCGATCAGTGGTTATAACTTAATTCTTCATGCGTGCGAGGTCGAGCGTTCGACTGCCAGCAGCGGTGAGCGAATTTCGACGCGAGTGAAGTGCCATATTTCCTGTGGGCTTAACATAGAAGTGCAAAGCACGGGGGAGATCAGAGAGACATAATTATAAGCGAGAATTGCACAAGAGTGTTTTTGACACTCCCAGCTTGTCATTGGCACTTTAAGCTCGTGAATCGACATATATTCTAGTAAGCTAACACATTATAACTGTTAAATATTCCACGCATTATAATCGCCCTGGGTCCATACTTTCGGCAACACAATATAAAAGAATACGTGCAGTCCACTGATGTGTAACGTAAATATCTCCATTGAGAAGAATCTCAGAAGGCGTTCCTTAAACAGGCCCTGCGACACTTTGGGAACGTAATCAGAATAAAGTGCCAAAATGTCATCGAGGGCTCCTATGAACGTGTGGACCAAAGAATATTGCACTACAAGCACCAGGAAATTCGCAATTTGGTTTCAAATACTCCCGGAACTCGCCAACCCTCCTTTCAATTAATGCCGTCACAAGGAGAACCGACTACGTCACATGACCTTTTTGTTGTACTTTAACAACTATAAGTACATGCACCTTCACTATTTGTTGAAATCAAAACGAACAAGCAAATCATCACGGAGGATCTTTCAGCAATCGTGAACTCAGCAGCGCTGCCTGAAGCTACCCCGTCGACGCCCCTTGTGACGTCATTTGTATGAAGAAGAGCAAGCAGTTTCCAGTAGTATTTGAGACCAAAATGCGAATTCAACGGCGAGATGCAGTGCATTAATATTCGGCTCACACATTTACAAGAGCCTCCACGACTTATCAGCACCGTTATCTATGTTCAAAATACGTTGCGGGGCTCCTTTATAACACATAGTAATATACATACCCTCGCTCACCCTTGCATAACACAATGTAACTGAGCAAAGAAGCTAGAGGTGATGTTTATTTGTAAGACGAATTAACAGGCTGCGCGAATACTGCATATTGTAAGGGCAGCGGAAATGTCCTTAGGTTAGAGAGGCACGATCAATCCCTTCACCCACACACATGTACAGTTCCTCAATATTACGTTACACTTGACCGCGTCATTCTGTTTGTTGGTAATCACGACTGGTGCAGAATGGACTTCATCGCCACAGTAAGCTAAAGCCATTTCCCTTGTTTACATCCTTCGAGAACGCGAACACGTCTATACGCTTAAGATGGCGACAGTGCAGTGTTTGAAGTCGTCCTTCCGTCTTCCATCGCTACCAGGACGGCACCGTTTTTATTTATATCTTGATGAACTCGGGCAACCTTCAGAGTACAGGGATCCGACTGTTCAGGGCACTTCCCTGTACCATTGACCCGTCCCTTCCACTCCTCTCGAGGCGCTTGCTTTGTGTTTTTTTTTTCTCTGCTCGCTTCGCTTCTACAGCCCTTTCTTTCCGGCAGTGCTCTTATGAGCTTTGCCTTTCTTCCTTGAGACACCGGGGATTTACTACGCGACGGAAACGATGAGCTGGAAATTATGCGTCTGCCACTGTGTTCCTTTTTCTTCCTCTTTTCATGTCCTATGTTTTCGACCGGCCGAAACCATGCCTCACTCGTCGTAACGAATGTTCCTGGGACTTCGAACAGTCTCCTCTAGCACTTCCTGGTGTGCTCTCCATGGCCGTACAGTGCTGTAACTACAGCTGCCGCCGTTCCTACTACTACTAGTACTTCCAAAAACGTCAAAGTGTTTCCACGCTGCTCGTTTCCTCTACTCACTAGTTTTACCGATAAGTTGAGAACGAGTGGGCGTTGGCTTCAGGAGTGCGACTGCGTCTGCTAACTCCGTTCATCCGTAATTGTGTGCAGTGTGGCGGAAAGGGCTCGATACGTCTCCCCGAAGTCTGAAGCGAATAACTGGCTCGATTACAACGTAGCTCGATGTCTCTTGCACAAGGACAATCGACGCTTACAGCAGTAGCAAAGATGAAACTCTAACGGAAACTGACGCTAATTAAGAGTTCATTGTTTTTTTGTCTTTGTACGATAGTTGCTTGTTTGTCGCCCACGTTGACACGTAATAATGCTGTTCGCAAAACAGCGCGGAATTCTACACCTCCAAAGTAATTTCGACGTAACATTCTGCTCAGAGGTACAGTGACTCTCTCAAGGGAAAAATATTTCCACCGAAATTACGTCTGCACGGTCTTTCATTCTTCGGCAATCTTGTCAGTGCACAGAATTAGAGGAGGCGGCACGCATAGTAGCTCCCCTTCTGCCTCTCGCAATTGTTAGGGCGTTCTATTTCTTTCAAGTGCTTCTCTAGTAAGTTTTGGTTTAATTTTTTCTGCGTGTTTTCGTGTTACCTAAATACGCGCCTCACGATCAAAGCTGTCTACGTTTTCTCTGTTTATCTTTAGGTTCGCTCTTCCTCCTGGCGATAGCGCTATTTTTAGCGCCCTTCTTATAGGTGGACCTTCGGTATCAATGGGACGTCGTTCCCTGGCCCTGTTTCCAGGAGAGGGGCCAGTTTGAAACTGAGGGCCGTAAAACGTAAATGACCGTTTCATTGGGGCGGTGCCGTAAAACACCGAGCGACGCTTTCAGCGACACGATGGTTTCTCGTGTCCAGCCCCCCCCCCCCCCCTCCGCCCCGAACCTTTTTTCCCATCCCCGTACGCCCAGAAAACACCTCCCGTGTTTCTTTTTGCTGACAGGGGTGAGTAGCTTTTTAGTTACTGCTTTACTTCCGTGGAAATCCATCGCTGCTGGACAAGCACTTTCGCCATGTAACCTGTCTCACTCAGTAACACTTTCGCCGATCTCCTGCGGTGGGGATTTATTCGAGGCTGTGATATAGCTTGCCTTCTTTTTTTTATTCGTCCGTCATGCCGGCGCACGTGCTAACGAGAATGAAGTAAAAGAAGAAGAAGAAGAAGAAGAAGAAAGGCAAATTGAAGCAATGCTGAAAGCACTCGGGCGTAAGTACTTGCAAAACTTAGGTGGCAAGCTGTGCACTTGCGCAAGTGTATTTGCCTGACAGCTGTGCCACGGGCTGTGCGCTGCTGCGTACCGGTCTCTTAATGTGGGCGCTGTGTTGCGGCTGCTGCACGACGGTTACGTAACAACTCTTTCTTTCTTTCTTTCTTTCTTTCTTCTTTCTTTCTTTCTTTCTTTCTTTCTTTCTTTCTTTCTTTCTTCTTTCTTTCTTTCTTTCTTTCTTTCTTTCTTTCTTTCTTTCTTTAGGCGCACTTTTCAACACTAAGCATGTAAATACGCAACAGCGGTGAAAGCCAGAGGCTAATAAAGGGTGCAAAAATAAATTGTATTTATAAACTCCAAAGCTTAGAGACGAGATTGATCTTACTGATAGAAAGCATGACGTCAGAGTAATACGTAGTGCGATTAATTATATAGAGATAAATAAAAAAAAGAGGCAAATATTCATGACAACTAAGGATGCCAGCTTGTCACGGGGAAATGCAGTAACTATTCCGACTAAAGCTACTTGACACACAGGGGAGGAGGTTAATTTGACTCTTACTTTTCTAATTAATGGTGGCCTGCTTGAACTTCATACTTAGCACCCACGATATACGCCAAAGGGACATGTCAAGGCCGAAGTTCTTGGCAGTAGTAGCATACGCAAACTGACTGCTCTGTCTGGGCATCATATGACATTAACGAACGGTGACACCTTGCACGAATAAGTTTAACGGTGAACTAAAATTGACCCCCCCCCCCCCCCTTCCCACCAAACTTTTTTTCCCGTCTTCTCCGCACTTTTCTTTCCTTTGCCCGATTGCCATGTCCGCAGGGACATGGCAATCACGTATGACACGTGATTGCCATGTGACAGTGTCACACGTGAATGTCGCGTATGACACTGGGTATGACAACTTGCGTGGCGCAGTCGCACTTCATTTACGTATAGTTAATGAAATGACGTGAGCGTCCTCACAGCTATCACGACGGATCTTCACCTCTGTCGCTGATAAGTGTTTCATTTACATTACAAGGACACCGTCGCACATAGTTATCAGTGCTTCGTCCGCACGCAAACATTGGGAAAAAGTTATTAGCGCCTTTAACTCGAGGGATATGATGAAGCGTCAGTTGCGTAATTCAGAATTTTAAATGAGCACCTGACACGTATAGAAGCAAGTAGAGGTAACGGGATGACGCTTGGCACATCTTCGATAGAGCCCGTATAAGTGCGCTGCAAATATATTTCGACATAGCCCGCACAGAATATCATATTAAGTTGTCTTGTGTTTCTTTAATTAAATGGTTTGAAGCATCAACTCAAAGCGCGCGTATTATCTGACGATTGAGTTAAGCGTTTTGAAAAAACGGCAGACTATTATTTCGTCACTCCTGAATGAACGCATCACGTCGAGCGTCCCGTCAAACACGGTAATGACTTTTCAATTGAAATATGCGTGCTTACAATATGCTACAGCATATTTTAGGCTGAATTTAGGGGCACTCTCCGCAGGCACATATAGCGACCATAGCGATGCACTGCGAAGTATAAAACGGCGTGGCATGAAATTCCCGCAGCGTTGGCCACATTTTGATGAGGGCAAAGTACAAACACATCCACGGACTCGAACTCGCTTACACGCATGGATATTAAAGAACTTGAGGCAGTGAACATTATTCCGATATCCCACGCGACATCGTGACTTGAACTAATATAGTGGATTTAGAACGTAAATGTCCATAGAAAGAGAAGAAGGAACGAATGAAATAGTAGAGAAGGAAATGCAGTGCAACCGGTATTCTAAGATGCACGAGGGAAGAAGGATGGTGGAATACTTAAAGGGAGAGAGACAGAGAAAATTAGAAAGAAAGCGTATAGCACAATGTCAGAGAGAGAGAGAGAGAGAGAGAGAGAGAGAGAGAGAGAGAGAGAGGAGAGAGAGAGAGAGAGAGAGGTGAAGATAGCGAGGCTAACCAAAGCACATATCCATTTGGCTGCCCTGTACTTGGAAAGGGGACCGATCGATTGATTTCTGGAGCTTTACGTCTCAAAACCACGATTTGATGAGAGACCCCACAGAGGAAGGTTGCGGAAATTTCGACCATCTCGGGTAAAAGAAAAATAGTAAAGCAGCCATTCCGGATGCTAGATAAACCATCAGCCATGCCGGCTGATCAACGCAAAAGAAAAAAGAAAAAGAAAATAAAAAGAAAAATAAGAACTCAAGATTTCGAGAATTCGTCAGGATAATGCAAAGCAATGCAGGGGAGGTAAGTTCAGAATACCGACTGCCTGTTTTAGGACGCGTTATTTGATTATGTCGACAGGAGAACGAGTCTCATGAGAAGGGGAATACGGTATATACGTCCTGCGAAGCAAAGTGCAAGGACAGTTCAGCATACATGTTCAGAAAGAAGATCTCTCTCTCTTTTTTTTTTTTTCATTAAGCGACATTCATATATTCAGGCCCAAGGTGCTTCGTTCGTCGTGCCTCCAAAAATAGGTATTCGCCGTTACGTCACTATCTCATCGATGCGCACGGTATTACACCGTTCGAAGCGTTCGAAACTGGAACGCAGTCTTTCGTACACCGACTCTATATTGGTGGTGTTGCGTACAGACGCGATTCCGCGTGGTTGCGTACGCATATGTCCGAATGTCGCCCATGTACGCGAACGCTTCGTCGGCCACGTTCGAGCCAAATATCGGTCAGGGTTGCTCTCAATTTTGCCCTCGGCGTGTGGCTGTATCTTGCGTCCCTATAGATTCACGCACGCACACACACACCAGGGCACAAAGGGAGGAATAAGGAAGGAAGGAAACCGAAGAGGGAGAGGCAGGCAGTCAGTGAGGAGAAGGGTATAGAAAGAAGTACACGTAGCATATACCACGCGACGCCTGACTCCACAACTGGCTTCGGCGCGCTTTCGGCAACAACCGTTTCCTCGCTATCTCATTTCTTACTCTGGCGGCCAGACTGGGAGGGGGGCTTGGACGGCGGCCAAAAACTCTGTCTCTTCTCATAGTCAGCGCATGCTCTACGACGCCGCAAGAGATTTCCCTCGCTCAGAGGGCAATTTAGTAGAGTCGCCCCAGTTCGGTGGCGTCGGCGTCGTGAATGGGGAGACTTTCCTCCCATGAAGCATTTCTCCTTAGAGCCGAATATATATATGGTGCCTCAATTCTTTGTTTCTCGTATTTTGAGCGAGCACGTGGCATTATAATACTGCTTTTTTTTTTTTTTGCGTCGTGTATTCCTTTTCGCATGGCTCCGTTCTGTGCGCGCCTGCAAAGTGGTGCGCAACTGTCTCGGCCAGGCGCTCTTGCCTGTACGGCCTTGGGGACCAATTTATTGAGTCGCATTTTATGCGTGTACTATTGAAGGGGCGCGCTATTTTTTTTTTTTGCGCTTAATTTCGTTTTCACTTGTACTGCGCATTCGACTCTTCAAACGGCGACGTTTCCGCCTTATTCTGAGGCGATGACGTAAGCGCGCCGCCATTGGTCACCCCGCTCCCCGACAGTCTCGTTTCGTGGCAGCCATTTAGTGTTCGACATCGGACAGGACTCGATTAAGAGTAAAAAGCGGCCATACGGCGTCATTAGACAGTTTTGTTTATATTGCAATGTGAATGTTCTTCGAAAAATGCTAGCTGGGCAGGGAAGTTCAGACGCTAAGTAGTTTTCTTGTTTAGCCCAGAGTCGCACGGTCGCCTACTGGCTGTGGTTATAGCCGCGTGTAAGTGAGGACATGCCTTGCAACAAGATATGATAGTCTGCACTAATCCAGCGTCCATGACGGCTACTTCCCTAGTTAGTACGCTGTACTTACTGAAAAACATGAGCTCAGAATTTGGGGCTTTTAATCAAGCATGATTGTCGAGTCTGTTGCGCCTAGCATAGTATCTTCCGTGAAAGCTCTGTCAACAAGTCGGTTTGAGAGGGCGCTCAACAGCTGTCTTTCAATTTCGAAAGAGGGGCAGTGGAAAAGGGTGTATTATAAGATCTCGCTGCCACCACAAAACACTGTAAAAGACACCGTCCTTCCCCACTGATACAGACAGACAAAGATAAAAGCAATACACAGACCGTTCAATGCCTGAGTATCACTCCACTAAAAGCCCCGAACGAAGTTGCAGTAGCCTCGTCATCTGACGCATCTTGGGACATTTTTATAATTTCGCAAAGTCGTTCTTCTGGCTTCTGCAGAAAGAAATTTTTTTTTCTGTTATATGAGCGTTTTTACCGTATCGTGCCGTGTAGAGCGAAAGTCGATCATTGTGGCAGTATCAGATAACGGAACTCATAACGGAACGGAGCTTGTAACGAGCTCAACACGGCGTAACGTAATACCGAGCTGCCTAATACAAAACCTTTCATATTATCCCCCCCCCCTCCTGGCAATAAGGGAGAAAATGTTCGCGCGAAGTTTATCCTCTTTATGATGGATTGACTTAGCGGGAGTTTGTAATCTCCGACACGTAAGCATTCCCTACAAGTCAGTAAAATATCTGAACAACTTTTTTGCTCTACATTTTATTCAAGGAAAGTGAAGCTGACGAAAAAGCATTCACGTCCATCCACCGTATGGTTTCACAATTAATTATTTCCTAATTTTTTTGTTAATTGTTTCTAGGCTCACTCACTCACTAAATTCATTCATTCATTCATTCATTCATTCATTCATTCACCTTATTTTTGTCATGAAACATGCGCTCGTATTTGGTCCTTTGAGTGGAGTGCTATCTATAGTACGCGAACCTGTGTATTAAACGATCGTACCTACTTAACGCGCACATGTAAAAAGGAATTCCATCGTTCTTGTTGCAAAACAAATTCCGAGGCTCAGAATATGCAGTGCATTAGCTTTTTGCATTATCAGCAATCCGTGTCGAAGCTAGCAGAATCGCATCGTTTACGTTAAGCTTGTATAGAATAAATTAGCCAACACTGCAACATTAAAAAAAAAAAAGGACTATATGGATAGTGCCACTTCGAATCCATATTAAACTTCATATTCCTGCTCTGATTAAAAGAAGTTGAGTGCTAGGGGATCGCTGCAGCTCCTGTGCGCCGATAATGGCCCTCGCTTTCACGTTACCGAAAGCAGTCCGGCGGTGCCTCATATCGGCGGTGTTGAAATGCAAATTTCTTAATCAGCTACTACCACGCTTTGGCTTGCACCACTCTGCTCGGCTCCATGTGTTTTCCATTTATAGGAAGGAAGAACAACGGCTTAGCTGCGGAATAACTGCGTCGTATTTATCGTCTCTGTTGCTGCAGACAAGGATTATTGCAGTCAGGCTAACACCTAAAGATTAAAAAATAGTATAGTTCGGCAGCCTGACCAATGTACTGTAAGCGCGCATTTTCAGTGCGCTAGTACGCGAAAGTAATAAGCGAGGACGTGGGAAATTGTAGAACGTAGGCGTAGTCGGCTGGTATAGAGCAATAAGTATGAGCGTCTGACGCGCGCCGAAATTAAGATACGATTATGAAACACACCGCACTAGAGTGCTCCGGAACTTTTGGCCTCTTGGGGTTGTCAAAAGTGCGCTGACGATGCATAATACACGGGCCTGTAGTATTTTCGCCTCCGTCCGAAAACGCGACTGCCTAGGTCGTGATCGAACCCGCGTTTTTTTTTTTTTTTTTTTTTTGGGGTGGAAACCGAGCGCCATAACCACTATACCTCCGCGGCAGACAGGTCAGTTAGGAGGATGTGATTTTATGAGTGCGTTGCTCGGATGCACTTGGCAATAACTGACGCTTTTACGCAGCACACTCTTGTACTGAGGGGAAGCGAGACAAAAAGACGTAAAGACTCGATTCGATGATCGACCCTTGACATGAAGTGATAAGGCGACGTTAGGTGACCATGACCGGATTTTGTTGTTGTTGGTTCTTTTTTTTTTTGGGGGGGGGGGGGCGATAGGGAGGCGCGTTACGTGCAATAACCATGATTTGATTATAAGGCGCACCGTAGGGGGGTGTCTACCAATTAGTTTTGACTACCTTGCACTTTTCTACATATAAGAACGCCTGTGTTTTTTTTTTCTTTTCTGAATTTATACCCTGTCAAAAAGCGGCCCTTGAGGCCCTTTATTAAGGCCAGGCTCCCACGCTTATTGTAGGGCTGGATGGTTTGAGCAAAATACTGCAGCATGTTAGGGCGATCTATCGAAACCGCAGTCTTTCACGTAGTGCCGAAAGGAAAGAAAATTATCGCGGAATATGAAGTCCATAATCTCAATCAGCAAGAATATACGAGATATAAAAGGTATTAGAAAGCACGAGAGAACTCTTGCCGCTTGTCCGCTTAATAAACGGTAGGTAAATAGAAATGCTCTGTATGAAAAAAGAAAAAGTTAAGCCTGTTCTCCATGCTTCTGAAATCTGATGAGGCAGCGGAGCTGAGTAAACGTGGGTGTATAGAGTAGTCGGTATGACGCTCGCCTGCGGACAGTGAGCACTAGAGTTCGAAATGCCGCCTCGCCAAGAAAGTTTATATTGCTTCTTTTTCCTCTTCCTCTTTCTTTCTGTATCTCTCTGTCACTCTTTCTCTGTCTTTTCTTTTTCTCTATCTCGCTCTCACCTTCTCTTTTTCTCAGCCATAGCAAGTTATGTTACAATCGCCAACACAAGGGAATCCTATGGTTACCATAGATGCATGTTGTTCAAGCGTGGCTGTATGGCTATAGCGGTACGGCACTCTCCTTCGAACCCTGGGTGTCCGGGTTCGTATCTCGCCTCGCGAAGAAAGGTTCAGTTTGTTTTATTTATATCTCCACTTCTCTCTGTCTGTCTCTCTTTCTTCCTCTATCTGTACCTCCTCTCCTCGTTTCTCACTCTCTCCTCTTCTCTTTGCCCTCACCCGCCCCGCGAATTTCGCGTACGCTCCGCCCGGACGAAGCCCAAGCTTCAACGGCACCGGTGTTAAAAATTCCGACCGATGTTGCACTCTTCTCAATACTTGAACGCAGAAGCCCTGTGAAATTTTAGTAATGCAACGAGTTATGCATCAAGTTACACATTAGTTTATGCACTATCAAATGCAATGGAATTTGGCCGCACGTAAAATCACTTGTGGCGCATAACAGCACATCCCGGGCTTGTTTATGCGCCACACGTAATCTCCGGGTAAATGCTTCACGCAAGTATGCCCAACACGTAATCGTGTACATTGCACGTCCACAAGGTCACGTATATACTTTTGCCAATTTCGCATCATCCGTGACAACGCCAAAGTTATTTAAGGTCACCTTCCACTGAGACGTATAAGGCTTTCGTCATAATGACAACAGCCAAGGCCTCTGGCGGAGCTCTGCCTCTTGGTGTACACGGCGACGTTTCTTGTGTAGATTTCTCGAAATCAATTCAAGAATAGGTACCCGTACAAGTAAATTACTCGATACAACTAAGCCATTTATCACGTTTCTGCTTTACCTGGCTTCAGCTGTACCCAATTTGGTAATTTATGCTATGAGACTGGTACGTTAACTAGCGTTATCAATTTCTGGGTGGCAGTTCACTAATAATGCTTTGTCACGCACTGAGTGAGAGCCTTTAAGAACGCACGGCTTTACGTCAAAATTTTTCACCACCCATGCACCGACGACCTCAAATGCAAATGTTTGCTTCGTAATTGAACGTAGGAGTTCTACAGGTCCTTGTACGAAACACGCAAGAATACTAAAGCTTTCAACATTGTGGTCCATCGCTTTCAACGCAGACACCACCATTCGTGCCCCAGACGTGTACGGTGCACGCAAGTCAGTGTTCGAAATTCATGCCACTTCTTGAATATGAAAGAAACCCTCAAAATATTCATCCCTCATGCGAACCACGCCACCGAGGCCACAGTGAATAGGTCGCAAACCCCGGAAAAACCAGTGTTTACTTTCGAAAAAGGAGAGACGAATGGCATCCCTTGAAAAACACCTTTCACGGCCCTTAACGCTGCTTCCGGAAAAACACGAGAGTAACGGCAAAACTACACCATTGCAACGTCATTTCGAGCCATCAAGGGGCGACCAACTGGTAAAAAAAAAAAAAGAAAAGCATTCGTCGCATACTAAACAACGCGAAGATTACGAGAAAAACAGAAAGGAAAAAAAAAGCAAGAGGTGATGTTGTTTATCGGAAGAAAGATGCAGAGACGCGCGACGCGACACAGGAAGGAAGGACGGGCTTGTCTCTATGAGAAAGCCCAACCGAGTGAGAAAAAAAAGGAAAGAAAGGAAAAGACACGCGAACAGCAGTTCGCGAGGTTTCTGCCAGAAGCAAGACGCGTTCTCTCGGTGCAGTGGCCAGCTAAAGAAAAGGGGCGCGCGCACATGCGTGCGTAGACTAGGAGGTACTGCCCTCGTCCTCAAGTGCCACCCGTCAACGTGGACGAAACGAGGCGAACCGCCTTTTGTGTTTCAGTGACACAGCGATGGGGGGAACAGTATATAACGATGCATGAAAAGGGGACAGTCACGACGACGACAGCGCGAGAGGGATAGGTGAAGGACGACGCGGGAACGACGGCGCTAGCATGCTATGCTTTTTTTTTTTTTGTTTCTTTTTTTCATGGACGTTACCGGTACGCTAGAATGGAGAAGACACGGCGGGGGCTTCCTCGAACCGTAAATAGAGCGACCCTTCAAGGACATATCCACCGAAGCTGCATTCAACAGGGAAAGATGGAATAAGGATATACAATGGCAACAAAGACTGAAAGAATTAACGAAGGAAGGGTAACGGCGTGAGGTGGTTCCTAAAACCGCGAGGGATCAGGTGTGCCTTTCCCAACAGTCCAGCTACGCTGCTGCGAAGTATTTCCTTTTACCGGCTAACCGATTCACCGGCATCGCTGACGCGGCTGCTTTTGCTGCTACTGCAAACGGAACTGGCAGTGACTCCTTTGTGCGTCGGTAGTGCGCGTTTGACAAGACGGTCCCAATCACTGACCCCGTGTGGAAGCGAACGTGAGTGACGCCTCGGGATTTGTTTCGGTGAGCACGATGCAAACAGGTTGAGACGGGAGTCGGGTTTGCCCGATCCGTCCAGTAACGCCCACGTTTACGCGAACCTTCAAAGGTCGATTCGAATGAGCTTAGTATAAGACCAAAGCATGTGTATTCCTGAATGCTCATCCCGTCCAGTTACGGGAACAATTACTTCAATCACGAGGAAAAATAGTAGTAGTAGTAGTAGTAGTAAGACTTTTATTGAAGCCCAATATTACAGGCTCAGCATTTCTACCGCCTGTGCGACTAAGCGGCGCTGAACTTCCTCCTCTTCAGAGCCAAGCCAGTCGATAAAGAGCAGAGAGAATGACAGAGAGTGGTACGAAAGAGAAAAAGGAGGGGATGATAAAGCTTCTGTTTAGCTACCCAACACTGGAAGGGATAGGGCACATGAAAAAAGGGAAAGAAAGAAGACACAAAATTTTAGAGGAAGAAGGTCGGTTATAGGAGTACGAGAACAACACACGAATTTCTTCGTTTTGTATGTTAACCTTCAAATAAACTCTGTTCCACGACAAGATGTTACCGTGTCATACTTCATCGTATTAATAAGTGAACACAATAACCCACACGAAGCCATGACATTGTGTGTGACGAATAAGAGAAACTACTCTCCATAAAAAGTTGATCAGTTATTGCGAACAATCCTTGTGAGCTTTCCGACAATGCACTGTCTTTAGGAACTCCAACAGAAGCAACAAAAAGGGCACCATTGGAATGTGCAGCGTGTGACAACATTTTTGTATGTTATGACGACCGCAGAGAACGACACAGTGCCCAATGCGAAAAAAAAAAAAAAACAAGGCGAAAGCACAGTTAACGTAAAAATATAGTGAAACAAAGAAATGGAAGCCAGTTCCGCGCCTGTGCAATCTGAATAAACAGCGGGGCTCTCAACCAAGCGCCACCACCTTGCGAACGCAGATGGAGTTCTTTCTTGATGTTTCCCGTTATTCTTTTTTTCATCTTCCTTTCCTTATCTCTTTCTTCTTCTTCTCTCTGTCGCCTTTATTTGTTTATCTTCTTATATATTGCACTCTCTCTACTTTTCCCTCACACCACTCCTCCTCACCTTCACTTCTCTTTCCCACTCCTTGCTATACTAGACTTTACACTGATATGCTATGGTTTACCCTCTCACTTACTGCTTTTCCTCCTACTTTCCCTCCACCTCATCCTTACATCGGTCCTCTTCACCCTCACCCTCCTTTCGCATCCCCTTGCTACACTATACTGCCCTCTCCTTCTCACTCTTTCTCCTTCTCCTCCCTCTTCTCTCCCTTTCTCCTTCATCCTTACGCTTATTTCATATCTCCTCAACACTTCTCTTTCCACCACCTTGCTATATTATACTGTGCTTGGCTACGCTATGCTAAGAGTTGCTTGATGCATATCAAGTCTACTATACAAGGCTATGTCATACTTTACCTTCTCCCTTTCTCCTTTCCTTCCTCCACACTCTCACATGACATCACTTCCTTCCCCACTCCTTGCTATAGTACACTATGTATGGCTATGCCATTTTTGAGAGATGGGGACAAACAGGCAAAGACCCGCTTTCTGTACCTCATACCCGCCTCTATGAAGTAGTGGGCTGGGGGCATGAGCCCAAAGGAAACAAGAGCGCGTGCAGATGCCTCTCACATAGGGCAGCTGGGCGAAGTTTTAGCGCACAACCCACGGAGTCACGCCAAGCTTAAACGGTTATTCTGTTAAAACCATCACCATCACATTCCTCCTGGGAGACTGCGATGACCAGCTCAGCGCCGCAGGAGCAGCGTCGGCTGATCCAGCGAGCACGTGGAGTGGCGCGAGCCAATGGGGCCCTGAACTAAGGGCTCCACCCTACGAGGAAGGTCCCTCATTCCGCTTAAATAAATGTTTACTCTCTCTCCCTCTCTTTGTTAAAACAGTTTAGTCGTAAAGTTCGCAGCGTGAGCGCTGCGACATGATGTGCTCTGTCTAAACTGTGCGTAATATCTTGCAGTCAGTACACCAAGAGACACTAGTACATGTAAAAAGTATATGTAAATAATATATCCAGATATATCAGCATTCCAGCAGACCGTGAGTTGACGCGCATAGCTAGTGGCAGCCTAGGAGGAACTGTTCGTAACCAAAAGTCAAGACGTAGTTAGAAGACGGAGAGACCATTTATTATTAGTAGCTACTGGGCCAAGGAGCTCTTGGGACTATTTTTCTGCTCTCTATACCAATGGAATAGTATTGACACCACAAGGAAATTCACTCCAAGCTGAAAAGCCCTCAGTCGTTCATTCAACGTCACAACATTCGATAACTTGCTCAGTGATGTAGACATTCGGAATGTCATTTTCGCCCGACAGCGAAGAATTGATTGAGATAGCTAGATTGAAATTCGCGTTGAAGGAGTGCTCGAACACTGGTTAGATGCAAAAGAAAACATGAATTTCACTGGACGCCCACCTCAGCCTGGTATGAACACGTTTGCTCAGTAGGGAAGTTTATGTTAGCAAGCTGGCGGCCGCTGTCCTGATCATGCAAAAAAAAAAAAAATAATAATACTGTAAGGCGGACGTTCGAAATGGTCGTGTGGAAATCGTGTTAGTCAAACTTTTCTTGACAAGGCCCATTTTTAACATTTAATCACGAAGGGTAATTTATGCGAACGTCAGGACTGCCTCTGTATTCAGCTTATTTATTTCTTGCCATAGAGTTAACCAGTTTAAACCAAACCATGCTTATTTCGTTTCAGCCATGGATACCTGTCAGACATAGCAGCGAAACGGC
This sequence comes from Hyalomma asiaticum, assembly GCA_013339685.2. Taxonomy (NCBI): domain Eukaryota; kingdom Metazoa; phylum Arthropoda; class Arachnida; order Ixodida; family Ixodidae; genus Hyalomma; species Hyalomma asiaticum. Next base: position 36,879,431 of record CM023484.1, on the reverse strand, counting down.
ACTCCGGAAGTCAATACACCAAAGGCCGACAGCTGAAAACACAAGCAAAAAAGAAAATGAATGCAATGCAGAAGCAAAGAAGGAAGTCTGGGTGACGATGCCAAAGGAAAGGAAATCCTGCGAACCAAAAAAATAACGCCTTTCGAGTTCCGGCGACCGGTAGTTCCTTGAATGGCAGTTGTTAGGCAGATGTAGAGAGCAAGGGGAAGCGGGCCTCACTGCATGAGGCATCTTCTACGCGAGACGGAAGACATGTCGAAAGAACAGCAAAGCGAGTGTTGGGCCTCATCCGTTTTCCTCACGGATCTACTTTGCTTTCTCATAAGCTGCTCTCTTGCAAATGCGCCGAAGAAAGGTCATTTGAAGCTTTATATTTGTTTCCGACCGGCTGCGATTACATCTATCTATCTATCTATCTATCTATCTATCTATCTATCTATCTATCTATCTATCTATCTATCTATCTATCTATCTATCTATCTATCTATCTATCTATCTATCTATCTATCTTTTACTTCTTTTTTGGCGTGATTCAGTCTCATCTCATGTGCTTCACTGTATATATTTCTTTTATTTCTCTTTGGTATGATTCAGTCTCACCTCATATGTTTCATTGTATATATATATTTTTAAAGTAGGTGCCGCATTTCCTCTTTCTTCTAGCTCAATCTTTTTCTTTCATTGTTTATTGCTCTCATTTTCACTTTGATTCTTTTTTCAGGCGTAATGGGCCCAGGACAGGACATAGCGCTGCCCGGACACGAGCACGAAAGAACGGCTGTTCGAACTACGATAAGGGGAGATACGAGTTTTTGAGGGTGTTGGAAAGCGAGAGCCTATGGCCTGTCGGTATGGTACGGGAGGGTCGTACGAAGGAGCTGTCCCAAGCGAATAAATGTAAACGAAGCAGTCGCTTTAACCTGCGCTGCGTGTTTTGAGAGCAGAACGCGTGGTGTGCGCATCGAATTTGACAAAGAAAAAGAAAGAACATTCAAAGAGGACAGAACTCAGCACTACGCCATTATAAAGAAAAAACCACTGTACCTAAAGAGATATTGGCGTCACGTAGGCTGTAGACGCACTTCAGTTTAGTGTTGTTGTTGCTTTTGTACGGTTAATTGATCAGTCTAGTGCAGAGCTTTGAGTGTAAGTATAAATCACATGAGGCGAATGCTGTATAATGTGAATTGGTCGTTGCGCTGTTCTTTTTTCTTTCTTTATTTGAAATTACGTGTCTGCCTGCGCGCTACCGTTTTACGTATTGGTGCTATTTCTATTGCTATTGTTTCATTTCTTTTATAAGTTAAATACAGCATCGATTAGAAGGCACCTTAACGAAGGAACATAGCTGCGTTTGTCTCGCAGGCTCGTAACTTTAAGATAAATTAATCTTTACGTAAGTAGGCTTCGCCTCACTAATATCCCTATTGCAAAAAAGCCACATTTAGGGAGCGAATTCTACAGATCGAGTTCTGCAGGTGCGCTGGTAGCAAGTACGCAAGATTTGCATTGATATGTTTGGAATTCTTTGGGTGGCTCTTCACGGGGTCTTGCGAAATTTCGCCAGGTCCGGTCAAGTTTCGTCAAGTCTTGACAAGCTTAGCCAAGTCTCGCCAATTCAAGACGAACTTAGTCTAAATGTAACGCTGCAATCAGGCTACTATCTAAGCTACCCCCACCAATGTCCTGGGGCGAGATCGAAGAACGTTGTCGCCGAACGCTTTTGTCTTTGTTCGGTTTTCACCGCACACCGTTGGCGCCGGCCGCGCTGCCGTCCTAAGCCGCGAGGCGCGTCCGCGTTTTTGCATCCCCACGTTATCTCTGCAGGTCGCGTGTTAAAACTCACGAATAAAAAATTCTTTGGTTTCATAAAACACTCTTATTTATTAGAAGGCGGAAAACTTCTCGTTTTGTGGTCTATTGTCGTCAAAAAGGCATCAAAAGATGCCCGTAAACTCCTGGGATGCTCGCTGTTTTCCGATTGGCTGCTCTCGCCCTCCAGTTCTCGCATATTTTGTGGGCCACCCCGTTATCACCTACGCAAACAAAGGAGAGCGATTGATCCTAAAAACCAGCGCCGCACTCATCGGCGCCAAATACGCGGTGCGCACAGCGAGAACCGCGCCCCCACTTCGCGAAGTTGCAGTGAGCGAACGCGTTCTGTTCCGAACAATGGTCTCCGATCGCGTCCCTGGTTGGCGATCATGTCTTCTGTACGACTTCGGAGTTAAAGAGCATAGCGTATCAACAAATACACGTGACGAAGAGCACAATTCGTTTCGTAAAGGAAACCCGCGTACGCCTGCTATCTGGAAAGCCGTGGTTCGATGTGTCTTCTTAATCGCTCTGCCTCCGCTTCAGCTAACTCCACGATAGGCCTGCTTTTATTGTCACATCAAACAGCCCTTCCGTGAACCTACAAAGGTCTCCAAACGTATGGGACCACACATCGCCTGTTGGTGTAATGTTGACAGCGCAAGCTTGTCTAGCCGATAAACGGGTTAGCGACGAACGCATACTCCTTAAAAGCTAGGCGCGCATATCTGTCTTGCATCACAATGGCATGGAAAATACTTAGCCCCACAACATTCTCCCCACATTTGGGCGACGTTTTCGTTCTCATGTTATCAAACATTAAAGTGTCAGCGTAAGTTTCACCGTGTATAGTTGAATGAATGCGCGGCCCTGTAACGGTACTGTGAAATTGTGAAATGATTTTCTTTTTATTATACTGCAGTAAGTTATCGGGTCCAGAAATTTTTGTTGTGTACACTCATAGGGGTACTCCAGGAATGCTATGGCGGTATTCTGGCAATGTTCAAGTGTTAGCTTCTAAGCAATGAGCCTTTGTAATCGTGTGTGTGTGTGTTCTGACGAGCCGCGTGGCATTGCGCGTATGCTCGAGCAATAATACTGTAAGGAGGCTGGCAGTCACGCACGCTTTCACTGACCGTTTCTCCCGCTGTCCTAATGTACACATTATTCTTCATTCCAAACGGCGTTTCTTTCCCTGCTGCCCGAGCCTATGGTGGCACGCGGACTCAACTAGAATTCCAGAAACCCAGCCCACGCCGTCCTATATGCTCATCCTTTCTACGTAAGCGGCTCGAAAGCCTCTCGTCGCAAGGACACCTTCAAACGAAAGGCCACCTCGCGCACGGTCGTCCAACGATGGCAACGCTACAGTGTCGCTAACAAGCTTTTCCTGGAGCGCGTACGGCGTCGGATGCAGGTCGCAAAGTGGCCTCGACACGTTGACCTGACGACGGACGCCACGGGGATGGTTCAAGGCGCTCCAATTAGCACGGCAACGTCATAATTACCCCGTCGCACCCGGTGCTCTAATGGCTTCTGCCTACGCCCCTGTCGCCTCCTCCGGGGAAGCCAATCATCGCTGATCACCCTTGACTAGGACGCAGCTCGCGATGGTTGAGGAAAAAAGGAAAAACAAAAAAAAAAAAGAAGGAAGGACAGCGTACCTCGACTAGGAGTAAACAGATGAGCTGGGGCCACATATTACATCTATGTCACAGTTCATGCGAGAACGCGGTGACAGGCCGCCTAATCCGCGTGTCGCTTTAGTTAGTCTTCGCAGTGTGACCGTTGATCTAGTTTTGAGAAAGCGGCCACGCTATCACGTGGTGGGAGCTAGTACATTCTGAGCAGTTGTAGTTAAGGGCTGGTCGTAATGTATGCAGACGTACCACATACTACAGTAGAGACTTTCAAAACAGGAGTTCCGACAAGCATGATTACAGTGAAAATGGCGTTGGATAGTAACTCATGACGACCGGAATTGATTATATAACGTACGTAAACAAGTCAGCAAAGATTCCAGAGGCAAGGACAGCAAATTTAATTCAGCGAATATATTAGGACCTTCGAAATTAACCACGCATCTGTTTTTGTCCGAGATGTTTTAGAAATTATATCTTCTTTTAGGCACTAAAGCTTGTTTGTCCCTTGAAATGTACTAAGGACACAAAGTTCCCTAACGCTAAGAACAGCTTAGGAGAAAATAGGTGCGACATTCATTTTATTCTTCATGTGAGCCTTATGAAACTACCGCAGCTGCCATTCGACAACGCGCATTCTAATCTCTCGGAATATGAGCTAGCAGAACAAAGATAGAGTGATCTCCATTAAAAAGCTTTGCCAGCTTATCTTCCCTTAGTCGCTACAAAGCAATGTGACTTAACGCTGCCTAATTTAAAGCGAGCGCTCTCAATATATACGGCATAACAAAATGACGTGTTTTATGAAAGGAACAACTGAAGGAAACAAAAGGGAGAGCGCCATATTTTTTTCTTTTTGTGAAGTTCCACCCTATGACGCCAACGCGCAATGAATACGTAGAAATCACAGGGGCTTTATTTGGAGTATTTAATAAAAGTGTACAATTATCGAACGAAGAGATACGAAATGAGCCAAAGTGACAACGTCCTGCCATTGGGAACAAAAAGCGCAACTTTCACGTTTGACAAGGGTTGCGACTTCGACTGCCACATTTCTAATGAAACATGACTGCTTTGGTAAGCCACTGCAGAGTCCTCTTACGGAAGCACCTAGTTCAAGTATATTCGAGTTATTTATTTAGAAATAACGTTTGTATTTCTTTATTTTATCTCAGGTGGATACCGGGACACAATTCGTAATGTTTGTTTTACCCCCTGGTGTGTTTTCATCGCTACCGGCGAAGCCCTGCACATCGGACTCAGAACAGCGTCTGTATTACAGATGTTAAGGTTATTACAAAAGCTGAAAAGCTAACCAGTAAAGAAAAAAGAAAAAATGAACAAGAGGGGCCACCAATACCATTACCAAACTTACGCTCTTACCACGGTGTTAGAATGGCTATGGTGCCCGGTTTTTGGTCCGAAGGACGTGTGTTCAACCCCGGGTGCGGCGGCCACGTTTTCGATGGACGCGAAAACGCTAGAGGCCCGTGCATTGTGCGTTGTCGGTGCACGTTAAAGAACCCCAGCTGTTCATATTCTTGCTGAGCTATCCGGCACGGCCTGCCTCGCAATCATATCGCGGTTTCGGCACGTAAATCGCCGTCCGTTATTGTCAGAGCTAGACTAAAATCGAACTCGAATGCCGCAACAACAAAGTGGAGTCGACACCGAACACAACGAGTCCTGGTGCACTTAAGGAGCGAGACAGGGGCCGACAAGTGCCCGACCCCCGTCGGCCATCAGTTGAGCAAGATTAATGGCAGTTCCAGAAATAATAGAGCGGCAAGGGCACAGCCACTATATATATATATACCCCGTGGTGACCGCCGCCGCTCATTATCGACAATAATAGAGAGAGAGAGAGAGAGATAGGGAGAGAGCGAGACAGCAATAATAGGTAAACAGACTGAGGCCACCCTTGGCGTTCCACGGAAATGGAGGCTGGCACGGAGGTTGAACCAAATGGTGAACGCTATGAGAAAGAAAGAAAGAAAGAAAGAAAGAAAAAGAAAGAAAGAAAGAAAGAAAGAAAGAAAGAAAGAAAGAAAGAAAGAAAGAAAGAAAGAAAGAAAGAAAGAAAGAAAGAAAGAAAGAAAGAAGCCCTACGAAAAGGGTCTCCTCCGTTTGACGTCGCGGTATAGATAAATATACGCTCACCGGGTTCGTATTAGGCGAGGAACCTTAATGACGCGTGCCGCATTGATCTGCCCATCACTGCGAGCTCGGCCTTGTACTATGAGGGGGGGGGGGGGGGCGGAAGGGGGGGCGACTCTCTCTTTTTGGGTGGTCAATATAATGCGGGGGCAGACCGCCACACACACACACATATATGTGCCACAGTCTATATAGATGACCAGCGCGTGATCACAACGCGCCTGCGGGCATTACGCTACATTGTCCGACGACGCAGAACGAAAAGGGGCGAGGGAAAAGTGTTGAACGGAGGCGGGGTGAGGGACCTGCTACGGAGTGATTGAGTGATCGTCCAAGCGTGCGAGAGATCGCCCCCCCCCCCCTTTTTTTTTTTTTTGCAGTGAATGTCCATCCCTCATCTTTTGTGGACCGTCCTTTTCGATGAGGGTAACGGGAGGAGAAAGGGAAAGAGGAAAGAAGCTGAATCAACACTTGCGTCGTACAAAGTGAGACAGGAATATGAAGTGGGGCTTGTAAATGTGGCGAAATCGACAGGGGTGTTGAGAAGTGCGCAGGATATGCGACTGGAGATACGTCAATAAGACGAAACGACAGGTTGTAGTCGGTTTGGCTTCAGTGTGAAAACCTCGCACACACATAAAAGACGAAAGCAGAAAAAAAGGACCTACGCAGAGTGACAGCTGAACTTCATTCACAACTAAGCACAAACACTGTGCTGTCCTCGCTGGGGGCAAATTTTCCACAACGATTGCTACGGAGGTACGTGTTGCGCCGTCTAGCGCGCATAATCGAAGTACGGTCTAGGTAAGGAACTAACTCGATCGCATATACGAAGGTAGAGCCATTCTTCAGTATAGCTAGATACTCACAGATGCAAAGTGACGCTAATAAGAACAGCGTCTCTATGGACCTCAAGGAAACCTGCAAAACACGAATGACTTCTTTTGACGTGTACGCAAATTTGCAATGTAAAAACTCAATACAAAGCGCTGCTACAAAATCCAACACAGCGCGTCCGGAGAAGCGGAACTGTGGCCTGTGTACGCCTGTGTAGCACGGGGCAAACTATATGGCTCACACAAAAGCAGGACATCCGCAGTACACGTTTCTTCGATGGCGTACACGCGGCAAATGAAAAGGCTGGCCCATCGATCTCGCGATCGCGGCATGAGCGATGATGCTTTTTCGAAGCGCTGTGCCGGCGCATCGAATAACGCTTCAAGGACGGCGGTCCTGTTCAGGCTTCGGGTAGCAGTTCACGGTTCCATTTCGAGATAAAAAGGAAGTTTGCACAGCGATTCTGGTGGGCTTTTACAAGGAAAAAAAAACACGAGGCAAGTTTGACTGCGTCAGCGTAATGCGTCTCTACGAAACGCATCTATACAAATACCACTTCTACTCTTGGTGCGTCAACCGGTATAGCGACCACAGCAGTTCGTGACTGTATCTTTCATTTTTTTTATAGACTTGCTTTGTAGGCACAATACTTGGTGTATATGTATATACTATATGTGCGCTGCGAGGCATGTGTTGTGTGTGAATCGAAGTGGTGTTTTTCTTGTTTTTTTTTTCTGTTAATCTGTTTTCGTCTATACAACTGTCGTAGGAGATCGTGGCACGGTAGCAAACTCCTCCCTGCAGTAGGAGACAAGCACTATCTAGCCGGAAGCCTAGACATGTGTGTAGAGATCGGCAATCATCTGCTTCCGTTCGTGGAAAGGCGCATTTCTGCGCCTTGATAGGCTTTGTTTAGCTAACGGGAATTCGTAGATGGGGTCAACAGGCCCGATCAATAAGTGCAACGGTGTTGCATACGAGTTACCTAACTTAACACAGGGGTGCTGTAGGTATCTTACGATTTTCACACTAATTATTGCAGGGTTCACAAAAAGTTCCCATCCTTATTATAACTGCATTCCGTCAAGCATTTTAGCTCGTCATTTCTAGGCTGAGAGAAGAAGGACACAAACCATAACATGTAAGTAAAAAGGGTATGAGCAGCGGCTTCCCTGTATTTCTGCTATGATAGCGAGAGAAATAGTTTGTGGCTTTGTGAAACGAGCTTACCGGTTGAACAAGTGTAATTCTTCCATTGGGCGTTAGAAAGAAAGAAATGTTCAGGCATACAATGGAAGAACGCGCGGCAAGAAATATCTTCATCTGCTTAATTATTTGCGCACGAGAAAATGTACGGTTGCGAAACCGCAATCTTCTCGTCCTTCGTGATTTCTCAACGCAATGGTACGAATCCCTAAGAATATTTTTATGAGCAAGATGTTACGTAATACGTCGAGAAAGGCCCACAGTTGTTTCTCTGGCTCATATCTTCTAGGCTTCGTATTCAGTGGTTCTTAAAACAAAATATTCGCCCAGAAAATAGATAACGCAGAAAAATGCCTAGCTGCACGTTTGAAACGAGAGAAAAAAAAGTTACGCTTTACGTAAAAACCACAAATGCCGTATTTATAGTTCACTAGCTAACAGTTTTCCCCTTTACACCGACGCAAACCTATTCACGCTAATCATAGGCGGCAAACACTCTCCTCATTATACGACGTCAAACTTTGCGCATAAATCAAGGAATGGAAGCGTAATTTTCCTAAGCCTTTTCGTCCAATTAGGGGCACGATGGAGAAAAGGGGGGCTGGCTCTGAAAACAGGCCCTAGGCAGGGCTTCACAAAAGAAAAGTTGGAACAAGCGCAAGAATTTCAGGGACGCCAGAAATCCGAACAATGGCGGGACCTCTTGAGCACCTACGCAAATGTAAAAGACAAGATAAAAAAGAACGGAAAGAAATAAGAGAGAGAAATAACTAAAAGAGAAGTAGAGTTATTAAAATATAATAGACCAATAGTCGCTCAAGATAGATGAAATGAAGCCAGCGTTGCTATTACATTGTCAGGTATAGCCAACGTTGGACAACAAAACTGACCAGAGCCGTGGCGCGTGAGTGAATACGGTGGTTCAGTCGATTAGGAATCTGGTATACACCAACACGGAATGAATCTGGAAAAGACCCAAGGAGACGTCTTCTCCAAACGAAAGGCGATAACAGAGTGAGAGGGAGAAACTAAGCGCATACGTTCAACGCATCCGTATGTGTGTACATTGTCTGTGTCTCCACTTGAAATACTTTTTTTTTACTTTTTTTCGTGCATGAAACATTAAAAAAAAAAACTCGAGGTGAGTGGGGTGGGGGTCCCCTTAAATCGACGAAGCGCCAGAGATACGCTTCGCGTGCAGACCTCATCGGGTGGCCGCCAAAGCCTGCTTGCATTTTCCATCCACGTCTCTCCGTCGTCGGAATCGTGCTGTCGCCTCCCGGACCTCTTCTTCTTCTCCTTCTTCTTTCATCGTTTCTTTGCTTTCTTATACCTTCCTCCCTAAGGCTCCACACATATCACCTTCTATCCTGCAAACACCGCGCACTCGCTCCTTAAACCCCGGTCAGGAAGAAGCTATACGCCGCGAGAAAGCGGGTCTCCAGACTGATGCATTCTCGGCCCACGCGTGTGCCCCGTTCCCGCGCCCCGCTACATATATATGGAATCGCGAGCCCTCTCGACACACTGTGACCTTGCGGGTGTCTTTGCGCACGCCAGTTGTTGCGTCAGAGTCCACTCGCGCCCATGTGTGCGTGTGTGCATGGAAAAAAAATCGTTCAAGTAGCGTACGAATGCGTGCGCTTCCTTGGCATACACATACACGCGCAATCTCGCGATGATAGCCTTACGTGACCAGGAACGCATATTGGTTGGTATATATATATATATATATATATATATATATATATATATATATATATATATATATATATATATATATATATATATATATATATATATCACTTCTCTTTATTTAGAGGTAGAGAATAAGGAAGGACTGTGGTGACACTCCTGTCGTGAATAAGGGTGCCGGAGATGTTTAATACTTGTTGGTTGCGACTTGGATGAGTGCGGTGTCAGAGCACAAAACCATAATAGTGATTGGTTTTGTAGCCGGCTACGTATATACGGCGATATCTTAAGGTTAGCACCCGTCACCTCGTTTTCGAAAATGAAATGCACGCATACCAAATGGATACGAATGGTTAGAAACGGCACCATCCGTGAGGACCCCTTCGTTCTTCCTTGTGTTATGATTCGTCTTATCGCTTATTCTTCGTATCGCTTCGTGTCGCTTATGCTTCCTATCGATTATTTTTTATCGCCCAGTCAGTCACTATCTAACTGTGACGATTTCTAACGCCACTGAAACGTTCGAATTTATGGGTGAATCATTCTTCAGTACACTCGGTTTACCTTGATATAGCCCTATATATATGAGTTGTGTTTCTTCCTGTATTCCGCAGCTTTTTCTTCGACCTTGGAAAGTAGCGCTGTGTATCGCCAATACAAAATATGCGCTATACATAGTCTCTTTATCGCTGCGTACAGTCTCGCCCATATCGACTTTTACAGATAGAGTCATAAAAAATTCTCGCTTCATTACGAAGCGTCACTAAGTGCCTACGTTGAAGCGCCCGCATAAAGTGCATTGATCGTTTCATTCACACTTCGCCGCAATTAAGTTATCGATTCCTGGGGTTTAACGTCCCGTAACAACAATAAGATTATAACAGACACCGTAGTAGAGGGCTCCGGAAATTTCGACGCTTTGAGGTCCTTTAACTTGCACATGTCATCGCACAATCACACCGGCCTCAACGTTCCGCCTCCATCAAAATGCCGAAGTCGGGACTCGACCTCGCGACCATCGGGTCAGTAGCCTAGTGCCACTCCCACTAAACCACCGTGTCGAGGCCTGCAAATAAGTAGCGCACAAATGAAGAGGTACGAAGAGGCACATGTCTCACCAAGCGGTGATACAAGGCTAAGCAAAGCAAAGCATTGACATTTGTCGATGCTTTTCTGAATCTGAATTCATGGCTTATGTCGGTTGTTCTGACCTATGTCTAGAGTCATGAGAAGGAAGGCAGGGAGGATAACCAGAAGTTGGCATCCGGTTTGCTACCCTGCGCTGGGGTGGTGGCAGAAATTGGGGTGGTAAAGTGGACAGAGAGAGTGAAATAGCAACCGCACGCAGAGAGGAAAAAGTAAACGAAAAAAAATGAAGAAACACGCCGAGCACACAAACTGGCTATTATTGTCAATGTGAATAGCAAAACGGCGACACGACGGAAACTTTATGGCTATCGTGGTAACGCACCAACCATCTTACCGCGCTGCCTTGCACGAAATAAATCCTTACGGAAATCACTACATACAGCGTTGTTGAAAACGCGCCTGCCTGCTCGCCCGGAATCTTACTCCGCCTGATGAGACACGCCACTGTGGCGAAGTAGCTATAAAGGAGCAGTGGGCTTCAGTGACATAGAAGCCCGGTGTTCAAATCACGCTTACGTGCATTTGAAACACATGTATCAGTGTTATATGGTTCAGATCCAGGCTCAGCTGACGTCACTCGCACGTGTGCGCATGTTTTCGTGACGTCTCTCGCGGCGAGCGGGGCCGAAGCGGGAGTTGCTCCATGGACGCCGCCAAATCAGCCAGTAGCTAGTGACTTTAGCAGTCGCGTACATCACAAGGTGTAATTCATCGTTCGGGGTGAATAAACATACTCACATATTTGCTACGGCGACCAATAATGTTTGCACGTCACGCCGCCCCACAAAATGTTTGTTCCTCTACAAGTTATGAACACAAGTTTGCCACATTCTTGTTCCGGAGTTGTAATTTCACATCCACTGTTTGCAGACCCTACCCTATTTCTTCGATATATCCGATTCATAAAACCAAAAAAGGGGATGGGGGAAGGGTAGGAGGAAGGTTATGAGGCAATTACTGTTCTTTGCAACATTTCTCTTCTCTTCTGATATGTCTTGCCTGTGGTGTTATTTAGAACATGAAACACATTTCACACTAGATCGAAACTTGCAGACCACGAATCGAGGCTTTTTCAGAAGATAAAAGATAAAGAAACAACACTAAGCAGAAAGGACAGAACGAGAGAGAGAAAGAGTGAAATAGAAAGAAGAGAAAAGACACTTTTCACATCCCCCACATCCTGTTAGAAGCCCTACAAAGAAAAAGAAAAAAAAACGGAATTCTAAATGCACGGAGCCCGAAACCGGAAAAAAGGATGAATAACTGCTCTTTCAAGGGCTTTAGACTACGCGCGTCTCTCCGCTCACCGAGTACACAGCGTGTAATAGGGCTTCGCATTCACTAAGCTACCTAACAAGCTACGCACAGGCGGGAAGCTACAGCTCGGTGCGCGGAGGTGCGGCCGCGCAACATTAAAGAAATATCTTCGAATCCGTTGAAATAGAGAAGGCGTAAAACTTTGATGCAGAAAATTGCGTACGTTCGCAGTAAGCTGGGCGTGAGCAATCTTTAGCGTAGTCCACATACAATGCCTAAAAGCGCCCTTATTCATGCATTGCTGCCGCACGGCGTACTTGGCTTGCGCAACGGGCTTTTCCGTTGAGAGCAAACGCTTGCACGCTCGAAACGCCGGTTAAAAAGAAAGGGGGAAAAAAATGGCCTCACAAGCTCTATCTTCGCCTTTCCCCCGAGGGCTTCTCGGAAAAGAATTGTGATTTGCGCAATAACACTGGCGCCGCGAAGAGAACCGTAGTGTTATATGTATGCCGTTGCCTAGGAGTCGAGAGGTGGACCGCCTGTGCGTGCAGGAGAGCGCTATCTCCTGTGCGTATGATGAGGTTTTGCTAGGCTTTGCTAGGTGCCGTAACTACGCGTTCTGGTAAGCGATAAATGAGCCGACGATTTCATGGTAACAATTATCCTTCGATTGAACCGTTCCTCGCAGTGATGGGAGAGGAGGTAGGAGCTCTTCCACTTCTTTATACGGGGTATCAGAGAGGCGTTTATTTTAGCGACCCCTTCAAACAGGCACATTATGTTGGATCAATCAATCAATCAATCAATCAATCAAGCAAGCAAGCAAACAGACAACTAATGATAGCGTCGGTAGATCAATGATGTGGTTTGATATTAGGGGAATCGCAGTGAGGAACCTGAAGACAAGGCTGGTAGCACCGTGAATACCACTGTCTATCTCAGAAATTATGCACATACAACCGATATGTCGCGTGCGCCAAAAAAAAAAAAAGTACGTATATCAGTGCTTCATAATGTCATAGCAATGTTGATCCTTTCGGTATGTATAGGGTAGCCATCTGGTCTCAGAACTGGCTAAACACCCTATCTTTCCTTTTTTTCCTTCCCCTCCCTTTCGATTTATAAGCCTAGATCCAACACCCCAATCATGTACAAGAACTAAATTTGACGCCCGTTTCATTCTGGGATACAGGGACTTGGTGAAATAATCCGGCCGCATAATGGTTGAACAAAGCTTTCTAGTTCATTCACAGATCAGCGAATAGCTGTCCTATTTTACTCGAGTACTGGTTGCTGTTACAAGTACACAGTTTACAGCTCGTATTAATCTCTGTTGACAACATTGTCAATTCGTTTCTTTCCTTCTGGTACAGTTGTGTTACATGCTAGTCGCGTATAGAATACACTTTTGCGCAAGTAATTGTTGTCTCATTTTGTTCGCTGGGCCGGTAATCTCTGTTGGCATTCAGGAACATGCAATTATTATATTCAGTCAAACTCAGTTCAGACCCATGGTTAAAGTTTCTGTCACAAAAAGGAGCAGGCACAGGAAGTGCTACAGTGAGTAGACTGACGAGGTGGCCCGTCTCATACAAATGACAGTGGTGCAGACCTTGCAAAGCCAAAAAAAAAAAAAAGACAAAAAAAAAACAGTGCAAATGACAAAAAAAATTTACAAAAACATCCCATATACATAAATGGGTGTGAAGGTATGCTTATACTAGTGTGTATTTATATATGTGTATTTGACAATTCTCCCGCATCTGCACTTCCGTTCTTAAATATTTTCTGCATGTAATTATTCATATTTGTTACGTGTCCCATATCCTCCTATATGTATTCCCTCGTTCTAGAGCTTTATGACGTTTGTGCCTTTTCTTTTGTCTTTCACCTTCACTTAGTGCACAATCCTTCATGTAAAGATTTATTGCTAGCCTCTCTGTCTAAGGATCCAGATGCGTTGTCACCATATTTCTGTACAATTTCTATATTTAAAGAAAATAACCATTTCAAGCATTTCAAAAACAATAATAAAGAACTGTCAAGTAAACCTTCAAGACGTACCTCGCGGTCCCGCGTGCCTTTTTGATGGGCGCTTTATTGGACACTTTGCTGGAACTGTTTGCTAGACCTATTGGTCAAGCGACGAAACTAAGGGGGAGGGGGAATAATTTTTTCTCATCAGTCAACAAGAACCACTGTATCAAAAATGAACATACTCAATCATGCGCGAAGCGTATCCGCATGTCAGTCCCTGCTACGCGTTTATGTGCCCGACCGTGACATTATGTTGACCTTTTACAGTATCTATAAATGTACAGGAACTGCCAGATTCGACAATCTGTAGCGATACATTTTACGACAACTGTGCTACCTATGCAAGATGTCGAACGTCGCGAAGCGCACAGCACAGCCCAATGACGCAACTATATACCATGCAAGCTTTAAGGGAGCCTTCGCTAAATTCAAACAAAATTTTGATACAATTTCTCTGACAGGGCTTCGACGCTCATCCACCATCTAAGAGCGGAATGGTTGAGGACTTTTCTTTCTCGTAAAGATTTTAACAAAAGGTGTTTCTCATGTTTCGGAGGTCAAAGTCGAGGCGTGGCATGGCATACCCACTCTCAGCTAACATTTTTATCGCCAAAAATATATTGAGAAATGTATACGTACTGTGCTCGGCGAATGAAACGCGATACTCTGAGCGCACGGCTGCCGACCATTTCCGCGTCATCGCTTTGCGCTAAGGGGCACGGAGCTGAATCATTGTAATGCTCAATGAAAGGGGGAGACTTCTCGAAGCATTGCGATTTAGTTTGGTTCCTCTGTGATCCAACAAGCGCACTCCAGTAGCACAATACGCGCCGGCTATCGCGCGGTCCGTGTACAGCCCCTCAATCGCTGAGCACTGTACGATTCCTGAAACATTGCATTTTCTGCCCCCCCCCCCCTTTTTTTTTTATTATTCGCTAAAATCGACGCGCCAGTTTCTGTACAAGAACACGACTGGAGAAACTGTGCAAACTAGCGAGGCGTGGGCGGTGATTGACCAATTAAGATGTCTAAGCGATTCGCAGTAAAAAGAATTCCCTCCGAGATCCGAATCGGAAGAGAAGTCGAGTTGTGAATAAATTATCCTCGAACAGGAAACGTTCGCGGAAGTTTATCTGGCTCTTACATCAAGCGAGCGAATTAGAGCTCCGTTATAAAATTCATGAGTAGTTCGTGGACTAAGTTAAGCCGACAAATCTTATTTAAGCGTTTAATTAGGCTCGGGAGTAAACCGCTGAGTTTACCAGACTAAGAAAAAGAAAAGCCATCCGCGCTGCGTTTGATTAGTATAATTCGCATTAGGCAAGCTTATAGCTCCTGAATAGTTGGAAAAATGCTGATAATCGAGAAAATTCGTAGTTCGAGCGTAGCACCATTCATTTAGTATAACTACCTGCAAAACGAATGGAACAGTGAACGGAAATCTGTAACGTCCTTTTTAAGCGAATGTGACGGAAAAAAAAACAACAAATTTATCATCTTACGTACCTCGACAGCTGTGCCGATTGAGCACTTATTTAAATATGTAAATATCATTCCTCGTTTAGCGCAAGAAAGATTTTGACGTGTAATTTCACCCAGAGAACATCCTCGATTAATTTTGGATTAAAGCATGGGCGTTCTATATATATATATATATATATATATATATATATATATATATATATATATATATATATATATATATATATATATATATATATATATATATATATATATATATATATATGGCGCAGAGTTTCTCAGTTTGGGTCTTAGTGCAAAGCCAGGAATAAATAAGTAGGATATTTAGTATGATTATTATTATTTTTGCGAGAATACGCGCTCAAATTCTGCCAGCTGGTGGTTAAATGTTGGTCACTTTGGCATGACACGTATTGACCGATAAGTTGTGATGCTCCGTGAATACTTGAAAAGGTGTTTCCAGGAAAGGCTGACACCGAACAAGGTGATTAAGGAGTGTCACACATGAAGAGAGGATAGGGGCGACCAGAAAATAATGTGAGGGGGGGGGGGGGGTCTGCAACTGTCAAGTGGCGAGCGTAATTTTATATGCTTAATACACAACGGCTATCTCTGTGCTTGCTATTTCGCTATGATGCAAAGGATTGCTATGTCACAGTACGTGTGTTGAAGAATAGATCTAAGAGGAAAAGTATACAGGTCATTTTAATATAAGGATATGCTGGAATCACATCTACGGACATCCACGGCGGGGCGCCTACAGTCCAGATGACGACGCTGAAGCGTAGCTGATAGGCCGCCTAAGGGTAAACTTTCTTCTGAAGTTGTCGAATTATTTTCCCTTCCTTCTGGCCTTTGAGACGTGCTGGCGCAAGGGCTGCAGAAACTAGCGCAATTTTCTTTCTTTTTTTTTCCCTGAGAACCGCCTCTCTCACTGGCCGAACAACCAGTTTCGCGAAAGCGTTGTTCCCGAGTTCGCTTCTCGTTTCAGGAAGATTTGCTCTTCACCGGCTGACGTCCATAGCAGTAGACGACTTATATTTCAGAAAAACGCCGGTTTTCTACGAGGAGATGGCGCGCTGAAGCATAACTTACGCAAAAGTTAAATTTATTCGTTCTTTCCGACATGGCGCTAAAAGGACAACAAATAAAACAGTATATTTTCTCATCATCATTACCGTCGTAGGATTACTATTTATTTATTTATTTATTTATTTACTTCAAAGTACCTTAGAGGCCCCATGGGTGGCATTGAGTCAGGGGCGGGGGTGGGGGGGGGGAATCACACAACGTATACGTACATGAACATACCAAACATAAGAACAATACGACAGAAACAAAAGGAAAACTATTATTATTATTATTATTATTATTATTATTATTATTATTATTATTATTATTATTATTATTATTATTATTATTATCCACATCACCACGGCACAAAAATAAATAGCCTAGCGATTATACCCTCGAAGAAACAGCACATCTACCCGCGCTTGGAGGTAGGGAGAAAAATATGGAGAAAAATGAAAAGATGCAAAGGCACATACAACATATCACACACAATCTCACTCCATACACCGGTTGTCTCAATTAACGTAAAATTATTTCCTACCTGTGTAATCAATCAATCAATCAATCAATCGATCGATCGATCAATCGAACAGTTCGCTCACAGCGAAACCGCCACTGAAAGTTGCCCGTCCTAGAAACCGACTTCTCAGAGCAACAGCGAACGCTTGAAACTTTTAAAAGCGGCCACCGAGAAACTATTCCAACTCCACAGACGAGAATGCGGCGCGGCAATGGGGGATTAAGTTGCGCTGAGCTGCGCGCCGGAAAGCATTCGTCGAGCTGCCGCATTCGTGGAAACCTAATCTCCTTCGGCATTGTCGGCGCAACGCGCGAAGTTTCACATTTCTCAGGCACTCAACTCTTTTTTTCAACCCGCTCGCTACCTGTGTTCACTGTCGTTAACTCTGGCACCGATTGTCAGGAGAGCTCACTTTGAAACGAGGACCAGATAAGCCCTTGCCTCGTGAGCTACGAATGCAACTATTGCAGTTGTTGCAGAACACACACCATGAAGAGCGACTCTATATAATACTGAGAAGTGTTGTTCTGTGCTGGCAACTGCGGTGAAAACGGCATTTGTCCCTTAAAGCAGCATCGATAGATAGATAGATAGATAGATAGATAGATAGATAGATAGATAGATAGATAGATAGATAGATAGATAGATAGATAGATAGATAGATAGATAGATAGATAGATAGATAGATAGTGCTGGATTCCGGGGAACCAGCGAAAGCATGAACATCATTGTGACAGAAATGGAGACGCAGTGTACAGAACGAGACGACAGCGGGGGGAAAAAAGTAAGAAAAAAAGTGACACCGCACGACGTAGTCCAGGCAACTGTTTCTAACCGACAAAAGATTGCAGTATTTTTTTAATCCCTACCAGACGGCCACGGAAAAACAACACAGAAAAGCAACACTAGCAGAGTAGATGGGGAAAACATCCGTACGATATACCCGATAGACGTGGGATATTTGATAAGGGACCCTACAGCAACCTTTCATGACGCGCCTTACACATAGCGCATAGCAGATGTAAGTCATCTATGAAATCACGAACAAAAATTCTCGAAGCGTTGTCGTCCTAAATTATAACTTCGTGCATCCTCAGAAATTTTGTATAGCGCACGTACCGCACCATAGGGCTCCACTGGCTGTGAACCTAATCTTAAGGAAGGCTTCCAATTTTCTGCCGCTCGAACGAAACTTCCTTGTTATCTTTTGCAAGGTATCGATATCATAGGGCTCCACTGGCTGTGAAATAAGCTTCCAATTTTCTGCTGCTCGAACGAAACTTCCTTGTTATCTTTTGCAAGGTATCGATATCGTCGTGACCTGACTTCTTGATAAAGCCGCATAGGATTCTGCGATATATTACCTTTCATTCCGTCCGCCCCGATTGAGTCCTGTATTCTTTTTTTTTTTATTATGTGGTTTTTATGGGGAAAGAAGCGGACCCGTTCGGGAGCATTGTCTGTTATTGCTCGCGCCTTTTCAGAATGTCAAAGTCATTTCAGTTACCACAGGAAGCACTGCCGTGGTGAGGGCGTATTCAACCTTTAAAAAATAATAAAAGCTTTCAGAATATTTGGGCGGAGTTTTAAGAAAATGCGAAGTCAAATGGAGTTCCGACATTCTGCAAAAAAATGAAATCCGCATGAAAGGTTGTTAATCTCAAGCAAAGAAATACACGCCGAGCTGCTTGAGTATTCATCGATCAAAAAGCGACGGATGCATTTCAAGCAAAGAATAATTTTTAAGACAGCTTTGAGGAAGGCATGTGATATGCTCTCGCACTTCCATTGTTCTTTTTTCTTTAATTTATACCATACCGACACCTTCTACATGTAAAGGAAGGGTTTGTGAAATGTCAACAAAGAAAATGAAACGCAAACACAAGCAAGGTAATTAAGTTCCAAAATATTCAACAATTAATCTTTCCGAGGAGACAACCAAAGCTTGGAAACCCACTAAAATTGCCTATTAGTCCATATGGAACCACATACACTCAACGCTGCTGACAGTTTTCGAATGCTTTAAAACCTGCGCCTGATATATTTTTCTTTTCAGTTACAGACCGCTTAGCAACAAACGAAAACAAGAAAAACACATTAAAAGAAACCGAAAGGTGGTCAAGACTTACTCAATCTGAGTGTTATCAGACAGTATTTCTCAAAAATACCATGAAAAGCACAAGACCAAGGAAAAGCAAGCGCGCAAGCTTAATCGTTCACAGGCGCCCGGACAGTTTGCCAGCTAATAAATCGGTGCCCAAAGTAAAGATAACACGGTACCTATAAGAGCCAGATATGAATTTCAGGAGTTAGTAAGGCAGCGGCAACAGGACAGGTTAAACCCACTGTTTGTGGAGATCAGCAAACATTTAGTCGAGCGTAACCACAACTGTGTGTATTCCACACCACGCCGTACCAACTATATTGCGTAATCTGAAATGAAGCCTCATTGAACATGGGAACTACTCTCGGCCTCTCGTAAGGAGCCTGCGCATTGCCGCAGGGAGTGACACGCATCTCGGCGAAGTCGAACTCACCTGATTCGAGGCATGCTCGAGCAAGTCCAGCAGTGCCGACTTGGCCGGCCGGACGTGGTGGTTGCCGGCGCAGCCGTCGGGGAGGAGCAAGTCGCCGCCGAAGCTCACATTCTTGCGCTCCGGCGCGGCCGGCAGCAACGGCGTCGTGCTGCCGCGGGTATCCAGCGGGACGACGGGGGACTCACGTCGCACGCGCGCGGTACGCGCCGGCGACCACGCACCGCTCCGGCGCGCTCACCACGATGAAGCCCGACAAAGACGGCAGCACTGCGGTGACGGCAAAGACGGCCTTGGTGGAAGAGGAGGGTCGACACGGCTGCCGGCCGGCCTGCTGCGCTGAGTCAGCAGCTTCGACGATGACGACGCAGATCGAGGCGCCGCTGGGACGAGGAACCACGGAGGTATTCCAACGGAACGGCCGAGATGACGAAGCTGGAAGCTCGTTCTGAAGCTGGAAGCGGTGGCGAAAGACGGGAAGATAGGCCGAGCTAAACGGCAATGACGCGGCGGAATCTTCGAGACACGACGCTACACTGAGGCAACGGGGGAAGACGGGCACGGCAGGCGAAGAGGTGAGCAGTGACGCGGCAAGATCTTCAGTGTGAGTGGTAGAGTCACATGCGACACGATGACGGCACATTTCAGTGTTCCTGACACAACGGGAGGTCCGCGTCTGCGTGGGGTCGCTGACCTCGAGCTGCCAAAGACACAGTGACCATGCAAGAAAAAGTGGCGAGAAACTGCGCCACCTCTGTTCTGTACCCGGGCCCTTACCCCGAGGAACACCCACAGCACACAGAATCCCTGCTTGGTCTTTCTCAGGCTCAGCGCAGTACGACGCAAACGAAGCGGTGCTGAAGACGTCAAGCTTAGAAACCCTCACTTCGTAACGTCACATCACTATTTCCTCAAGGCCGACTTCACGGAGTAGCACTCACCAGGTGGCGTGGAACGATTCTGTGTATTCCAAGACATCGGCAGCGGGCGTCCGGCATTCACAAAGTTGAGGGAGCGACAGAAAGGCACAAACGACGACTCGGTTGTAATATCACACCACGCGCGGCGTCACTGAACAAATTTGCCGGCTCGCGGAATGGTGCAGTGCAGAGGAGCCTCAAGGGAGCACAGACGGCCCACGGCGACGCGAACAGCCGCTATTGCAAGCTTTCGTAACGGTAAGTAGTTCGAAAAGTCGGGTTTGGAAAACTACCGCTGCTCGGCGCATAGATGACAGGTAAACATCCCGATATACAAGGTCGCGGAGAGAGAAACTTTCCGCTGCGATTTGTTGGCAATAATGTGCTAAGCTTTCGAAAAGCCGTGAAACTGAGCAGAATGGACGTCGCGAGCGTTTGACATAAGTCTTGATCGGAGCCGACCCCACCGAATGTTGTTCAGCGATCACTTCAGTCACATCTAAAAATTAACGACGCAAGAAAAGTAACACCACCTCGCAATAACTTGAGCTCCCGGGAGGCCCTAGCGCAGCAATGCGAATTTGTCGTATTACACCTAACTGTAATTGAAGAGGCACAGTTTTGGGAAGACAGTTGCGAAACAAAACTAAGGCAACTTAAGGAAACAGAAAGAAAAAAAGGACAGTGAAAGTATAAGCGTCACCTACATCGGTTCCACAAGCTCGACAAGTTAAGGCAAGCGGCGAGGACACGTCGCAGTGCGTAGGGATAGCGACAGCAGTCCAAGCCGGACGCACACACACACACACACGACTGCTACTTGGTGCCGGAGGCTCAATTGGAACAAGTAGCGGCACCGGCGCGGCGCGCGACGGACTGCGAGCGGCTCGCGGAGCGCGCTCTCGTCGGGACATGCGCAGTGCGGGGGATGGAAGGGAAGGTGAATGCGGAGGCGAGGGACTCCGTGCGGGAAAAAGGGAGAGAGAGAGAGAGAGATGCCGGTCGGGAAGCGCGGTGAAGTAAAGGGAGAACGGAGGGGAAAGGGGGCGCTGGCTTCGGAGAAATTCGCGGGGAACACCGCCGCTCTTTCCGGAAGGATGCGTGGAACAAGGAATGGATGCGCTCTTCAGGCACATCGTCGACGGCCGGACGATGCGGGATAAGTGCTCCCGAAATCCTGGAGTAGCATTGCGAAGGAGAAATTTAAAACCGAGAGTCAAATGAACTAAATGGGACAAGTCGGGTGTTTGAAGTTGGTGAAGGTGAGGGTAATTAAAAGCAGATGTAACGGGCCAGAACTGGGGCCGCATTGTGGGACGTTCAATTCTTTCTTTAAAGATGTCACAGCGAACGCTGATTGCCCTGTTGTTAAAAAGTGGACAAGATATCACTTCAGTCAAAGGACGTACACGCGAATTTATTCGTCACGCAAAGTGATGTCGCTGCTGCTGAAAGTGATCACCTCGGAATGTGGCGCCTTGGTATGTTGCATCGCCCAGAGGCGTGTAAAACGAAGGTGAGTAGGAGACAAACGTAACGTGAAAGCGATATGCGCAAATTGTGTATCCCGAGTGTTTGTATGAATTATTTGTTAGCACGTATAGTATACATAAACGAAGGGAAGACAGCAAACGACAGGACTGCGCTTAATAAAATGATGTCACACGACAACGTACTAAGCGTGTAAGAGAACTAGCTAGACGTCTCTGTGAGATGCTTGCACATATTATTAAAACGTCGTTTAATAGTAAAGCGCGTGGTTCTGTAGTTCCGGGCCTACAGGTTCCTGTTCGTTCTAGAGCTTTGGAAATGATGAAGTACACGCGCTCTTACGTTGGCTGCTTATTTCACAATGAAGCACTGGCAGAGGCATGTACAGTGTTCCGTTTTGTTCCTTTATATCCGTCCCTTTCGTGCGCGGAAAAAAAATGAAAGTGCGGCATTTACTAATACGGTTTTACTCCCTGCTGAGTTCTCGTCTCATAGCTCGGCAATTTCGTTTTCAGTCGTGAAATAACTAGCTAGATGGGCGGTCCTTTTTGAAGTTGAGTCGCTCCATCGCAAAAGTGCGCCGCTATTCTCTTTGTCTTGTGGGGCCTCATTGTTTCGACCCCGACTTTTGTGTTTCGCACGAAAAGCTCGATGACGGATCGCTCGCTGAAGCATAAGTTCTCTCGGGACACAATTTCGAAGAAATGTTACGAGTTTCTTTTTCTTTTTTTCATAACATCACTTCCTTGATGGGGCTCCCTAAGAAGCTTCTTTCCAGCGGACTATGGTAGTTGCAATTCTTCTTCATCCTCAATCATTCTCTTGCATCTTTTTTTTTTATTTTTGCCACTTGGCCTCCCTTTATTGTACTTCCTGGTGTATGTCCACTTCCCAATCCTTCATAGCCACTCGCTGAAAGCATTTCACCAGAGCGTAGACTGCGGGCAGTTTATTACTTTGTGATCAGTGTGTCATTACATCGGAAATTCGCGAAACGATAATGTTACGGATGAAGCTATAGCTACTCGGGCATTTCACTTTTTTTTTCTTTCCTATATTTTATTTCCATGTTTTTCTTTGGGAACTATCAGGGCTTCAAGTACATGTTTCTGAAGTTAATTTTGCCACCTGTTTTAATTGGAAATTAATGGCTGTGAGTGACAACCGCGTGGTGTCGGAAACGTCTCCCTGTCAGGTTACAACGCGTAATTGCCCCACTCGCCTTTCTCACCATAACGTTTTGCATTCAAACGTACGGTAACAAATCATTCCATAGGCTCCACGTTATTACGCCTTGAACAAATTGCCTTCGACCTTGAGTGGACTTCGAGAGGCGACATTACTCAAATACCCCGCCACGGTGGTCTAGTGGCTATGGTACTCGGCTGCTGATCCGAGGAGTCGCGGGATCGAATCCCGGCTGCGGCGGCTGCATTTCGATGGAGGCGAAATGTTGAGGCTCGTGTGCTGTGCGATGTCAGTGCACGTTTAAGGACCCCAGGTGGTCAAAATTTCCGGAGACCTCCGCTGCGTCGTCTCTCATAATCAGAGCTGGTTTTGGGACGTTAAACGTGCCATAACAATGTTACTCAAACCAGTATGTAAGAAACGACGTATTACAATGAACTGCGGATATAAAAAGCTATTTTAATAGCTTTTTATATTGTTACTCTTGTAGAAGACATTTTAAAAGAAATTTAGGGCATTTACTTTTCAGAAGAAACGGATCCTTGGGTCACGGCCGAGCGCCTATGTTAAATATCAATGTTGAACATACAAAAAGTTATGATACACATACTAAGCAGTCGTGTGAGAAATTTTCCCTTTCTTTCTGAAAGCGCGTATCGCTGAGCAAAGAGAAGCAAGGTAAGGCAAAGAGGTTAACCAGATGCGCGTTCGGCTTGCTATCCTGAGCTGGAAAAAAGAGACAAAGGGCCGAAATAGAACGGAAAAGATAGAAGAGAAGAATGGAAATGTGTCACTTTCATATGCCGCTCACATGCTTTGTTCCGTAATTATAAGTGGAGGACTTTTAGCAGTTTTCAGATTGCTTCGTGGAATTCGTGTTGTTTGTGTGTCCCTTAATTACTTTTCCTTACGCATACGCGACACTTGACAAATGTGTCGAACTGTCCTCTACGATCTTTTAAAATAAATATCCGCGATCTTTCTGTACGGCACTCGGCAGATATGTCGAGCTGTCTGCTATGATATTTATATATCCGCAATCTTTCCGTGTGTAACTTTACAAACGTGCCGAACTGACCCATGCGAATTTTATATATCTGCAATCTTTCCAATGTCCCTTTAGCTATGTATCATGGCAAGAGGAGTAACACGCGCCAGCGAAGACACCAGCATCTCTTATAAACCGTATAAACGAAAAAATTTGTCGGGTACTTGGTGCGAAGGCGTCAGAGCTAATAATCTATGAGTGATAGGTGTGCTTTTAAAAATACTTACATGGTAAATATAACATGCATATCTCTCGGCGGGCCACAGCCCATGCTAACTGTGAAATACGACTCTAAACGACCTACCACTATTTGTGCTCAACGGGCGAATGCGTCAAGTGCACACTATAGATCATGTCTTGTATGGTTTATTCGTGCGTTTGCAACTGCGGCTGTTACTTGATCTTTCCGGCTGCCGGCATGCAATGCTCTACCGTCTGCATCTAGGTGCTGCGTTCACCGATTCATGTGTCTTTTTTTTTATATTCGAATGCCCAATAGCATCGGCCGGTTAGACAGGAGTGTCGGAGAGATTCTGCAGAACACCTCCTGCTGCGTTACTCATCTATCGAAAATAGAAGACGACCGTTTGCACAGTACTAATTTCTTTGCTCCTTTCATTTTTCTCTCTTCCTCCCTCACTCCGCACCATTTCTCAATACGCATTCTTTCACGCAAAGAGTTTCGTCTTGTTCAGTCTTTTTATTCGCGATCAGCATCTTCTTGCGCCTTCTGTATGAAACAGAAATTTCCGAAGGTCCACCTTACCCAGCTTCTACACAGTCATCACTACGCCTTATATTTCGTCAACCTAGACGATGTTCCACGAGGATTTCAGGTGATTCTCGAAGGCAATAAGCTAGAATAACAAAATTAGCACCCTCTTTCAGTGAGGCTGTAACGTTACTTTTCCGTTAGACGCATTCCTCAGGCTGTCACCATTGTCACCATTGTCACCCTTGTGACGTATGTAAAATTATTTTCCAGTAAAATATGCCACTTAACGTTATATCGAAAATAGAGCCGCTGCTTTCAAAACTGCCTTTATAACAAGCTTCGACCACCGTAACGTATTTACTCCGCCTGCGAGGTGGTAACAAATGACGCTTGAAAAATTGTGAGTAGACGCTCGGGACTTGCTTGAGTTAAAGAGACGCAAATGATAGAAATGCAGGAAGGCTTACAGACTGCGGGAGCTGCTATGGGGACATATTTTCTTAATGTAAGCGGAAACTCAGAAGAAAACAAAAAAAGGCAGGACGAACACGCGTTCGCATGGCGCTACCTGAAAATGACAGGTTTATTCCCAGATGCGTGAAATAAATAGTAGAGAGCAATATACGGGGCTCATAAAATGTATATATACATCGCAATGGAGCTGTTTGCTGTTTTATGACCTGCCGCCGGAGCGTGACACAGCGTAAAACGAGAACTGGAAAGTGTCAGCAAAAATTCAAAGCCCGTTCGACGCCGTGAAAAGTGTCATAAGAGCTATGCTGTCCCGCTATCGTTGATAGCGACGTAACTGGTAAGGGTGGAGAGTTATTGATGTCATCACCTCTCCACCATAGTAACTCATACATTCGTAGTAATAATAATTTCATGGGTTTTGCTGTCCCAAAACCACGAAATAATTATGAGACGCCGTAGTGGAAGGCCGGGATGTTCATGTACTCCGCCAAAATTTTATTCCTTCATCACCTGGCGTGGGCTGCTTTCTTTCTTTCTTTCTTTCTTTCTTTCTTTCTTTCTTTCTTTCTTTCTTTCTTTCTTTCTTTCTTTCTTTCTTTCTTTCTTTCTTTCTTTCTTTCTTTCTTTCTTTCTTTCTTTCTTTCTTTCTTTCTTTCTTTCTTTCTTTCTTTCTTTGCGCATCACGCTGTGGAAATGCAGCCGCGACTGCGAGGATTAAAGCAGTAACTTTGAGCAAAACCTTTCCTACACTTTATCTCACATTGGGCTTCTTGTAGCAGGGGGCTGGAGGTAAGGGTGGGTTGTGCGCAAGTGTTGAAAGAAGTGAGCTCGCAAATGCTGCACAATGTTGGTTGTGCGAAGCACAATGCTGAACATTCGGCTTCACAAAATCAACATTATGCAGTGCTGGGTCGAGGGCAAAAGCGGGCCCTGTTGCGTAACGCCCAGAACGGCGAAGGACCGACAGCCAATGGCTTCGCCGTTAAAAACGTAGAATTATTTTTCTCGCTTTACAATGTAATGAATTAAGACTCGTTTTGCGTTTAGCGAAACAAAAGGCACACACACACGTGCTGCCCAACTTAATTAACCTCCTATACGTTTTGGCGCCTTTTTATTTTTTATTTTTTTTTCTCGGACGACAGGGCACTACTTGCACGACAGCAGTTGTCGAGGTGTGTGCTTAGAGTACTTGAAGCGCTATAACAGCGCCCCCTGAAGCTACAATGCCGACGTGCCATAGGCGTGTTATCTATTACGTAATTACATCAAAGTTGCAGTGCAACTATTATTAGGGTTGCGCGAACAAGTATAGAACACATTCTGGACAATAAGTTGCATTCAGATCACAATCCCATAATCAGTTTGGCAACAACGTCTGCCCACGTTACCAGAACTGCTACGTATACGGCCGCATTGTGTAGCACTATGCCTCAGATAAGTGGTTGTTTTCGCCTTCCCGAGTTTACGTAAGGGCACAAGTCCCATATTGAAGATAAAATATGGAATGCGAGCATACTGCAAAACTAGCAGTGGAAAAATAAGGTGTCGCAGCTGGGCGCTTACATCACGGGTATTGTTTCAGAGTCGGCATCTCAGGAACATGCCGCTGTAGGCAAGGAAATGAAGTTATAAGATAAAAGCTGCGAAAACTGTTATTGCGTGGCACACGCCTACCTACTGTACCAGATAAACGCCCCGTCATCGGCGCCTTTAAAGCGAGAAAAAAAGAACGCATCCTCTTCAATGAAAATAAAAAGAAAAAAATTGTCTTCGTTCTTCTTATCCATGTTTATTTGACACTTGTGTCTGCTCTTACGCACAGCTTCTGTAGTGAAATTTTTCTCTTGCCCTCAGATTTCGCTCATGCTCTACTGCTGAAGTCTGCTCGAGTGTCGTCCTTCAGAAAGGCTCCCACGTGTGACCGTAGTTTGCGCCGTTTCATATCTCAAAAGGACCTGACGTCACCACTTCTTTTTGCTACTGGGGAATGTATGCGTAAAGCTCGCGATGACAAACGTTCTATTCGCATCGGGAATATTTATCATGTGATGTAATGCCCGATAAGAAACGAAAAAAAGAAAAAAAAAGGAAGCATGCCTAGGTTGAAAAGGAGGCGCGGACCGCCTTTCCCGGAGTTGCAAAGACGATCGTAGAGCGAGTACAGGGTCTCATAGAATAACAAGCACCGATTTTCTTTTTTTTATTTCTTTCTCTTTTAAAGAGACCTGGCACGAGCGCAATGTCGTAGGCGGTGCTCTGACTATGACGTTTTGCTTTATTCCCATTACGTGGGCGAGGTCCTACGGTAGCAGCCCACTTTCGATTCCTCTGGGAATTGAGCAATTCTTATATTCGAAGTTCTCACGAATTTCGATCATACTTAATGCCCTGTTTGGTCAACTGCGCCAATTGACGTACTCAGCAAAAGTGCAAAGCAGAAAGCTTAATTAGACATCCTACTTGCTTCGCGTCACAATCGGCCCGCTGTGGCTGCTCACTGTGTACATCCGCCCTAATATATGTCGTAATGGGGCAGTGGCTGACGGTTAACCTACCGTAACATCTTAGCGGTTAGGCATTGCCTTGCTATGCTCGAGGTCGTGCGATGGAATCCCAGCGACGGCGGCCGCATTTCGATGGAGGCGAAATGAAAAAAAAAAATGCCCGTGTTCTTAGACGTAGGTGCACGTAAGAATTCGAGGTGGTCAAAAATTACTCCGGAGCCCTCCACTACAGGGCGTGCTTCACAATCATAGCTGGTTTTGGCACGTAGAACTCAATCAATTATTATTATTAATTATCGCTGATGGTTGGTCCATCGCCTCTGTGCGAACTGGTCGAAGATGTTAGAAATAGGTCACCTTTGCGAACGTTTATGAACTCTATACGCCCCGCACACGACCGCAAAATTAAGCTATGATGTTGAGAGCTTCCTATTTCAGCCGGTAAGTGTGTTTTCTGTGCAAACAAGAGAACTAGGCCATGGCCTTTCGAGGAGCCTGCTTTCTTTTGTAGGATTCTTCATCCGGTTATCCCCCGCATTTTCATTCTTGTCCTTTAATATTACGGTGAATTTTACTTTTTCAGTCATTGAGGCATATTACGCCATAGTTTACAATTTTCTAGATATTAGTTCTGTTTTCCTGTAACATGAGAAAAAACATATACAGGAAAGAAACAAAGAAAAAGGTCACGACTTCGAACCTTCTAATGAGAAGCGGTATTTTAATGATACTTGCAAGACGGAGCCGATCAGGGTACGCTACACAATCGTTTACACTGCTCTAGAAAACTGACACTGAAGTCCTGCAGGTGAAATGCAAAAAAAGAAAGAAAGAATAAAACGCTCGCGTATATAAACACAGGGTCACGGTAAAGAGCTACAGGTAGTCAAAAGTAACTCGTCGCCGCTATGGTGCGTACATAATCAAGTGATATAATTAGGAGGTAGCAGCCTCGATTTTGAGTGCGCCTGCTTGAGTGCGTGTGTCTCTGGGTGGGTGGGCGATGGGGATAAGTATGTGTGTGTGTCTGTGTGTGTGTGTGTGTTCTATACAACATCCCCCTTAGCTACACTAAATCCTTTTAATCCTTTTACAGCTTTGTGTTGGGGAAACAGCTCGACAATATAGTGGCACTTCCCACGCATTCTAAAATTTATTTGTACATAAGTTCATACGGGATCAATCGAAACAAAGGAAATGTAAATACAACGACTGACTCGGCAAAGATATTAATATACGTATTTTTTATTTTATTTTTACGAATATCTTGTGCTTATTTTTAATGAGCGGATTTGAAGTCTACAAAAATCAAGCCTTCGTATGACCTGTAAGGAGACTTGGTACATCAAGCAGATGAGCCGCCGCGGCCGCTATAAAAGTGACTAAAAGAGCTTAGTCGAGCCGCCGGAGTGACGCCGCCACCTTAACGTCATTCCAATTTCTGTTAGCAGACTATTTTGTAACCCACAGTCGACATTCCCTTGAATCGATAGTGAACATCAGACCCAGATATTTCAAAGGCGCTAGACCCCCGACGGTTGACGCAGCTCCACGATGTCAAGCCCACGTTGCTAAAGTTCATCAGATTCCTTATAGATCAAGAGTTAAGTGAACGGTTAATATTACAATATAAGATGCCGACTATATAGTGCATGGACACGGAACAGTACGTAGCTTGCCGTTATTATTGTTTCGTGTCTGCGTGTAATATGAATTTATGCATTACTCAAATAAACAGTGTCCGTTTCAAACAGTTTTGAGTGTAGCTCGTTCCTGTTGACAGGGGCAGAAGCGCTCTGGTGAGGTCATTATATACGGACGAACGAGTACACCGTGTGAGGCAGGAAGAACGAAAGACAATTACGGCGTATAATTCAAGCGGTGTTCCAAGGAAGTATTTAAAGAGAGCTTTTAAATGCGAAGCATTTCTTAGCGAACTTCGGCGAGTTTGAACGTATCTATCTATCTATCTATCTATCTATCTATCTATCTATCTATCTATCTATCTATCTATCTATCTATCTATCTATCTATCTATCTATCTATCTATCTATCTAGCCACCTACGATTTTGTGCTCTCCTGGCTGTTTCGCTAATGGGATGTTTACGAAAATTGGTATACCACAACATGACGTCATGACGAACGTAAATGACAGGTCATAACATGAAAATCATGACATGCGTGTCATGAGCGACATGATTCACGTGCAACGGTATCCGTGCTCTCCTGGCTGTTTCGTTAACGGGATGCATACGAAAATTGGTATGCTACAACATGACTGCGTGACGAACATAAATGACCGGTCATAACATGAAAATCATGATATGCATGTCATGAGCGGCATGATTTACATGCCATGGTCTTGGTGCTCTCCTGGCCGTTTCGTTAACGGGATGTATGCGAAAACTGGTATGCCGCAACATGACTGCATGACGAACATAAATGACAGGTCATAACATGAAAATTATGACATGAATGTCATGAGCGATATGATTTACATGCCACGCGTTTCTTTAATGGGATGTATACCAATATTGCTATGGCACAACACGACTGCATGACGATCATAAATGACAGGTCATAACATGAAAATCGTGATATGCATATCATGAGCGGCATAATTTACATGCCACGCGTTTCGTTAATGGGCTGTATATCAAAATTGCTAAGGCACAACACAACTGCATGATGAACGTAAATGACAGGCCATAACACTAGACTCACGACATGCGTGTCATGAGCGGCATGGTTTACGTGCCACAGTCTTGGTGCTCTTGCGGCCTTTTCGTTAACTTCATATGTACCAAACTCGGTATAGCGAGACAACAATGCAAATCCATTTTGCGTTCCTGACGCGTGCTTCGCATTTCCCTGATTCCCACTGCACGTGGGATCTGCCATTTTTTTCTTTTATTTATTTGCGCTTCACTTGTTCTACCTTATTCCTTTCCCAAGCACAGCGTGTTACGTTCTGCGCACTAACACTGAAGAAAAACAAAAGTCCATAGCAAATATGACCGGTGGTGCTACTTATATGAATATCCGTTGGTCGCCGGTGTGAGTAAGCCGCTGCTTAGCATCGTGGTTATGATACCTCTGTGTGGGAGGTCACGGGCTCGTTTCCCTGTTTTCGTTTTGGCATGTATGTGGGTGTTGGATATAAAAGCATCGGTGCGTTTAGGATCGCGCACGAAGCAAAGCAACCGAAAGTTGTCAGCACTCTCCACAGCTCTAATCTCCGGTATCGCTCGTAGCATTTATCCTATCAATAATTTAAACAACTGTTACACCAGTCCGCATGTCCTTATTATATGTGCGATGTATAAAATGAATGAAAGGTACGAGTCAGAGTAGCAATATAATTTTAATGATAATGTCGAGACATCTGCCAATGTACAGGCAGACGAGTAGCGCGCGCACCCCAACAAAGCTTCGGACGGCACCTCGACTTTCCGACTGGCTTTTAGCCGATGATCACATTGCGCATCGGTCACTGGATTTCTTCCCGGAGGGCACGTTTGTGTTATTATTTGTGTTATGTTGCAAGGCGTAATCGCGCTAAACAAAAGCACACCGGCGACAGAGACTTCGATATCTCACAAAGCTAAACAAGGGCACCTTTATCAAACTGAAGATACAGCCATCGGCTGATGCCCTTCTCACGGTGGAAAGAATGTTTATATCGAAGTACGATGTTCGAAACTATCACGAAGGTAAAAAACAAAGTGAACAAGCGATAGTTCAACGCAAAAGTGATGGTCCACCAAGCGCACAAACTTCAACTACTAACGTATAGTTAAAGACGAGATCGGAGATACAGAGATATACTGAACAAGGGAAAAACAACCGGCACATGTGCCTCAGCAGGCTGTTATGCCCAGACACAGCAGGCGGCAACAAACAAACGTTGCTGTCAGACGCGAAGAGACTCATCGCCGTCGTAAAGTCGGGATCTAGAGTGAAATCCCAGAGACGTGCGTCGCCTCGCCCCCTGGGGTTTGAGCGTAGCCGATAAGGGAAGAAAACACGAAAAGGACGCACAACACTGCGCTGACCAACTCCCATAGGAAGTTACTCAAAGCACGTAACCGGGCCAGATGAATTAGAAATACCATGCACTGGATAACGTTAGGAGTGGACACACTTGCAGCGGGTACGATGTGTTAGAGAACTACGTGATGCCCTTAAAATTCTGGCTTTCTCACTCAAACAGGACGCCTAATTGTTAAAAATACCAAAGTGCCGAGCTTCTTCCCTTGTGTTATTAGTCTTGCAGAAAGACGGAAAGTTGCGATCCACAAGCAAAGGGTGTCTACTACACTCTTAGCACGGTAACCTTCAGTTTATTTTATAGGTACACGAAGATGTGAAAACATGCTTCTTCACTAAAGGTTAAAGTGCTTCAACCTTTAGTAAAGGAGCATGTTTTCACATTTTTGTGCACCTATAAAATAAACTGAAGGTTACCATGCTAAGAGTGTATAGTATAGCGTCGACACGGCAACTCACCACCAATGACTCCAAGAGAACATTGAGGACCGTAATTCAGATACTGCACGTTCGCGTCACACGTTGGGTGATTGGAAGGGCGTCTAACATCATGGTCATCATATTTGAGGAACCGCCAATCGTAATGCGGTACACTAAACAGAATGCTGTCGGTGAGGCCCTTTTGTCGGAACTCCCAGCAGTATGGTATTGGTGCGACGGAAGGTACCCCGAATTCACGTTAATGTTGCTGGATTTGCGTGAATGTTTCCTAGCAACATGGCTGTCGTTGTAAATTACGAATGAAGGAAACGAATGCTACAACTGCAAAAAGTGAAACGCACATGCACGGAAGACATGCACTCCGCGAAATAAAAGGAGTCAAAATTTCTCCTTCGTGTACTCTGCGCACTAAAACAGAGCAGGAATTTCTTCTTTGTGCTAAAAAAGACACCTCTTACGAAAGTATAGCCGCTTGATATACCTATTGCTGAAAAAAAAATTCTTTTCGCGACCGGTAATCACGTTGAATTGTCTACCATGTGTAACTGTGTTACACGCTAATCGATTCGTGCGTACGCATTCCCACATTTCTTTTTATTCTCGTCTTGTCCTTGTGTGTTATAAGTGTTATGCACTGTGCATACATACTGTGTCGCAATCATTTCTTAAAGTGTTATAATGTTAGCAAAATGTCTATTTTGCTTGTATAACTATTGTTTTGCTATCAGACACCCCCTTTTTCCTCATGACATTTGGATGCATCCCAACTAGCCTCAGGCAGGCATTCAGATGCGTTTCCACAGCTGCATTTTTGTAAATTGTTTCGCGTCATTCAATTCAATTCAATTAGAAAAATGAACACACTGTGTCATAAACTTGTGGTCTAACAAGATATTATTTAATCGTCTATGCCTCCACATCTGTTTAAAAAGCGTAGCAAACTCTATACTTCAAAATATTGGGACTGGCATATTAAAATCCTACAATCACAGTCCAGCTTGCCTGTATCAGGCAAGCTGAACATTTGGCTTTGCATAAAAAGCTAAGGGCGGCTAACGGAAAATAAAAAAAAATATCAGTTGGAGTTTGGGCGGGGAATCCTTTATCTGTACTTCGAGAGCATCCTGTGTTCTTCAAGAATATTGCAGAATAAAGAAGCGAATGAGCTTGTAAGGATACCGCGAGGACAAATCAAAGAGTTATGGAAAAAAAAAGAAAGAAATGAGTTCTGCCAGAGGTATCCTCACGTACACTATAGCCTAAGCTCCACCAGAGAAAAGGCACTATCGGTAAATACGGTCTCATTATATCCTACTCCTTCCTCGCCCGGCCAGAGCTCTGTTTGCCCAGTGTCGCCACTTACCCAGCTATACTGACAGACCCGAGAGTTATTTCCTCAACGCATTACGGCGGTCTCACTAACTTAATTTGATCCGGTTAACCTCTAACCTGGTATACCATCTACTTATGTTTGGTCTCCAATCGTATAACGTTACGTCTACACTTCTTTCCGTCACTAGTTGAACGGTCTTCAGCTTGTGACAGTTGCTTCATACGCTCCCGAATAACTTAACCCAGTCCGCCGTGACCGTTTGCGACTGCACAGTTAAATCTACTAAGTGTGCATGCGTGCTTCTCGCTGGCTATTTCTTTTCACATTTTTTTTTTGGGGGGGGGGCACTAAAGTTTTGTCGTGACAAGGCGTTGAGTACTAAGCCAGTTGCAACCTGGTTAACTTCCAAAGCCAAAGTTCGAGCCTTTCATGAAGGCTGGAACTTTGGCTTCGACTTCAGCCTTGATGTACGATAAAAATGTTTATAATTCTCGTAGCCTCCTTCACTTACAAAAGCGGGTGCAAAATGCAGCTAAACTTGACACAGAGAAATGTGAGAGACGTGCAGAGAGGAATGCATTCAGTATAATCTGCACACAACTGCAAGGCCGAAGGTCCCCCCCCCCCCCCCCCCCGGCCAAAAAAAAAAAAATACGGGTGATGACACGTGCGGAAAATATTCAGAAAACGACAACTTACTCACGAATGTTCGCAATTTTGCAAGACTCTCGTGCGACAAAGATTGCTGAAATTTTTCGTCTCCGCAACGCGCAAACAATAAGAAAGTAAACAAGCAAGGAGAAAAGATGCTCAAATGGAAGATAAAGAAGGGGTGCTTCCAGTGAAAACTGGAGAGGTTTGCCTGCCGCCACGCCTATGACGTGCTACTCCACGTGATTGCTCTCGGTAAACGAAGCGATATACACAAGACGCGCGACAAAGTAATAAAACACCCTCGTAGCATGCAGAAATTAAGCACCACGTTGAGCGCAGCTTCGCGAAGCTTTTCTAAGAAAATCTACAAGAGCCCTCGTAGGAGCGGGTATAAAGGCAGCAATATAGGTCGTTGCTGAAAAACGTGCTCAAGCACAAGGTTCACTCAGATGATTTTCCTTACATTTGCCAAATGGATTCCGTGCACGCACGCATGCACGCGCACACGCACACGCACACACACACACACACACACACACACACACACACACACACACACACACACACACACACACACACACACACTAAGTAGAGTTTCCACAGCTGCATTTTTGTAAATTGTTTCATGTCAATAAATTCAATTCACTTGAATTCAACGCACACACACACACACAAACACACGCAATTACTTGCTTGAATGCTACGAGAGAGGATGGCGGCATAAGAGGCGCACAGTTATCCTAGCAGGAGATTGGTCATGAACAAAAATGAAGACCGCGCGTACTACTCTTCTGCACATAAGCTACGTGAAAGACCAAGAGTCTCGCATCTCAATCCTTTTTTCAAAAGAAACAAAGTAATGGGCTCAGCCTTTCTCTAGAAGAAAACAAAAGCTCCGAAACTCTGTGAGACTGAGACAAGTTTCCCAACCTTAAAGCTTTGCCAAAAACGCCGTGTAAAAGGGAGCATTAGAAGCACTTTCCACAGTGTCAAGGATAGGATTTCACTGGGTCACATCAATTCCGTGCAGTGGAGCGAAAACAACGGGTCTCGTGAGACAATGAATAAAACAGCAATCGATGAAGGTTTTCCCGTTATCTGCAGCCGATGACCGCCCTGTGTGTGATCCAGGCCATGGGTGCGAAAGCTCCGGTCTGAGGTTGGTGGCGTATACGACAGATTAGACCTTCTTTCGAGAAAACTAGTTACCAGCTTTCTTTTCTGAGTGGTTAGAAACATACGTGTAGCCTGATTGAACATTCACGTAATGCCTGTTTGCAAAACACGCTCTAAAGCCAGGCTACAGAGCAGGATAAAAAATTAACACATACACACGTACACGCACGCACGCACGCATACACACAGACACATACACGCGCACGTGCGCTCGTGATGTTTCAGTGGCAAGTTTGTGTTTTTTGTTAGTTGTTCAATACCAGGTGCTCCATGTCGTGGTTCAGGGACGCTTCTAGACCTTAAACTTACGCGAACCTAAAGCATTGGTATGCGCTGCACGGACTTGGTGAGTCTCGGAGTACCATTTCCCTTCCCGTTCCCATTATGGTTCTCTTGTCGCAAATGAGCTTGCTAAGGCTCGCGCTAAGGGTTCAGCGACCAGCGAAGTAAGGTGAAGAAGAAGAGAGGAGAGAAGCAGGGAGCAGCTTAAAGGCAACGTGCTTCATAAAGTGTGCGCAACGGCGGCTCCGTTGTAATCAAGACGTAGTGTGCGCAGTGTGCCGCTGCAGTTCTTCTATACGACAAACGGGGTCTGCCGGAAAGGACCGTAATTTAGCTTCCGGTCATATGCGCTTGCATGGGATCTTTCCTAGCTGCGTGCGTAGACGCTTTTTTTACACCAACTGCTGCGTGAAACATCGTTCGGAAAGACAGTTTGCAAGAGAGAAAATATAAACGACAAATGAAGGAAGTGTAGTCGAGGCGCGACAGAGAAGCTTACGGCAAAAGGAAAAGAAAATCATTACATACATTCGCCCCCAAAAGGAGACGGTACAAAACAGGCAACGAAAATGGGTCCGCGAGCAGAATTACGGGCATGTCGTGAATGGACGTTACGTGGGGTAAAAATAGCATAGGAAAACGAGAGTGCAGAAACGAAGGAGGTGGAACGTTCACGTAATAAGTAAGTCGCATGCGATTCAGGCCAAGTGATCTGGAAAAAAAAAAGAAAAGTCACATTCGTGCACCATTCAGGAACATGTGCCTATAAATGACGGTGAGATGTAGTTGTATTGGAACAGCAGGAAATGCAAAACGCAACGCAGATCGCATACCCGATGCGAGAAAGGAGCGGTGATAATTATTGTGTTCTATAAGACACATTAAGAGAGACAGAGAGAGAAAAGGACGAAGGAAAGACAGGGAGGTCCACACGGGCTGTGCCCTGTTAGCTACCCTGTACGTTGTTGTGGACTAACTACCCAGACTGCGCATCTTGTCCCACAAAAAAATTTGTCAGTAGGGGACCTGACAGGTTTAAGGTGTGAAGTACCTAAGTTATCCCTTCTGAAAATTAAAAATGTATTCCTTGCGACCTTCTAAAAATGAGAGACAAAGGAAAATGAATCACCGAGGTGCTAAGAGATATGGAGCAATATATTCACAGGAGCTCAACAGAGTTTTTTTTTTATTATTACTTCTAAGGCAGAAGAACTGAGGCTGCTACGCACTACTGGTGCGGAGACTCAACAATCAGCGGAGCCGGTAGCGTTTCCCTCCTCCTCACCACTCACGTCCCTTTCCCAAACCTTGTTATACTACACTGTACAAGACAGTACTGTGCTTTACTCTCTCCCGTTTTCTTTTCCATTCTCCTCACCGTCACTACCCTATCCCGGCCCCTTGTTACACTATACCGTACGTGCCTATGTATGCTTCAACCGGTCCTCTCCTTTCCCTCCTACTGACCCTCAATTCCTCTTCCTACCCCCTTTTTGTTACTATACTGCACATATTATACTATACTATACTATACTGCACATACTTATATATGCTATGCTTAAACCGTTATTCTCCTCCCCCTCACTTCCCTTCCCTAACTCTCGCTATATTATACTGTACAAGACGCTATGCCTTGCCCTCCTCCCTTTCTAATATATATATATATTTTTCAGTATATTTGTTACAGGAGCTTTGTTTATTGCGCTACAGTAGTACTGGGTGGTGAAATGGCCTTTGGTTGCTGGTTTGCACGACTAGCAATTAGATTACGTAATACGCGCGTTCTCCAGAACCTGGCTGTGTAGTTCGTTCTTTTTTTTTCCTCGCTGAGATATAGTATTTACATACCTTCACAGCATACAGAATGGAAAGAAACCATATTAGAGGCTTCCAGTGGTTTATAATTAGCAGCACTCAACGACAGCGATATGTCGAAGCTCCTGCAAAACGTTAAACAGTACGTAGGTGTTCGGCCACTTGAAAACATATATAAAGAAAGGTGACAAGCTTGTTAGCGGTGCATGGATATTTTTAAGCAATCGATGGCTCGTTTTCGTGAAAGCTGACCATAAAGATGCCTCTATCTCTCTTTCTTTTACGTTGCTCCGAGTTCTATAGCGTTACATGTAGCTTATATTCCTTGGATAAACGCCATCATCATTATGATGCGTCTTGCGACTCACTGAACCGAACGATCATCTATAGTACTCTAGGGTACCTTTTTTGGTGTTCTGGTGGGCACCCATAGATAGATAGATAGATAGATAGATAGATAGATAGATAGATAGATAGATAGATAGATAGATAGATAGATAGATAGATAGATAGATAGATAGATAGATAGATAGATAGATAGATAGACTGGCAGTGACAGCTAACCTACTGCTGCGTCGAGAACGGCTTGTAGGATAGCTGTGGGATAAAATAATTCGTTCTAACAAGCCATTTGGAGTGGCTTTCCTTTACCTGAGTTACGTAGGCGAATCTTCCTTGGCACTCAATGTCAAAGCTTCTTATTTATGCTGCTATCCTGCTGGTTACCTCTTTCTTGACATTGGCTGTCGAAGCTCACTTTACCGCTTTTTTCGCCTTGCCAATGTGACTGAAAGCAATTATACACAAGCGGATCGATAAACATCACGAAGAGCTGCGCATAGTGACGGGACGGTGTTAAGATGCACATCGTGGATTCCGTTGACCGACTGCTTTTACCGACGATTACGCAGACGGGATTGCCGACCTTGGCAGTGATTTCGGCGTAATTTGAACGGCTCCCCGTAAGGCCAGCAAATGACTGCGCCGCACTCAACCACCACTCGTCCTCTGCTGCAATAAATAATGAAATAATGACCCCGATACCCAGCACAAAAGAAGAAGAAGGTAGAAAATAGGCGTACTAGCATCCGGGCAAGCGGTAAGTACGTTCTGCCATGAATAATAATGGAGTGGCTCCGCGTTATTAGGCCCATGCGCTTTGCCATTAGGCAGCGATGAGGAAGTGCGTTGCTCATTCAAGCGCAAAGCGGCTTCGCTCGGTGAGTAAACAACAAACTCCGGCGGAGCAATAATGTTCAGCGAGAAGCCCAGGCTCGTTTCGTGGATGGCGATGAAGAAGATAAAGAGCGGGACGTTAGTACGAAAGATAACTGCGCATTATCTGAAGTTAGATCTCTTGTCTGTGTTTGTTTGAGAACGTAATTGTTTCGTTGACCCATTTTTTGAACGTGGTTGGTCTGTGGGGTTGATTAAGGTTGAGGACAGTTTTAAAAGGTTTTGCGTTCGAGCTTAACCAGAGCGGGTCATCGTTGCTTCCATAAATACTCCTGACAATTTTGGATGCTATATTTGGAAGAGTATAATTGTGTTTAAGAAATTGAAAATGAACAAGAGAGGACTAAGGAAAAGGAAGAAAAAAAAGAAACACGGAAATAGGGAAGACTCGTCAGTCGGGCACAGAATATTGCGTTACTAAAATATAACATGCCACGCCGCACAGAAACTACGGTTGCGAGCCCTAA
Source organism: Hyalomma asiaticum (assembly GCA_013339685.2). Taxonomy (NCBI): domain Eukaryota; kingdom Metazoa; phylum Arthropoda; class Arachnida; order Ixodida; family Ixodidae; genus Hyalomma; species Hyalomma asiaticum. The sequence goes on along the minus strand of CM023484.1, from coordinate 36,840,230 downwards.
TCCGGTAACCTTTAAGAAAAAATAGTGTTATGCCTTTTTACATTCGTCAAGAGAAACGTTGCAAAGTGATTTAGTCACTGTACCCATTTGTCTACTTCAAAATCACACATCGGTCGTGTTTCTTTTTTCTTCCATTTTTTTTTGTTCCGTAGACTATTACTAGTGGGTTGACCAAAGCAGAAATAATTGCACTACCATAATATTTAATTGTTATGCCGCGGGTGAGCGCAGCCACGGTGTTACAATCGCTACAATGCTCGGCTGCTGATCCCGGCCGCGGCAGTCGCATTTCGATGGAGATGAGCTGCCATAGAAGCCCGTGTATAGCGCGATGTCAGTGCGGATTGAAGGACCTCAGGCGGTCGAAGTTTCAGTGCGTCATAATCATATCGTGGTTTTGGGACGTAAAACTACCGCCATTATTATGCCGCACGGGAATGGCGAAACGAGAGCGGTTCCGTTTTTGGGACGTCTTACATATTTCCGCGTTGACGAGGAGCTTTTCATGGCTTTTCCTGCCCGTGAGGAACCGGAATCAAGGTCCGCAAACTTTCGGGAAACGAATTTTACGCGCACTTGGTCGGTACCAGTGAACGCGGCCCGAGCAGCTACACACCAACACCAAACGCCGTCTCACGTATACGGTGACAAGGCCGAAATTTAGTAAGAAAGATGTGAAAGCCCTTTCGAGTGTTGCTGCGCCGCAGTATTGCTCAGATGCTTGTAAAGTCTCACATCGTCTGATCGGCGCAATAAGCGTTCGTTCAAACCTACGCCTCGGCCATACGTCTTACAAGAGCAACAACGGCAAAAAAAAAAAAAAAAAGGAAGGAAAACTCGGATGCAGGCTTTCTACTCGGCGCCGTACCATAACTCAACGAGAAGGCGGACTCGCTTTGTTTACCTTTCCCCGCATATACTATACCTTCGATTTATTCCGCACACTGGGCACTCGCTATTTTTTTTTTTCGCTCGCGTTAGCGGCACCCTTTATTCCCACGAACAATATGGGCGAGATATTCTTTGATCTCACGGGAGTCCTCAGTTTCGATACAGCAGGAGAAAACGCGATGCAGATGCCTGTTTGGAATACTTTTCGTGCTCAAGTATTGTTTCACGTTTTGCTTACTGCAAGTCACTGGACCCTTAATATATTAAGCCGGCTTGTTTCTCGTCGTAGCAATAAGTTACGTCGCAAGGACGTGGAGAGAACACAACATAATTTGACGTTCCCTCTTACGTGTCCGAGATATATGGAACTTAGGAGCCTCGTGCTAGCGCTTAACAAACTATATTGAACTTAACGGTGCTAAAGAGGCATTGCGTTTTATTAAAAGCCTATCTTCGCTTACCTGTAAGCTGAAAAGAAAGTAAGTGGTCACAAAGAAGGAAAACGATCATAATGTTTGAAAATAAAAAAATAGTCATAATGAAAGCCTGCTCACTGATATATCAACTGACATGGGATAATATCAATATATATACGACACATCTTTTTCTGACAGCAGTGGCGCAATTCTGTCACGTCGGCGGCCTAGCTCCTTTTCTTTCGTGGTATCTCGACGATGAATAGAGTCGTGATTGATTCACGGAGATAACAATACTACTGTAATCTGGCGCTATGATAGAAGCCGTATATTGGAAGGCTCGCTCCGACGCAATTTCGACCAGCTCGAGGTGGCGCTGTTTGTTGTTCGTGTTGTTTCTAGCAAACAGGCCTGGTTAGACTGCAGACAGCGCTGGTAATATCTGTACCTGAACGATTCTTTCCATGCACGTCGAATATGTCGTTACGAGTCACTTAATCCCTTTTTATTTCCTGGAGAAAGTCGGAAGAATGTCAGTCTCTGTTTGAACGTCCTCTACTGTTCATCTGGGAAGAGTATCGGTTTATTGCGCTCTTGGAGTTCTTGGAGTTACAGCGTTAAGTTTGAGGGGAGTCTCACTGAGGCGTCCACTCTCCTTTCGTTATGGAGAGCGCGCTGGAAAGCTACAAAAAGAGAAAATGTGTGTGTGTGTGTGTGTGTGTGTGTGTGTGTGTGTGTGTGGGGGGGGGGGGGGGGAAGAGGGGGTGAAAAGCAGGCAAGAAGCTACGCTTAGCATGCGCCATGACCTTGAGCATTTTCATCTCGGAGAGCTTGAACGGCATCAACAGATCTAAGTTCCGTTACATTCTTCAATATTAATGGAGAAAGCTGGGCTAGTTGGTGCGTACTTCCATAGGACATAATTAGCGCAAAAACACACAAACCACAGACAGGAGACAGACAGCAGGAGCACTCGTTCTGTCTGCCTCCTGTTATGTCCCATTCGTTACATGCTCCTGGTGGCAGCAGGAGTTGAGAACGACAGAACGGCACACGACGGCAGCTACATGATCACAATGCCGCTCGTACGACAGCATGGATGGAGCACTCGCGGTGTCCGGTTGATATATAAGCTACACAATGTTTGCACAGAACTCCCGAAGATCCCGTCGTCTTTCACCAATCAGCAAACAGACAGCTGGCCTCGTTCTATCGAACACATTCCGACCGCTCAACTCCAGGGTGCCAAGTGAGGCTCCCATTCGGTTCCACGCGGTATACGCTATATACACACACTTTCCATTTCAGTTTCGTTGTTTTATTTTTGACGCGCTCAATACGTCCGCGCGGCATCGGGACGGAGAGAGAACCGGCAACGTTGTCCACTGCTGCTGTTTCTGGCGACCGGCTTCGTACAGCACGTGGGCAGGTCGCGGGAGAGAGGGAAGCGACGGCGCACGATTATATCGCGGGATTTACGTCCCCGGTGAGTCCGCGCCAGCTTCGAGTGAAAAACTGCGTCCCGGCATCCCTAAATCCCGGCTTTTCTGCAACCTTTTCCTTCCCGAGCAACCCTGTACTCTCCATTCCGCTCTCAATCTAAACCCCCTTCCTCCATTTCTCCCTTCCACCCGACGTCCACCACAAGCCGGGAGAGCTCGCGCGGTGCCTCGCCTCCCTTTTCTCCCTTGATCCGCCCCCTTCCCTTCTTTCGTGCGCAATGTTTTCGCAACGACCTGCTCGGTCTCTCCCTATTTTTCTCCCTTTCAAACTGTTGTTTGCGTGCCCCCTACGGCTGTACTTCAATCCAATCGCAATTTCTCCTCCTCGCGTAGTGTTTCTTGCCGCGTTTTTCTTTCACGTCGAGAGCCTGTGTATACTGTGTCTTATCGCTTTGATGAGGCCTACAACTCCGCCCCCCACCCACTTCCCGCCACTCTCGGCGACCGCAATACCGTAATCCTCCCTGCAGCCTCCCTCGTTACCTTCTCGTTTCGCTTTACTGTTATTTTCGTGTTTTGGACCTAGTGTCTGGGGACATCGTATCTTTGTCGGCGCTCTTTGCTTGCGCGTGCTTGTGGGTCTGTCTGTGAGGACGCGTCTGTTTGTGTTCGTTTTTTCGTGGTTTCAAAAAGCCTTTGTGCGTGCGCGCGCGTGCGTACGAGTGCGTGCTTGGCACAATCGCTGAGATGGTTCCCTGGTTGTTCGTTGAATTGCCAGCCCTACGTGCGTCAGGTAAGGTACAAGGCAATGCAACATACCTACGCAAAGAATCAGCAACGTCTATTTCAGTAAACGTAAATAGTGGAGCTGTCTTTGGTTTCGCAAAGCTAGCAGATTTTGTTTTATTTTGACCTGGAAGCGAACAGAGCGATTATTGCTTCTGTGTTTCCGAAAGGTACGGTGATGGCTCACAAGTAGATGTCGCCACACTTTCAACTTTTCTGCAAGAGACATGGCGATGAGTGAGATATCGACAGGCATGATCGGGGGAGCAGTTGCCGATTAGGTATGCAAGGCTAACACTGCCTGTAGTAATGTGACCACCACCCATTGCTTCTGTTGTCTTCTTTTTGAACTAGAAGACATTCATTGCATTTTTCTTGATGAATCATAAACTGTGGTAGTTAGAAGTACGCAGTCTAGCTTGTTGAGGGCTGTTATCTCTACGTTCGTTTCCCTAAGTCCTTTCCTAAAGGTGACCGACTCGCGACATGTTATATGTCAAGCTATAAATATGGGAGAACTACGTTAACACTATATCTTTTACTACCTGAAATTATTTCATCACCTCAATAGCTAGCAACAGCTCCCCCTATCTAACACTAGTTGTTAGTCATCAAAAGCTAGCCATCATAAGCCAGTTATGACATCATACGAGCAAGCAAACGTGGCGTCCTTCACGCAGCAGGCTTCAGCTGAAACTCGTGCGCTTTCTTCCCCAGTTTACACCGCTAAATACTAAAGTATTAAAGACAAAACAAATTGTCATGATGAACAGTATATGATACGCCGTATGCTGCCCCAGACGCATCATTATTCACTTGCTGTTCAGCCTCTTCCCTAAACACCTATAAATATGCTCGACAACTTGCCTTGCAGTACTTACTGCGCGGTTCTGACTAATAATGTGTTGTCAGTCAGCGCTGTTCTTTGTATCCTCCTTTCTCTCGTGCTCCATCTTCTTTGTACTGTATCATTCTAGTATGTCGTACCAACGCGCCCAAGTTTCAAACTTGGTTGTCTTGCATACCTCAGTAACAGTTAGTTACCCAGTGCTTTGTGCTTCGATTCCCGCAGCTGACAAGCGAAACAGATATGACAGCCGTAAACCAAGTTTGCGGCAATGGCAGTACATGTTCATCTATTGTGTGGAGCGAGGTTAGTAGTACAGTTATTGTGGAAGCGAGCTTGCTGCCACGAAATGTGTGGACAGCATAGTGCAGACAAAAAAAAAAAAGGAAAAAGTGAAGGCAATATCAGTTCTTTAGAAAGGAAGGACTAGAGGAAGAGGAAAAGGGAGAGGAAGAGGGAGGGGAGCGGGGAGCTGCGGACGCGTTCTTCCGTTTCCTGACAGAAAGCGACGAAAGATGGCGCCAACAGCAACTCGATGAACGTCGTTGCGACGTGCGTGAGAAGAGAGGTAGAGAGAGAAGCAGAATGAGGGGCTGTGACTAATTGTCCAGTGTCCGAGTCGTATTAATCACTGTCATCGAAGGAACAGTGTGAATCAAACTCCGCTAGGGAGCGTTTGCGAATGTGTCTGCGCGTCGTGTGCAAGAAAGAAGAAGCAAGAAATACGGTGGCTCAGCTAACAAAAGAATCATTACGACGCGTTTGACAATAAATTATCGTGTATACTCGTTCACTCATCTGCAATGTCCTACTGCCCTTGCCCTCAAATATTTTCTTTCAATTTTTTGGAATTCCCTTTGCAAAATGCATGCGCGTCGTCACAGTGGAATCTTGTTGAAACAATCTTCAAGGGAACAAGAAAATAAATGCATCATCGGAAAACTTAATCAATCACACAGCCTCTCACACTTACTAGAGGGAAATGTCACGCGAACATCTATGCCAACTCTTGAAAGGTTGCTATGCGAAGATGGGGATTATGGTATATAGTGTACTTACATGGTGCACTGACAACGCACAGTACACGGGCCTCTGGCATTTTCGCGTCCATCGAAAAGGCGACCGCCGATGAAGGCTTCACCAGCTCGCAAGGAACGTGTACGCGTCCTCGCCAGCGAGAGACAACGGTGACGCAGGCAGTGTCTCCTAGCGAGTTCCATGATTGAAAATACCGGCTGCTCGCACTGCACAAATTATTGCCGCCCACCCCTTATATATAGGCAGTGGGTCTTGGCCTGCAATCTAGTGCCGGTGGGAGATTTTTTTTTTTTTGTGCGTAGTTGAACCATAAGGATTCGCAGCGTGCGCGTTAACTAAATGTAATCCCGAATTGGGCACGATCAACGACGTGGGAGCGCAGGAACCTCATAGAGACCAGAAGTATAAATGACAACGCGTGTGTAAATACACACACGCGTTGTCACTTATTCACACGAATGAGTGGGAAATGCCACGGGTGATTTAGGGTAACAACGAAAGATCCCCAGTGCTTCGCCCAATCGTCATGGTTCAATTCGTGGAGATGCGTGAATTTTTTTTCCTGCTAATTCTCCACTTGCAAAGGTTATGTATTCTCGGGGACGCTATTACAAACGATAACCACGAGAAAATTCTGGAATTAGGTCTTAAATACCGTTTTCAATCTAACCTAAAAGCATTTGACGTTTTAAGCTCGCCGCGATCCATAACTAAGGTTGCGTCAGAAGAAGGGTGGTCTCACTGTATTTGAGAATGCATCCCTAGCATCTCTGAACATATACGACCTCCGTGAAAAGTACATTGCACCCGTATGACTGAGGAAAAAGAAAAAAAGAACACTGTCCAGGGAAACATGTTAAACGTAGTCTGCATCATACCCGGGTCAATTAGGGCAAAAAACACGCAAGCTTAAAAAGGAACTAGCGAAATCGTGCGTGAATTTTTCCCGTCGCAGAGTCAGCGCTATATGCGTATAACAACGCGTATTTCGTAATCGCATGTACGGCTGCAACTACACATACGTAGTGACACCCAGGCTTAGGTCTCCTTTCCACACAGGTGCCCCATTAAAGCGCTAAAAGCTCCACAGCAGAACTGCTGCGTGCAGACTCATTTCGAGGAAGTTCGCTAGACAAATGCAGCGAATAGAAGCCGTAGTGAGAGAGAAGCACTTAATGGATTGATGAGAGCGGTATTTAAGCAATTACCCAGCCACTTAGCGCGAATGGAAACAAAGAAATTAATCGACAAAAAGAAAAAGAAGAATGGGTAATAAAAAACGTTCCTAACACGCGCAATACACGAAGAGTGTTCGTCGCGTCCAAAGGAGGGGGCGACGTCCTGGTATGACGACTTTGCATTAGCATGAAAACCTTGTTAGACAGACAGGATTGGCTTCCAAATTCATCGCTCATCACGCAGCCGAGCACGCCTCTGTGTAATATGCAAAGTAGGCACCCGGCCCGCGAAGTCATTTATTCGCTCGAGCAACAACTTAAGGAGCGTGTTGAACGGAAAAAAAGAGAGATCAACGTCGCATTTAGTGCCGTTATTTCTTTCTTTCATTTTTTGTCTGTTCTCTTAATGGCGTGATGACACTCCTCGGCTTCGGCTTATTCTTTTCTAGTTGAGGGAGATTCATCTGGCTATAGTAAAATAAAAGGAACAGGCAGGGATTGTGTGTGTGTGAGAGAGAGAGAGAGAAATTCGCGCGAGAACATAATGTCTAACTGCTTCTGATGAATGAAAAGGAGGCGTTCTTTCTTTCTTTCTTTCTTTCTTTCTTTCTTTCTTTCTTTCTTTCTTTCTTTCTTTCTTTCTTTCTTTCTTTCTTTCTTTCTTTCTTTCTAAAGCTTTCTTTTTTTATTACCGAGGAATTTGGTTCTTCCAAATTCAGTGACCCGACCGAGGGGGCATATCAATTTGATACACGTTTTAAGTGCACACGTGAATAAATTCGCGTGAAGTAAGGAATGAATGAATCAAAAATAGGTTGAATCAATCAATCAATCAATCAATCAATCGATCAATACGAACGCTCCCTTGAGCCTACTTTTAAATGAATTTTTATATTATTTGTCCCTGCCCTACCCGAAGCCATGTTCCTTTATGGTACATCACAGACACAATGAACGCGTGGCCAAGGCTGAACTGAACTGAAGAGCAAATGCGGTCTCAAGCATAAAAATTAATCGCAGTCATCGCATCTGTTATGCTCGATGCAGCGTGCTCCAGGGCATGTATTCCTACATGAGATAACGCGCGCAGGTTTCCAAAATGAAATGAAAGAGATGAACTAGAGAAAGGGGAGAAAAGTAAGAAATACAGTCACTTGTATGGCCTATCAGACTCTTTCTTTTCTAATACATATTATTTTGTTTTATTTTTCTCGCTTAATTTTTGTCCTCTTTTCTCTCTCCCTCCGACTCTCTACTTAGATACCATTTTATAAAAACATCACCGTCTCTAAGCGTTAACTATAACTCAACAGGCCATATCTCAGTGACCACGAGGCGTGCTGCGTCAGAACGTTGACTAACGAAACGTGCACATATAAACGGACACAAGAAATATACACGTTTTTTTTTTAATTTGGGCTGCACGATCGAAATTTCTGCAGCGGTAACATTTCTTCCCCCTCAAACTTCAATATCGCTGTGCATTTTTTTTTTTTTTTTTAGTGAGTGTGTGTCAACTACCTTTCTTTCCAGAGTGCGCCAAAGGATTCAGGGTGACCTAGAAGTGCAAAAATGTCCTTCCTCAAGTTTCCTTTTGTGCAGTGATAGAATTTTAGGTTATCTGTGCGTTAGATTCTTTTCTTTAAACAAGCCACCGTACACGTTGCCATTGAAACTTCCGTCACACGAGTACGACAAGCATGCTGCGCGATGGACAGTCGAAAAAACGGAAATAATGGAGACTCGATGTGCGTCCACGGCGGCAATTTTTCCGCTTTCTCTATTCGTCAAATGCTGCGGCGTAATATAAAAGCGCCTTTTTCAACGGGTAGAATCACAAGTAATGAAGTAAAAATGAAGTTTAATAAGAAGAACAAGAGTAATCAAATGACCACGAAGTTGATGTGATATGCGTTGGCGAGAAATATCGTGAAAGCAAATGTCATACGAACATTTGAGAGGGACTGACGTAGTCAATACTTCACATACTGCGATTTTTCGTAAGCACGCACACACACACACACACGCACACACACACACACACACACACACACACACACACACACACACACACACACACACACACACACACACGCACACACGGCAGGAATATCACACGAGTGTCTGACCCCGATAGGCACATCTATATTGTTGATGAGTGTCTATATTCAGTGCCTGAAGGAGTATTCGTAATAATCAATAAAAGCGGATTTCAGGGAACGCTTATTAGATAGCACTCGAGAACTGCGCCTAACCCGGAACCAATCGTAACCGCCGCTGTCGACATACATCCAATTAGAGCGAGCTAAAAAGAGACCGCCCACCAAGTGAACGTGCACAAAATGCCACGTATGCAATTAGGAAAAAAATGTGGTAGTCGAAATATCGTTCTAAGTTGGGCATCTTGAGTTGACGCGCTTGCAAGGACCGGATTGCAACAATTTATACCAAAACTCCGTTTAGATATAACATATTCCTCTAAATATTTTGCATTGTCCGCCGCGGTGGTACAGTGGTTATTGTGCTTCTCTGCTTACCCGAAGTATGCGGGTCTTATAGCGGCCACAACGGTGGCATTTTCGATGGAGTCCAAAATGCAGAGACCTGTGTGCTGTCCGATGTCGCCAGTTAAAGAACTCCAGATAGTCGAAATCCCCGGAGCTCTCAACTGCGGGGTTCCTCATAATCACATCGTGGTCTGGGCACTTTAAGCCCCATGGATTAATATATATATATTGAAGGCATCGATCCTAAACGCCTCACTGATCTATCATTGACAGATTAATCTATGTTATGCGTGATACTACGTCTTATGGCACGGCACCACAGCCTGCTTATGCTTTAGCAATATATACCCGTATTCTCAGCAATGTGACGGAATAAATGTTTCTTTTTTTTGTCTTTAAAGTAAAACGTTCCGACAGCGAGTGTTCAGAGCGAGGAAATATGAAGCAAGACTTGAGCCAGTTGCGCAAAAGGGAGATACACAGAAATCCGGCAGTATATATAGATAGCGATACAGCAGGAACGCTCCTTCTACTTCTTGTGAGATATGTTCAGTTATATATAAACCCGTAAGACATCTTAAGCTCTTCGAGATTCTATAAGCTCATAAGACATTCCAAATTTAGACTCTTAAGCTGTGACAGGACTCCAGATTGCAGCGAAAGACAGATAACTCACGTACACCCAAACGTATACACATATAAGAGGACACTGACGTGGCACGCATGACAGCCTGCTTCTTTTATCTGAAAAGAAACGTTCTCACTTTCCTTTTTCCTTATATTTGAACGTGGTAGCGTTATCTGGTGTCGGCGTCCGCTGGAAATTACCATCGCGACCTAGCCGCTACCGCCGTTTCTGAAAGCACCCGACCACGCTAACTCTCCCCCGCGGCACAGGTGCGCTATTGAACAAAATTCAATTTCTAAAAGTAAAATCCTTCACAAGAAATTGTGAAACTATGGCTTAACTAACACCTGCACGCATGACAGCTCGGACTGTTAATTTGAATGTACCATGGACACATAATTCTATTATGAGGGGCCATGCGAATGGGGCGCACTGCCGCTATAGCCTTACCTCTTAGGCGTGCTCCAACTTTTCATCGTGTAACCTCGTGAAATATGTTTATCCCTCGCTATGATACGCGACTTCGTTCTTCAGGTAAAACGATACCGACAAGAAAATAGACACGAAGATTACGATGGAGGACGGCTTCATGAAAGACGGACAGAAAGCGAAGAGACTAATAAGTGGCTGTAGCGTGGCAACGACAGCTGTCGTTTGCGAAACGTGTTCGTGCAGTGCCGTTTCGACAGCCCGACGTACACGTTCCCTTCGCTTTCGCGATTAAGGAATCGAGAAAAAAGATCGCAGTACCATTCAAGCCTTGTCTGATGATTCCGAACAAGTTGGCGTGATGGAAACGGTATACCGAATCAAGTTAGAGAGAAAAAAAAAATCAACACGCGCTACGGGGAACATATACCAAAGATAACAAAGAGAATCGTCCGCGTAGCCATTGCGGCGCGTTTGAAGTCGCGCGACGCTCAAAAGGGCTGTTGCGTGCCCTACATTTATGCATGGATGTGCATAAGAACTGCTGTGTACACAGAAGACCGAAACACTGCTGTCGTCTCTCTATTTGGTTTGTGTGTGTACGCGTTTGCATGTCCGTACGCGCATATGTCCTGTGCGTGGGAGGCGATATCGAACCGGAGATGCTTCTCTGCAGTCAGCCCGTGAAGCCGCGCCGACATTTATTTGTTTTGTCCTCCTTCATCGAACTATCCGATACAGCAGCTCCGATGTTCGTGTACCGTGCAGACTGTCACGACGGCCATCATTAGGGCACAGGCGGTGCGGCCCGTACGCCGAGCCGGTCGGTGCGGCAGGTCATCAATAAGCAGTAGAGTATCGGCCAGCAGCGAAGTTCATACGGCTTGACGTTGGAACTGTTCCGTTTTACGTTTCGTGTCGCTCCCACGCCTCTGAAGACGCTCACGTGAAAGCGAAAGGTAGCAGAGACGAGAAAGAAGGGACTGCCTTCGCGAGGTACGAGTACCCACACCACCGAGCGCCAGGTCTGAGTACCCCTTATACAGAAGAAAAACCGGTAGGTGTCTGGTGCCACTGGCAATAGACCCGTTTCATAAACTGTAAAGCTAGCTTCTCTGCAATGCAGCTTTCCCTACTAATGGCGGCAGTGGCAGTCCGGCAAACAGCGCGTGCAAGCGCAATTTGCTTGCGATAGAGCGTGTAAAATGTCGACGCAGCCCTTCTGATACAAACATTCCGAAAAAACGGCTCGCAGCATGTGCAACTTGAATTTTGACAGCATTTAAATAAAGACAGCTGTCACCATTAGTAGGGCAAGCAGTATAGCAGAGAAGCTAGCTTTACAATTTATGAAAAGGGTCTATTGAATCTTGTGACGTTTTCGCAGCTCAAGCACGTACGTGCAAAACGAGGGGTTGCGTGGAAGAGGGCGAAGAGGGACATACAACGCTGACTGCCAAACGATTTATTGGTAGCAAAAAAAAAAAAATAAGAAACTTGTAAATACCGTGAATCAAGTGATCGAGCACGGCTTCAGTAATACGTGTCACATTTCAAAGAGTTTTTCAGTTGGTAGTCAGCTCTGTGTGTGTTTCCCTCTTTGCTCTCTCCCGCATAACATTTCCTTCATCACGTGCGTGCCTGTTCAGCCAAAACATCACAAGATGCACATGAATAAACTTGCCCGCATAGCCATTCTGCTACTGGCAGTGCAACCCCGTACCTCCCACACTGGAGGCGACGCTCTACCCTTTCACCACCGCTGCGATACAGCGAACACTACGCGCATGTGGAGGAAAGGGAAGGTGGGAAAGAGCACGAGCTTAATATAACACTGCCACTCCATCGATGGGTCGAACCTCTTTGCAAGAGCCCGTGTCGCGTATCCACGCAAACAGGCGAACAGTTCCCCGGGGAAACTGTGCTCACCTGGACGTCTCGTGCGCGTGGATCTGAGCGCCCTAGCGGGAAAGCCTGTACTCTGCCTTACCTGTTGTGTGCAATGCTGTGCAAACTACAATGTTTACTTCAGTTTACTGCGCAGGAAACTAAAATAAAAACAAAAAAACGCCCTCTCGAGTTATTGAACGCTTGCATTAGCACTTGCCAAGTCTATAAAAAAATGTTGAGTCTTAATCTGCCGGACTCTGTTCCTATTTGGAATGCAGACATTCTGTGAACCACGAACAAGGAAATTGTTGTGGCAAGAAAGACAGTTTGGTTGTGCTAGTCACGCTGGCATTAAAAAAAAAAGCAGTACCCTTAATTATTAAGGAAGAAAGCTAACAAGATATAAAAGAAGATGTTTTAGAAAGAAGCATTTAGACAAATCGAGAATTAGGAGAGAAAAGAGATATACTAAAATGAGAAATTACGCGAGTTTCAGCGTGACGCGCTTGAGTCAGTGGCTTGACACTAACCACTGCTCAGAAAGCTAACAAAAGTAATGAAGTGAAAGAAAAGTCAGATGGCTGATTCCAAAACGGTATTTGTCAATATCGACCTGGCAGAGTGTGGTACGGTTCTATTATACATGGGTGCTGAGTTCAAAACCTTTCTTGTTTCTTTTCTCGGCTAATGTTTCAACTTTTCCTTCACTTTCGCTCCTCCTCCAAACCGCTCACTCGCTCCAAACGAGCTCTCGTAACCGACAACGAATAATGATCGCCCTGCATAAATTATCTTTTTTTTCATATTCAGCTGAAATACCTAAAAAACGATTGGCCTAGGTGTTTCGGTATATTCAACGACATCGATAGTTACGACACCTACGGTTTAATGATCCTCAAAGCGTTGACGTGTTAATCGATAGATCCTCTAAGCCGTAGGCTTCGATACTCGCGACTGACCGAGGTGATATTCAGCATTCTACTGTTCTCGCTTGCGCACTACTGCACTTAATTACAATGATAAGAGAGAGAGAGAGAGAGACGCCCTTAGCAAGGCCATTCGTTAGGAGTGCTTTGTGATGCGCTGCCCGCGCACTTTATTGGCAGGCTTTCCTCATTTCGGCGCCTTTAGGGGACCCCCCCTCCTCGCACTCCTTCCTCCGTCGGGAAAACAGGAAAGAGGAAAGAAAAAGGGGAAAAGAGGGGCTCTTTATGGATATATAAAGCTTCACACGTACACGGCAATCAATATATCAATTCTAGCGTATAGCGTAACCCAGGCACTCCCCCCACTTCGTCTCTGCATCGGCCGTCTCGGCACGGTATTCCCTTGTCCGCGGCCTAACCTTGAAGGAGGGTCGACCCATTTCGCGTGTCTTGCGACTTCGAACGAAGCGGCACCGAAGAACAATGGTGGCGAGCAAAAGAAAGTAAAGGTCGATGCGAGGACTCGGGGTGAGCTTGCTTCATTCTTATTTTATTTTTTTACTTACCTGTTTTATATTTTCTTTTCGCCGTAATTTTCCGGCCGTATGGAGACAGAAACGCACTTTCATAAAATTACATTTACAAGCCCGTGAAAGGCCAGGGAGTCCGCTGTCCCAGGCACGTTGCTCAAGTACGAGAGAAGATTCATGATGGCGGGGTATTCTTCTACACTTGAGTGTATGAGACGAAAGAATAACTAAATGAAAGAAAAGTGGCACCGGTATGAAATCAGCTGTACGCCCTCTCCCTCCCTCCCCCCGCCTCTCCTCCTTCTTTCCTATTTATGCTTCTTACAAGTGCTCACTCAATATTCCTGCTGAATGGTGCGGTGATGCTACGCGTTACCTTGACCTTGTCGGGGGTGAATTACGCACAATGGGGAAGCGAGGAACGTGCGCTTTATGAGAGGAAACCGTGTAGTGGGTCAGCTTAGAAGAAATAAAGACATGCTACAACACCCCCGCACACACGGCAAAAAGTTATCCCGTTGCTCATGCCATATACAATCATCCTTTGTATATAGTGAGGACGCTCCGCCGCCCAATCGCGTTCAGACTGAGATGTCCGCAGAACTCTCTTGCTAGAATGAGATGTGTTTACTGTGTTGACGCTCTAGCGACAGAAGACGGTGGACCAATGCAAGAAAGACGATGTTATCCATTCATTGTGTCTGCCTCGTCAGACGATACACTTACACTGGTGTCATTCTTTTTTCATTGTTACTCATGCAACGAAAAATGTGGGGTAAGTTGTAGAGGGTATCTGTAAGAGTAACACGAAGTGCTAGTCTAGGCCATGATAGATGGTGACGTTAACGACGACGTTAGGACTCACGATGAAAAGGCGACTACGTAGCACGAAAGACGAACACGGACGCAAACGTCAGCGAAGCGACATGGCTTCAAACTAGGAGCTGAACTTTTTGTGGGAATGAATGGGGACTACCGTATCGGTCAGAGAGGCGCGGTGAAAAGCAAGAATATACGCAACAATAGCGGCATCAGTGGTCACAGTTACCAATATATTCGCATCCGGTGCAGCATTCGTTCACCAACATCTTCTTACAACGGTGTAACAAAGAAAATATCAGCAGAAGTGCGTTGACAACCATTGTAAACGCATGCGAAAACAGCTGTTGGAGTTTGCGTTAGGCGGATATGGAAAGCTCCTCGAAATACATAGATGCGTATTGAAGAGCTGTGCGGCGGTATTCACAGCAGATTCGCATCTGGTGACAAAGCAGCCACAGCACGACGACCGGAGTTCGCACTTGCTGCCGCGACGGGCCTCTTGTCACAACAGCGATCCCGTCTGTTTCTGTTTGTTTCCAGCGTTTGTCATGGCTAGCACAATTGTGACCACGAAACGTAAGCTAAAGTTCAGTGTACGGCCATAGGTCACATGTATTTAGACACAGGTATCTTTTGCGCCGCTCATTGGTTCAGCAGCTTTACGACACCAGCGGCCGAGCTGAACAATCTTTTAGAGAGTGACGTCATCAAAACGGCCGCTTTTCGACCACGGCAAGCACTTGTGTTCGTCCTTTTATGACCAACCTAGCCGCATGGCATCTCTTAGGCGTCCGTGTGAACGGGCCCTTTGAGAGCATTCGGCGCTGAAGATGCTTAGAAGCATGCTTATTCTCGTGCAAAGTCAGTGTCCAATTACCGAATAAATGACCCTGTCATACTGCTTCGAGGATCGGCTTGCTCTAGCACATCGTCTTTATCGTTTTTAGCAATCTAGTTCATCGATTCAAGTCTCCATCTTCTCCCGAGCTCGTCTTCTAGTTAGTCCCTAGTTATATAATTTTTATCATCAGTTGTCACCAACTGCCCCAGACTACCTCTTTTTTTTGAATTTTTTTTTCGGGTACGAACAATAATAGGGATCGTTCACTGACATGATGGCGCAGCGTGGCGCTCTTCATACCAGTGCCGACATCTTCTACGCTCAGTGTACGAAGAAAACAAAAGGGCGTTCCTCGCGCAGTGTGGCCACGGTAGTGCTACTGTAACCATAGTCCTTACTCTGCTATAACGTACACAGTAGAGGCTTTTCTATATAGCCTGCCTACGGCCGAATTTAGCATTCCCCGCTCGCTAGGCTGTGCATCGTGGCGCTGCTGTCGCATGCGGAAAACTCCAACGCCGCACGGCCGGTAGTGCAGCCAAGCTGGTGTTTATATCGCTGCTCCGTTGGGAAAGCCTCAGAAAACAAACGCGCAGAAAAGTAAGGCGAATTTAGATGCCCGTATAGCTCTTGACACTGCACAAGTAAAGCCTTCGTTATTATAATTTAAGCTCTCGTCGTATTTGCACTTCGCACAGATGTCGATGAAAAAAAAAAATTACGAGGCTTCTTCTCCGCGTGCCAGCTTTTGTTCATTACGTGCTCTTGAAATGAGTGTTATCCTCGGATATTCTATAATTCGGTGATGCGCTAATTAAACAGAACCGTTCTTCCCGGGGACAATGCGTCGCGAAAAAAGATTGATTTTTGCACCGCGTATTTTAGTTGTAAGCTATACCCGTAAGAATAACAGCGCCCTGGGGTGTCGACAGGAATTTCAAGGGGCGTGAAAGCAAAACTGAAACAAATGGGGAAGAACCAAAACAAAAAAGCAATTGGAGCCGCCCTAGAATGCTGCGGTCAAATATGAAAAAAAGAAAAAAAAAGGAGCTTAGGTTGCTTATTCAAA
This sequence comes from Hyalomma asiaticum, assembly GCA_013339685.2. NCBI lineage: Eukaryota > Metazoa > Arthropoda > Arachnida > Ixodida > Ixodidae > Hyalomma > Hyalomma asiaticum. The sequence continues at coordinate 36,823,990 of CM023484.1, read as the reverse complement.
AGAGACGTACTCTCGTGTGGTGACACGGTATTTTCTTTTTTCAGCAAGCTTCATTCAAACCCTCCGGACATGCGATGAAAAAAAGTAAAAATAAGGTAGGGCAGGCTAGCGCAGTCCGAGGTTAATTGCACGAAGCGTAACTAGGATAAGACAAACACGCGGTAATCGTGACGCGTGACACATTTTAATTACGCATGTTTGGCAACTAGTCCAAGTACTGGCCTCTGTCACTTCTCATTGTTGCTGTCGTAACAGTTAACCACGATATTGCATCTACCCAGAAAAATGTTAGCTCACCAGGTGCACAGATATCCCCCTGGTGATGAATATTGAAGTTTCAAAATAAAGAAGGCTTTTTTTTTTTAATAAGTAGGTGTTACCACTGCTTGCCCCTCGCCGGAGAATGAAATTTCGAAAAAACACGCAGTCGTCGTTGTAATGTTGTGGCTATGCAACTTGGCAAACATGCCTGAAACAAACATAACGCGTATTGTTATGCTTGTTGTACTATTTCTTGTGCTAGACGCTAAGATTATGGAAGAAATAGGAGGAGAACCGAGTTGCTTTTGTTGCCGTTGTTTTACTCATTTACGTCAGCAGCCTTATATGGTACAACTGGCTTCGTTATGGAAGCCTGCTGTATCTCACGTTGTAGTTGCGGGGAGCCCTACGTAGAATATCGAAGAATACATTATATATATATATATATATATATATATATATATATATATATATATATATATATATATATATATATATATATATATATATATATATATATATATGTGTGTGTGTGTGTGTGTGTGTGTGTATCTCATGTTGTAGTTGTGGGGAGCCCTATATATATATATATATATATAATGTATTCTTCGATATTCTACGTGCACCGTATTACAGCTTCAGTGTTTCAGCGGCTTCCCAAGTTTCCTGCCCTTTAGCTGTAAATATAATTCATCAAAATAGCCAATCAAAAAGGTTCAAGAAATTACAATGAAAAGAAAAAAGAAAGATTCCAACTGTCACCCAAAGAGAGGTGACAGATGGCGGCCTTCGATGCCGTTACAGTGTTTGCCACGCTGCCGGAAAACATGGCTTGTTTCGGAAGTGATACAGAAAAAAAGAAAAAAAAGAAAAATTCGCGGCCGAAGCGATCGCGATTTCTTCGTGTCGGCGAGATGAAGTTTTTCTTCCTCTCCTTCGACCTCTCTCGCGCGGCGTGTGGTTCGTCTTCTCCTCTGTTTGTTCAATAATACAGCTTCGGAGCCCGCCCGACCCACATGTTCACGCTACGCGGGCAAGATATGAAACAGCTCACTCCGTTTACTTGAAATGTTTGCATGAAAGCTAACAAAAGAGAGGTGTAAAAAAAAAAAAACACGAATGAGAAGGGGATTTGCGAGAAATGACACGGGATTTTTACGCTTCGGTAAGCAAGTAGGAATGCCGAGATGATATTCTGTAACTGGCACGCGAGGAAAGCGCGTCCATGCTTTTGCGAATGGAGATCACCCTACTACGGTACAAACAAGAAGAAGGCAAATATTCAAGGGAAACGTAAATACAGACCAAAAAGAAAATAAAGACGCATAAAGAAGAGTTCGTGTTTGGTAATGCGACCTGATGGCCCGATGTTATAGCAATGTGTTTCAGTGTGAGAAAAACGAAGTTGGAGACAGTGACAAATGACTATAGTGGTGGGAATTCGGCTAGGTGTATCCTGCTCGCGTGACCATGTTGACATTTCTTGTATGTTTGATTCTTGGACTCCGGTTTCAGCCGGCCACGGTACGAGTTGCTTTAAAGTCACAGGTATAATATTGTTCGAAGTATTGAGCTTGTATGAACGACTAATTGGTCTTCGTAATATTCGTCGTGGCTCTTGGGATACACTGTCTTTCTAGCTCAATCTCAATCATCCTCTTTTCTACATACTGTACCTACCAGTGTAGAGTAGCCAAACGAAGCGTTTTTTTTTCTTTTTTCATCATAAAAGCTGCCTTTAATTTCTTTTGTTTTCATCTCTCGCAGCCCAGTCGGCTACCCTGTGCTGGTAAAGGGAACTGGATGATAAGGACACCACTTAACAACACACCGAAGAGAAGACAATGACAAACTTTGTCGTATGAAGATCAGCGACTATACTCGAACGCTATGTACATACGTTTCCCGTTCACTGGGTCGACCTGGCAGTCGCGCTCGCGTAGATGACAAAAAATCATCGCCCCAGTTTCCGGTAAAAGACTGCCTCGGTGTCAATGTGATTTCATAATGCTGCTGTCCTCTGCTCTCGCCAAGTCTCCCCTTTCACGTCAGTACTTCCCCGATGTGCGAAAAAGAAGCCTTAAAACAATTTTGAGTTTGATGTGTGTGAGCTGCCCTTTCGAAAAAAATGTATAAGCTGTCTATTAACGTGGAGAAGGCAATCTCCTTTTAAACACACTCCTTACCTCAGGTAGAAAAGCCATAGGAGTCTGTCTAAAGCGCGTAATTGAAGACGCGTGTTCCCCTTTGGTGACAAAGACGATGGTCTGAATGCCGCCTTATTGGGGACGCCTTCGAGATGCCAGTGACAGGGCATGCGTCCTCCAGTTCTTTCATTAGGTAAAACTCGTTATCGCATGCAGCTACGTGCAAAAAGACGCCTAGGGAGCGCCATACTTTTATGAATATGCTATTCAGCCTGGCCTGTCTCAGACGTAAGCGCGGGCGAAGTCGTAGAAGTTCAACCATTTATGAACGGCGAACAGCTGGGCATCGGCGAAGTAGGTCGTTTCGAATGTTTAAGTATTGATTGGCATTGTCAAGTGGAACTTCTAAGTTCACTCTTTAATGACACTTAACAACAGTTAACTGTGAAGATCGCGTTACGATGAGATTCACGGACATCATTGCTCATAGTTCGAGAGAGGTGAAGTTCTTGTAGGCTACTCTGGGGGGTCCTCCCGCGGCATGCGATGGAAGAAGAAAGAATGCGCGACCTCGAAACTGCTAATTCGAGTGCGAGTTTTTCCTGTTTGGGGTGCGTTAGATTACAGAAGGTGGCGTGCAGAAAGTTTTGAGCAATCGTTCTATTGTCAAACGGCTGCTCGTAAGAATAGTTGTTACGTATTTGTCCAGTAAAATAGCGATGACAGAAGATCCAGACACATCTGTAAGCAACAGACTTGCACACGCTACTGTACACGAGACAAGTACACGTTGCCGAAACGTAAGTGATTACACTTATAATTATTTCACTCTAATTAGTATTGATTAGAATTACAGCCTCAGAGGTGCAATTGAAAAACTGCTCGAACGTAATCGATTACTTTACCTATGTTACTTACTCTCCATGCAACCTTTGATTTCGATAGGAAATGCATATACATATAGCATAGCATGAACAGCAAGGCCACTAGTAAATTGAGTGGGGGAAATAGGTACCTACCCGTAATTACCTAAAGTTTTAGTCAAAGATAATTTAGTGGGAACCGCTAGTGTATCAATTTCAAAGGGCATTTCGAAATTTGACACGAGAACTAGAGGTCCAGATACCAATTTTTCTGACTCCATTTAACCTGTGGCCTCGCTATTTGTAGCGCGATACATTTCGAATAAGTGTTGCACATTTAAACATATTATGCTTTTTTTTTGTCTTCTACACCTTGTTCAGTTTCCGAAGCAGTTGCCACTCGAAGTTTGTGTTCGTCATCTTCCAGCGTTTCCTCTTGAAGAAGTCCGCTGCACCGCTGAAGACCTTCCACACGGGCAAATGCACTACAGGGGGACGCGCGATGTTGTGCTGTGCGAACACCTTGCGCTCTAATCCGTGATTACGCAACACATCGATGGGTGCATCCGAGTCAAATATAATTTGTAATCATGTAACCAATTACAGGGAAAAAAAGGGAAAGTGAATTACAAGATTTTTTACTCCTTGAAGGAAGTAATTGAAGCGTTACAAAAAGGCAGTGAAGTGTAATCGGCTGCGAGTAGCCCATTACTTGCGTTGCGCAGATGTCTTATAAAGAGCTGTTTTAGTGCCAGAAATTTGGAGGTAACAACTGGCGCAGCGCTTTACTTGTATCAGTAACTTCGAATTTTCCTTATAAGTTATGCGTTATACTCTTTGTTCGAGCATATTCGTTGCGTAAATGTCCGCTAAATACGGCCTTTACGACTCCACACTTTCTTTTGCCGCCTGATCAATTATACGTCTATGGTTTTAAGGACCTTACTATGCGCACAGTTATATCTAACAAAACGTTGTTTGCTTAAGGTACACGAGTTTAACTAAATTAAACAAGGTCGACGCTGGAACCGCTCTTGAATAGAATCACTAATGAGTAGTCGCGAGAATAGCGCTCTAAATTGTTTTCTAAATTTTTTTCCTCGCCTTTTCAAATAAAAGTGGTTTATAAAGGTTACGTAAGATATCGATGTATAGAGGTCCTATATACCGCCGCAATCGAAAGAAAAGCTGACTTACGTCATAAGGCGGGTTCCATGCTCGATGTTGCCCGGTGCCTGGCGGCGGTGTGGAAAATGGCAGAAACTGTAAAAGAAGAAAAGCGAGAAGAAGATAACAACACGGCTTACACGTGGTAGAAGCAGTTTCGTGTCCGGTAGCAGAGCGTTTTGCTGGAATCATGCCTTGGTGCACGCTATTTCTGAAAGGAAACTCTTACAATATTTATATATGCTATATATATCATTGCGATATTCGTAAGGTGAGATTACTTCACACGGGACGTTTTATATTTACAGGCAGGTAATACGGACTCACGCGTTATCGATCGAAGTAAATTGACATACGGTGAAAATTTCACGAAATGACGTCAGTTCGGGCAAATATTTATGTTCAAATAAAACGTAGCTTTTCAACAGACAATTAACGCAAGAAACAGTAAAATATTGCTTCGCTTACGTCTTGCAACTGTACTTGTCTAATTGGTGTGGTAAAAAGAGTAATGAAAGTTTAAGTCAAGCAGTCTTGTACCTTTAGCGATTCGCACGACCTACTGACCGGAATTGTTACCCTTAACATAATTGATAGTTATGTCTTTTAAATAATAATAAGGACCGCGAGAATTTGGTACTGTTGCGTTTATTTCGCTGTTTTAGGTAGGGGTAACAAATATAGGATTCAAATATTCATTACAAAAACTGCAGGCAACTCTCGCACCTTACTTGACGTTGCAAAGGGTGCGATGGGACTCTTGGTGTAGACATGGCCGCCGAGTTAACACCGTGAATACTACACAGCGTGCAAGCGGCAACGGTAGGCGATAACTCGTGACGTGTGCGCATTACCTTACAATGTTAATTGCGCTATTGGAGAAGGTCGACGAGCTCAGTTTATTTTCGTACTGTGTTACAGCGTAGTTATTAATAGCGGAGGTGCTAAGGAGCTGTCAACGCCCATCATCGCCGTCTACGCTCCATGCGGACCGTTCACTTGCTCTTGCCCTCAACTTCCCACGGGCACAGTCGACCCACACTTGGGCTCAGCATACTGCCACGTGACAATAATTACGCGAAGGCAAAGAAAGAAATAGAAGGATGGAAGAATGAAGGTTGTGATTGTGCCATAGTGGTGGCGAAAAATCGGAGAACGTAAAAAAAGAAACATCACGAGAATTAGAGCTCCGCTGTTTCAGCAGATTCCAGATCGCGCGGTACTGACTTCGAGTACTTTTGATTTTCTCTCCCTTTCTTTTCCTGTTCGTTTTCCCCATCCCCGTGTATAGTGGGGAAGTGGGCCGCAATCTCATCAAGTTACCGGCTTAGTAAGGGATTGTAGGCGTGCATTACGTAGCAGCACTTGTCCCATTTCGATAGCACCTTCCGCCTCGTTCTTTCTTACTCTTCCCTCTCTTTTCCCCAGGGTAAAGTAGCAAACCGAAGTTTACCCTCGCATAACCCAACCTCCCGCAACTAACTTCGTTGTTGGCAGATATTGATAAACTCTATCAAATCCACCGTCATTTCTTTTTCCCCTTTCGACAGAACTCGTAGCCAGTTGTTCATAGGGATCAGCCAACAGCGGTCCCCTTGCTACACAGCCTTCAATGCACCGCACGTAGGTGATTGTTTGGCGAGGTTGCCTAGAGAGATATCGGTGCGTCCACCGCCGCCTCTTCCCAAGAGTACACTCTGATTGCGTGTCTGGACGTGTGAGCGCTATGCGGAAACAACAGCCGGAAGCTGCTGCCCCGAGCGGATGCGATCTATTCCGGCTCCCAGAGTCGGGATTGGCGGCGCGCCTGACCATGTGTGGTGCCGAATCGTGTGCCTTAGGCTTAGCGGGAGCCCCGGACAAGTCACTGCAAGACCCCGTGAAGCAACGAGCCAAGTACCAACACAGCTCTAAGACCCAAGGCGCACCGCCGTCTCCTGTTTTCTCGCTCGCCGCTGCCGTGTCTCTATTTTTATACACAGTCTATTTCGTTTCCCGCGAGCTGTCGGCACAATCCCTTTTGCTTTCTATATATTTCATTTTTTTTTATCATCCAAGCAACAGACTCACTGTGAAAGACGCTCAAGCCGGTCGTTATGGTTGTAAAGTGTAGCGGTAATAATACTAACGATCACCTTACGTGCACCGCTTGAAGAAAAAACATTATAGGAGGAGGACCTCCGATGGTTTAAAACAGTATAATATAAAATGCAGCAAAGGTAGAACGACGTGAGGTGCGGAAAGAAACAAGATAGACATAATGACGCTGCGTGAGTGAAAACGAGGAATTTATAGGACATATTTGTGGATACTCGTATTAGACTACTCAGTAAAGAAGTGTTGAATTGTTTCGATAATAATAATAATAATAATAATAATAATAATAATAATAATAATAATAATAATAATAATAATAATAATAATAATAATAATAATAATAATAATAATAATAATAATAATAATGGTCTATATTTAATAGGTGCAACGCATTTCTTAGCGCTATCACTTGTGAACGGTACTGAAAGTATATTGAACGTGGCACAGGGTATAAATGTAACCTACTTCTAGCTATTGGCAATATCATGAATCAAATTAGAACAGGTGATAATACAGATGAAGGTCAATTGCCATGTGTACTTTTGAACGAGACATTGGACGAAGTCGTCTGTATCAATGGCTATAAAATTCGCGACACCCGTTTACTCAGAAGCCCGTGAAATCAGTAATACCACCTGCAATAACCACGCTCTTTACGTGCACAGAAAAATCTTCATCATTGCGACGCACGGCAAGAAGCCATTCCTTTTGTAATCACGAGGGATATAAATGGGAATTTAAAAAAAAACGAAGTAAGCATTTTGTAACAATGGGTTGCTTAATATTTTTCATTGAATACAATCGATAGAGGAAAAGTGGGGAATCAATGGGAGGTGCACACACGCAATTACTCCACATAAGTTAGGGTCGTCGTGGTGGGTGCTGCGTCCGAGCATCTCTCACGCTCTTGGCAAGGGATGATCCAACAAATTCATGGACTTGGTATCTTTTCGTCTACAAGGCATCAACAAATTTCCCTATTCACCAGCTTAATATCTCTGAGGTAGGTAATCATTAGGTGGAACTTCCTCAACACTCCGAGTCATTTCTTTGGTACTGCGTCTTGGAAGCGCGTGCGATCAGCAATACTGTTTTTCTCCACTAAAATCCGTCTCGAAGAGATGTCTGCCCTCCCTAACGCGAGCCAACGGTTGCCTTTACCTTTTAAATTTTCCACCATGATCACTGAAGGAGCTCTACATTGTTCGTTTTACAGCTTTAGTGGTGGGACTCCCAACCACAAGGAGGGTCGCGTTCCTGTGTTCTTTTGTTCTCTCCACACCTTTTCCTATTCACCAGATGCCCTCAGGCAGTGCCCAAATGTACGTGAGAGCGTGAGTGCACAAAGCCACTGGTGTGCCCAGTAGTAGGGCTTTGGAATAAGGTAGGGCCCTCCTCTATAGCCCTACTGTGGAACCATAATATGGAGGAGTGCCCCATTCTAGAGCGCTCTAGAGTAGGGCACCCAGTAGTAGGGTTTTGGAATAAGGTATGGCCCTCCTCTATAGCCATCATCATCATCATCATCATCATCATCATCATCATCATCATCATCATCATCAGCCTGTTTAGGTCCACTGCAGGACGAAGGCCTCTCCCAACGATTTCCAATCCACCCTATCCCGAGCGAGCTGGTTCCACTTTATGCCCGCAAACCTTTTAATTTCATCGCTCCATCTAACCTTTTGCCTGCCTCTGTTGTGTTTTCCCTCTCTTGGTATCCATTCCGTCGCCTTTACTGTCCATCTGTTATCTTTCCTCCTCATGACATGTCCTGCCCAGGTCCACTTCTTTCTTTTAATTGATATAATAATATCGGCTACTCCTGTCTGTTCTCTGATCCATTCCGCTCGTTTTTTATCTCTTAGCGTTATATTCTATCATTTTTCTTTCCATTGCACCGTTGCGGGCTCCTTAGATTCATCTCTAGATTTTTTTCGTTATCCTCCACGTTTCTGCACTGTGCGTTAGTACTGGCAGAATGCAGTGATGGAAGAGTTTTCGCTTTAGTGAGAGCGGCAAGTTTCCAGTCATGATTTTGGAATGCCTTCCGAATGCGCTTCAGCCCATCCTTATTCTATGGAGAAGTTCTTTTTCATGGGTAGGAGTTCCTGTTATTAACCGTCCCAGGTATACGTATTCGTTTACACATTGTAAGGGTTCATTGTTGATTTTAAATCCCTGTTCCTTAGCTAGGCTATTGAGCATAACTTTGGTCTTTTGCCTATTCATTTTAAATCCAATTTTAATACTTTCCCTATAGCCCTACTGTGGAACCATAATATGGAGGAGCGCCCCATTCTAGAGCGCTCTAGAGTAGGGCAGGGGCCCTCTCTAGAGTGCTCTACAGTAGGGAACTCCTCTATATTGGTCTACAGTACGGCACGCGAACTTTCTACTGCACTATAGAGTAGGGCTCTGCTCTCTAGATTAGGGCTCTAGAGTAGGACCTCTAGAGTAGGGGAGGGCCCTACTCTAAAGCTCCTTGTAGCTCTAGAGTGCGGCCGCTAGAGTAGGGGAGGGTCCTGCTGTAGAGACCTACTCTGGAGGTCTACTCAACAGCCCTAATATAGAGGGCAGAACCCTACTCTAGAGTGCATTAAAAAGTTTGTGTTTTATATCTTCACGGGAGTTGTGTACCCACAACTGTCACCGAAGTGTGCCTATTCAGTGTCTGTCTGCACTCTCACTGTAGTTGCCAGCATCTGCGTCGGTGAACTGCCAGTGCCTTTAGTTGTATAGCGTAGACGCTTGTGCCGTTGAAGGATTTAAGGAATTTAGAAACGATGGCAGTACAGCATGAACAGAATTCTCGCGAACACTTCTAATCGACGACAGACGCCACCCAGACGGAAGCAGGCCTCGGCACTTTCTTAGGACAAAACTTTACTTAAAAAAAATAAAAAGAATAACAAAACTCAGGGTAGCTCATTTGCTACGAGCAGGGCGTTGAAACGATTTTCTGGGCGAAACAATCGATCAAATACAAATAAATATATTTTGTTTGCGAACAAACAAACTTGCGGAGATCGTTGGCAGAAATTATTTGTCTACGGTTTGATATTTTTCCGAAATTGCACAAAATTTGGGACGTTGAGCTCCCGAAAATAGCCGTAACACAGATAACACAGATCTCGTAATTCTTTTAAATGTGTCCATCACAGCGTTAGGAGTGGATGCGTTTTGACGTATATATCTACAGCCCACGTAATATTGGTACAATATTCGAACTCATTTCAGGATACCCTGCTTCACGAATTAGGGCTTTGGTATCAAAGCTGTGAATATATTCATGTAAAATTTTTATTACTCTGTGCGGTTTGGAGAATTGGGGCATCAATTTGTGTTGTTGAGTTACAGAACTGTGAGCTTCAACTGATGACATTCATACAGCTTGTGATTTTCAAATTAAGCATGCGGCCTAGAAATTTTATATTTTAAATTTAACAACAGTAAAAAATGTGGGTAGAACAACAAAGTTCGAAGTCCTTTTCCTAAAACATCGAAGCCATTTATAAACTGCATTTGTTTTCAAGAATAACGATTCTTTGAACTGTCGTGTACTAGAACACGTTCTCCCTAGGCAAACTACCTCTAACACAATTACGAGCAACAGAAGTGTGTCCCAGCATGACATACCCGTGCACAAAGATGTCAATATTTCTGTAAGATGGAAAGCAAATGAGATAATGATAATTATCAATATCAAAACTGTCGTGATCATCACCGTAGTCTGTATCCTGTGAAAGACAGAAGCCTACCAGAGATGTCAGCCTGTCTCATTTATTTTGTAGCGACAAACTTTGTTTTGTGTAGCGACAAACTTTGTTTTGTAGCGACAAACTTTGTAGCGACACAGCGACCCGACGATGTGCGCCACTTCCACTGCGTTACCCGTGGCAAACAACATGGTTTGAGTCAAGGGATTCAGTTTGTGCAGGAAAAAGGCTTTACGATAAGTCAAAACTTTTGAAACGTGTGCTGCGTGTGGAGGCGACGCTGTCTATATATAATTTCCCGGAAGTTTTCCTAAGAAAATGCGAAATGAAGCAATATCTCAAGTGGAACCGATATTTAATGACGTTTCGGCTTTCCTCAATTTTGTACATATGAGCTGCCGCGGTACCAGAAACGTTAGAGAACAACGGAGACAGACCGCTCGAAATGAACTTCCGGGTTTTCTTTGAATTAAAATAGCGTAGAACTGTCAATACGCATTTGGAAGGTCTCGCTCTCGTCCTAAATCAAATTTCATTAAGCGCGAAGGAGACGGAGCAGTTGTAGCTCCCACTGCCAAGCAAAACCTAATTCAGCGCCTTTCCAGCACTTGGAAGAAAAATTCAGAGAACTTAGGACAACACTTGGCCTGTGTCACACGTGCAAGAGGGTATCCGATTTCGGAAAAGTCGTTCAATTTCAAATGAACTTTACGGCGGTTCCTGGAAGCGTGGGCTCCACTTTATGAAAGCATGCTCCCTGCTTGATTTGTGTTTCTTCAATCTCTCATTTTTCTGCGGTTATTTCATTTTACTTCCATTTTTTTTGTACTAGAGGAGGGTACAGGGTGGGCAGAGCAGCAGCGTAAAAAAAAGAGTGAAGCGTGGCTTTTCGAAGAACAGGCTATGTTGGCGCAGCGCCAGCTCTTAACGTTTTTATTTCGTTCATTGTCATTAACGTCGTTTTACTGTTCCGAGAACAGCTGAGAACAATCTTTTCGGAAACGTTTACGAGATGTCTGCGGGTAACCTGATTATTGTTGTTACTATCGTCTGGTGTGCCTACATGCACAAAGTCATTTAGGTAGGACCAAGGAGAAATAGGGAACGAGCAGGTTGGAGACGACCACCAAGACAGACACAACGCCCACGTACTCTTTCGGCGAGAGGTAGTAGTAAACGATAGATAATGTAAAGAAACGATCATAAAAAAAATGAAAATACGGGAAAGAATGACGAAAGTCAAGTCTCAATTCAGACCTTGATAACATATTTTAGACAGATCCTCCGAAGTCACTGGTTTAAACAAGCCAAATATACTATCGGTACAGAAACTGAAAAAGAACTTGAAAACGTCGTGAAATCGTGTGGCATTTCCAATAAATGCAGCCTTCAAACTTGCGAATGCATTGGCGGTGCGCTCTGGAGCATCCCGTATAGAATGTTACGTGACGGTTCTTTTCTTCTTTTTTCCGAGAACGCCGATTCATTACGTTTGAGTGAAGATGTAAATTTCTTTCGCGACTGTACTACGATTTCGAAGGAACCTTCAGGTTACGATGTAAAAGCATTATCGTATATCAAGCATTTGAAGCCGTGCAGCAAGGCAATTCGTTTTTTAGAAATCATTGTGGCGTTAAACAGAGCGGACACCGGAGGAATAGAACGGTGGGCAGCAAGGTAGCATCCATGCTGCCTGGTAATGTGTTGCCCTCGTGTTTGTTTAATATTCCGCTACGATAGTTTCATCACGCAATATCCAAGTTGCCGTGGAACAAGTTATCAAAAGCGACATTCAACGTTTTCATGAGGCTTTGAGAACGTGGCTCAGTTTAAATACGGACCCTAAGCATTTCATTTGACTCAACCTCCACCTTGTTTAGCATCTTGACAATTCATAGTTCCTAATGCACAATAATGGTTGAAACTGCAGACGCAGTATCTCTGGAGTCGACATGGCATAGGGTTCACAATCCCAATTATAAAAGGCGTTTCATCGAGCGTCCTTTTTTTATACCACTTCAGGCCACACGTACTGCTGTAAGCGCTGTGTGTACGATCTTATATATGTGTACATTATGAGTACAACATGAGTACAATATGAGTACAGTGTTCATGGAAGCAAACGCTACACCCTTCGGCCAAGTAAAACACGTACTCTCGTTTCCACTGTCCTGAGTTTGTGTTACATCGGAGTAAAATTAGCTCACAGACCTATACTGCGGACCTGACCTCATTTGCAGAACCCACACCAGGAAACTTAGCCGGTTCAGGATAACCGCTATTTTGCTCGACAATAGGGCAACGAAGCGGGTAGATCAAAAGGTAAGGGTGAATAAAAGAGAGAAAAACAGCCTGGGGGAATTTGCACAACATCGCAATCAAGAGCCATTTGAACTAACAGCGCTAAGAAGACACGCGCACACAAAAAGGTGCAAGAACGAGGAAGTTTGCGTTTCCTGATGGGTGTTCGTTCAAATGGTTCTTGATTGTCACAAAGGGCAAGAACGGGGACATTGACGTGTTGGTCGTTTTGCCGTTGTTCTTCTTTTTTTTTTTTTGGACGTGTTGGATGTTTTGTTGCACTCGTCAGTTTCACTTAGGCGAGGTCAAGCTTAGCAATCTACAGCACAAAAATACTGAGGAGCGTCATTGCGAGTTTTCTCTTATACGGGATGACCAAAGAACAGTACAGCAGCATTGCTGTGTGGTTAGGAAAGATAAATTTACAGACGTAAGGTAATCGCTGCACAAGCTGGATCTACTGTGCATTATATTCTTCGCTAAAAATTTGCGCGTCTTCGGTGTTAAGCACAGTTATTAGCAGGTTCTTGTGATAATTGTAATCAAAGAGAGGTGTCCGTAGCCATATGAATATAGACATCGTTCGGAAGAGACATCATGTGAATGGACATCATTTACCCCCACGGTCTTCCGTTAGGACTTCTGTGCCTGTTCTAATGGAAGTGCGCAAAATTTGACATAATATGCGTAACTCATAACTGTAAATGTGGTATTTGTAATTGTGAGCAATTAGCGTGTCTGAGCTGACGCCAACTACTACCACCAGTATCACCACAGTCGTTGTGCTAGAATACACTGTTAAACTTCCCTTACATTGCAAAATGTCATGACCTCGTTCGCATAAAGTGCCTGGTAGCTCTCTAGAAGTTAAAGAATTGTGTCGCTTACTACATAAGGAATTAGGGGGAACAATGGATCTGGGCAGGCCCTATAATGTGAATGACAGACAACCGATGGTCAATTAGAAATATGGATTGGATACCAAGAGAAGAAAAGCGCGGTGGCGTACGACAGAAAGTGAGATGCGGTGGTGCAGTTACGAAAGTTCAAAATGCATATCACTGGGATAGGCCTTCTCCCATGGACGAGAAAAAAAAAAGTCTACAAGGTGGAGTCAGTAGAAGACTAGTGCCGGTGCTCCCAAACTCTTCTCTACTCGAAAGTGCCCCTCAAGGGGCCCTCGAGGTCAACTTCGCATTGCATAAATCGCGCAAAGTTGACCTCAAGGGCTCCTTGAAGTGATGCTTCCAGTCTAGGAGCGTTTGTGAATACCAACGTATGATTCCGCTAGCCTCGGGAAGCCAACCTCCTCTGACGTCATTTGCGCGGTGCCTCTCGGGTAGGCTAAGGCCCACAGAGTTGCCGGACCGCTCGATATTCCATTTACACGGTAACATTTAGAGCCGCTTTATCGTGCATTAATCTACCGTTTGCCTATCGTGTGACCGGGGCCGATTTTCCGTGATTCTCTCGTTTAAGTTCTTTCATAACTAAGCTTTAAGGCTGTCACGTGACTCCCTCTCCTAGCTTCCTTCTTTCCCCCACGCCTTTGTCCTCCAGTGTACAAAAGTTACACTGATGCTAATAACAGGTGCGAACGCACTTCAAATTTTTGATATTGTCATTGTGTACAAGGTTGTGCTCAGGGTTGTGCTCAAAGGGCACGAATCAACGTCGTCGCATTCGTGCAAGATGTTATTGCATGTGCGTTATTGCTCGAAACTGTCTTCGTCACACACACACACACACACACACACACACACACACACACACACACACACACACACACACACACACACACACACACACACACACACACACACACACACACACACACACACAGAAGCAAGAGCGCACACAAACACAAAGGCACACGCACAAGAACACGCAATCTAATCACACGATAATAGCGACTAGTGTGGGAAGATAACTCCTTTCTACGCGAGCGCACCCGAGCGCAGGCCAGCCTAATGGAAAAGGCAAAGAACAGAGCGGGCGCACTCTTGGGAGTCCCATACATGCCCCCCGAAGACCTCTTTGTCTTTCTTGCTGCCTGACTCTTTGGATCGCCCATTTCATACATATACTATTCTTCCTTTGTTTTGCTTTGACTTGAGATAGCACGACGCTGACTTTTCTCTCTTGCTGTCTCGTTATCTTGATTTTGTTCGTGCATGGGTTTTTCTATCAACCAGAAGTACATGCGAGGCGCTGCAATATGGCACTGTACTGCATGTCTCACACGACACATTGTCAGATTTACCCCTAACATAGCGTCGAAGGGACCTGGAGATCCAGGAGGGAGGAGGAATAAAACAGAAAGGCAGGGAGGTTAACCAGAAAGCGTCCGGTTGGCTACCCTGCACTGGGGGATTGGGAAAGGGGAATAGAAAGATGTGAAGAGAGAAGAGCAAAGAAAAAGGTGGCCAGGGATGGCAGATAATGCGCTAACGCGTAAGGTACTGCACTGGTACTCCGTCAAAGGCGTTCACACAAGCCTGTTCAAAACAGTGCTTTCTCTGTCTTGTGGGACGACTAGCGATGGTGACTGTCTTCCAGTAGCGTCTGTACCGAGATCCGGAGTGGCAGAATATGTAAGGGGAACTTCAAGCGAGCGCCAGAAGACCACGCAACGTGTCTACCGTCAAATGCGAGAGCAGGGATCGTCTGCGGATCAACGCTCCTATTCGTAACGCGTCTCGGTCGGCAGAGTCATTTTCGGTGATTCTGTTGACCTTGAAAGTGGATGACGCCTTGATAAAATGGTTGCGAGTTCTCAAATGACAATTCTAAATACGCCATCCACACAATCTCACGTATAACTGACGAAGACGAAAGGGTAGGGGTGAGGACGAGTACGCCGCGACCGAACAGCGATACATATATATATTATTGGAAATAAGGATGGGCTTACCACTGTGCCCGTGGGACGGAATAATTGGCGTCCTTCTGTGGAATTCCCCTGCTCCAATTACTTCCCTTACAGCAATCAAGCGAAACACCAGAGACGGCGGCAACAGCCGGATAAGCTATCTGGTATGCCATTCAGACGGCCAAAGCTGTACGTCACCTAGAGCATCATTCTCTAAAGCGAAGTCCTCTATAAGAAACGAGTGCTGTAGGACATTTCAGACGAATAACAGAATCAGCGACCAGGTGAACTTGGAAACTAAGAATCAAAGAAACCATCCCTAGTATTACGAAGCCTGATCAATTCGTCGACCGGAACAAGCTCGACCGAATGTATAAATCATCACCGGAAAACATCATTACTGGATCTGCATGCTCCCGTCGGGAGCTCACGTCACGGGATCCGTTGCAGCCTTCCAGTAGCGGCGACGAAGAAAAGAAAATATGGGGCAATGGCCTTGGGATAATGAGAGACGACTGCGCTCGTAGTATTACGTGCGTTCAATAAAGAATAGCCCATAAGCAGACACGCGCAGACGCAAACACCGCCCACGCAAGCATGGCTCTCGGCTCTCCGGCCGTACTGCTAGTCTTATCCGGCGTCTCTGCTATTCTTCACGTTCGCACAATAGAGAAGGTGGAGGGCACAGCGAGGCGTCTCCTTGCTTCAACCTCTCATTCCCAGAATACTATACCCCTCCGAGCTTTTCCTTCCTTTTTTTTTTTCAGTCAGTATCTGGTTATTGCCCCCTGGACTGTCCTCGCGACAACACAAAAAGAACGACAACGAGCAATCAGAGGGCACCACCTACGCGGACCCATTCTTTTCTTTTTTTTTTCTACCTCGCGGCTGGCAGGAAAGCCTTAAGGTGGAAAATGAGGTGAGTTGAAGAAAAAGGCGCGAAAAAGTCGTCCCTTTCGGCCCGTCGCTGCTACGTCGTTGAGAAGGGCTTCTCTGTACGGCTCTTCGATCTGGTGACAGCTGGCGGTCGCCCCTCTTTCTATCGCCTCGTCCTCCACCCATAGCGCTTTCTTTCAAGCTGTGCATCATTAAGGCTTTATTTCTTTCCCGCATTCTTTTTTTCTCTATTCGGACAGAGGAAAGAAATGTGTCCTGTTCGCGAGGTGCCGTAGAAGCGGCACCTTCCTATAAGGGGCCCAGCTCCACATTCGGAAGAAGCGCATGGGTTTGCTTTGGGTAAGGCACCACTGACGCATTCCTAAATCAGCACTACATCTTCTAAGGATATGGCTTTTGCCTGCCTTATAAACAAAAAAGCAAGGGCATTTTCGTGCTCTGCGTCTTTATTAATTCATTCATCTATTCACTCACTCACTCACTCACTCACTCACTCACTCACTCACTCACTCACTCACTCACTCACTCACTCACTCACTCACTCACTCACTCACTCACTCACTCACTCACTCACTCACTCACTCCTTTGCTCCCGCGTTCCTTTAACAGCTAATATAGCTTGCTTACTTTTCGTAATTTCTTCAATCGTCTTTTACTTTCTTCTTCCCTTCTGCATTAACTCTTTCCTGCACTGACATCGCATTTTAATAATCTACATTCAATATATTTGCCTTTCCTTCTAGTTTTTGCGTCTTCTTTGTTGTCGATGGCGCCATGCACGTCATGTCGCGCTGTCTCAGCAAAACAGTAATTTTACATTCCCAGCGGGTTAATCAAAACGCACGTCTCCACACAAGCACAGCGATATAAGGCATTGCAATCATGCCGTCAGAATAGAAGCCCAAGGCCATTGAAAACTTTGGGGCTGGCCATAACTAACGGCATTGAAAATTCCCAAAATCTGTGAGAGCGACAACGCGTGCATACATTGCAATACCAAGAACGAGCGCAGCTACTTCGTATTGATTGCCAAAGCTAACTATATATGCACAAATGTCCGCACTGAATGACTGTTCTGCTGCTGCGTTTCTTACTTCAAAGAAGGGAAACAAAATGAACTATTACAAACACAATGTTGCACTGTGTCCGTAGATGAAACATCGAGTCTAGTCTGCGGTATATCTTTGTAATGTAGATATAGATAGAAATTGGAACAATATAACCATGTAGCGATTTTCTCTTCTTTTTTTTTCTTTCGTTCTTTCCCCAAGGACGTCAGCCCAAAGATCAGCGTCGCAGCAGATGTCCGAACAATAGATGAAGCAAGAAAAAAAAAACACCAAGAACAAATTAGGAAGGAAACGATGACTTCGTTGTCACGAGGAGATCTTTTCATGGCACCACCAGCGCCACTTTCCGAGCCTCCTCAGAGCCTCATCAACGCGCTCTTTTGTTCGCGTCCATTACGGCGCCCAACATGGCCTGAGCTGAGAGATCTTTCTCTCGTTCTTTCGCGCTCTGTCACCCTTTGACTCGCTCATCTGTTTATAGGCTCGCTAGTCCTCTGCGAGGATCACTCAGGAAAGCGTAGTAGGAACAGCTAAGCAACAGACACGTACGTACAAAAGATGCAGCTTTTTCCCCTGTCCTTCATTATTCAGATAATAAACAGTGCTTAGCTTCCTCATTTAGAGCTAAACACAAAAGGACCAGTAAAACTTTGCTATGCAAGCTCCGCCACGCCGAAACTAACGCGTTAAATGGCTCTAACAGCTGTGTGCTCTTATTCAGCAGCCAAAGAAGGAAGATGAACATAATAATGTTTTCAGAAACAATAATAAGCAAACCTTAGCATAACAAAATTCATAAGTTCACTAGAGATGTGAGCAAGGAAGGTGAGGAAGAGCAGGAAAGATGACGGCGCTGTTGGTCGCAGAAGATCTAACTCTGCAAGATATAGAAGCAATTGCTCCGCTCGGGTGCCTCCCTTGAAGAAATTCGGGAAACGTGGGCGTCAGAGAGACAGTGGTCGCGAATACAGAACGCTGCGCGTGCGGAGTGCGGCAGAACTGCGCAAAAACTGGTTACTTGCGAGCCACCCAGCTCTCCCACCTCTCGAAACGCCCCGAAACGAGTGTCACTCACAGACTACCGATGACAGGAAGTGTTCGCACTATTTAAAAGACTTCAGGCATTGTACGCGCCCCTTTTGCGAATGTTCAGTGCCCGCGCGAACGCTTTGGCTTTTAGAGGGTTTAAACAGCAAAAATACTTAAAACAGACCCTTTCTATCTGTAGGAAGTTCAATATAATCCAACAGGTAAGGTTGGACATTAGCTAGATCCTGTCTCTTTGACTTTTCTGTTGTGTGTGAGGGCCTTGTCGCTCATTTGAGTTTGTTTCTCCTACCTTGTAACAGTACCAGCCAATGGAGATGCTTGTTGGGCATGTTTGTATAAGGTTTTGAAAGAAAGGGAACCGCAATGTCAGCCGCCCATTTATTGTTGTCTTGCCTTTCCTGCTTGCCAGTCTTTTCTGTTTTCGAACGTTTAATGACTCCTTCGGTTTCAGAATCAGCACTGGCACAACACATATCTAGGTCCTAGGAAGGGACACGTAGGCTGTGTTGACATGTGACTGTATTTTGAAGGTTGACGACGGATTGACATCGCGGAATAGTCACGGTGATGTAGGTCCATGTCATAACCGTGCTCGTGCTACTACATGACTAAGCCAAGTTATCTTTTCGTATTGCGCAAATGGCAATCAGGCGTTCGGCTATAACGCAGTAAACGAGAAGCTTTTACACCAGGTGTTCTGGGGTTTAGTGTGCATTGTTTTGTCGGCATACGTTTGATTTGTGTATCTTGTTCCCTTGCTTTAGCTGCATCAGAAGTGCCCTTTGTCTGTCAAGGATGTCGCAAAGAGGGAAGACATATAACTTGTAATCGTGCAGACTCTTAGTTACGTGTAGGCTACTGTATCAGTTCAATGTGCGGAAAAAAAAAAGAACAATCCTGTAAGGTATGTTGTTCATCACAAGCCGAAATTCCAATTGGAGAATGATTTCCGAGCTTCTCAACTACCGCAGGCGCTAACGGTACATTTTCAACGCATGCCCTTCCCGACTCACACGCACGTGCACTCACACATGAACGTGCTCACACACGGGTGCACACAACCACTGACGCACACGCACACACAGACCTCGTCCGTGCAGTACAAAAAATTATGCCGACATCTAAAGCGCGGTTTTGCCCACTCCACTAGGCTGCGTAGCGAACTTAACAATTGGTTTACGTCTATATGAAACTTCTTAGTACTACCGCAACCGGGGTAACTAAAAAGACGAGATAGTGCGTGTGCCCTCACTAAATAGATAAAATGTGCGTGAGAACACCCGGGTAATTAAATAATAAATAAAATCAAAGGATAGACAGAATCGCAAAGAGAGAAACTTCGCGAGAGCGCGGGCCCTTGAGCGAATGCACGCTGTTTGCCATGCTCTTAAGGGAGTACCAGCCGAGGGTTAGGGAAGACAGCGCAAATTGAGAACGCCTGTTCCTGACAGGTGAAGAGAGTCGGAGAAGGCTTCAAATTAAAGCGCCGAGCAAACAGAAGAGGCTCCGAGTAAACGCGCGGCCGTCGCAGTGCGGACAATAGGTATTAAGGGCCTCGAACCCGAGCTTTTGTAAAAGCGAATTTAGTGCGCCAACGAAGTGACGGTCTCGGCTCGCACCTATATGTGTGTATGTGTTTCTTTTATTAGCGTACATTTTGCTTGTTTCCCAACGGCTGTGTTTTGGTTCAGGCTGAATTTATTTCATGTCATAGCGTTACTTGATCAACATCGCGAGACTTTGTTTGGAATACGCAAAGCCCTTCGCTGAGGCATGCATTGGAATCCACTTTACTGTTTCAGGCACGTAGTAAAAAAAAAAAAAGAAGACACTGAGATAGAGATTGAGAACACGTTAAAGTGGGAGGTCTTGCGCTCCTTGATTATCCTGCATGTAAATTTCCCATCATCGCAGTAAGCATTAATTTTCTGTGCCCTGCAGGTCGATGATCTCTCCCATGGAAAAAGGTTTCATTCAATCCCAGGTAATTGTTAATAATGAGTTCGCTGCTAGTTTCTCTGTGACGTTGTAAGTTTCCTGGTGAAGAAGATCCAGCGACGCGAAGAAATGAGAGATGAACCTTTCGTTATAACGACATAGCATAAAAAATAGATTAAAGGATTAAAAAAAAAATATATGATAACAAGATATCGAGAATCACTGCACGAGCACACCCACACACTAACATCACAAGACACATGCTTTTACATGAATCTTCTCACCTGTTCGCTCATCACCATGCGATTCGCCTGGTCATGGGCATAGCTGGTCGAGAACTAAGGAAACAAAAAGCGGGGAAGCATTTTTGTACAAAAAATTTCTGACCCAAAAAGCGCCGAGTGCTTTCTTTGCTTCACGGGACAGCCCGCTTCAACGTTTCTGTTGATTTTCTGAAACTGTACCGACTAAACTGCACTAGCCCGGACAGCATTACCGACCACTAGCTGATGTAAACCTGAATGGTTAAGGTCAAGACTGCGTTACCGAAATTTCTTTCCTTCATATAGCATTCCTGTCTGAATTAGAGTTACGGTCAATGTAATAACTACAGCTTAAGAATTTGAATCCTTTGACATGCATGAAAAATACGGATGGGATCCGCTGCCTGTATACTATATGATACAGACACGAAATTCGTACTTAACTTGAAAACTCTGGACATGTCCAAAATGGCATCAACATGAAAAAAAGCTTGTGAATATAGTGGTCGTTAATTACGGAGAGTGAACGCAAACACCGTTGCAAAATCTGTTCTTTGTCATTATATCAAGTTACACACAAGTGCGATAAATATAGCGACGTAGTGTATGTTTCTGAATACAGAAGGCTGCTTTCTTTATATATTTATTCACCACAATGCGTACCAGGAGAAAATGAAAGCAATGACTCAAGCCTTAATAGCATCGATTTCAGGTGGTTGAGAGAGCGAAGGCCTTGTTGAAAACGGAACCTCAAGGAAAGCTATGGTTCCGTACCATGGAACAGAGAGTTGCAGTCTGAAGAGTGATCATCAATCTTTTGTCTCGTCAATCAATAACACTTACTTAGGCGACTTTAAAGCGATTCAGGCAGCAGCTCGTACTCTATTAGTATGATTCCATTTCACATATCAAAGAGCGTTTCAAAAGAAACGTATAACTGTTTCAGGCTTTCATCTCACAGGCGCGTTGTTCCTGTGTTCAATTGAACCACTTGTTTTTCCAAGAGCCTGTGTGTGCTTTCGTTGCGCCTGCACCATTTGTGCTCTGTCTTACACGATGCGTCACCACCAACAAGTCCTAATCACAACCATTTTGAGCCCTCTAAGATGTTTATGTTGTGCCAGAGACGAGACAAGCATATATTGCGTGAAGAAAGGGGCCAAGCAGTTATGCCCACCCGAAGATTGTACAGGTTCTTTCGTTAAATTCTTTTTTCAAACCACGCTTCTCGTTCAAACTTTCTTCTCGAACATTCCGTCTTTGACCACAGGTGTCTTGCAGGTAACGATCGATGGTTTCCTTTTTTTCCGCATTGACTGAATTGCATACGGCAGCAGCACGTTACATATTTATGAGAATATCTGTCTTCAAAACGCATTTACAAGCCGCTCGCCGTGGAAACTGACTGAGAACGCACACTATCAGCACGCCAACATTCAGCTAGTACGTCAGCAACAACGCTATGTACTATATAGTCAACGAAAGAAGGCTCTAAAATGAAATACCTGCTATATTTTTGCTGGGTGCTGTTTTAAAGGAAGAGGCCCTTCGCTGAACTCGCGTATTATGCATACACCTGTAGAACACCGAGTGCCGACCGAATTTTGTATGTATTTCGCATTGGTATTGGCACACATATAAAAAAAAACATGCATGATAAGAGTGAGTGAGTGAGTGAGTGAGTGAGTGAGTGAGTGAGTGAGTGAGTGAGTGAGTGAGTGAGTGAGTGAGTGAGTGAGTGAGTGAGTGAGTGAGTGAGTGAGAATAGGAGAACGAGAACAAAACTTGGCAGATCATTATGTCATGCGTTGTCAGCAGCACACATCAGAAAAAAAATCTACCTGTATATCAGCACTTGAACGATATCAGACACTGCGGTTGACTGACGTAAAAGCAAGCGAAGTGTTGATTGCACAAACTGTCCCGTGCGGTGTCTTCCCCACGATAGGACGACACCTGCGCTTAAATTGAGGTAAACCTTTCATTATCGCGACAGCGAACCGATAAAATGTCAAAGAAGACGGCCTCAAAGGCATACAAAAACACAGCCGAGCTCCCACATGCTTGTGTTTAGTCTATGTGTGCGGTCGGAATTCGCCCGGGGTGACGCGTCGTGTAATGAGCGGGCTGGAAGAGCCGCGAAGAAGCCCTTTATTGAGGTTTAATTACAGCGGCGCTTCTCGTCCTGCTCGCTAATGAGGCCGTCCGGATTCGAGCAGTTTGCGAGGAAATTTACCGCTGCAAGAATTAAAAGAAAACATTTATGTGGGGTTTACACGGGAAGAACTTTGATAATGTGAATCCACTCGTGTGTTTTCTTCTATCTATCTATCTATCTATCTATCTATCTATCTATCTATCTATCTATCTATCTATCTATCTATCTATCTATCTATCTATCTATCTATCTATCTATCTATCTGTCTGTCTGTCTGTCTGTCTGTCTGTCTGTCTGTCTGTCTGTCTGTCTGTCATACACGATGCACACACGTCTGGGTACGGTCACCCCCTCTCACAAAGTTCTGACAACCTTTGTCCACAGAAAAGAAGGAAAGAGCATGTGCTGGCATGGTTCGTTTGTGACCTCTATGCTCTGTGTTTCGTCGAGAATTCTTGGCATTTGCTTTGTCTCTTACCTTTTGAATACCATAGGCCTACATATTCAGTGCTTTGAGCCCTATGCAAAGAATTTCCTGGAAAGCCGCGATAGACACATCGCGAGCGCTTTATTATTAATGCGGGATCCATTATTCTCATTCATGCCGGCATGATTAATGAGCAGCTCTAAACGGGCACGATTTTGCGAAAATTGTGCGGAATAATGTGAACTCGACCTTTCGTCACTTTTTTTCCCCCTTCCTCGTCGCCAGGACACGCACGTAGCAGACAGCAAAAGTTAACAGAGAATAGTCTCAACCTCCGAAAAGTCTATAAGTTTTCTCACAATGGCTCAACGATAACTTCGATAGTCTTTAGCTTATCATTCTTCTACCGGTCGAATGTTCGCCAGATCCAGAAAAACGAAAACGCTCTTTTTTATATTTTTTTGGGGTACGCTCCTTTGTCTCAGCCCTGAGTCACGGCGCCTGTGAAAAGCAGCGTGCTCTCTTTATTTCCTGAACGATGCCATCCGTTTCAGACAGAGTTGCCTGATGGACGACCAGCCGACGTCAGGCTGCTGCTACCGTAAACTGTTCCGAGAGTTCAAAGTCACTACCCAAGAAAACAGGCCGTCTTATCGTATACGCTTCTGGCCGTTGGCGGGAGTTTAGAAAAAAGAAAACTGACAGCGCATTACGTACAGCCAATAAGCAAAGTGAAATGAAGCAAAAACGTACGGATTAGAAGGAAGAAGAAAAAGAAGAAGAACGATATGAAGACACATAGACGTCGAAGGTAGGCACGGCACTATACAACGCTGTCACTGTATACAGTAAGGAATTCGTTTTTGCGCGAAGAAAAGCCCAGTGCCACGAGGTGCCATATAGAGAGAGCCGTCATCGAGATATATTCCCCATAACAAGGGCCATTGGCTCGGCACTTCCCTGGGGAGTGGTTTTTGCGGTGCTGGGACCTTCTGTTGCTAAAAGCGGCAAACATCAGCGGCGGCAGCTATTCGCGACGCCATCGCTTATCGACTCTGCCGCGGTGTATTTGTCCGCGCATCTTTCTTGCCGTCTCCTCTTCTTGTTCTTCTTCCTTCCGACCTTCTGCACCAATGGCACCAAAAGTTCCCGCACGCCGCTCTGCTCTGTTGATTCTGTTTAGCTGCGCTTTCGATTACGTGACGTGTAAGTGTGGCATTCGCGTCACTGGAAGCCACGAAGCGAGGCCTCGCTTGCAAAGCGATATAACAGAGAGCGTGGGGGGACAAAAAGGGAAGGCACAGAGATAGAGCACACGAAAAAAACAAAGGAAGGTATACAAAATTGTAAATGTGAACAAAGGAACAGGGCTGAAGGAGCTGGCGCGGTAGTCAGCTGGAGGGGAGCGAAAGTGGCGCCTGCCAGGGCGTATTGAGAAAAATGAGCCGTCGCTGGTAGGTGGCGGTCGCTTCGGCATCACAGGAGACGGTGCCAATAAAACGGCACTCCATCACTCGTCATCGACAGAGGGGGAAAAAAAAAGATAACTCTTCTCCTTTTCTTCTTTTCTTTTTTTTTTTTTACTTTCCGGGATAAGTCGGGGGTAAAGGTGCGTCCCTCGCACGAATGCGTGGTCGTTCTCCGACATTGACGTACTCTTCCTCAATGCGGACTGACCAGCCTCTGTTCGCTTCGTGAGCTGCGTAATCTAGCTGACTCTCACGTTTTGTTTTACCGACGGTAAAGCGCGCTAAGACACAGAAAACGTAGGAAAAAGTGAAAATACAGAGCGCCCTGTTTGACTTGTTTTCTTTCGTCGTCCATGTCTTGGAGCACTTTTTACCACTCTGATACGTCATTTTAAGAAATCCCACGTACGTATACAATTACAATATATTTGCCATCTCTCGTGCTTTCAACAAGTTTTAGAGGTATTGATAAGGAGGGTGAGAGGTCAGGGACGATTTAGCATAACCTTTTATTGCGTTCCAAACTAGAAGAGAAGCTCAGGAGAAGATGGAGGCTTGAATCGATGAACAGATCGCTAAAAACGATGGATAACAGGGAATTTCGCTGGGGCGAGCGTTTCGACACGTGGACTTGTCTTCGTCAGGACGGAGACTGCCGTCCTGACGAAGATAAGTCCACGTGTCGAAACGCTCGCCCCAGCGACATTCCCTGTTCTCCATCGTTTTTGGCGATCTGTTCATATCTTATTGCGTTGAAGTTTCAAGACATATAGTAAAAACTTTGGAACGCAACGTGTACCAAGGTCCATTCACGCGACTCCTACTTATAAAGAAGAATCTTAAAACCAAATTGTCACATGCTTTGCGGCACCTCATTCATAAGCTGCAATGTGTGATCAGTACCCTCCTGATCATTACGACCAGGGTATAATGATTTCAATCCATCAGCATGCTAAATGTTTCTGTCATTCTTTCACACACTGATAGGGGTGTTTCTTTGCAGCTATCATACTCATATAAGAACCATGTCGTAACTTGCTCTTTTTTAGTAAGTTCCTCCGTATTGGCAGTAAGAAGGTCTCGCTGTTCCGTTGGTTTTCGTATCTAGGCAGTTTAGAGCTGTCTGAGTCGTCGGTCATATGCCGCAATATATGCGCCGCTATTCAATAAATAATATAATACTAAATAAATATCTTCTTTATGTATTCTTTGGCTCTCCAGTAAATCATATCCGGGTCGCACAGGATTTTTTTTTCTTCTTTTTCTTTTCTCTCGTTCATATGTCATTCACCTCGCGCTCTTTAGGGGAGGGTGTACTCAAGTATGTAGGCGTAACCAATTTTATTCTACCACTCACAGGCTATATGCTGTGCCTCTAGAAAGGAAGAGAAAAAGTGAAAAGCTCAGTGCTGCACTGTGTTACATGTACAACAAGCTGGCGGCCCTGATGACGACGGTGCGTGCTTCCGAAAGCATGAATGGGACTTTGAAGTGTATTCTTTATCGTTGCGCGTCTCCGTATGGTGCAGTGCATCCTGGAAACACCCTATTTTACTCACTTGTTCGTTTTATCAAGTAATAGAGACTATATGGGCAGTCGACCTGTACGCTTGAGGATAGTGTTTGTAGAGTAGTGGCAGCGCCATCTGCATGGCGGGCGACCGGATAGCGACCGGCAGGAAACTCTTCGTGCTGTAGCGCACCCACTGAAGTTGATATGTCTCTCAACAGAAAGCGTAATATTATCTTGCGTGCATTCTGCTATTTATTGCTCGTTTCCAACCATTTTTCCGTCACGAATGCTATGTGTTGCTGGTGAATTTAAACGCTGTTATGAACGCACATAAAGCCAATGTACCCATGACATTCTGGCCTTGGACGTGGTATTAAACACAAAATGCTTGCGAGATGGAATGCGAATATTTTGCAAGAAAAATTAAATTTGAATTGTATTTTTTTTTATTTTACAGGAGTGCGCAAGCTTTAGAAACCATATCGAGAAACATCTGTGTAGCAAGGAAAGAAAAGGGGAAATAAGCACGTGCATGAATCCAGGAGTACAGCGCACGAACACGGAAAAGAACTTTAGCAGCTATTCCAAATATGTGAAGTTGAATGATCAGCGAAACCGTTAGGCGCACGGCGGAGGAGATCGAGACATGGCTGTCGCCAGTTTAGATTGAAAGGCCAGATTACGAACGTGCCCATTAAAAGTTGAAACCACTGCGTAGACTCTACCGCGACACGTCGAGGACGATGTCCCCGCTCTCTTAATGGCGTGTGCGGTGGCCGGCTCGAAGCGAATCGCTACCTAATCGACCATGGCGTAAAACAACCTCAGAAGCTGCGGAAGAAGGAGCCTTCGCTCTCGCAACGTGAGATCCTCAAATTAGTGCGTGGCTGGTCAGCGACTCTAGGCAGGCCACCACTAACTTCCTTCGTGTGCAGGGTGGCGTTATCCGCGCGACGTCTCTTTCCTCCGCTCTGTTCCTTCAAGGACCGTGACCTCATCGAATTGGTGCGGGTTCCGGCCCAGGCTGGCAATTCAATCCGCTAAAGGAGGTCTGACTGCTCGAGGTTTCGTCAACCGAGCGGCGGGCCCATCTGGCCGCCATGCGCCCAGGGATGGCGCCATCGCATACGACGGCATCACGACCCGCTATCGTCAGAGTAGGCGAATTTGCCGGCCTCCCCATCCTCGTCTTACTCGCGATCTGGCTAGTGTCCGGCATCAACTACAAACGAGCTCTTTGCGCAAATCTTACCTTCTGCCCTGTACGTATCCGGTCGCCTATACGACCCTAACTGCCCCTCGTGTAGTGTACGCGCGTCTTTCACCCACGTTCTATGGGGATGTAGGCATTCGCTTCTCCTTCTCAGCTCTTACCATCTCCCTCACCAAAGGCGTGGGAGCGCCTCCTGCAATCCACAGACAGCGACAGCCAGGCCGAAACCATTAAACAGTGCCAGGGTGCCCCACCGCCCTGCCACAAAAGGACGACATGGCTATTTCTGCTTTAGAAATTGAAGACGTTCGCTCTCCCGCTGCCATCGACGTTATGAGTAGGCTTCACTGCAACACTTGACGTTAAGAAACCCTACAAAAGTGAAGGTCACGCTAAATTCTTTAAAGATGACTTTGCTTCTAAACATAGGCACATTGCTGAGAACACAGTATTCCAAAGGTAATATAAGCCGTCTTAAAACGTTGAACGCCCTAGGACAGTTTTTATTATTTTATTATTTGTTTGCTACTGTCCCGAGCGCCGGCTGGCGGCATTCACGTGGTTCGGATTTATTCACATTTTGCGAGCGTGGGTGCGCAGCCTGCGCGCTTCGTGCGACATTGTTTTTCGGTGCCTTCGCAGAGGTCTTTGTACGGTGGAGGCCCAACCAATCATGCTTTAAAGTGAGTTAAGAAAGTGAAAGTGCCATCCAGAACAAAAGCGTTTCTTTTCAAGCGAAGCTTGTTGCGCGTCACAATTTGAAGGCGGGGTTGTTTTCAGGAAAACAATCATCGTGAACGCAGTGCGTGCGCTCTTTTTTCTCTCGCGCTTCGAGTGTTCCAGCATGCTTCAGCCGCTTAAATCAATTCGATTTTCTACCAAAGAAAGAAGAAATAAAGATAGTAAACAATTATTTAATTATTAGTTAATTAGTTAATAACGATATGGGACACGCACGCCAAGCTTCGCTTGCCCTGATTTTCCCGATGGTAGGAGGGCTCACACCGCAATCTACACCGGAGTCTGCACACCGAAACATTGCAAGTTAAGAAGCTTTGTAGCAAAAGCCATTGTCTTTACCGCGGGGATCGTACTGTTTATCTGCAAGCAACGAGAGAGAATAGATTACATTTTTTGCATTGTTGTGGGTGGGTTTATTTTCTAAGAGTGTTACGGCGGACACTTAAGACGGAATTTCCACAAGATCAGGGAAGCTCATATGTGCGGACTCGGTGTTTCTCACTAGGTTGCATAATGAGGCTACATACAGGCTTGGGTTTATCACAGTACACACTTGGAGTACCACGGATTGAAGGAGGCCGAGGGCAAAAATCGCTTGAGTGCACAAGAAATAAAAGTGCGCGCGAACTTCTTTTATGATGATAGTTTTTACGCACTAATGAACCGCCACACTTTCCGACCTACTAACCTTTCAAGCCTCGCTGTAAATAAATTGCAGTAGCTTAGCTTAGTGGTTAAAGAAATCACTTCAGAACGCGGGGGGCCCGGGTTCAGCCTTGACACTCGTAACAAGCTGCTTTCGCACCAGTGAATTATTGATGCGATAGCGTTAAAGAGCTCGTCTCGCAGAAATTCCGATGTCGGCGTCGTTTGCTGTGAGCGAAAAAAAAAAACGTTATCCGTGAGCTAAAATTCGAGGTACATGCAAGTAAAGAGATAAGAAAAAACCTTCGGCGACCTATGGGATCAAACCTGGGGCCCCTTGCCCCTGAGCTTCGATGCGCTACGTGCTCGGCCATCCCGCGTACGTCCTCCTGCCTTCATCTTGAGGTGGGGGCAGCGCTACACGAAACAATGACAAAGAAGAAGACGCGCTGGACAAGTGCGTCTTCTTCTTTGTGTTTCATCTAGCGCTGCACCAACCGCAAGATGAACCATTACCAACCAGCCCAAGTCTCAATTATAATGGCGTCATCTTCGTCGGTGAGGTTTCATGGCGCATCTATGTCAAATGGCGCAGGGCGACGAGGGAGGATACGCAATAACGCAAGTAACTCGCACTTTCTGCCAAGTGGTGTCGTGACAATTACGCGGCTAGGCGACTGAAGAGCACGACAAGCGGAAGAGAGCGCGATGAGAATGGGACCAGGCATCGATATCGCGTTCAACTCTTAAGGGTCCCACATTTTTTTTTCTTCGGCCACTTCATAGAGCGCGCCCGGGGCTACGCATTAATTACTGAAAATGCACTAATGCGCAGTAGTTCTTCTACGGCTCGCTAAGTGGCACAAGAAGTTTTCTGCACACAAACGGACAAAGCGCCTACGTATATACAGCTTCACTGTAAAAACATGTTGATTGTGTAAGGGAAAATTAGGGATACACAAGAATAATGCTGGATTCGGATAGCGCGCCAGTTGAATGTACTGTCAACTAACGAAACGAATCATTAGAGCTCGAAGCGCACACGCGACGTCAGCCGGTGAAGCGCTCGCGTCCAATGAAATGAATGCACGTCAAGCGTGTCCAGCACTAGCTCGGATGTAGTACAATTCCTTAAGTTTGTCCCGCCCTGTAAATTCATGCTAATTTGTTAATTTAATGCATGCCCTAATGGACGTCTGTGCTAATGCTCTGGATTTCTATTGCAACGAAAGCAGATTCATTTTCTTCACTTTAGTGGGTTCTGCTCTCGTGAACTTGCTCTCGTGCTCTCCGAACGTTGAAAAAAACGTTTTATCCGGGCACCTCACAAAAAAACAACTCAACTACGTTTTTCGTCCATAATAAGACTTCTAATGCCGTAGGCGTTAGAAATTATAGAGTACTCGATAATGTAGTGAGAAAAACACCGTGAGCAGGAACCGTCCCAAGCTGAGGAAATAAAGATATGATCGATTGAGATGTAGTCAGCGGGCATCATCGAGCTCCACGGACGCCCCATTGAGTGCACTTATTTTCTTCTAAAGCAGCCTCGCCTATAATCTGACGTTTTTGTCTATCAGCTCTGAATTTTTTTGCGCCATTTTCCTTGCCCCCAGCTTCATTCGTTCTTTCATGCTCCCCTCTGTATGCTTAGCACATACAGAGCGAATGCGTCTTTCACTTTTCTTTAACTTAACTCCCCGTTGCATCATTTAAAGCACTCCATTAGACGCGGCCTAGCTATCGCAGAAGTGCAGTTGCGGGGCCCTGCACATTTCCCTTGTACTAATTCCGTGCACTACTGTAGGCTACGTGGAATGAGTGACAGCGAATGAGAGGCGAGAATCGCGGTGACCGCCATATTCAGTGCCACGCTGCCTGTTTTAAGCTGAACGCATCAGCTTCTGCAACGGTTCTGCACTGAAATATGAAGCAATGAAACGTTCAGCAATGAAACATGCTCCGATAACTCGATGATTACTGTCCTCGTTAATTGCGACGCTTGCAGAAAGTCTGCCGCGAGAGTAAACAGTTGCTTTCTGACTCGTGCGAGTAACTGACTTTCCAAATAGATAGATAGATAGATAGATAGATAGATAGATAGATAGATAGATAGATAGATAGATAGATAGATAGATAGATAGATAGATAGATAGATAGATAGATAGATAGATAGATAGATAGATGAGTGAGTGAGTGAGTGAGTGAGTGAGTGAGTGAGTGAGTGAGTGAGTGAGTGAGTGAGTGAGTGAGTGAGTGAGTGAGTGAGTGAGTGAGTGAGTGAGTGAGTGAACCTGCGTCATAAAATCACGACCGCGTTATCTGATTACATCGGTCACGCTTTGAACCACGCTGCACGAAACTGCCCGCGACGCTTCGAAAGAGACGCGTATGCATGGTGGTACCCGAGGCATTCAGGATTTTTATTCTCCCGAATATTCCAAGGTCGTTCCGCGCCGCCTCCCCCGGGAATCATTTGCGTTTGGTGGCGTCGGGTTAGAATTGAAGGAGCGACCAGACGCAAGTGGATGACAGGCCACGCGCTCTCGTGCTACGCATCGTTGACCTTGAAGAGCGGGGAGACCGCTGCCTCGAACGTCGTAGCTGCATGCCACGGCCGCTGTTTGGACTCTCTTATAGCATTGATGTGGTTGTAGGATAATCGGTGTCCTTCGATACGATGTGCGACCGAGACAGCTATATTGAGTCTGGGCACAAAGAAAGAATAACGAAAATAAGTTATCATTCGCAGCCGAAGTTAAGACAATAAATAAATGATATTTGTTGTTAGGCTAAGGCAGGGCTGGGCAAGAGATGCAACTTAATAAACAATTAAATCGGGCTACTTGGTGAGGATCCATCTTCTTAGGAAGCGTAAAACTAAACGACCGACAGACACAAGGAAGACGAGACGCAAGCGCTTAACTTCAACTGCGCGTTTATTCCAAAAGCGAATTCATATATAGGAGCGAAAGAAAAAAAACAAAAAAAATAAATACAACGAAGCCCACGTGTCACGATAGTCATTACTCATCCATTTCTTCCTAACGTCATCTAGAAAGCGAAGTTTTTTCTGCCTAAGTGTGATAGACGGTTTTGTGCCTCGGTCGTTTAGTTTTGCGCGTCCAAAGAAGAGAAGGTTTAGACAGAGATGCTTAACGAGCGCAAATTTGCTCGCGCCTAGCGTTTATAACTCCCTCTAGCCCGGTCGTGGCTAACGGGGCCCCGCAACACTTTTGCAGCGGTGCTGTTAAGTTTTCGGTTATAGGCAGCCTACATGACCATTTGACTACATGATTACTGAAAGCAGTCATGTAGGCTCCCTATTTCCTTATGTCATCTCTCGCCCCCAGAAAATTGTGGGTTGATCCTAGAGGCAGTGCCGTAAGCACCAGCTCGCGTCGCCTAGCAACCACCAGTTGCAGAGCTCCACTCACTTAGGATAGCTTAGTTACAGCTTGTGTGACCGTGGAAGATGACGTCACAGCTAGTTACGAGATTTGCGCCACGTACGTAATATGTCGTTACATCCAGTCACGTCACCTAGCAACCGCCTAGTGCAGTCGCACTTGCATAGCCTAGCTTCGTAACAAGTAGCGTGACCGCATAAAATGACGTCACATTTGTCACGTGACCCAATCACGTAGCATGACGTCGCGGCTAGTCCCGTGACATGTTCCCGCCAAAAGCACGTAAGGAGACGTCACAACCGGACATTTCCTGCCAAGCCACTTTGAAACTAGACACATGACCCAAATCACGTAACATGAGGTCACAGGTAGGCACGAAACATGTTCCCGCAAAACCACGTAACAGTTTGTCACGTGACAAACCACGTGACTTAGTCGAGCTTGCAGAAGCCAGAAGAAGCTAGGTCCACCACAAGCACCGCTGTTAGTCTAGCCTTCAACCACTAGAGAAAGCTTCACTCTGAAAACCACGCCAATCAGTTGCGGAGACTACTGCGAACACGTGTGCTAAATACTAGTGCGCTGCGTGCAACAGGAAATTCGTAATTCAATTTCGAATTCAGCTAGAAGTCGCCTACTCTTGTTTCGACAAATGAGATCACAATTAGCACCGGATACTTCGCTTGACTTCCGTAGTTTTCCTGAAAGAAGCACACGTTCTTTTTATTGGTTGAACTCAAAACTAACTAATAAAGCACCACCGAGGACGTTTAGGTGATTGTGGATTCTCTAATGCTAGTTACACTTCAAGTGACGAAGTCAGTGTTCCTTGTGACGTCAGTGACGTCATACGTTGAAAGAACAGCCGGCGATTTCCAGCTGTGTTCAAAACAGATTTCGAATTCCCTGTTGTGTGCATCGCACCAATATTTGGCTCACGTGTTCACAGGAGTCTCCACGTGTGATGGGAGTCGTTTTCATACTATGCTAAAAAAAATGTGTTGCAGGGCCCTTTTAGGGAAATAACGCTATATATATTTTGCAGTCATTAGCGGGAGCGCGGCACAGTGAACACGATGGTAAGAAAAAAAAGGCGGGGGGGGGGGGGAGGGGGGGAGGGAAGGGGCTACGGTGGTCTAGTGGCTATGGTACTCGGCTGCTGATCCGAGGGTCGCGGGATCGAATCCCGGACGCGGCGGCTGCATTTCGATGGAGGCGAAATGTTGATGCCCGTGTGTTGTGCGATCTCAGTGCACGTTAAAGAACCCCAGGTGGTCGAAATTTCCGGAGACCTCCACTACGGCGTCTCTCATAATCAGAGCTGGTTTTGGGACGTTAAACCCAAGGAGGTTTACTTTTTAAACCTCCTTGGTTAAACCCCACAAATCAATCAAACCAAAATCAAGAAAAAAAAAGGGGAAGAGTAGAAAGGGTAGGAAAGCCGTAGTTAAGGGCTCTGGCAATTCCGACCACCTGCAGGTCTTCAATAATAATAATAATTGTTTCGGTAAGGAAGTGACGCGCTAGTTTATGCAGCCCTTGCCGTGAGCACGGCTCTGCGTCCGTGGGGGTAAGGGGAAAGAGAATTAAAAGAGTGGAAAGAAGAGGAACAGCGAAGCGGGTGGTTCCAAAAAATTTTGACCACCTGAGGTCCTTTGACGTGCACCCGCGATGCACCGTACACAGGCCCCTAGCATTGCTGTCCTCCATCTAAAATCCGGCCTCCGTGGCCGGGTGTGAACCTTCATTTTTGTGTCCCCAGTCGAGCACCACATAACCTCCAGGCCACTGCGGCGGACCTTCAGTAGTAAGCCAGTACCGCGTCATTACCTAAGCTGTAAGAATAGTAGTGCGAGTAACAGTTGAGGCGAGGCCCGTTGTGAAGTAAGGAAAGCTATGTGAAAATGTCTGCGTCCGTTGTCTATTGTGCGATGAAGATAAAAAGCCTCATCTTTTCAAGAAGAAACGCGCCCAAACTCAGGATCGAATCACAGAAACTCAATGCTAACGGGACTTCGCCTTTGCTCGACCATTAAGAGCTTTTGCTAGGACGAAGGTCGAAATGGGACACATTAAAATGATCTATGCGTTTAGATCGCACGTGTATTCCCAATGCAGGAAAGGGTCGTGTTCTCTTATCCATCCTTTTTACAAGCACAGCGTCCAAAGAAAAGAATTCGTCGTAGCACTACCATGTTTCCCTCACCCTTTTGCCCACTTCCAACCACAACGCATGGCTCTATAAGCGCATTTCGCAACCTAAACCTGTACACTGCATGTGCCACGGTTTCTGTAGCCATCCCAGTAAGACCCTGCACCAGCGGTTTCTTTTCAAACACGTTGGCGAAAACACAGACGATATAGAGATCGCCCACGCACACTTTCAAGGTTTATGAAATCTTTTCCGGATCCCTTTGTCTCCCTTCCCACACAGCGATGCCATGAATATGATTCATTGCATCTCAAGAGAACGCGACGTATCGTTCATCAGGGGACTGTGTCACAGTTTTTAGAAAACGCGTGCTCTGATGAACAAAGGACTGCGGCGTCAGTAATCGATTGAACGATTCTCAGCCACTTCGAAAAACCCTCCCTTGCGGCTTGCTGAACTGTCATTCTTTTCTTTTTTTTTTTTGTCATCGTATAGTCATCCCATTACGATGGAGCTGCCGTCTATCCTCGTGTCGTTGACGACAGTGCGTTTCGTGGCAAAAATGTGGCGCAATCCGAAGAGTCTTTGGTATAGAGGGCGTTGTTATCGCCACCAGAGCACGATTTTGTGCCGCCGGCGACGGGTATTGTGCGACACGAGCGAGAGACAAGTGCGCTACGACAGAGTCAGTGACGTAACACTCTTCCCTTAAAGTGTGCAGAAGAAACGTCACGAAACTAGGTCTTTCGGTGAAGAAACAGAGGGCGGAATAGACGTTTGCAGTCATGGAGGAAGGACAGCTGAGGGGAACTGCAGAAAGTGTAGCGGAAGTCAAGTGCTTTCTAAAGGAATACTGGGACGCCTCGCCCACGCGTCGCCTCATGCGAAACTGCGGATCATTTGTGCGAGCCCCACATGTACTACTTGCGCATGCGCGGACGCATTTGTCTGCTTTCTTTGCTCCTCGCGGCGACAGCGGCGCATGCGCGGACGAGCTAAGCGTGCTTGGGAAGGGAGGGGGGCTCCATTTGGTTTGACAAAATCTGACGTCCCAACAGTGGCGCATCGACGGGGGCGGGGGGGGGGGGGTTCGGGGGTTGTAAACCCCGCTGAGGCCGACCTAACCTCCCTCCCACTCCGTAACTGCTCCTATGTCCTAGAAGAATGTGGCGCTATTGTCTCTGCAAAACGCCGAAAAAATGATCAAAATCATCATCATAATTGATCTTACTATTATTTGGCATTTTATTTACTTTTCTTTACACATGCAACAACTGTGTAATCGCATGCCCGGCCCTTCGTGAAAAATTGAACCCCGGGTCCCTGGCAGAGATCCTGGGTGCGCTACTGCGTCACAGCCTCAGTTTTTCCTTCCTGGTCGCTTACTATACTTGTGCTTTATCTGCCGTGAAACAACGACGCGAAATGGAACGTAGGGTTGGGACTAGTAAAGGGACTATTAGCAGCAACCATTACCTTTTCACAAACGTCTAATAAAAAAAGGGCCGAGTAGAGTAAATAATCGGTAAGGAACTTAACTGGCATGGCCAGGCCTCCTACTTTGCTCAAGACCGACAAAGACAGAGACAAAAAAAAAAAAAAGGAACTTGAGTTGTGCAAAAACCTCGCATAGCATTGACATCGACAACTGAAGGCATAACACATCGTCGTTAAGGACAATTGGAGGAGCATGCAAGACCCTGATTGGCCAGAAAGACAGAAAGGCATAAACGAAGAATATGAGGAAGGCCGACTGAGCAACCTGGGGGCAAACTTTGGTTTAGTACCATGCAGCTGGATACGAGGGAGAGCAGGCTGAAACATAAAAGAAGGCATTACTGAAAAGTGAAAGTTGTCTTCATTGGAGTACATTTCAGATTTGTTGCAATCCTGTGTTTGTGTGCGGAGCGGAGCATCAACGGCGCTCTGCTTCTTTCCATATCGCTATCGATGACGACGCAACAGGCCCTAGCCGCGGGCTGGGAAAGCCGAGAAAATACGCCACGGCGGAAGAGGCTGGGGTAGCTGGAAATTTCTGTCATCGTAACCTCCGAAGCATCTGTGCACGAAGCCATTGCAGCCGCCCGACAAGTGCAGCAGATCAACAGGAGAGCCAGCCAATGAGCAGTATTTTATCAATGTTCCGTGGGTCCAACTATAACTAAGTTCTAAGCATACACCATAATGTCTTTTTATATACCCAATCGCTTGAGCAAACCCTTATCGTCTAGGACTAGGAGAATACTTGTCCTCCGTTTTAAACACGTATCTGAAACGCCTAGTGGATAGTCCGTTGGTGCTGAAGCATTCTCAGATTGGAAGCCTTGTGCCTGTGTTCCCACTGACTGTCCCCTTGTCTATTTATTTCTGCTCTGCTTACTTTTATCTCTTCTATTATTCCCCTCTGTTGGGTGAGATCAATAATAGTAATATTGTAAAGCGCCATGGTTGGGGGCGAAACGAAGAAGAGGATGACGACGGATCTTTCTGGTGTGAAGCGCAGAACGATAAGTACTCGTCTGTCTTCTGGACTCTCACCTATCATTTGTCGGTAAACACGTCTCGTTCGTAACAATATATTAATAATAATATATCATGTGATAGCTATGTATGTATGTATGTATGTATGTATGTATGTATGTATGTATGTATGTATGTATGTATGTATGTATGTATGTATGTATTGTGCCGCCATTTCATTTCGCTGCTCTCTTGCACTCTTAGCAATAGTAAGGCATTTGTGCTGTTGTTTTATTGTTATCGCTGTCAGGATCTCCGTGGAGCTGCGTCTACAGTATTTTTTCCTGCATCCTACTACCAAGCAAATAAAATTTAATTGTAGTTTAAATTCTTTTCACTTGTCGTTTATTTTTCTTTTGATTCTAGAAGTCTAAGTGCTAGGGCAGGTATGCAGTCTATCCTGGGAGCACTGAAGTAAGCTTTGCGCCGCTCCAGACGACGTAGCACACATCTAACGCTGCACGGGCGAAGACCAACGCATTGCCGCGGAGCCACGGTGGGTTTATCAGTTCCGGCGAGGCACTTCCTAGTCTTCCCCAGCCATCGACACGTTGTGTCGTATCATT
Source organism: Hyalomma asiaticum (assembly GCA_013339685.2). Classification (NCBI taxonomy): domain Eukaryota; kingdom Metazoa; phylum Arthropoda; class Arachnida; order Ixodida; family Ixodidae; genus Hyalomma; species Hyalomma asiaticum. The sequence goes on along the minus strand of CM023484.1, from coordinate 36,786,531 downwards.
AGAGCCCCGCCGGCAAATGGGCTTCAGATTGTTCAGGACCTGGGGCTCAAGGACCGAGGCGGAATCATTAGACGCTTCATAAACTCACACGCGCGCCTCAGCTCTCTCTTCCTCTGCCAACTTCCTCCTCGCGTTCCTCCTTCACTCCCTATCGCAGTGCACAACGAACAATCAGTACTCGTCGTCCGCGCTGCTCACAATAGTTCTGTACAATGCAGCCAGCATTGTCGCCAGAGTCGCCGATTCAAAGGAGGTACCACAGAAACAAGTTCAGGCGGCGTGCACGTACTGCTGCAGATGAAGGGCAGGGATGCGCCCAGTCTTAATTATCGCTCCAACGTGCGTTGTCAGCCATCATACGTATTTTGTTTGCACCCTGGGGCATCATGTCACTGCCGTCACGCCGCGAAGGCGTAACGGTTTTTCTGTCGTGTCTAGACCGAAGGTCAATTATGTGTCTCATTTAAACGTGTCCTGTCAGTCAGTGTTTTGTTCACACCTCCGCATCCTGCTCGTTACATATCGCATGCCCGTTACGGCTGCTCTCCCGTCACGTGGCTACAGATGAATCATAAGTATCACTCGTACATGCCTAGTCATCCATTGCATGTAGTCGGCTCACCTTCACGCGTACTGCTGACGTCATAGCTGGTCTACATTACGGCCGTTGGAATGTAACCAAGAGACAAAGGTGAAACGTACAGACACACACATGAAAAAGTGCGCTAATTCGCACCAACTTGCCTACGACGATGTCTTGTTAAGATCAAAGCACATACTGCTGCATGTCCAACATTAGTACAGACAAGTCCGCCAAATATGGACGTCCTATGCGGCTATAATTGGTGTTGGATATATCGCGTCCATGGCTCCTTCTTTTTTCTTTTTCCGCCTCTTAGATTGCTTTAGTTGGCGTGAACACATCATAAACGTAGCATTCCGTAGCCCCAGGCATGACAACGGCATGCGAGCTAACTCAGTGGAAACGGACATTGTCCTGGTCGCCCGCCTGGCTGGCAGAAGTTGGACATATATAGTAAGAGTGATCGTTGCTACACTTTATGCACGAAATAAATTTGTTCATAAACTGGTGCCGTGTCTGTTGTGTTCTCTAAAGCGTGTCATGCCTAAGGACGACGTTTAAGATTAATAAAAAAACAGCATAAAAGTCAGAGCCTGGTTTTTATTACTCGCTGGAAACAATCGCCAGGGCGTTTGATTTCGGACAGTACCTATTTCGTGTGTTTCGGAGGACCAGCCCCATCAGATTCTGAGCCATGGAAGCCATGTCCGACCAATTACTACAGTGCTAAACTTCGTCCCCATATGCTCTAATGAAAGAGTTCCCGTTTGTTAATAGAAATCAGCGTCTCCGATAATTCAACTATATAAGCGCATACACTTCACGAACAGATAACTCATTGTTCACAGATGTCCACAAGTATTGTAGATATGTTCCTTTCACACAGTTACCAATAACATCGTTAGAGTAGGTTTATATAGATTGCTAATTAAGCAATGTTTTTCCGTGTTTATTTTGATTGGACACGCCATTGAAAGTGTATGTTGAAGTGTTCAGTACACGAGTATTGAGAAGGATGCTAGAACAACGCATCGCAGGGTGGCTGGCAACCATTTATTTCGTCGAGCCACTCATCCCTCGCATCAAAAGGGGCCCTGAAACAGCCTATGAACATTAAAAATGGCGCCAAGAAGTCGTGGGGGGCTCCAGTGAACATGTGTCCTAAACATTATTGCGCCGCACACACCAGGGAACTTTCATTTTGGTTTTAAATGCACCTGGGTAGCGCTTCGTCCACTTTCAGCAAACGGCGTCACAAGAAGCGCGGACTACATCACATGACATTTCTTGGTGTTTTTAAAGCTAAGTGCATAAATTTTCTTTAATTGTTGAACTGCAAAGGAACAAATAAAGCACTGTATGTGATCATTCCGCGATCATATAGTCCCCAATGCTAGTTCCGACCTAGTAGGCCTCGAGATGCATTTGAAACCGAATCGCAAATGGCCTGGTGAGGGCAGTGCAATAAAATCTGGCTCACATGTTCACATACGACCGACTGTCGCCCTCATCTGTTTATGATAAGTATTGCAGGGACACTTTAAGAGACGTGCCTCAATCTTTGTATATGTTTTCTATTTAGCAATTCTCGAAGCCTAATAAGTGACTTTTCAAACCACTTGAAGAACAAAAGAGAAATTTTTCCTATCTAACAGCATCTCTACGCCTTTTGAAGTGTTATCTGTTTTCATGTCGGTGCCGTCATGTTTATTGGCTGTTTAGTCGCTTACTATTCGGCTATTTCGCGTCCTTTGATAACGTATCTCTTTACTGCATGCATGCGTATGCTCACTTTAGACCTAACAATGCCATGATTTTCCAGGTAGTGATAGTTGAAGTGCGAAACCACTACATTCCGCAGCGCAATTTTCAGCGTCTCAGCTCGCTGCCCGCATTGCCATGGTTCGGTGTATAACAGCGGCGTCAGCCTACTATGCGTTTCCTGAAAACTCCCGGGAGCCGTACCCGTTGGAAAAATTATCGCCCGCACCTGCACTAGTGGAGCTATCGGTATAGCACAGTGTTCGCCCAAAGCCTTGCTTAAAGCGCTGTGGAGGTGGTCCGCGAACAACGGCTGCCTAATGATGCGGGACCACCGCACTCCTCGTAATTTGAGCTTAAAACCTCTTAGCCGGCACTGGGGAATAAGGAACTGGGAAATGCGTTGGCAATCCACACTTCCCGGTTAAGTATAGCTCTGGGCACAGGCTAATGGTAGCATGATTTTATGTAGAGGATTGAGTCAATTCTCACTGCAGTTTAATTAACACCTATCTAATGTATGTTGAGAGCCTTTCGTGTCTCACAGGAAGGTTACATTGAAAAAGCCAGTTCCGCACTATGAAAACCGTCGGTACATCAAAGCTGTTCTTTTATCGTCAATCGTGACGTAACTGTCAAGGATGTCAAGTTATTGGTGTAATGACGTACCTGTTCTGTTAGTGTAGTCTTGATTGATTTCTGATTGATTGATATCAGCTCTGTTAGTGTACAGCCTTGACTGATTTCTCGGCTTTTACGTCCAAAAACCACGCTATAATTATGAGAGACGCCGTAGTGGAAGGCTCCGGAAATTTCGTCCTAATAACTTCGCCAACATGACACTATGGCTTCTGAAAGTGAACTTGTAGGGCAAAACGACACTAGGACAGACAACAATACGGGACCGGTGCTTCCTACGTATTGAAGGGAGGTTTCTCAGGCGGGTGAGAGCCTGCTTTTGAAAGAACCCAATTGTCTGCATCGCTGCTACCTCGGTCCCGTTCGCGAATGCCTGTGCGAAAGGCTGCTTGTCTGGCCGTGTGCAGGAGCTGATGTCGCTGAACGTCTGGCTAAAGCTGTACTTTGATCTGTTGTCCAATACGCTGCGGACACTGTCCCGTAGGCTGCAGTCACGTAAGACCGTAACGTTATTCGGAGTTATCATTCCTTGCTTCTGTCTCCGAGGAACGTTAGCTCCTATACGATGCCGCAGGAATCCCATAGTCTGGGCTACAAGCTCCTTGTACTCACAGCAGCGTCTTTAAGCGGAAATCTGATCGGTCATTTCTGCCGAAATAACACAAACGTGGCTACGAAACGAGCCTAGCGGTCGCCAGTACTCTACCTTGAGGATCTTTATAATGCTGCGTGTGTTAGCCCTAGTGCCGTCTACTTGTATGTAATTGTGTCGTTTTGCGCTACGATTTTACTTTCAGAAATCATGAACCAACTAGCGCAACGAAATATTTTATTATGACGCCTTCTTTACGCGTATTAGTGCATTTCGAAAATTTCTCTGAAGACCATGCATTCCAGGTAATCAATCAGCCGACGACGAATCCAGGTCCACCCATGAACAAACTGGACTGGCTAAGCTCAATGCTTTGGCAGGGTAGTGGGATTCAATCCATAATTATATTTTAGCGCACAATGAAAAACGCAAGAAAGACGAAATAAGATCTTTCGCTCAGCTGAGAGCAGCGCCTGGTCCTGCCACCTTTGTTGTGTTTGTCGTTTTAGGCCAAACATTATTAATGGTTAAGCTGCCACCATTAAAGAACGGTGATACGTGACACATTTATCTGGTGGCTCGGTCTATATCCCACGCTTAGCCTCCCATAGCATTAAATGGTGTCGGCTACTAAAATTTGATGCCTCTCTGAAGCTAGAGCTACCATCACGAATTTCCCGCTCCAGTACAACGTCATCATAACGCTTCAGAAAGGAGGTTGCACGTTAAGACACACAGTCATGCCTATTTCTCATGGTACTAAGTGGACAGGACACGGCTTTGCGGAGCCGACATTCTTAGACCATGGCCAAGTGCGTCGATGGCGCTGAAGGCAACGAAGGTGCTTTCAGTCTACTTAATGTGCACAGGTTTCTATGACCACATGTAGGCTTGGTGTGCATCTCCAAGTGTGCGCTTGATTAGTGCTCTTTCTATCTATCTCTCTCTTTCATTCTATCTATAATTTTGCTCCTTTTTATTCATTTGTCCAAATGGAGGGCAACAAACCATATCTGCGTCTCATTACCCTCACCGCTTCGCCCTGTTTCTCTCTTTTTCAGAGCAGTGACACGGCATTCGACACGTTTAGTAAAATGTATATCTTATTTTAAAAAAAAACGACAGCATATGACCAATGTCAATGCAGAAACCTCTCTCGAACGTGAATCTGAAGCCCTCTACTACGGCATCTCATCATAATCATAGCGTGGTGCTGGGACGTAAACTTCCAAATATTAAGATTGCTGATGGAAAACACGTGTCTCTTGTACAAGCATGACAGGTTAGAATAGACCCAATGTCCCACAAATTAAGCCATGTCTCTCCTATACGAAGCACACAGGTCATCTGCTACGTCGTTCACATCTTTTTGTTTCATTATCCTGTGTCGTGAGGTCGCAACAGGGAGCAAAAACGCAAGCTATACGGCAGGGTCCCATTAGGAACCGAAAACCTGCTGTCCCATTACAACAGAGTAATGGAATATCGATACGGTCAACCTTCGTTGATGCTTTACTACCGTGTGCGAGCGGCTGCCTGGCTGACAACCGTTGCTGAAGAGTCCCTGAGAATTTCATATCATCTTCTCTGGTGACGTGTTCTCATATTACAATGTTTACACGGCGGAACAGTCAGCTAACGCCTAAAGCATGCGCTTCTGGAGCATCTAAAGAGATTTCTTTTTTCGAGATGCCCATCAGGTACACAGAGAACAGTACAAACGCCTGCATGAGGATACTACACCACTCTTTCATGAGGTCAATCAAACCTAAAGCGCGACGTTCGCTTTTCCATTTAAAACTTCTAGCACTAAACGGCCGTAGGCAACGTATGTCCTATATATCTCATCTCTGAACACACACACACACAAAAAAAAAGGGATCGTCTGCAGCGAAGGTCACTTCGTCTCGAAGGGTAGCGCCGTCTTCGAACGTATTTTCAATTGGCAAGGGAAAACGTAGGAGGACCCATTACTCCGGAATCTCCTCATTTATTATTATTGTAGTTGTTGTTGTTCTTCTTTTTATTGTCATTCTCTTGTTGTTTTCTTGAAGCATTATCTCGAGTGCAATCTCGAAGCACGCGCACGTCAAAAGCATACTTGAAGCTTCGCTATGGAACGAATGGCGCTTCCAAAGCCGATGTTGATGGCTCGCGGGTGCGCCGAAACTCGATGCCTTGTACGGAAAGCACTCGCCCGTCGTCGCACGTACGTATGTCACCGGAGTAAGCCGGACATACTTAAAGAAGAATGCCCGGAGGGATGCTCGCTCATAACAGATGCGTGTGTGCGTTTCGTACGAGAAAAAACGTAAATGGCCAGCAATAAGGCTTCGTTCGCTTTCGGTCGAAGCAAGGAGTACAGAAGTTGTGTTACCGGAGACCTTTGTCTGCGATCGCAGAATGACGTTCACGACGCGAGTTCTTTAATATGCGTAGCAATTTTGAAGAGCGTTCCTCGATATAAACAGCCGAGGAAAAAGGCAAGGGCGAAGGCTTGTCATGGGCGCGACGTGGCAGAAAAAAAAAGAAAGAATGGAAGGAAAAAGCAAGGAGTAAGCTAGGTACAAACATAAAAACAAGGAACTAGATAGATAGATAGATAGATAGATAGATAGATAGATAGATAGATAGATAGATAGATAGATAGATAGATAGATAGATAGATAGATAGATAGATAGATAGATAGATAGCCGCTATACCTTCGTCGCGCATACGAAGTGTAGTAATAAAATTCGTATTACTAAAGCTACAAAACAGCAACAAACAAATCCATCAAAACGTTTGAAGCCGCAAGCACTAATACTATAGACAAATCCATGTAGGACCCATAATTTCCATGGCAGCTGTACGATTACCGCGCCAGAGTTCCCTCTATAGTATAGTGTAGGAAACTCTATGGGTTACCAGAACCTTAAAATACATTACAATGCCGCCCACCAGCCTCTTAAGCGGTGTGTTGGCAGATATCCGAATGTACCGGAAATCTACGTGTTTTCTTGTGTGACAATGCAGAATGTTCCAGGTGGTCTCTACTATATATAACCATGAGTCAGACCTGATAACTTTTGTTCATGACGTAATCTTTCTTCTCCTGCTTCTTATGTGTCGTATGGCCGCCGCTGACAGTTGGCGACCTGCGCAATTTTTTTGAGAAATTACGGCAATTACTAAATCAATAAATCTCTCTGACCTTCCATCCTTTCTGTAAATATATCGAGTTCCTCGCAAATTTCTCGATAGAAATCTGACGCTTCACTGTTTTTTTTTTAAACCATAGCAGGAAAAAACCGATAACAGATAACATGCGTTATGAAAAGAGCTCATTTAGGTTCTGAGAAGAAAATCGTGAGTCTTTGTCCACCGGAGTCTTTTCGAAATCAAATGTTTTGTAATTGCGCATGACAACAAAAGAAACTGGCACCGTCGTTTCAAGTTCTTCTCTGTTCCATCTTTCGCAAAGTGGGAGGCTCCTTGGCGGCAGAAACTTGAGACAGGAGAGAGGAGAACAAGACATGTAGGGCAAATGAACAAAGCTATAGTCTGTTTCAGTAGTTCCGTGCAGCAGAGCCAAGGTTACGAGGCCATCGAGCGCAGAATTCTTTCGAAGCGAGACGAAATGCCGTTGTTCGGACACGCACACGCCGCTTCGTCTTCCTCCTCCCAGAGCTGCAGCTGCCACTGCAGCGCCCGCCATTGGCAGATGACAAGCCGCGGAAGGACACGTTTAACCCGCGTCCACCCTCCGGATTGGCTGAAGAGGACCGTAGCTCCCACAGTGCTGCCCGGAACTTCTGAAACAGACTATAGGAAGATGGATGCGAGACGGTTAGGTATTAAAAGAGGCCCCCGAAATACAATTGGTCTGTTGGAGAGGCACAACAACGTGTCTGCTTTCCTGGCTCCGGAAAATGTTGGTTGCGTTGATATTTGAACTTAAGAGATTCCGTAAGAAAGCAAAAAAAAAAAAACAAGAAGAAAAGAGAAAGGAAAGAGTAATGCAAAATCCTGGAAAATTATCATATATACGGTGGCCAGCTTCGCTGGACGTTAGTTTTGGAGGTTGTGTAACTTTTGTTAGAAGTAATGGCAACGACGCGTCGAGAACTAATTTTTAATGAGAAGTAATCAGTTAGGATTTACAGACCTTCCAGTGAGTGCATTTGACGACGTACGAGTCACGTGTTTGATAACAAATACGAAACACGTCATGCTACCATGAATTGCATATCTTATTTGGTTAGCGTCGTTGAATCTAAGATGGATCTCGTGAGAAAGTGCACTGAAGCCGGCATACTAATACATTCACACGATCTTGCACTCAAAAACATTTCCCGATGAATCTAAGCATCAAAACAAATAGCCATATATGTGGTCAAATTTCTCTCGCGCACTTCAACGCCTGACGGTCTTTTTGCACAAACCGTCGATCACTAGTCTATAGTTTAACGGGGCAAGAGTTGTCTTGTCTTTTACAGTAAAATATCAACGAGTTTTCTACCTTTCTACAAATACTCTGTTTTTTCACACGAAAGTGCGTTATTCTGGTATCCAGCAACAACTGAGAAGCGTAATTTCCGTCACGGAAATGACGTCGGTAAAGGTACATGCTGGTGTGCGATGATCACTTCGTTGGAAATCAAGATATATAGTGAGACCCTTTAAAGATGTAAATACACGCACTCTTCAGAAATGCGGCAGCCACATTGGTTGATTTCGTTAACAGGTTCAGCCCATTTAGTATCCAGTTTATTTTTTCTTAGCATATCTGAGAAGCGTTTTACCACCGCATACGCCTTTTTCTTCAGACCCCATAACGTGTTCCATAACGTGGCCCAGGTTAACCTCCCGGCCTTTCTTCTTCCTTTGTCCTCCTCCTCCTCCTCCTCCTCCTCCTCCTCCCCATAACGTGCAAAAGGGAAAGGAAGTAACTTACTTCTTGGCCGACGCACTTCGACAAGGTCCGTACTGAGGATGCTACATAAGGACCTTGCACGCTGTATTTGAGATGCAACTTTAGCTCGGAGGTTCGGTTTAGCAATTCGACGACGCGTTAAAAGTAAAAACAAAATTAAGCAGCTTTCGTATTACGCACTCAAAGTTTATGTTTTTGTATTTCGTGACGTGAAGTAAAGCTGCAACTACAGTTCTATGAAGATACGCTTGGGTTTCGTTTTGCGGCCGATAATAATAATAGTTATCGGGGTTTTGCGTCCCAAAACCACGATATGGTTATGAGAGACGCCGTAGTAAAAGGCTTCGTATTAAAGGGCTCCGGACAGTTGTACTGCAAATGTCACAGTTATAACTGTACACGCATCTTTCCTCAGCCTGCTCATATGGGGGTCATTCTGTGTGGCCTGTACGTGACCTCGTTGTTTCTGCAACTACACGGCAGAATAGGCGCGTAATAAACCATCCGTGCAACGAAACGTCGACAACGAGATCGGTGCGAGATATTTCGTGGAAGGATGGATATATATGAATGCCTAGTTTCGGTAAGGAGCATTGTCCGTGCTTGGAATCAGGTGGCCCAATTAGGCTTAGCGCTGTGCCGTTGCCTCAGTCGGGAAAAAACGAGGGGTGGAAGCGCGTAACAGACGGCGCACGCGAGGCAGACGACGTTCCGAGTCGATGTACAACATTTACCAAGCTTACTTCGCGCTGATCTCTTCTGCGTCTTAGTTTCCTTTCTTACCCTTTCTTTTTCAGTACGACGTGATTTTTCTCGCTCGGTGTTTTAGCTACGTGATAAAGAAAACAACGACGTTGAATGCGATCAGAGCTGGAAGAGAACAGAAGATGCGGAGGCCAGCTTTATCGGTGTGCTCAGTCGGCTGAAGGGGATATAGAGTAGGTGGTGTCATCTAGTGTTAAGCTTTCCCTATACCTATAGCTTCCCTCGCAATTTTTTTTTTTTGTTCTCCGTAGGCTGCCCAGAAAAGCCGTTTACAGAGAGGGCAGGGAATCTACGGAAGGTATTCTTGCGGAAGCTTTTGTATTTTTTTTTCGAGCCAGTGCTCCTATTCTTCAAAGCCATATATAGCTCGTGCCGAGACAGAGGATAAGACTTCGCGAAATACGAGCAAGCTTGAAGATTACAGGCGGTGAGCTCACCAGAGAAAAACCGATAACCGTAGTTCTATATTAAGAAGCGAACCGACAAAAGGTCAGATTTATTTTTTTGAACAGTACAAACGCTGGTTCAAAAGATTTACGGAGAGGTGCTGGGCAAAAGCAGAAACGATTTCAGAAATTGTCGCCCCGATGTTCTCACGTCTTTCCTGTAGGACGAAGATATTTGCCCGACCCACGATTTACGACCCCAAATAGCGGAATGCGCGGTACCTCATTTTTCGTCTGCCCTAACCTAATTTAACTACTGGAGACAAAACTGGTGTTGTTTTATTAACATGAAAGTGTTTTATGCCGGGGTCCACCGCGACCCTACTACGTCACTTCCGTAACGGAAATGATGGAGTAAAACACATGTAAAAATCAACAAAATAAAAACACGCAGGAATATTCCTGATGTTGCGGCGTTTTGTGACAAAAGCAACTGGAGTGGAAATGCTTTCCTTAACGCTAGCTTGACGACTTTGGCGTGATCCGCAAAACATCGTTAAGCTGTCGTTAACTGCCGTCAAAAGCTCCGGTAATCCGGCATCCGTAAACGCTAAGAACTCTATGGACAAACTGAAATTCGCGAACCTTCTAGCGTTATAAGTTTGATACACCGTATTTAGAAATAAGGAAATATTCGACATTCGACGGACATTTATCTCGCACTGAATTTTATTATAATATACTGCTATCCGACCTCCCCGTACATTTGCGCAAGTTCATCCTCTGGAATCAGCCGCTTAGATAATACATTCCTTTTTCAGCCTTGTCATCGTCAAATACGCAGTATTGATTTCACTACCTAGCAGTCGTAAGTGCTGTATCACAGAATGTAAGGCAAGGCTGGCATCGATATTTACGGAAGGCTTCTCCAGCGCTATGGAAGTGCCGTGCAGCGAGCACCACCATCATACGGCATTAAAAGCCTATTACGTGAGCTTTTCATTGCATTACGAGACGGAACGGCCTCACAAGCATGTGAATCAGTTACACGGCAAAGGTCGCTTTTGGGAGCTCCCTTTAATATTATGTTTTGATCACGTGTTTCTGCTTCCTTCAGCGACGCCTTCTAATGGTCATAGCTTGTGTTGGGGGAGTGCGATAACTTGTTCGACGGTCCTTCGCAGCGACCTTGGAGGTACCGTATGCGGAAGCACAATGCGTGACCTGCGTTGTCAGTTAGATCACGTTCCTAGCGTACTAAATCTTCCCGACTTCCGCAATATGCGAGCCCCATAATAAGACCCTGCAGAGTATGCTTGCCAGACACCTCCGACCATTCGCACCACTGCAGCTGGAAGAACCAATCAACGCTCGCTGCGGTGCTCCCACCTACGCTGTCTACCGAGGACCTGAATATAACAAGCTTAAGAAGGTCGGAAGTGAACCTGAAAATGGAATATGCAAGTGACCCACTCTGTTCTAGCATAATATCGTGGCATTGGTGCATGTACATATATAATTTCCAGTAGTATCTGCACCCGTGCGGATTAGTACACGTAGAAAGGTCAGCACGGCGTTGCCCCTTGTTCGGTGTAAGAGTTCCTTTTTCTCACTTTGCGTGAATAGGCTTTTTATAACTTTTCGCACCAGAATCATTGAGTTCTGATGACTTTCTCGTTGAAACGAAAGATAAGAAGGACTTTGCAAGAAGGAATCTTCTCAGCTGGAGCACGAAGTCCTCCAGAATGAATAGGCAGTAAAAGAGTGGAGAAAAACAGCCGCCAGATTAGTGCTCAATCTGATGACCAAATATTGTTGTTCCACGTGAACATCTGCTTTCGCGTGCGTGAATGGAACACGTAAATGATTTCGGTCAGCCGATGGCGTATGTCCGCCAGACCCGTAACCGCCGAATTTAAGCACATTTCGTTACGTGTAGAAGTTATAGGTCTTTACGTGCTCGCATCGTTACAGATTCCAGCCGCCCCGCCGCAGAGGTTTTCCAAGCTGATTCTGCTTTTGGGATGTGACACGTTTTGTGATGTCACTTCCGCGACCCATTCGACCGGTTTTTTGGACCGGTTTCTCGGAGATGATTGATTTGATTGACTTGATTTGTGGGGTTTAACGTCCCAAAAACCAGCTGTGATTATGAGAGACGCCGTAGTGGAGGTCTCCGGAAATTTTGACCACCTGGGGTTCTTTAACGTGCACTGGCATCGCCCAACACACGGGCCTAAACATTTCGCCTCGATTGAAATGCAGCCGCCGCGGCCGGGATTCGATCCCGCGACCTTCGGATCAGCAGCCGAGTGGCGTAACGACTAGACCACCATGGCGGGGCGGTTTCTTGGAGAGGAGAAAACGTGAGTGACCGGTTCGTGGTGGCACTTGGAGGTGTAGAGATTAACTAGACAAATACAGAACCTCCGCTGGCTCACACACTCTAGCGGACGATCACGATTATGGGAGCTTAGGGCCAACCATCCAGCGGAGATATTGAGGAAGGAAAATACACTATGCTCAAGAGAAATGTATACGCATTAATCGCCCGCAGCTCTCTTGATACGAAAGGCTTAGCCTACAATCTGGCACTATGATTTCTGCATCACTTGGCATAGTGAACTCATAGTCGCATTTTAATGCCCCGTTCACGTATTCGCCCCTGACATATAATTACGTCAGTTTTGAGCTTGTGAAAAACCTTTAATTGCGAAAAACAAAAGTACACGATCAACAGCTTCAGGTGAAGTAGTGTAATACGATCAATATCTTTTTTTCCAGGCGCGTATCTTTCAACATTCTATGCAAGATTACACAGCTTCAGAAAAGAAAAGAAACCAAGTCACATCCGTATCAAATACGGTGTCTCAGTGACATTTCGCTGAGAACACGCTACCTTTCTCGTTAAAACGGACAGTTCACTTTTCCTTTGTAAACCTTTTTAGACACGTTCGTACGTACATTTATTTATTTATTTTTTTGCATATTAACAACTACTTTGTCATTCTGCGAAAGATGCAGTATGACGGAGACGAGAAACGCAGTGTACATCAAGCAGTGCATGTCGCGGTGTTTTATGCCGTGTGATGTACGGTGCATGCAGATATGATGCTGCTGCGACATGTCAACATCGCCCAGGCAAAAGCAGCGTTTCGCAAGCAAGTCGCGACAAATGCAGTGCTACTACTCTCTACGGAAATCGTTTAGGCTTCGCATAGGAGATAGAGTTAAGAAAAGAAGAAGAAATGATTGGACACCAAGATTTCTCCATAAATACAAACAAACGTTCTCTTCCTTATTTGCATTATAGACACAAATTCAAAGTTGTAAAAAATAATAATAAAGCGCTAGGGTATCGCGGATAGTTTCTGCATGCATATCATGTATTAAGATGCCTGTCTCGCCTACTGGGCACATTTTTTTTTTTTTGAACTGACACTCTGACATGCGCTTTGAATGTGAATGGTTTTGAACGTCTGTGGATGATTCTTCGAGATTAATTGACGCATCTCCTTGAGGGCGCATATCGAATGTCAACAACACCATGTACAGGAGGGGGTAAAATCCAAATGAGGCATCCAACGAGACGCCGGATTCTTACAAAGCGCTGATTCAGCTCCCTTAGAAACGTTACCACCTACATAAAAGTTTGTTTAAACTTCGTCGAAAGTAAGCTGCAGCCTCAAAACAGGGCAGCAATGCTATACAGCTCTTCTGTGTAAACTCGGTTGTTTTGCTAACAGAGCGTATGTTGAACAGCAATGCACTTTCGGGCTTGTATTAAGTGTGCCCTCCTCTATTTTTAAGGATACATCGTAGGGATACTGAAACTGCTGAGGTAATTTTAAGCATGGGAAAACATGTTTAAGAAGACCTGTGTACACGCAGGATTGCTCTGTGCGTTCTGGGCTTCGTATTTGAGCAGTTAGTTCACCAGTCGACATTACGTGGTCTTGAGTGACGAAAAAGTCGTTGAAGTGGAAATGTCGCTAGGGGCGAACGTTTCGAGAAATTTACTTGTCATCGTCAGCGACCCTCAAGAAGACAAGAGCACTTGTCGAAGCGTTGACTTTAGCGATGTTTTCTGTTCTATGACTTTTTATCACTTCAAGGGCTGTACCTTGTCGTGAACTACTTTTTGCTGTTTGGATTACGTGGTTTTGTACGTCGCTATTTTGCCAAGATTAAGACATTCAAATCCCACGTGGCCTCCTGTTCGTTTGTTTCTCAGAAAGATCTTAAGAAATCAAAGTAAAAAGGAACCAGCTGTAAAAAATGCAGAGCAGCCACAATGGAAAGATGCAGCAGCTAGCGTCTACAGGGCAGTGCGCACGTGCGGCGTGTGTGCAGAAATGTGAAAAAGAGTTTTGATGCAAGAAAAAAAAATAAAGGCATAGAAACATATAGGAGCGAAAGAAAGACGTTTGCATAGGCATGAGCATGGGCAGCCATAGGCAGCATTGGCGTGACATGTGCTGAGCTTAAATGCTGCTTACATGATAGACCCCTAAGCGTGGGTCGTCCCAGTACAGCCTGCAGTCGGTGTGTTCCTGGAAAGAGTGGGGAAACATGGCTCAACACACGGCAATCACTGTTAGACGCGTAACAAGAACTCCTTTCGAAACAGCGAGCATTTTCACTGTGCCCCTTCAAGCACACATCTGCTGCAACCGCCAGGTGCAGTTCCATAAAAGGTCAACGCGCACTGCGGGTTCTGACGTCGCTTATAGACCAACAGTCATTTCACAGACATTTCATACCGGGTTCTTAACAAAAAATGGCTGTCAGCAATACGTGGGCGTTATTTCAGGCGATGGTATTCAAACGCTGTTGAAGTTGTCGCATACAGACAGCGTACCGGTCGTGGTACGCCGTCGGCACTTTCAACCTTTAAATGAGAAATTTTTCTCTCTTAGTTGCGGGAAAAGGCGCATATTCCTTTTCATTTTATTTGGTGTTTTGTGCGGAAGTGTTGACAGTATCTCTCGCGGTCCGCTGTAAAATGAAAGTACAGTGAGAAGATAAAGCACATGGATGCGGAGTGATTGCACCAAACTTTGCACGCAAGGACGAATTGAAAAAAAGGACACGAAGACACTGATTACCTTGCTTTGTCTACGTCTTAAGGGTCTGATGCAACCACCCAACATGCAAGATTACAATTCATCTCATACTCGCGCCAGTAAAAATACAGTAAACCACCGTGGAAAGGCGGGACAACAGCGAAGAACGTAAATAGCGAAGGACGTAAATAAAATAAATAGGTACAGAATTTGGGGTAACACAGGCGGTGGCCCCTATGTAATGTTAAGACATTCTTTCAAATCCCGTGAACGTAATGAAGATTAATTCTCTCTTTCTTCCATTCCGCTCTGCACTTACAATCCTGAACCCCCTCCCCGTGTGCTAGTTAGTCAACTGAAACTGTCCCTGGCTAACTTTTCTACCATGTGTACAATCCCTGTCTCTTCCAGGGTAGTCAACCACGCACGTTACTGTTTATGCTACCTGTCTTTGCCTATTCATTTCTCTATTACTCTACATATCTCTCCATTTGAAGCATGCGTCAACAAGCGTTCTAAGGTAAAACATTTTTTTTTTCGGAAGGCCCATCACTTTCGTTGTCGCTATCCGAGAAAACAGCGATCACTCACTCCCGCCTAGCGTTTTCAAACTTTCAGGACAAACTCCTCAACCGCGTTCGTTTCCCGAGCATCCCGAAGTCCCCAGCACGTAAAATGATTGCCGCGACATTTTGCAGCATTTTCTACGTTATTTTGCATTGCACCTTCTTCTTCTTCTTCATCGGGTGTCGACGTTTGGCGCTTAAAATTCTTTACGACGACGTTCGCTATCGTATTTTTTTTCCCTATCTCTCTCTTCTCTGTATTCAAGGTGCCGACGTTCTGGAAGAAAAGAAAACGACCATGTTGTTGCTGGTAGCGCCTCGGGGCTTGCCGATCCGTCTTCGGGCGACAGCAATCTACCGCTGGCGCGGCCGAAAAAATTGCGCGTGCCTAAGGAGCGCGATGCTCTTCCATATGCGTTGACTCGTTCACGACGTGGCCTTCAAAGCACAGAAAAAAAATCGCTCGTACCTGCATAGAGTCGCATACGCGTGCGAAGAAGATCGCAGCTGCTTTAGGCGTCAGGCCAATCTTGCTCCGCGCGGTTACTATAACGCTTCGCACTATTTTTGCTTCAATAGTTCCGTGCAGCGATGTGGAAGATACAGGCCTGTGGAACCAGTCAGGAGGAGGAACACATCTTAAATGTGTCCTTCCGTGTCCCGTCGTCTCCTAGCGGCGAGTCGTCTGCTAGCGGAAACGGCAGGACCATCTCGGAATACTGGCACTAAATTCCGGTTCGCAAGCATCTGCGCACGGTGCTCGTGTAGCTTTGACTCTGCTGCACGGAATTACTGAAACAGAGTGCAGTACTTCGAAGAGTCCCAACCTCTCAAGTTTCTTACCGTAGGGAAGGACTGCTGGCTTTCCGGGGGCGTGAAGTTGAGAATTTTTAGTATTTGTTGGGTTCAGTGCCTAACCTTGTTTCTCCGCATTTTCTTTTCGCCTCGTTTCTCGTTCTCACTTCATTTAGTCTTTGCTGAAAACGAAGTGAGCCTGCAGACCTGCGACCCGTTGGTTTAACCACGAGCACCATCTAGCGGCATGACGGTGCGCACCCCGAGAACATTGTATGTGTAGTTCAATATATCAAAGTTTTTTTTAAAGACTTGTTTTGCTGATATTATATTGCCTTTCTTCTCTAAAAGTGAGGTTATCGAAGGAAATATTGGTGCCTTGTGTACAAAGGCACCCTGCTACCTCTCTGATAGGACATCATGCTGGAAAAAGAAAGAAAACCAAAGAAGCAGTGTACCAAATGTCAAAAGGCGGAGACGTACGAAAGTACCATAGAAGAGGAGCGCATGTCATCACGCAACACAAGCTTTCTGTTTAGTTTCACGTGGGCTGCCGTAGGGAAAGTAAAGTAAAGAGAACCACGGCTCGTCCCTTCTCTGTGTTATCAAGACTTCAGCGGAAGCTATTCAGGCGAGGGACAAACAGGGCGAAATAAAAAGAAGCACCCCGTAAAAAGTACGGTGCCAAAAATTAACACTCTGAGACTTCACCTTGCGGCGCCGGTATCGAATCGTCCTCCACAGTGTAGAGCAACACTATGCCACAATTTTTAACAGCGGATATGCTTAGGGGCCTGCCATGTTACCTATTTCTCCGATGTCCCGGATGTCACGCTGAAGGGAAAAGCAGAAGTGCTCTTGCCCTTCACCAACTACTCTTATTCTTGCCTTGAGCCCACTGTTGCATGACAGTGATAGTGATAATGATATGGCAAATGAGTTCTGTGATAATGATAGTGCACCATGATAGTGATAGTGATAGTGCTACAGGATGGTGATAGTGATAATGATAGCGTTACATGATAGTGATAGTGAACTTGACACACCAGCTCAGCTGTTTACTCAGAGTTCACAGGTGGTGGACCGGTTCTAGCTTTTCTTTCTGTCTCATTATTTTTGTTCCTTAGGCCAAGCTTTAGCGAATTGATGGCGATATCGTCCAAAACGATGAACAGGGAACGTCGCTAGAGCCAACGTTTCGAGAAGTGGACTTGTCTTCGTCAAGGCACCGACTGTCTTTTGCCAGGCAGTTGCCTCCTTGACGAAGACAAGTCCACTTGTCGAAACAGTGGCTCTAGCGACGTTCCCTGTTCTTCACCGTTTTCGACGATATCTCCATCAGTTGAAGCGTCCGTCTTCTCCTGAGGTTCTGTTCTATTTGAGCTTCAGTGAAGCGGCACTCATCATCGCTACTTGATGTACAAACATATACAAATACACAGGAGCACTAAGGGAATAGAGAAAAGGCAAGCTGACTGTTGACGCGGAGAGGGGGCACAACACCTGCCTACCCGCTTCGGAGCTGGGAAGGGAAATGAACGATGAAGTTAGGAGGAATCAAGTAAGGAACAAAGAACTCGAAGAAAAAGGGCTGACAAAGGCAAAGCAGTAGCACGCAGAGAAATGGCTATAGACACTAGGTCAAGTCATTTAGGTACGTTAGGTGGGCCCTGGCGATATGCTTCGATGGCTCAGAAGGCGACGAAGGCGTTCCTGGCGTATCTGAAGTAAACAGGTCTCTGCGACCGCCTCCAGGCAGTGTACTTGAGCAAGTGTGCGCGTGATTGGACTCTTCTTTCTCTCTCTCCTCCTCTATTTTGCATTCTATTTCATCCCATTATCTCTTCCCCCAGCGCAGGGTAGTAACTGGATGCGCGTTGGTTAACCTTCCTGCCTTTCCTTACATGTATCTCTCTCTTTCTCTAGTTAGGTGGGCAGGACTGGCTTTGTCGCGGCACTAGATCGCACAGCTGCATTTGTTGAGACAAACAAACTAAGCAAACGTATTTCCTTAGCCTTTGGAGCGAGCCAGGTTCACACCCAGTTCGTGTCTACAAGCTGCTTGCTACATTGGAGGGTGGCGCCCTTTTAGGCACAAACACGCGAGAACTTCAACAAAGGCTCCAAACGCAGCGCGCGGCGATATCGGTCGAGTCGGGCAGGCAAAGGGTTCAACAACGCGTGGCGATGGAGCTCATCACGACCGGTGATAAATGGTATCCCGATGCTGAGCATCTTCTACACCCCTTTTACTCCCTCTCTCTCTCTCTCTCTCTCGCTTTGCCGATCGCCGTTGTTCCGTAGATTTTGCGCTTGCTTCGTTCGAAAAGAATCGCGAAGGCCTCCACGTCGGCGGCAATTTTTCTGCCTAGTTGTTTTTCTTTTTCCTTCGTGGGCTAAAGCTATTTCAACATCCTTATCATATGTCTTTCTTTTCAGCTTTAATTTATGGAGCTCGTCACGTGTGCTGCCCTATGGGTATTTTCTATTGGTGCTATAAATTTCCCTACTAAGCGTCCACCTAAGCTTGCTATATATAGTCCTACTTCGTAATGCAGCTGTTCTTCATATATATATATATATATATATATATATATATATATATATAGACAAGTCACCCGGTGTACATGGCAACGCCTATACGTGGGCGTGTATCAAGCAGGACCACAGGCCTACGAGACATGTGCTAAACAAAAAAAAAAATAGGAAAGAAAAAGGCTAGACTGGCTTGGCATTTTGCGTAGGCGCAAGAGCTTGTGCGCGTTTGTGTGTATGTTAGTGTAGAGGTCAGACACGGGGAGCAGGGATTGGCGACGTAATCACTCGACGAGGTCGTTGTCCTCCTTGTCACTTTATCTCGAAACTCGCGGCGCGCCTGACAAAGAGTTATGCATTTTTCAGAGGCGGCACCGCGCGCTTTATGCATTTAGCCGTAAGTGTGCCTTTTTTACATTTTCTTTCTTTAAGGGTACCTTACAGCGTCGAGGCCGGTGCCTGCCTACCCTAGATATTGTTATGCGAGTCTTTAAACATGCCTGTTTTCTCGAGGTACGTTGGCAAAGATCGAGTCTTCTGAAAGTGATCAGTTATATAGCGCCTTTCGCATTGCTCTTGATATGCTTCATTTTGAAAATATGCGCACGACTGAACTTTTTCTTGTCGCGCTTCCGGGAAGCGATTTTTGAGGACAAGGA
Source organism: Hyalomma asiaticum (assembly GCA_013339685.2). Taxonomy (NCBI): domain Eukaryota; kingdom Metazoa; phylum Arthropoda; class Arachnida; order Ixodida; family Ixodidae; genus Hyalomma; species Hyalomma asiaticum. The sequence continues at coordinate 36,767,268 of CM023484.1, read as the reverse complement.
ACCAGACATAAGGGTATTTACTTTCTCTAATTTATTTGCATTAGAGTCCCCATCGATAAAACGCAACAAGCAATTCGCTGAAGCCATAAAATAAATGAAGAACGACATTATTGATGGCAGCTGAAGCAAGTGCCGAGTTATGGATGTCAGAAGCGATGCCACAGCGAAGTGCGTAGAGTTAATCTTTCTTCACGTCGTTCGCAAGGAGCAGATTATGAAATTGCGGTACGGGTGTAATATATAAGCCCTCTGGAAGGCTATTAATATCGCTTTTCACTCAAGACAACCGTTGTGAGACGATCAACGAGAAGTTCCCTCACACTTTCTCAATTCTTTAAAGGTGTTTTCCTTCTTTTTTTCGCTCCCTTCGAACCATTTCTTTTGCTGCGCAATTATAAGCGCTCTTAGAACGTTCAGCGCGGCGTTAGTGATGAAGTATTATGCGACTCAGCAAACCGTGAGGAGGAGTGATGCCGCTTTGCGGGGGCGAAGCATAATAATAACCGGCACAAGGGAATCGACGCTGGCTTATGACCGTCTCTTTCATGAGCTGTTATCTTTTCACCTCCCAGCTACACATCGGATCCGCGTAAATCACTCTTAAAAGGAGTTTGAGGATATGATGGGAATCCGAAGCGGTGGTCTAGCGCTTAAGGTTCTAGACTGTGGACGTAAGAAAGGGCGGATTCAAACCTGGCTGCGGATGTCGTATTCCCAATGGAGACGAAAATGCTATAGAGGGCCATATCCGCCCAGATCGCTGCACTAACGCAGGTAAACACCGCAACGCGCCGCGAAACGTGATTCTCGCTTTTTAAGCGGATCGTTAACTCCCGAAGCAGTGAAGTTGCAATCCCTACCAAGGAGGGAAGTTTTAAACAGGCGTACGTTACTCCTCTTGCAATAGCATATGCATGTTTCTTACGCTTATGAAATACTTGGTAAACAGCTTCTGATTTTGACTCAGCCCGCCCCGCCCCCAAAGGAACTCGAGTGATTCCGATCTTACGCCTATGGCCTCTGAGCTCACTTTATTTAACCACTGACTTGTGGAACTGAGTCAGTGGTGAGATAAACCTCCCGTCAAAATGTCTCTTGTCTTTCTTTTGTGTGCCTGAGCGCGCGCGCGCGAAGTAAAGTTCTGAAGCCTTTAAAATAAAGCAGCAAATACCAGAAAAAGTTACGATCTTGTTCTTCCATCGCTGACATTGCGCTTACGCCCGTGCTGCCTACCTCTATCCACGTACCATTTGTTGAGGCAAGCATCTGCAATATCAGGCAAATCTGTCTGTCTGTCTGTCTGTCTGTCTGTCTGTCTGTCTGTCTGTCTGTCTGTCTGTCCGTCCGTCCGTCCGTCCGTCCGTCCGTCCGTCTGTCTGTCTGTCTGTCTGTCTGTCTGCAGTACACGTTTGTGTGCTCGTTTCAACCTGCGCGTTCCAATGAACATCGTGCGAGTGCGAAAAAAGCACACGAACATCTTTTTTTAGTAGCCTATGCCTCCACAGTGGTCTGCACTGGTAGTAAGAGGATACAGTTTTGCCACCGAGTGGCATAAATGGAGCCCTAGACGTGCGCAACAAAAGAATCTGTGAAATGTGAACCTATCCCTGTCCTGCTGGACCATCATTCCAGCAGAAACTGTGTGACAGTGTCTGACACTGGCTGCTATTTTTTTTTTTTTCGTCCGTACGAGAAAGTACAACCATGCCCCTCGCCAGCAAGAGCAAGGCGAGAAAATTAAATAACACATTACAATAATAACGTTGCCACGCATAGTTTGGCACAATGTTCAAACTGGTGCATTTCACAGAACAGCACCTACATTCTACATCACAAACATGAAGGCATGTGAATGTCGGGTGGCAATGTGAAAAGTTCAACATTAGCGATTTTTTTCCGAAATGCACTTAAGGTCTACGCCGCGTACATAAACTCCCTTTTTTTCATAGCATACCTTAATATTTGCTGACGTGTATATTGTTCAACATATATCAGCTGGCATTGCTTCTTAATGCCATTTATTTAAAAATAAGCATGTTAATAATCTTTCTTTTCGACTGCAATCTTAATAATCAAGAGGAAACAGGCGAATGTCGCGCAGAAATCGTTGCTGAATAAGTGAACGTGAGATCTCAGCGTTACTCCAGTCTGGTTGTCGGCCACCATCGTAGTCTTCATTGTCCGAGCTTGCCTCGCCATCTGTCCGCGGAACGGCGAAACTCCCGATCAATATTTCTGTTTTCTTTTTCCCCTTCTCTCGACCGTCTCCCCTCCACTCTTTCTTTTTCTTGTTTCTCTCTCTGCAACTGTTCTCCTCTTCGTATTGAATGGTCGTTTATGTCTTTTTTTCATTTTTGCACTGCTTTCTCGTAGGCGAGTCGATATATGCGTCGTTTGAAATCACACATGAATTATCCGCAGCTTCCGGGCTAACGACTTGGAACCTTGCGTGACTAGAGTACGTTTCATAGAACACCGTAGTACGCAAGTAAAGCCTAAAACGATTGTGGTGTTGCTGCACTTTAATGGCCTCACGCGCAACGTTCCTCGGTAACATATGTAGTCGTTAAAATTGGTATGTATTTTGTCGAGGAAATTTAACAGCGCTGACAACGAAAGACGTGGTTACGGGGAAATTCTGGTAAACAAACCAAACTAGTGGGCTAGTTAGTACAGCGTACTTTAAGTTTGGTGCAGGGAAACGATGCAGCATCATTGCGTCTTCTGTCATGCTGCCTCGTTTCCTTATGCCAAATTTCGAGACGGTGTACATCAAGCGTTATTTTTTTTTTTTGAAGCACTTTGATTTTCGAAATCAGGGCGTCTCCCTTCATTTTACTTAACAAGGAAGAAAGAACTCCAAGTTAGTGAAGTGATCGAAAATAACGACTCAGGATATGGTTTCCTCTCAGCAGTCACGCTTCCAAGCACACTCAGTAAATTGGTCCAGGCGACCGGTGTTACGTTACCCATCTACTTAGTGAAGAAAAATTCGCTTCGTAACGTCGCCGAGTCGTTCGTAACGAAGACGCAGAGTACCGAAGGTTTCAGCGTGCATATGCCCAGGTTTGTAACTGCACATCTTATCGTAAGAATGCGCTGTATTTCGTAGCCCAAACAACTTCTTTTTTTACATTATTCTTCTTAGGTTTCCGCTCTGTACACCAACGTGAACTCAACAGTGAAAGTAGATATGAGAGCATGAAGGCGTGACATGGCTTTAGTATGACAATAGTGTGCCGAGGAAGAACTTGTATGCTACGCAGAGAATGCATATTTGATGAAAGAGTGCTTGACAAATAAAACATGTCTCCTGAAAGATCTCAACGAAGCTCCGGGTTCTTGCACCTGTTCCAGACACGCTATAATGCCTGCGAATGCAGCTAGAGGCTTCTCCTCGTTGAGCATCTTACTGCGGCGATGCACGCTTTACAGTAACAACTTCCTAATTAATATACCGCCTGCGGATACAGCTATGGGCTTCTCCTTGTTTAGAGTGTATTTGCGGTGATGCACGATTTACAGGAGACGCTAAAAAAAATAAAACGCTGTTCTAGAAGCGACGCTCATGCCAAACAAAAACGTTTGGTAAACCTCAAAATGCGCATAAATACAGTATCGGTAGCGACTAGTGCTTGCAAATATATGTTAAACAGGATATGCGGTTTAACCAGAGGGAAGTGAATCTGCTCTCGAAAGCGGGTTATCCGGTTATTCGGCTTTCAGGAAACATATAGCAGGGTATCCGCTTTTCATAACCACTTATGTGGATATTCCGATTTGCGGTTGCTATATCGGATGTACCTGATAGTTAATTCAAAGTCGGATGCTAGGGCGTAGCCAAGTGAGCTCTCATCTAATGTGTTCGTGCAATGTGAGCAAAATTTGGGGCGCAAATAATAGGCAATGGATTACACCATATATAGTTTCCGCAAAACATTTATGAGGCGGTAATTGGTGACTGCATCCTTCCAGTGTTTCAAGTAGTATTGTACCGTTCAACGAAAGTCTGGTGCAGCGTGAATTAGCGAATAAGACTCTGAAATAAGGGCCCTAATGGTAAATCGAGAAACAGGAAACGTAAGGACAATAACGAGGGGAACATCAAGTTTGGACGAGCACTTGGGAAGATGATTAGAAATACAAGAATTCTAGAGAGAGAGAGAGAGAGAGCGCCCATTTCGGCGCCAGAACTGCAAGATAATATCCGGTTCTTGGAATATCAGAATGTCGGGTTACTAGAAACCGAATAAACAACCGAATAACCGGTCTGTCCGGCTATCCGGTTTTCCTACTCCAATAACTGGGGATTCAAATAATCGAAGAACCGATTTTGCCCTAAAACCGGTGTGATATTACGACACTAGTAGCGACACTACCTTTAAGTTCCCGCACTAAGTCATCATAACGTCTTAGAATTTGGCAGCGTCAGCCAGGGCGCGCATAATAGCGACCTATCCTAGGGAGCTACGAAAAATCATGCTATGCTAATGTGATAGTGTTGATGTTAACTTGCTCTTTTTATAATAAACCCCGCAGTGGCAAGGACAATGGCAATATAGTTGTCGAAGGATAACTTGCCAATATAAATTAATTTAGTGCTTCAATTTAACAAGTTATTCTTGATAGTGCGCACTATCGAGAGACGCGAAAGTGAAACATTACGGTTATTTCTACTGATGAAGTATAATTTCAGATGGGGCATTATTGTTTCAATGCTCCAACGAGCGATTAGGCAGTATATGTTTATTTCACGGAATATATGAAGGTAAGCGTGCGCTAATCAAAGCACTCTCATTTCAGTGCACACTAACATCAGACGTAGAGCTTAAGTCTAAACATTAGACCGCTTTCCTGCAGGAATGCTCGATAGCACTGCCTAAGACACTCTTTTCTGCATGGCTACACTTCTTGCAACAGAAAGAACGGTCTCTGCGTGCTCCGCTCTAGGCCGTTTGAGACCGCTGTCTGTTCAGATAAGAAAAAGGTACACCAGACTCCTGCAGCGAACTTGTGGGTGCGCACAACCAGTGAAGCGATACTGCATCCTGGGCACACCCGCGCAATGTGGCGTGCCTATCCCTGCAATATTCAAACTTCTGGCCTTGCGAGCGCACTAGCTATCTATATCGCCTTCAATATTACCGTCATGTCTACGGATTTTTATACCTTTAATATATTTATCTTCAACTTTCGCCGGTTTTTATATGTCGACTGCGCGTAACGTGATTTGCATACATGATGTGTGAAAAGAAACTTGTCGTCACAATGCGCGGCGCCCGTTGTGTCATTGTCCACATCCACAATCACAGAGATAAGCTTTCTTGATCGGCGCTTTGCGTGCAAGAAAGACATTTGCTCTGTAGTATATTCGGCGTTGTTTACGTAGATGACCTTGCGCTCTTTTCGTCCCCGCTTTCAGGATGCGGACAAATGCTTTCTTGTGGACCACTGCATGGCAAATGTGAAAATGCGTAGGGTCATCGGGAAGGTTGCCTGTACCCTTTCTCAGGCCGCATATTTCAAGTCGCATCATTGTTTCAGTTACGGGAGCTTCGAGTCACGCCAGAAGTTTATTGTGTTTTACATGGTACGTAACTTGTGGCAGAAAGTATCGTTCTCTTCAGGTCCATTTTCCCAAAGCACGTAATGTTGCTGCGTTTTTGAACGTAGCGTATACTGAGTATGTCTCTGCGACAGATTGCTAGGTTATCATGAAAACAAGAGTCGTCAGGCTTTAGTAAGTACAACATCTAATTCAATTATCTGGGCACATTGACTATCTAACCACCTGCACATTTTGCCAGCTACTAAGCTTTCAGAGGAAGTCATATAGGTTACTCTCGTAACTTTCAGTGGCGTATAGGTTGATGAAAATGTGTTTATTTTTTCGTTTGCTGAAGAAAGTACTGTCATGAAGAAGAGTGGAAAGATGCGTTAACAATCACCATTGTGGTTCTAACGAAAGCGACCACCGCGCCATCGTCAATCTTTAGTATACTCAGTAGTGCTAAGAAACACGTATATTGCAGCGGTGTTCGTGCCTTGATACTTGTTTGATTATAGCGCGGTCAATGCATAGCCTATTTCGCATACCCGAGGCTGAACGTCTACACAGTTCTGAGCGACACGGTTTTCGGCTAGTGTTTGTCCGCTTCGTCTCTTTGCATTAGGTGACTGCTCAGCACTGCAATTCGCGCATGCGTTACTTTAAGTTCTTGTTTTGGAAGTGACTTTCGATATTAGGCAAAAAGAGATGACATATGAGCACCACCAGTCAGTGTTGGCAATTTGCCGAATAAATACGGTAGGATTCGCGGAAACCTTCTGTACAAACTCTTTATTGTTCTTACGTTTATTAATCTTGGTTGTAGCTTTTATGGCTCTATCAGTTACTTTAGACTATCAGTACTTTCGCTCAATTTCAGCTTTTGCTTTTCATGTTGTCCTAGAAACTACATGTGAAAGTACAATTTATACGTTATATAAGAAAGAATAACATCGCTCAAGGTTCACAGTCAGTTCTCTCATGTTTCTTACCTTCTTGAAGGTAAGACAAATGATTGTTGTCCAGAATGAACAACTCACTTCCGCAGGGGTTTCGATTCTACAGGAAGTAAATGATCGTTGCCCCTACAATCCATCTTGTCGCTTTAGTCCCAAGTCGATTCTGTGCGTTCGCAGAGCAGCAAGACGTCAGCGGGCAGGTATTAAACAACTGTCACCCTTTATTTACTGCCCAGAACTTTCGCCGTGTCAGGAGAGGCTGGGGCCGCGGTTCGGACGCTGGATGCCTGCCAAATTGCTGATGTACGACGCAGCAGAATTTGTTGCCGATCGCAGAAGCACAACCGATGCCTCTTTCGCTCTCCATTTCTGTTCGCGAGAAATTTTCAATAAGCGCGAGAACGTTCACACAACATTAGTATGCGTCAGTGCGCATACGCCTTCGTACGGTAAACAATAACAGAGGTTAGTGGTGGAACGTCGCATTTGAGAGAAAAACACTGGTGTTCTTTCTTTCTGCTTCAGTTCTTTATTTCAATTTTCCTTTATTTACACGCAATGTTCAAGTTTACTTATTTCAGAGGGGTAGACAGCTGTGAGAAAAAGAAAAAATTAACCCTTTGCGCTAACATGAGCAATACGACTTCTTACAGCCTCGTATATATGACATTCAGTTATATCTAGACAAATGTATACATAATTCAGTATGATATTGACAGAAACTCTAAGTAAATTAGTTTTACTCTTGTAAGAGTAAGCTTATTAATTAACAGAAAAATTTCAATTTATTACAGTTCCTTACATTTGTCTGAAGTAAACGAATCGAAATGTCATAAATCTCTAATACGGATAGTGAAGTCAAGGAAAACACAAAGGGTGTTTTCTGTTGTCTATACTAAAAGGAAAACACGGCAAGCTAAACTGTAAATAAAGTTGAGAAAACCACAATCAGGCGAGGGTGTGGGTCGAATGCATGCGTTATGATTTATGTCATGCGTTGCTCTGTCAATATTTTTTTATACAAATATTTCTTCGTATGGAGTGGTCTAACAAATACCGGATCCTTTAGTTCGAACCCTCGTTTACAAAATAGCTGTCTCTCTATAAACTCGTCATTTTATTCCATTGTGGTGTTTTACCTGTACAACAAGGAACAATGCCTCGATGCCCTCTAGGTTTATAACAAACAAGGTCATACTGAAAACCTGTAGCCGTAATTGAAGACAACGCCGGTGCGACAAATTTACAAGTTGCCTCTACACAAGCTACAGGGTTAACAAAATTAAAAAGAAAGAACAATGAAACGATGTGGGTAAGATGTTTTATACTTAGCCTAGATAATATTTGTGACTGCCGGCACAAATACGGGGGCGCTGCAGTCGCTTTATCGACCAGGCAACAACACTGTCGCCTACGTCACCGTGGCACGACGTCATAGCGGGTGCAGTGGTTGGCGGCATTAGTAGGGTCGGCCCCATTTTTGCGCTCACTCAGCGTCTTTTCGCATTTATTCCTCCGTCGGGGGAAAGGGGGCGGGGGGATTCGCTTAGCAAGCTTAAGGCTCGACAGCAAGCGGTCCCTGCATGCTTGCGAAAGTGCATAGCTTGCTGCACGCTGCCTCAGTGCTTTGATGAAAAGCGGCATGCCTAGAAAGGCGGCCCCTGCATTGAGGAGTTACTTCATCGAGGGCGCGGTAGACGAAACGATCCTGTGTTGTGAATAAAGAGAGAGGGAGAAAGAAATAAAGAAATAGAGAAAGAAAAGTAGAAAAAGGTAGTCGAGCCAGCCAATTTAATGACCAGTCTGGGCTAGGCCATTCGGCGAAACTGGCAGGAGCAGTGAAGCGACTGTACTGCTTCTTTGTAGCCCAGAGTACAACGAGCATGGCTCTTTACATTACACTAGACAAGCTAGGCGCCGTTCACTTCGCGAGAAAAGAAAAAAAGAGAGAAAACACGGGACACCGTTCTCGACTGGCATCAGCGTAAACGACTTAAACGGGACGAGACAGCCGTGATTGCTGTTACAGTGTGCATATTCGGTGTCTTTTGTTACAAGCGTGAAATTTTGTGTTTTACAGGTAACAGGGACACTTAACCTTAGTAATGATAGTTGTCGCCTCGCGATAGCGCGTTCTCAATGTTCTTCCCTGATGTTTGCGTCAATAGCAAGCCTGACGCTAGCGCCTGACGCTTGCGCAAGCCTGACGCCTGAAGCCTGACGTTTGCGTCAATAGCAGCATAGTTCAGTACAGCAATAGGTTAATTACGATGTACGTAGGTGCAGCCCATGTCGCTGCATAAAATAACATACCTACTGCCGTATGAATGTTTCAGTGGTGTAAATTCTGAATATACAGATGCAATCTACAGACCCTACGAAAATCAGCCAAAGAAGCCGAAGTCCACGATGATATTACAAGCATAAAGGAGAAACAGTGAACAGGTTAACCAAATTAGAAGGAGAAAGGCTATGCACTCATGCATTTGATATAAGCTTAGCACATAGAGTGCGCATGCAGTAAAAGACAATGGAACAGAGTTTCCTCCCTGCAGAACTAAGGCACGCGGTAATCGTAGGCAGCCCGTCCAAGCACGTTCATCACAAACAGGCAGAGAAACGGCGAAATGGAATGTACCAATACATACTGATACGCATTCTATCCAATCAGGTTGTTATGGCTTTATTAAAAAACTATTTCTCTGGGGACTGCTGTGAACGTTGACGAAACCTACTTTGATATAGGTAGGTATTTATAAGTGAAGTTTTCACCATCGCACACACGAAACTCATGCAAGTAGATGACGGATGGAGCTCACCGATTTTTTTATCAAAGACCAGTAAGTGCTCACATGCCTTCATTCTCGTTTACTTAGGGCTAGCGAAATGTTTCTTTGTTCGGGGACGCCGGACTCTAACGCCGATCGAGTTTGATCCCTGATTTGAACTCGGTCCTTTAGTGAAGGCACTCGGTCTTATATGTGAAGAGATCTTGGAAGAAAGGTGAACACAAAAAAAAATCCTATCCTAATGAAGTATCGATAACGATGACAATCATGATGTTTTGCGAGGAGCCTAAACTGCCAATTTTGTCCGAAAATGTGGGCAAGGGTGGGAGAGTTTTACTAGAAGTGGAAGGCTGTGAGGCTGGCCCATACAGTTTTGTTCTATACTGATATACAAAGCTGTGTCAGAGGAGATCGAAACTGAAACAGAAGGTGAAAATAAAGAATAAGAAAGAGCGGGGTAACAGCCTACTGATGATCATGATGATAAAGATGTTTAGAGTAAACGTAGCTGCGCTTGAATGCGTAGTAATATTAAGAGTGTGCTAGCACAAGCACAGCAGACTTAGTAATAGCCTCGTTTTTTTTTCAGCTCCTCTTATTAATAATTTCAGCTTCGTTTAATAATAAACGAAGCTAAAAGGGACAGAGAGAGCGCTTTCCTTTCAGTACAATGCGCTTTAGGGATCGATTTGTGTACACAGGATGAATAGGGCTTTGAGGATTTCGCTGCCTCCAAAAGTGCGAGACAGTTGAAAAAAACAACAGCTCCAATACTTTGAATCCTGAGAAAGTGCGTAGCACAGGCAAAAGCAGCGATTCTCGTTGTGCGCCGGAGAAGTGCCGTGGGGAAAGAAGCAGAGCGCTCGGCGAGCTGGTGGCGCCCTCTCTCGCGAGTCGCGGGTATCGGTGGGAAGCGAAGCACGTGGCAGGAGGAGGAGACAGTCGTAGACAAGGAAAGGCGCTAAAGAGCTACGCACTTAAGTATAACAATAGATGAGAGAATGTTTGCGATAGAGGTATGCACGGTGGCAAGACAAATAGAGCAGCGTGCCCGGAGCTGAATGCTTAGCCTTCACGAATACCCACCATTTGTATTCGAAGTTTAGATCCTCTTCTCGAAAGCTGGCCTATATGCTTTCAAAACAGTCAGTATTTTACCCTGACGCGAGTATGTTTTCCGACAGTGAAAGAGGTACGGAGCAGAGAGTGGTACGGAGCAGAAGAAAATAACTATTTAATGTTATGTTTCGCACCTTCTAGAGAAAACTTTCCTTTGGAAATACAGTGTAACTTATACGCCGTAGTCCCAGACGCGTAGAACAAGCAGAGTATAACGGTTCCTGAGATGGGCTTTGGTGAACACTGAACGACAAGCTCGAACTCATCAGATATTGTGAAAAATGGAACGTGGATGAAGCAAACGTTTCCACAATGAGGCCTGCCTCCTCCCTCAGGCACTCAGTGAAGACGGGATTTCTTGTCGAGACGTTTGCACCGGCCACATACCTTGTTTGACAATTGATTGTACACCACGCTTTCCTATACGCTTCTCGCAACGAGAGTCTAGCTGCCGTTTTCTCGCAACGCCTTCACTGTGCAAATATCGCGCAAGAAAGCAGAAAACGAGTGGAGAAATAAATTCCGCGAACGAGCTAATGTGCATGAAAGTTCGCTTTCTCGGGCTTCGATATCCCTCACTGTTCTTTATGTTCTTGTTTCGCTGCGGCCGTCCGCCGTGCCTTCAGAACCGACTGCCATAAAAGGAAACTCCGCCGCTACACGACAAGCACGCTTGTGGCGTGACGCACGAAGCTGCGGTGTGTAGGCAGTGCGCAAACACTGGCATCGATCAGTCGTGGCATGCGTCTCCCCACACTGGCAGAAGCAAATTGGTACAAGCAAATTGGAGAATTCCAGTCACCGCCTGTTGTCAATGATCGAACAAAAGGAAAGAGCGAGAGGAGGGGAGCTATGTTCTTTGTGCTTTCGCAAAACACGCGCCGTAGGCGTACCACGCCACCCGCGAAGGTGGGGGACAAAAATGCCGAAGTACAGCAGCGCACGAAGGTATAGGCAAGACAAAGTGAATATACGGTTTTTTCTCCGCTGCTACGAAACCCTCTTCGGTACCCATACATCCCTGTTGTTCGAGGACTCGTGGCATTAGAGGCTGGCGGAAATAGATAGATAGATAGATAGATAGATAGATAGATAGATAGATAGATAGATAGATAGATAGATAGATAGATAGATAGATAGATAGATAGATAGATAGATAGATAGATAGATAGATAGATAGATTATCGTCGCTGACCACGGCATAGAGTGTCACCACTGACCAAAGATCGCGATAAACGTATACCGCGCGCAGCACGCAAATGTATGTGTTCTCGGGCTGCGCAAGCCGCTCTGAGCAATGGAAAGGCTACAACCTATGTTTTCCAAATACAACATGCTAGAGCATCTCGCTTGCTCTGACAAGAACGAAGGAAGAAATGCGGTGCACCAGAGAAAGTAACCACTCTCTCTGTGCAAGACGGAGTTGCAGCTAGCGTTTGCGAATATTTGTATGCCTTCGATGTAGGAAACACGCCTAGTGTAACTGCGTTATTATGTTTTAACGGAGAGTAAAAAACTAGTGTCACTATAACAACGCCAGCGCCGCCTTTCGGTAATCTTATAAACTGAAGAAAAAGAGCAGCTGGGAAAAGTGTGGTATGGTGAGCAAATAAATGGCAGCGCCGCGTGGGCGAGTTTGCCCATGAAAGAGCTCACGCCGGCTAATTACCCCGCACAAAGACTAATTAGGCGGTTTCTGAGAGGAGCGTCTTTTACTAAGAGGTTTTCCCTGGAAAATGTATTGAAAGAGGAAGAGACCTCCCCGTCTCTAACGCAATGTATTTTATTCCCTCGCAACTAAACCAGCTTTGTTTTTTATTCAGTGTGTATTTAAAAAGCTTTTGTTTTTAATTTATTATCGCACATAATGTATATAGCGATATAAAAAAAGTCTGTTCTTCCTACACGAGCGCAGCCGATTTGCCTACAGCGATCATGCGAGTCTTAGGAGCGGAGGGTAGTTAACATGGGCGAGTCAAAAAGATATGAAAACCCAAAAGCAAAGGCACTGCTAGTGGTTAGCGTTACAGAACCTTACGCATCAAATCAACCAGAGCGGTAAGGGTAAAGATGTCAAACATTTGACGCGTTTGTTGGAATGTACATAAAGCGAAGCCACTTCACATCTTTGTTTTTCATCCAATGCTCGGATCTGGAGGACATGCACGTTCCTTTCCGGGTCACTCCACTCACTCTCTGATTGATTTATGGGTTTTAACGTCCCAAAACTAGCTCTGATTATGAGAGACGCCGTGGTCTCCCGAAATTTCGACCACCCGGGGTTCTTTAACTCCACTCACTCTCTGCAAAACGGGTTAGACATGCCCATGACATCGACGACCAGTTTTTTGACTAAATAGTATCAAAAATTGGGCGGGTTGGTATCGTTTCATTGCCAAGATGGTTAATGGCAAAGTTTTGATTCATGGCTTTGCCAGTTTGGGCCAAAAAATCGTCGCATACTCGACGAAGCATGCTTGGTTGCCGACCAGAATTCTACTACCGCTCAGATCAATAACTGACTTCACTTTTTCTTTCCTTACAGAACCCCTCCGCTTGCAGGAACCTCTCCGAGACATGTGACATCAGTCTGAGCTTTCTTTTACATGAGCATGACGTCATCTGTGTCATGTGATGACATCGGCGATGAGGTCGCACGGGAACGTCATCATGACCTTCAAATATTGTTATGGGGTGACGCCATCGTGACGTCAAGGCACGTACAGTCACTTGGTCAAATGAATGTGATAAAACCTGCGCCCACGCAGGACACGAGGAGTCGGACGCCGGATCGTACAACTCAAGAGCAACGTTATGCTTTCGCATTAATAAATCAGGTCGGAAGAAATCTAATGCTGTCACGGGCGCCGGTGCATTACGCAATTTATATACAAGCGTCGCTCGGGACGTGATACGCTGCAGCCTCGCCGATTCTTACTACGCGAGAGAGAAAGAGAGAAAAAGCGAAGCCGAATGGACGCTGCCCTACAGGTCGTCCAGTGAGTCCACCGGGCGTGAAATGCGTTCCGATTGACCGCCACGCTGTGATTTCTCCATCAGAGCTCAGCGGCGCATCACCTGGAGGGTCAGTAGCGGACCGGTAGTTCCCATTGCAAGGCGGTGTGTCGCGTTCTATTGTAGTTGTATGCAGCGGACAGATATACTCTCAGGATATGGAGGAGCGCTAGGCATACAAAGATGGCTCCGCACGGCGCACAGCAGGGATTGTTCATTTTACCCATCACGGCAGGCAAAGAGAGAGAGAGAGAGAAAGCCCTCCTTATTCAAAGCGTGCATTTACATTGCCTTGTTTGGCACTTGTTACCCTATGTGTTTCCATGTGCATTGAGTCGAACTTAGTGTTGGGCAAGTTGGTGCGAATTCATTATTACCGCGCACATCTCGCTTAGAGCTGGAAAACAGTGACAAGCAAACTGTTTCGTAACTGTACTGACAATGAAAGCAACAATAAAAATAATAGCTGCAGAAGTCAACTCGCAATGGTGACTCTCAATTTCAACGGCATAAGCCCTCAATCGGAGTAGCGGCACAATAATAGACACACGGACATACATAGGACATTACACATATGGCTCGTGCGTGGCACCATACGCGCCATGTATGAGCCTCGTGCTGCGGCGTAAAAGTCACCTCATCTCACTCTAATCTTTCCGCAGCAGAATGGTCGCTTCATATCAGTAGCTTGGATAACTTGCATCAAATTGAATCCAACCCGAATGAGATATCTCGAAAACGGATGAAGCTTAAAGGCCAATACCGTTCGCTACGCACCTGCCAAATCGCAACCTGTTTTCTTTCTTTATTTTTATAATTTTTGCTGTCGCCTCAAACGACAACGTTTGGGACAGACGGTTGATCCGTGCCCTGGTCCTGGAAATAACATTTGCCCCTGCAGGCGAAAGATACGTCTGGACGGCTGGCAATGGCCATCGTATCACTTTTTCTCCAGTCATTTTTGCTTTTAAATCTTGCTTATATTCTATTCGTCCATTCGAACTTGAACTCCCCAATTTGAAAGAAAAAAACAAAGCTAAAGAAGATTATGAGCTCAGAGAGACAGAGAGAGGCAAAACCGCTAAGCTATTTACCCTTCAATCTCCTAAAGCTCAGGACATTCCAACGAAGAACAGCAGCCAGAGACACAAACGCTGAAGACAGTGCTCCTGGAATTATTTCTGGGAAGAGTTAAGGCGCGTTGGAGTACGTTTGGGATTAAGCAAAACTGATTTGCTCTGTTTAGAAAGAAAGAAAGAAAGAAAGAAAGAAAGAAAGAAAGAAAGAAAGAAAGAAAGAAAGAAAGAAAGAAAGAAAGAAAGAAAGAAAGAAAGAAAGAAAGAAAGAAAGAAAGTCGATCTGCCGTTCAATTGACATTGCAACCACTCTAGTTTTCAGTGCCCGTTTCATCAGCGACGTATATACAACTCTGGATCAAGTTGATCGTTGCAATTCTTCCTTTGTCACTGATTCCTTGTTATTGCTTTTTGAATCGGTACTCCGATAGAAACGTTTCTCTCCAAAGGCCCGAACAGGGAGCATTTTTCTCTCCCATCCTCGTTAGCGACGAGCTCCTGCGACGGGTCTTCATTCGGAGCGGGAGATTCGAATGAATAAGAGATGACCTGGGAAACTATTTATCTCCTTCCCCCTCCCCCTTCTCTCTCTCTTCGCCTTATTGAGTTCTGCAAAGGAAAACTGGGTTTCGTTATATGCACGCCTTCCTGGTTTCCCGGATTAGATTTGGAGTGGAAAGGTTTGAGCAGGCCCCGGGAGAGTTGCATGTTCCTTCTCTTTCTTTCATTTCTTGCTTATCTTTCATCTTACGGGCTGTCCTTGCAAAAATACGTTACAGGTCTCTCTCCCTTTCATGTAGTTCCCTTTCGATGCGTTCCAATCTGCGGTTTCCCGATACGAAAAACAATCGAAACGAAACCAAACAATAAATCAAGCCGCATGGGGCGTATAATTCCGGGCTTTGTAACCCGTACGATCAGGGCTCTCGCAGACGTCCACTGTTCTTGATTTCGTATAACCTTCGTTTCTTTTTTTCTCCTTTTTTATCTGGGAATAAATGCTTTCCTCGCATCGAGAATTGCTTTCCAGAGAAGAGTTTTTACAAAAAGGAAGGAGAACTGTGGATGAAATTATCGCTAGTCTGAAATTCCTGGATATAACTGCGAGTCCCGGATATAAGTGGATGTACAGAGGAAGGAACAAGCCCGGTCCCTCATTAGGCAATGTCATATATGCGGGTTACCTTTCGTATACAAATGAACAGTGCAGATGTGCGGCCGAGAAATTTATTTAAACCTACCGGTGAACGAAATATCTTGCGCTGCTGTGCAAAATCAGCAGAGAAATCATAAATCCACTCCCGACAGAGGCGTCTTGAGGGATGAAGTAAGTGGACGTAACTGAATTCGAAAAACTAGGGGAAGCCAAGTCATCAATCTCAAAAGCGTCCCTAATTCTTCCAATTAAGGCAAAGTGCTTGCTTCGCATTTTTCTCACGGAGTAGATGCGATAAAACCTAATACGAGTCTGAAGGCGTATGCGTGCTGGTTGGTTGGTCATGATAACATATGGCTGTGCATATCGGAAACATAAACGTTACAGAACATATACAGGGTGTTTTTCTTTTAGTTGCAACACATTTTTAAAATTAGAAAAACAAAGATCGCGGGAATGTCTTGTGTACCATTCGAGTATACGGATTGGCGGCCTCTAGATACAGAAGAATTTCCGCACTTGTATGCATAATTAGCGAAATTACGCTAATTAGTCTTTTAATTATCAGTAATTGGTGGCTACGGCAAATGAGTACTTTGGAGCCCGTCCTCGACATGAAATTCTCCGTAGAATAAGGATGGGCTGGAGCGCATTCGGAAGGAATTACGAAATCATGACTGGAAACTTACCGCTCTCACTAAAGCGAAAAGTATTTAATCACTGCATTCTCCCAGTACTAACGTACGGTGCAGAAACGTGGAGGATAACGAAAAAACTAGAGATGAAACTAAGGAGCGCGCAACGTGCAATGGAAAGAAAAATGATAGGGGTAACGCTAAGAGATAAAAACGAGCAGAATGGATCAGAGAACAGACAGGAGTAGCCGATATTATTACATCAATTAAAGAAAGAAGTGGACCTGGGCAGGACATGTCATGAGGAGGAAAGATAACAGATGGACTGTAAGAGCGACGGAATGGATACCAAGAGAAGGAAAACGCAACAGACGCAGGCAAAAGGTTAGATGGAGCGATGAAATTAAAAGTTTGCGGGCATAAAGTGGAAATTATTCTCATCTAGAGGTCGCCAATCCGTATACTCGAATAGTACACAAGACATTCCCGCGATCTTTGTTTTTCTAATTTTAAAAATGTGTTGCAACTAAAAAAAAAAACACCCTGTATATATATATATATATATATATATATATATATATATATATATATATATATATATATATATATATATATATATATATATATATATATATATATATATATCATTAGACACTATGCGTGATTAACCTTATTATGTCCATCTAGTTTTATCTTGAATGTCGCCCTTCTTTCCTATTGGTGCTGCCATGTGTGATCTGAGAGAGTCAGTCGTCGTCGTCGTCGTCGTCGTCGTCGTTCTTGTTGTTGTAGTTGTTGTTGTTGTACTCATCGAATACGTCTTCAAGCTGTTCTGAACGTCCGTGAAACTTTTCCTTCAAAGCAATTTTGCCTGCTCCCCCAAAAGATTGAGTTAGGAACCGTAACATCAGAGACGCTTGCTTCTCCTGTCAATAAAACAAGAAAACGCATCTCAAGGACTGTGCTGTGCTAAGCTACGGGCTCCGGATATGATTGATGTTTCGGGAACACACCATACACATCACGTTTGCCATGTTTTGTACTTCGTGCCTGTAATCAATGCATGAGAACGTACTACTGTCAGCCAAATTGAGCGTCGTATGTAGTCACTCTGCACAGCGCAATCACACAATCTGAAGAGATGGCACGAGGGCTAACGCGAGGGAGGGAGAAACAGGGAAGTAATAAGACGGGTACACGCGCTAACCCGCAGCAATCCTGCTTTTTGTGCGTGTGTGTGTGCGTGTACCCACTCTTCTTTTTTCTGCTAGACACCAGAGGCATACATGCACTAGTCACCCGCTTTACTCTGCGGGAGTGAAGACAGCCAATTCTCCCGCACTTATGCAGAACTTGTTGGTTGAACTCATGGAAACACATTTTCTTAGCGCAAAAGGGGAAAAAAGCAGACTTAGATAAAAATGAACAGGTAGTAATAGGTGGGGTACTACATATTGACTCCACAATACGGCACAATTGTTCTAAGTAGCGTGAAGAAGACGTGCAAAAGAAGAGGCCCAAATTACTAGTAATGAATACTAATTTTCTTTCATGTTGCACTAACATGCGTTCTCATTATTTCAACCAACTCACCCAGCAACAAGTTCTGCATAGTGCATTTATAGTACATTGGGCCGCTTTTTTAACCTACTTCGAGCATCTGTGCCATATTGTGCAGTCAGTGTTTAGCACCCGGCCTGCTGCTTCCTGTTCATTTCTTTTTCTTTCATGTTGTGCTAAAATGTGTTCTCAAGCTCGCGCTTAGGCTCATAAAATGCATCCTTCAACGGTAGCAATTTGGTAGTCTCGACCAATGGTACTGTTCGCAGCTACTCATATGTAGGCGAGGTCAAGGTAATCATCCACGCTATCAGAATCCACTTTATTTAAAAAACAAAAATTCTAGGTCCCTCTCCCCCCCCTCCCCCAGGCAAGAAGCTGTCGTAGACAGCTTGGAAGGTCCTGGGGGCCTACAGAGGGCAACATGTGGTCGATTTCACTATATCTTAGTAATTGTTTTCTAGCCAAAATCATTATTTTCCAGCCTGTGTCAACGAGGCAGAAGTAAACATGACGCCTTCTAATCGCCAAGTTCTGCACCCCCTCGATCCAACATGTGAGTGGTTTGATCCACTATTGAATATAGATAAGAGTTGAGGGAATGATTTAAACACTTTACAGTTGAGTGAAGCTGTTTCTTACTCTTTCCGTAACTTTATTCCTTAGGTATTTGCTTTATCATTCTTTTTTGTTCACGTTACTGGCCAGACTTGTCCCATCTTAGAGGCTCTTGCTTTTCAGCTATCATACTCGTTATCGCAGTCGCTAAACACCTGTCAAAAATGCCCACGAAGGAAGATAAGCGAAAAAAAAAAGAAAAGAAAGAGAACGTGCGCTGGAGATGGATGACTGCGGCGTTCAATTTGCTGCTTGGCTGCCCTTGGTAGACACTCTAAATACCTTTCCATGGTGATGAAAGGTAGCTCGTTCTGACCTTCTTTTTTTTTTTTTGTGAGACCTGTAGGACGTTGTGCGAAAAGACGAACAAAAAAAAACACACAGCCTTTTTCTGCGAACATAGGAAAAAAAGAGAGCTTGTTTCTTCTTATTCTCTTATCGATCGCGACATTTATAACAATCAGCGAGAGTATGGCTTTTGTGCCTTGATTCTATATAATTTCAGTAGTCAGAGGTGCGACAAATAACCGCTATAAGGTGTTAATATAACTAGCACGAAACTTCGCATGTAGAACTGCATTACCATTGTTAAATTCATGTCAGTCGTAATCATAATCATTATCAGTTGCACACCCCTCACTAGGATTCCTTTCGTTCGGGCAATCAAGACCGCTACTAGGTACAATGCAAAACGATTCGTCTAAGCTATACCTGCCGTGTGCAGTTGAACATCACTTTTTAGTCAATGTTAATGGCCAGACCGTATACAATAAAGAATGCGAGTATATAGACATATTTCTTAACCAAAAAGCTGAGCCGTCTTCTTCTACTCCACACTTGTCGACTCCACTCCACCCTTGTCCTCTCCACTCTGTTCTACTCCACTCCACACTTGTCGACTAAAGAAAGTCGCTAATAGCGTCGACCTTCCATTCAACTAATCGCGGCTCTTCAATGACGCCTTATGTGTGCGGTGCGCCGTGTGTGTGTGGT
Organism: Hyalomma asiaticum; assembly: GCA_013339685.2. Classification (NCBI taxonomy): domain Eukaryota; kingdom Metazoa; phylum Arthropoda; class Arachnida; order Ixodida; family Ixodidae; genus Hyalomma; species Hyalomma asiaticum. The sequence continues at coordinate 36,747,800 of CM023484.1, read as the reverse complement.
GAACGGAGTCATAACTCCATCCCGCGACCGTTTCCTCTGAGTAACAGCCACCCATTTCAGAAAAAAAAAATGTGTCCTTACTGCGAGCACCGGATTCCGTTGTTTGAGGCGGAAACATGTCAGCATATTATATAAACCTGATCTTTTTCCTTACATTCTTTTTTTTCACTCTGTACTCTCGGATATCCTAGTCGATATATTGTAGTCGAAAGGAGTTTATCAAGCATCTCCTCATTGTAAACAACACCGAGGAGCGCTATGGTATGGATTCAAAGGTCGCGGTGCCGCATGGCCTGCAAGCTTTTATTGTCTCGGGGGACGCAGTTCGGGACTCTTCGTTTATACTTCGGATGAGACTCCGGGCTGTGGCTTTGAGCACGGCGATAATTCGGAGTTAAGCTTCGAATCCAGCCACTTGAGTGAATGTAGATGTAAGTCACAGCTGTGATTCGGTGTAACTGAAGTAGAGTGATAGAGATGATTTGGTGGAAAAGACAGAAAGGTCGACCTGTGCCAACACGCTCCCACCTGCTAGCGAGGTTCGAATGAAGACTGTCCATACTCCAAGAAGTGGCTTTCTGGTGTTCATAAGAGCAAATCGCAATTCCGATTCTGGGTGTGTGAACGGCGAACAGAGCCAACCATGTGCTGCTTATAAACGAGAAGCGTTCTAAACTTGATCCACAATACAGTTTCCCATTAAGCTTGGGGTTTAAATTCGACACCAAGCGTACAGACGTCTCCTTCACTATGGCAAAGGACGCTACGCATCCCAGAGTGCCTGGTGCGTGTAATGGACCAATAACACCTAATGAAACAAGAAGACGAGAATGTTTTTTGTGTGCGTTTCATAGTTAAGAGCGCCACTATTGATAACTTATGTACTAAAGAATAGTTTCTTTTGCAACTGTTCGGGAGCTCGTTGGCCAGTTACGTGCGACTAGTAGGTGGCCCTAATCCTCCACTTAGGTGCGCCATAGTGGCACTCGCACTCCGGCGTCGGTGTAACCCGGTGGCTTCCTCATAGCCCACAATGCAGGTGTGAGCCGTACGCGATCTTTCTTTCTTTCTTTCTTTCTTTCTTTCTTGCGAGTGGCTCATATTCAAGGCGGATATGAGCCACACGTGATCGTAATTTGAACCGGAAGTACACTAAAGCCTTTTTATTAATTATCCCGATGGTTCAATGCTTTCTTTTTCGTATAAATGACTCACGCTCTGATATTGCGTCACTCATAATGTTATGCTTACTTATTTTTGTGTTATCGGTATTTTTATTGGTGTGTTATTTAATTTCATGCTGCGCAAGGAACATTAGTGTCACTTGGTACTCGTGCCACCAAAAAAATCTTGTTTGTCTACCTAGCAGTGTCGCTAAGTCACCATTTCTTCTTTTTTAAGAGACGGCTTCGAAGTTCGCTTCGCGAACGAAGTGAACCAGGCCGCTCGGAGCGTAAATTTCCATGAATCCACGGAGAGGAAAAGTGAAGGTGTGGGTGCGGAGGCAGAAGGAAAGGATACTCTTGAAAGAACAAAAAGAAAAAAAGGTAGAGCGAAATATTTGGTATTCCTCCGCCACGGACAACAGCCTGTGATTGCGAGGACGACGCACGCCGTATACAGTGAACACGAAGTTTGTTGGCAGAAATGAACCCGCTGTTTTGTATCCAGTGAAAACGAGAACAAAAAAAGAAAGCGGCTACATCCGCCTACGCTTCCGGCACTTGGCTACAAAGTCAATATTTAATCTGCATTTTTATGAGCATCGGGTCGCAAGCTCGCGTTAGTGGACGGCAAGAGCTCGATGGTTATTGACATTGACCCTTGAACCAAAGAAAAAGGAAAAAGCATTCGCAGCGAATTATAAAGGATCTTTTTAGACATATATTCGCGCGGCTTCTTTAGCTTACGGAACCAGAAAGTTGCATTTCTGCTTCCCATCCTTGGCATTCTACAAACAGGAATGCAATGAGATCTTGGGACGAAGCTCTAAAAAATAGCTTCCTTGACAAAGTTGTTTTTGATTCGCCACCGCCCGCGGCTGTCAGCTGTTATATCTTGCGTAAATTGCTTACAAAATCATACTTTCCGTTTTCTTCGGCAAACTAGATGTGACGAGAACAAGCACAAGTGCCAAAAAAGAAAAGAGCAGCAATTTTCTTTACAACCGCATCGATGTTTAAACAACCGGAGGATTGCTGCGTCAAATTTTTTTGATGAAAGAAATTCTTGAAGCCGGACACAAACAGGAAATGTCGCTAAAGCCAACGTCTCGACAAGCGGGCTTGTCTTCATCAGCGAAGAACTGCTTTCCTTTGTGTCGTATTTATGCGCATATATCAGACGAGTTCACTTGTCGAAGCGTTGGCTCTAGCGATATCCTCGTTTTTCACCGTATTCGACGACACGTTCATATTTGTTATTAACACGTCGTGTTATGAACAAGCATTTATTCTCTCCCGAGCTTCGTTTCTTGTATAAGACTCCTTCGCGCAGGCCGTTTCATGGCGCGTCGCTTCTTTCCGTACTCACATGTGCAGGCCGGCTGGCTTCCCAGCCTCGAGTTCTTGCATCTTTGCGTGCGTGTGTGTTTTGAGTGCAAGGGCATGTTCCGCGCATTGCAGTTTTGAATTCTTGGCCTTGTGCGATGGCACGGCAGGCGGCTTATACTGAAGTTCCGTAACCTCAAGAGAAAAAAAAGTATGCAGCTTCCGCTAGGTCTCATAAGGCCAGATCACAGTGTACCTGGCCGATACTTAACTGAAACAGCTCGTTTGATAGCCACGTGATATTTTGGCGGGAACATTTCACGTGACCTTGCGTCACGCGATGTCACATGACATGTTTCCGCCAACATCCTGTAACGCAATGTGACGTGACATGTTTCTGTCAATGTCACCTAAGGCAATGTCATGTGGTATTGCATGATGCCTGACAAATTATGACTAGCTTAAACAGCTTCGCTGTTAGAAGGGGCACGCCTGACGCATTACGTGTAGCTTAAGCAGCTCCGCTGCTAAAACGAAGAGAGGAGGACTGCACTTACATAAGCAAGGCACCGTGCTCATGCATAGGTGAAATAAACGTCCACCGCAGTGGTGTAGTGGTTACGGTACTCGACTGCCACCCAAAAAACGCGGGTTCGATCCCGGCCGCGGAGGTCGCATTTTCGATGGAGGCGCAAATGCGAGAGGCCCGTGTACTGTGCGTTGTCAGTGCACGTTAAAGAACCCCAGGCGGTCTAAATTTCCGGAGCCCTCCACCACGGCCTTTCTCTCCTCTCTATCTCTTTCACTCCCTTTCCCCCACCCCCACGGACGCTTAGCCGTGCTCCCTACATGGGCTGCAGAAATTAGCTTCTTTTCCTTAACCGAACCACAATCATCATAGGTGAAATAAATTGCCAAAAAATTTTACTCTCCTTCAAGATTACTCGATTCGACTCGACTTGTGGCGCCGCCATTTGCGGCCTTACCGAGTGAAATAAAGAGTATACAGGGCCGCTCCATGCGAGCCGCCTCCCTCGGGCTCTTTGACGCCGTGCCACGGGCCATTCCGCTGATTGGGCCGTTGGCGAAACGCTCTTCCGCTTTTCGCAGCGGCCCTTTCGGTTCGGCGCCAAATCGGTCCCGGGCACGCTATCGGCAATCAGCAGAGAGGGCCAGAACTGTGCAGCGTTCCATTGTAGGCCGGTAGCGCAGGCGCCGTAGCACGAGGGAAGAACAAACAAACTGACGCGCATTGAGCTAGTTGCCGACCCTATATGCGTATTCTGAATTCCACCGTTGCTATCACAATCAAGAGCGAAAGGACGTCGAAGGTGAGGAAAGTAGGCTGGCGTCGATGAGCGGCCCGACGTAGCGAAGCGCACTTGTAGGGAACAGCGATGCTTGTCAAGTACTAACTCAACACGGCGGGGGTGCACAGCGCCTAACTAGTTCGAACTGTGATGCACTTCCTTTATCACCTAAGCAAAAGGGTGCGTCACCAAGGTAATCGCTTAGGCGAAAGCACTCGAGTTTCCCCAGTGAACAATCGCGACCCTTTCCTCCCCGACAGCTCATTTCATTCTCGCCAGTGGCAGCATCGGCGGAATTCAAAACAGGTAGCCCTGTCGCCTTCGGGTAACGACGAAGGGCGCCAGCACCCGAATCCAAAGCAGGTGTGTGAAGGATATGACGTGTTAAGTCATTCGCAACGCGTCACACAGCAGAGAAAGGCTGTTTGATCGGGGAAAGTAAACGTCACTGGAGGACGCGTTCTGTGTTTCCACGCGCTTTTAGGCTCGTCGGGCACCGAGGTTATTGCTGTAGTGTTCGTTTTTAATGGGGCCGCGCAAGTGTTTATTTTTCTTTTTTCTTTTCGTTTCTTCTTTTGTTTTTGTTTTTGAGGAAGGAAGACTGTGCCAATCAGTCCTGAAGGCTCTTGGGAAGATGTGAGCCAAAGAATATGGGTTGCATGTGCGAGAAAAAATTTTTGACTCATATCTAGCTAAAGAACACTTGCGGGATCTCTCCTTCAGAACGTTGTTATCAGTCACGCGGCAAGCGGACGCGCCTAGTACTGCCTATTTCATGTACGCAGCGTCTCTGTATGATCTCGGAGGCCATAGGTCCTGTCCTGTAAGTACCACGGCTACCGGATAGTATCTCTGCGGAAATCTCAACCAAAAGCTGTTACCAACATATTCACTGAAGGAACAAAGTGCTCTAGGCCATGACAAAGCGCCTACATTACTTTTAGGCAGCGCACCTATTTCATACCAGCTGCCTTCCCTTGGTCCTTCCCCCACTGCGGAGCATTTAGAGCCCTCGTCACTTGGAAGGACAGGGAAACAGGTAAGATATGCTCTGGCGCTATTTTTTAAAGATAATATGTGGGCAGGATGTAGACCATAATATTAGTGAAAAGTACAACAGATCTCGCAAAACACTGGTTCCGTTCATACACAACACAGGCCTTGCAGCACATACACATATCACGCCACAGATTATGCCTTAAGGGCAAGCCCCATTCCTTTCACAATAAAAAGAAGAGGGAGTGAGTGACCAAGCGAGGGAGCGAACAGTCGAGCCAACTAGTGAATGGGCACATTAGCTTAAACATTCACATTCGTTTGTGTCTCTTAAGTAGGACATTAATTGCACGGAGTGTACACCTCCCAGGAACTGATTCGATTTTTGGTGTGAAACGACGCATAGCTAAGGCTATGATTGTGAGAGACACTGCATGGGAAGGTTTCCCGAAATTTCGACCACCTTTAACGTGCTCTCTCATCGCACAGCACACGGACCTCAATATTTCTCCCCTATCGTTTTGTAACAGCGGGCCAGGATTCGATCCCGCGACCTTCGGATAAACAGCTGGGTGCCACAGCATCTAGTCCACCCTTGCGGTGCCTTCTCAGGAACTGATGGCCCTACAACGCAACTAAAAATTAACGATATTTCCCGAAACATGGCGCGAAGGCCTCGGCATTACGCTTTCTAACAACATGTGTAAGAGTCTCCAGTCGCTGTCTTCAGCGCACGCTACCCGACGCCGAAATCTCTTGCTGATGCTTCAGTTTGTCATTACGAGTGCAACAGCTGGTGAGCCAAGGCTGATCGCTGACAGCCTCTCCTTCAGAGTGTTCGTACAAGAAAAAAAAAATAGGAAGCAAGATAGCTAAGAATTGCCACAATACATCGTTTCTCCGTTTCGTCTTCTTTCAAGCTCCTACGCCGTTCCTCATTTCATGTCTTCTATCATTTCTTTTATTCCTTTTCTTTTTTCTCTTGAAGTGCGCCGGGGATTCTTACTGGAGCTGCCGCTTTGATTGGAGCGCTCAAATTTGGGGCATCAAAGTCTTGATGATTGGACACGGCGGCCTGTGCGCCTGATCTTCTTCCTCTTCTTCAAGGGCTGTTGTACGCATCGATAAGTTCCAGTTCTGCACTAAACAAAGACGTTCATATTTTCTAGCTTTACAGTGTTTTGAAGTTTTATGCAAACAACAACGTGTTGGGGGGGGGGGAGTCCTCTTAGTATCTGCTTGGTGTGTCAGGAAAAGAAAAGTTGGTTGAGATTTCTCGTCCTAATTTTCGCACTGTGTCTTCGTATTTTTTTAAGTAAGATGTTTGTATGTATCTAAGGACGGCGCATCGGGAATACACGTAATATCCACCGATTTCGCAAACAAGCCTGCCCTATTATTGCACCTTCAGACGACATGTCGTGCTGTCGTTCTTATATATATATATATATATATATATATATATATATATATATATATATATATATATATATATATTATATATATATATATATATAATTATACGTTCACCTTCGTATAAACCCCACAAATCAATCAATCAACCTTCGTATAAGGCAACTTTCATCACCCTTGCCATAGTTTACTTATATGTCATTGCACTTTTACTGCACTTTTACTTTCAGTGCCTTCACTCTTTCTGTAATGATATGGACCGTTGTAAGTATGCTAAATCCACCAAATATCCACCAAACACGCACTTGCTTCATGCAGATATCGCAAAAATGATTCATACTTGATGCGAACGCCTACGAACGAGTGCTCTTGCCGGCAAACAATAATTTACTCTAAGCGGTCCTAACTGCGCAACATTCGGTGCGTCAACAAAGAAAGCTCGCAAAAAAAAGGGGGAATATCTGAAAATCAAACCGACAGGAATTCATCCGCAGCTTTGAGAATCTCTGCGGCCTCCCTCTCTCCGCACGTACTTCTTTTTTAATCTCCACTCTTCTTTCGGTCTTTATTTCATTTCTCCCTTCCTGTAGCGCTGGGTAGCAAACCGAAAAATTTATTTCTGAGTGACATATCTATCTATCTATCTATCTATCTATCTATCTATCTATCTATCTATCTATCTATCTATCTATCTATCTATCTATCTATCTATCTATCTATGTTTTGCAACAAACTATATAAATGGGAACTACATGACCTACGACCATTCCTTGCCACATCACGGGATGCGATTGCAGTCAGAAGATTCCCGGCATAAAGGACGCTCCTATTTAGACTGATCCTAAGCTTAAACGCTCGGAACACTGTTTAGGTAAATAAACGTTTATTCCATTCATTCACTTACTATATCTCTTCTTGAAAATTTCACGAATGTTGCGAAACAACCAACGAGTACTCAAACGTGACGATGCAATTTCGACGTGCTTTCTCCCACAACGCGTGGTTTCTTGCTGCAATATGCTGTCGATGCAAACATGTGACGACAGCTCCAGGAGGCAAGAAAAAAAAAAAGCACGAACAGAAAGTGCTGTACCTCGTAAACTGCTTCTGAAGTCGCTAGACCCGAGTCTCGCAGCTGACATATGTCGGCAAAATTACTTTTTGATTTATTTAAAATTTTTCAGGTGCGGAAGAGGACACTTAATGTGTTTTAGCTGCGCTGCTGGTTGACTTCTATAATGTTCGCCAGCGTATTTTCTTCTTTTTTTGTAATCTTCTAATCTTGTTTACCCGCTATATCGTCCAGCGGCCACCTTGCGTAACGACCTGTTGTCGCGGCTGTGCATACAACGAAGCCACTGACGAGCGAGGCCCGCAGGAATGGCTGGCTGCAATTTCCGAGCGTGTTTCGCAATGCTGCACTATGTCAGCAGCCGGCGCCGGTGGGTCGTTCATAGTGCTACGGATAAACGTAGGATGCCGTCCGTCGTGTGTGTCCTGGATGCGTTTCTTTTATTTCGAAGACAAAGGAACGTGACCATGCTTGGCGTGCAGCGATACATGGGACTACAAGTAGCAGGTGCAATAGAGTGTGTTAGACGGAAGTGGCACACGGCAATCTACCTGGAATTTGTTACATTGTTGAGAACGAAATTTTGTATTCAGTTAAAGGTCGAAGTATGCACATAATTTGACACTAGCATGTCGCGTTATACGCGAAGAGGCGCCGGTGTCCATGTAAGTATATACTTTAGCTCAACTTTAGCTTATGTTACTGAACATTTCGTTTATGTTATTGTAATTGAAGATTTGACTGGAAAACTTACACGAGATCATTTTTAAGTGTGCTTTATGTGAGCTTCCTTTTCCCGTCTCCTCTCTGCACTAACATGAATTTTCTTTAAGAAGAGCATCCGACGCTTCATTAACTCTTCGAGACAGACAAGTGGGCTAGCTGGTACTATATCTTTTTTTGGGGGCCCTTATAGCAACACGTTTTGAACACTGCCAATAAACGCTGCCAATAAGTCCTCGAGGCTCCCGCTGACATGTAAGCCAAAATATCATTACACTCCACGAACCGGGGAATTTTACAATTTGGTTACAAAATACAGCTGGAAAGCGCCGCTATTCTTTCAACAAATGGCGTCGTTGCCCGGCAAGGATTACGTAGAATCTGGAAGCATTGGGATTGGCTGATCTGCGGAAGCAATTACCGCGGACGTCGTGGGGCGGCGCCACATACTCGCAGCTATAGTATGATCGATTTGATTGAAGTAGATTTAAAATGCATGAGGACAATTTAAAGAGAGAAGGAAAAAAATTCTTAAATATTCTAACGAGCCTGGTGGCGCACATGTCACAGCCCCGTTACAAAGGGGACGCTCATAGCATCCATCCATTCATCCATACTCTGAAGGCACGTTTGTCGTCATCGCGGAAGGACGAATACGTTAAAAAAAAAGATGAGAGAGGGATCATATCCAAGGTCATGGCGCGCTCTGGCGTAGCTTCCCGGTGTGCTATCACTGTCAAATTCGCCATCTTGTCAAATTCTGTAATGAGGCATTATTGAGCAAATCAGGGCGCCTTTGGCCCAATAAGAGCTGCCAGTATGGCGGAATTTGAAAATATGGTGTAGTTTGGCCATGTCCAGGATAGCAACTCCGCTCTGTGTAGGTTCCAGCGCACTCGTTGGGATGAAAAGAGAGTGAACGCGCTCCTACGTGCAACTGCGCTCAAACCTGACGTACCTGCGTTGGTACCTATTGGATTAAAAAAACTTTTGCTGGTGGTTCATCAGGTGCTTTGGTGACGTCATTGGAGGAATACTCGCAAAAAAGTATTGCAGGGCCCCTTTACGCTTTTAGAGAGGATTAA